>JAGFMF010011629.1:10491895-10517388 GCA_019455555.1 Galemys pyrenaicus
CTGCTCTGTCTGTGGTGAATCCTCTCACCCCCCCCACACACCTCTGGCCTGTACCCCAGTGCTTGTATGCATAAATAAATAAATCTTTAAAAAAAAAAAAAAGAAAGAAAGAAAAACTACTTATTCAGACAGAAAGTAAAATAGAATTACCAGAAGTAGATAGGATTATAGGAAAAGGTTCAGGAGAAACAGATAGTAAAAGGCAACTGCCCCCCATGATTGTGACTCAGCTTGGTCTGGCATATGCCATAGGAGGCAGGCTGTGGAGACCATCTAAGGGAGGTCACATGGGAAAATTCCCAGAGCCAACAGACACGCACACATCATATACAGAAATGTATGTTGGGAAAGGCAAAGTCGTGAACATCGATGGAAAAAGAATAGTGTGGTATTTTGTAGGTTTTATAAATAAATTATCTAGGTCAAGTCCACCTTGGTGTTTCCTCAGTAAAGAGCAAAAAGAGTCGCTAAGTAAATAGCTAAAAAACTCCTTTAAATATTACAAAAAATGGTTCCCCAGAGGTGAGTGGCCTCCGGGACGGATTGAGAGAGTCTGGACAGTAAGAACAACATTAGAAGAGACAGAGAAACAAATCTGACAGAGAAGAGGATGGAGGAGAACTATGTATGCCTAAAGGCAGTGTTAAGGCTAGGTAGTGGCCATAGTGGCAGAACCTGAAAGTATCAGAGGTTAATAAGTAACCTCAAAAGGTCACCAAGGAAACCGCAGTCTTAACACCAGGTAATCAGGATATGATCTAACCTGTTTTGTTCTAAGAAATCTGATATTCAACTAAAAACAGTGTAACTACAAGATGAAAAACAATTGTACTAAATGCCAACATATTCTGTATAAATGCATGATGATCTCTGCTGCAAATTACATGCAGATGTTAATCCCTTGAGATTGTGTCTGTCTGTCATTTAGCCGAATCCTTGTCCACCTTCCCTGGGTCCTGGTCCTGGTGGTCTCAGTGCTCCAGCTGCGCTAGTCCGTCGCAAAGAAGTCAGTAGTCTGCACCTGGAAGGGATCTTACAACCCAACCACACTGTATCCAGATCCTGACTTCTAGCCTCCAGAGCTGTGATAATGAAATTTCTGTTGCTTATAAGCTACCAAATCTTTGGTACTTTACAATTAGACCCGCCTGAACTAAGTTATTGAATTAAAACACTTACGGTGCATTCATACTCCTGTGAATGACACATGGATCTATATATTCATCCAGTAGCCAAACATACACTGAGCATTTAATAACTTACACACACTTTGGGGGGAAAGATCCAATGAGTCAAAAATTCGATGACCCTTCTCTTCCTAAAGCCTATGTTTTACTGCTGTAACTGTAGTCAGTTGAATATGAAATCCCAGGATGATGACAGAGAAAGGGGAGCAATCGTGGGGTTTGACCCAGATGAGAAACACAGGGAAGTTTCCTAAGGAAATGAAGTTGAGTAGGGACAGAAACGTAAGTCCACCTTGGCCAGATGAAATGGAGGTAAATCAAGAGCAGTGCCTGTAAGGTAAGCGCACTGAGTCTGGAGCCAGCCAGGTGCTGTTTACCATTCAGTTTATCACCACAATGTATTGTGTCTCCATTTCTGCTCCAGTGACCTCACCTGTACAATGCAGATAATGGGTTTCCTTATTTAAGATGATTGTTAGGATTCAGTTAGATACTATGGAAAGTGCCTACCCCAGTGCCTGCTACATAGCAAAAATTTGATAAATGTTAGATAACAGTAAAGAAAACAAAGAATGAAGATCAAAGTGCAGAGGAACAGTGTATGCTAAGGTCCTGTGGGAGTCTGATGGAAGAAAGGCAGAAGAGTTGTTGTATATGCTACGTGTGTGTCTGTGTGTGTAGAAGAACTGGGGTGTACACCAGAGGTGCGGGGGTGAGAGGATTCACCAGAGACAGAGTGGGGAGCAGAACAGGTGGATCTACTAAAATACACTGCTGAGGGGAGCATCTGGCAAGACAGGAGAGGTCTGCTGAGCCATGTAGGTCACCTCCCTGGCTGGGGATCAAACTCAGGCCATGGAGGTGATAACGCTAAGACTTAACCCCTAGGCCACCAAGGAGGTCCTGTATATTTCACTTTTACTCTAAAATCTGCTGGGAGCCATTGAAGGTTTTAAGTAGGGACACCCCATGGTCTCCATCAATCACCCTTTCAGCCTCTGTGCTGCGCCCTCACAGGCCGACTCTATTCACTATGCTTGTCACAAGGTTGTTGTACGTGGTGTTCACTTGTCATAGACTGTCTCTCCATCTGCTCATACTTCCTTCCGATTTCATCCTTGACATCGGCACACCCTCAGTGAAGCTCCCCCCAACTAGGCAGACTTTTAATGAACAGCTCCCTGGTGTGCCTGCTTGCTTTGCCTGGCTGATAGCCAACTCCATCTACAACTCCATGAGATAAGACATTGTCACTGCTTCCCAACAATTAGTACCGTGCTAGGCCCATAGTAGGTGTTCATGCCCTTCCCACTCAATCTTTTATTAAGGACCTATATTAAGTGTAGTTGTCCTAGGCACAAACTTTCTGGGAAGATAATTTATAGCTGAGGCAAGTTATATACCAGAAGGCAAATCTCTTCCTGGCAAATGCAAGGGCACCCCTGCTGATTTGGGGACCACACAGGAAAGGATCTACTGGTGCTTCTTTCAGGCCTAGCTCTTTTCTTGTCTTGCTGTGTGATCTTGAGTCATTTCACCACTTTGGGCCTCATCATCCTTAACTGTGAAATGGGGGTGGGGCAGGAAGGGAGGCACACGTCAGAGGGGGTAGATTTGGAAATGATCTCTCAATTTCTCCCCCAAGTTTTCGCTGCTATGATTTCACACGTATAGATTAGTTGATAGCTGTCCACCTTTTGTTTGAATCCAATGTTTGTTGTACTCTAACTCCTCCCCGCAGGAAATTCCATTAAAAAATCATTTTCCTATTACCTAAGCTGCTAATTATCATTCAATAAAGAAATTAATCATCGAGTGGATAATAAATTGCTTTAAAAATACTAATAACTAATTTACTGATTGCTGGAAAATTCCACTAATTGGCAGGCAGAATCATCTTAGCAACGGCAGCAAATTGAGGAGCAGAGAACAAGACTGAATGTTCCTACCTTTAGTGATCAGAACCAGGAGAGGCTAGTGAATTGTCTGTATTTTCTTTGCTTTGCTGTTATTTATTTATTTTTTTGAGGTAACACTGGTTCACAATATTGTGCATGCATAATGCAGATATACGGGACCGTACCTCCTCAGATGCATGTTCCACATTATACCTACCCCCAAGGCACCCACAGTCTTTCACCTCATTCCATCTGTACTTTTCTTTCTTTTTTTTTTTTTTTTAAAGATTTATTTACTTATGCATACAAGCACTGGGGTACAGGCCAGAGGTGTGGGGAGGTGAGAGGGTTCACCACAGAGAGCAGGGAGTAGAACAGGCAGATCAACAGAAGCACACTGCTGAGGGGAGCAGCGGGCACAGCAAGAGAGGTCTGCCACACCATGTGGGTCCCCCACCCTGGCCGGCAGCAGGGATTGAACTCTGCTGCAGTGGCTGTGGTTTGCTTCATAGTGTGTTGCTTAACCTACTGCGCCACCAGGGAGGCCCTGTACTTTTCTTTCTTTAAAGATTTTTTTTTTTTAATTTACACATACAAAATTGAGGTTAGGCCAGAGGTACGGAGAGGTGAGAGGACTCACCAGAGACAGAGTGGGGAGCATGACAGGTGGGTCTACTGAAGCACACTGCTGAGGGGAACAGCAGGCGAGGCAGGAGAGGTCTGCTGTGCCATGTGGGTCAGCCCCCTTGCTCGGCATGGAACTCCTGCAACAGTGGTTAGAGATAGATTGATAGCGCTGAGACTTAACTCCTCCACCACCAGGGAGGCCCCTATATTTTTATTCTTGAAGTAAGTTTTGAACACTGTATTGTTAAGTCCCTGAAGAAGGACGTCCCTTGGGTGAGTAACAAAGACTATCTCCTGGAGGCACTGTAGGCCTCCCTGAAGAGGTTTGTTTGTCTGGGACAGTTGGTCTGAGCAAGGCATGAGCAAGCTTGTGGGCCCATCAGAATGCAATGCTGAATCAAGTTTCTTCCAGAAATATCTGAGGAGATAATGAGGAGGAGGAAAAGTAACAGAGATCCCACTAGGTAAAAGCCTTAAATTCTATCCATAACAATTTAAAATTCATATGAGAGGCACTTGGCGATCTATGTAGTACAGGAAATAGAAGACTTTTTTTCCTCTTTTTTCTAAACTGCAGAGTGTGGGCACACTTTCCACCACCTTCTCCACACCCATGAGGAAAAATAACCCATCCAACACACAAATACTGGATCTGAGAGGTTGTGAGAAATCACTCAATTTAAACCCAGCCCCTTCCTTCATTCCTTGTTTTAGGAAATGTGCCTCAACACCTACTCAACGTTACTCCAAATTCAGAATTGGAGTGGGTGGCAAGAATGAAAATTGGTAAGTTGTCCTAAAACACCAAGTCCCCATTTATGTTTACCTGAAAAAACTGCTGATGGTGTCAGAGCGAGAGTGGCTGTGGCAGGTGTGGGTGAAGCCAGGCAGTAGGATTGTGGAGACTGGGATGGAATTTAGAGGGGCTCTGGCATTTCCTTCCTGGCCCCCTTCCCAACAAATCGCCCCATTGCTCCCTAGTAAGGGTTCTTACAAATGGAATAATAATGAAACCAGGGCCTCCCTGGTGGTCCACAGCTTAAGTCTCAGAGCTTTCACCACTAAGGCCTGAGTTCAATACCTGGCCAGGGAGCTAACCCAGGTATGGCACAGCAAACCTCTCCTGTTTTGCCTGCTGCTCCCCTCAGCAGTGTATTTTAGTAGATCTGCCTGTTCTGCTCCCCACTCAGTCTCTGGTGAATCTGCTCACATCCCACACTTGTGACCTCCTCCCCAGTTCTTGTACAAAATAAATAGTTAGAAAAAAAAAATGAAACCAATGCACATCTACTCATTAATGAAGCAGCACTAACTATTGCTGGTCCTTTCCTCTGATGCTGCTGTTGGCAATCACTTAATTATTTGTTTTCATCTTTTGTATATTTCATACTTAATTAAGTACAGAAAACTGTACATTTTATTTCTGCAATTTTTTTGATGTCTTGCTTTCACTATTGTCCAAGAGTTACTAAATGTAGGAGACAATTCTCAATCCTCTTTTTGGCATGTGACACTGTAAGCCTCTCCACATTTGGCTCCTGATTCTCTCCCTTTTCCTCTCCTACTTTTCTTTTTGCTCCTTTGGGTGTTCTTTCTCCAGGTCATTTTCAGTTTGTTTAAATGTTGTCATCAGACTTTGATTTTTAGAGCAGTTTTAGTCTGACAACAAAATTAGACAAAAGGTACAGAGATTTCCCATGTACCCCCTAATCCTACATGTGCCTGGCCTCCCCCATATCTACATCCCCCACAGAGGGAGACTGTATTCCAAACGATGAACTTACATTGACATCGTAATCGCCCACTCTTAGTACACATTCTGTATGTACATTATAATTGTTCCTAGGGATCAAAAGTGTCTGAAAAAAAAAAGTGTCTGTGCATTCAAGAGTATTGACAGACCTGAAAAGAGCATTCTCAAGAGGCAAACTTATTACACATCAATGTTTTGTTGTTGTTTTTTTTAAAAAAAAAAAAAGGGTTGAGTAGTGGATAAAATTCTGTGTAGAAGGAAATCGATTTAGTGGAGTACAGGGGAGAACTTAGCTAGCTCAATGGACAAAAACCAGAGTTTAGATACGCAGAACTGAAAGGAATGAGGCATCCCTGCTGTCTCCTGGGTGACAGTGATGGAAGCTTAGTGACGATAGCAGGGAGAGGGGCAGCGACCCAGTGGGCCCTGAAAGGAAAGTTAAAATGGCAAAATTGTTAGTTCACGCTCCAGTCAAGCAAGAAGGGACACAGATTTAACAGGCTTCTGCCAGTTTTTCTTTTTTTTTTTTTTCTGGGCAGTAACAATTTTGGTGATCTCTGTTCTAAGAGATGCTGATGATAAAGAAAAACTTATTTTTTTCGGTGATTCTGAGGGTTTCCTGAGCTCCAGCCCGAGCTTCCTCACAGTTTTGCTGATACCGCAGCTGGGCCACTGTTAGTCGACTCACCCCAGGTCTCCTGGAGTATGTCTGCTTATTCAGTTAGTGGAGCTTTGTATAGCCCTAATACACCCACCCACCCAGGCTACCTATAACTTCTTCCCTTTTCTCACCCATATAAATCTGCTGACCAGTTCTGTGAAATATGGTTTGAATCTGTTTTTTCACTTATCTTTCTGTTATCATTGTTTTTACTTCACACCTTTTTTTCGTGGAACGTTATAATAGTTTTGAGACTTGTCTAACATTCATATTCTCATTCTCTAATCTACTGCCAACATTTCTACATAAATCATTCTATGGTAGCCATGTCCTTTAAAGCTTTCTGCTCTGGTGGAAGTGTTCCATAGCTGTGTTGTTCAGTGGGATAACCACTAGCCTGTGTGGCAACTAATAAATTTAAATGTGACTAGTGTGAGCTTTAAACTTAATGCATTTCAAATATGGCAGCCATGTGGCTCTAAAGGCTACCATATTGGTAAAAGTGAAAGAATTATACTATCTGAAGAGAAACCAGAGTATATATATACCATGCTGGACAACACAGTTCTAAAATATGGACTTTTTTAAACATCCTATCCTAGTGCTTTCAAAAAGCTCTCAGCAGGGCTCGCCTGGTGGCACAAGGCCTTAAGAGCAGCACTATGAAGCTATCCACAGCCACTGCATCACAAGTTCAATCCCTTGCCAGGGAGCTGACCCGCAAGGTGCAGCAACGTCTCCTGTCTCTCCCACTGCTCTCCTCAGCAGTATATCACAGTAAATCCACCTGTTCTGCTCCCCACTATGTCTCTAGTGAATCCTCTCACCCTGCCCCTTCACCTCTGGCTTGTACCCCAGTTATTATATGCATAAATAAATAAATCTAAAAAAAAAAGTTCTCACCCACAGGATGAGGTTAGGCACCTCGATACTGAGTGACACTTTCAGTTTCTGTCCCATGTAATCTAGCACTGTAAATCTAACTTTTCCTAAACAAGCAATACTTTTAAAAACTTCGCGTTTTTGATCCCACATTTTGCACTACCTAGAATACCTTTACTTTCTTTTTTTTCAAATTTTGACCCATTTTCAGTGCCTAATAGAGAAAACATTACCCCTGCACCCCAACAGTTTGTTGACCTTCAACAAACTATTTAGCATTCCCAGCTTGACTTTCTCATCATTTCCTCCCTTAAGACTTGGGGTTATTAGGGCCTCCCAGGTGGTGCAAGGGGTTAAGCCTTGCTCTGTAGGACATCAGCAGTCACTGTAGCAGGAAGGAGTTCAAACCCACCCCCCCACCCCCCACAGCAGACCCCTCCTGCCCACTGCTCCCCTCAGCAGTCTATTTCAGTCATTCTGCCTATTCTGCTCCGCACTCTGTCTCTGGTGACTCTTTTCACCCTCTTACCTCTGGCCTGTACCCCAGCTCTTGTATGATAAATAAAATCTTTAAGAAAGAAAATAAGAGTTGGGGTGCTTAGTTGTTACACTATTCAGAGTCCACCACCGTGAAAGCACTCAATAAAAAGTAGCTGTTTTTGTTTTTATATTCCCAAGTAAAACTTACCACCTGAATCAGAGGTCTTTCTTGATGCAATTCTCTCCCCTTAAGACTGCGGGCTCATTAGCAGCTGACTTGTGTTTGCCCTTTGCCCTCTGGAATCCTGTTCATTGCTACCATTGGACAAATGCCTGGTATGGGTGACAAGCAAGAAACTGAGTGAATCAAGTCTTTGCATAACATGTCACAGAATAATAAATTTCTAAGAAGCATGTCTTTTGGGTGTGTAGCTATTGGGAAAAGTCAAGGAGACATATAATTGTGTCAAGAATGAGAAAAGAGATGCCTGTTGTTAAATCTCTGTCCCTTCTCCTTGCTTGACAGGAGTCTGAACTAACATTCTTGCCATTTTGACGTTCCTTTCAGGTCCCACTGGGTCGCTGCCCCTCTCCCTGCCATGTCACTAAGCTTCCATCACTGTCACCCAGGAGACAGCAGGGATGCCTCATTCCTTTCAGTTCTGCGTATCTAAACTCTGGTTTTTGTCCATTGAGCTAGCTAAGTTCTCCCCTGTACTCCACTAAATCGACTTCCTTCTACACAGAACTTTGCCTGCAAAAAAATGTGTAACAACATCTTCTCTTGGGAATGATCTTTTTCCAGACCTGTCAATACAGGTGAATGCACTAGACATTTCTGATGCCTAGGAACAAATGTAATAATGCCCACTTTGCCTTATTAATGCGTGCAATGGAAGTACCGGTCAAATTTAAACCACGCCACAGAACATTCATAAAGGGTTTCCCTTTTAAAAGCAGAGTAGACCAAAAATAAACCTGACAAAGGGCAGCTGTAGAGTTTTAACGTGTGGAAAACCACAGGCGGCAGTTATGTAACTGAAGAGAAACATGATAAATATTTTACACTATTAGATGAACTTCCAACTCTTGACAGGGGAAAAGCAAAGAACACAAAACACACCTTAACTCTGCAAGGAGCAAAAAGCCTACCCCGAGAAGGGCCAAAGCAAGTGATAAAATCTGAGCCATGCCTTCCAGCTCAAGTCTTGAGGGCTTTCTTTTTCCTCGCGTCCCAGGCGGAGCCCAAGAACCCCATTCCCCCCGCCCCCCCGAGCGCCTCCCCCGCAGCCTGGCCCCGTTGGATAGAATTTTCCCCCAAAATCTCCACCCCTAGGCTGAAAACCCCAAAAGAAGTTTTGTGCCAGGAAAGAAAGAGGAATCGGTGCTAGGCGGAGCGCCCACCCTCCGGCGTCGCCCACCCCCCTTCTACACACGACCCCTCCCTGCCCAGCCCGGCCGCGCTCCCGCCCGTCCCCGGCTCCTCGCCCGGGGCACAGCTGGCAGCCCCGAGTCCGACCAGACACAAAGCCGATCCATCCCGGCGGCAGGGGGCGGGGAGCGGGTAGCCCCGCCAGGACTTCCCTTGCGCCCCACGCATCCTTCTGCCCCTCGGTAGGACGCGGCCGACACCTCGTCGGGCGCCCACGGCCCGCCCCTCTCCCCGCTGCTCTCCCAGCCGAGCTCCCACTGCCAGGTCCCCAAGCCCCGGGCTAGGGCGGACCCGCCTCTCCGCAGCCGGCCGAGAGGGCGCCCCAGGCAGGGGGGAAACTGACATCCCTCAGGGTCCGCCCCTCTCCCCCCCTCCCCTCGCCCGCGAGAATCTCTCCTCCTCTCCCTCGCCAGAAGTTCTGGGGCCCCGGCCTGGCCTCCAGCGCTGCCGTCGCCGGGACCCTCGGCCTGGAAAGAGCTGCCAGCTGACCCCCGGGAAGATGGCGAGGAGGAGCGGCCACCGCCTCCTGCTGCTGCTGCTGCGCTACCTGGTGGTCGTCCTGGGGTGTAAGTTATTCGGGCGCCTCCGCCTTCCCACCCACTCCCGCTGGGACCCGCTCCCCGGAACCTGGCGGAGGGAGGGCTGACTCCCCGCTCTGGGCCAAGCTGGGGCAGCGGCGCGGCCTCTGGCTCGGCACCCCGAGAGCCAGGAACCTGGAGGGCTGGCAGGTGCTCGGTCCCGGAGATCGAGATCTTCGGTTTATTAGAAACAGAAGGTGATTTTGTCCGTTCCAGTTCCAGAACATTAACGGTACACGCCGGCTCTCCCGCCTCTCCTTGCAAAGTTGGGTTAAGTTTGCAAAGACGCGGGGACGTGCTCAGAATGCAAATCTCACCAACTACTTAGAAGATGCTGAGAGCCCAAGATGGCATCGTTCGGGGACAGGCGCGGTCACGCTAAGTGCAGGAGAAGGGGGGAGGTGTCGAGAGTTCGCTCGGCCTCCGAGGGTCCCAATTGTGCCGCCACGCGCAGTGCCCTGGAAAGGCGCGGTGTGAAAGTGGGCAGGGGCAATTTGTGGCCCGCCGAGCTGGAATTACTTTTATTCTCTCCACCTGCACATGTAATCTGCATTCAGTTCGGGAAGTCTTGTCTGGGGACTCTCGCCAGCTGCTGTGTCCTCAGGGGACCGTCAGCGGGATGATTGTTAGAAAGATGCAGAAGCTGAGTAGCAGGGGAGACAGACATCCCAAAGCCAATTTCCCCGATGGCTCTTAACAGGATTGTTCACGATTCTGGGCTCATGAGATTTAAAATAATCCTGGAAACGTCTCCTATTATTTTGTTTTCTTCGTGTTTACTTTTTAGAAAACGCAGGAAGTTCTAATGGATCTTAAGCAACGAAATCTTCCTTTTTCTTTTCCTTTCGCTCCCCCCCCCCCTTTTTTTTTCATTTTTCTTTCTTGCTTGCTTTTTAAAATACAAAATGGGTTATTGTTGTGATTCGGAGTCTGGTAACAATATTTAAAATAATCAGCCGGATGAGTGTTCAATACCTTAATACAATGACTTTTTCTCAGCTCTCACTGCTGAAGTGATTATTGCTTAGCTCAATGTGATGTCAGTTTTGTTCCTTAGTGGGGGAGGAAGGTGCAAGATGTCTCGGTGAAGGAACATGTGCTGACCTATATTATAGAAACCCAGACCAGGAAGGCTAGCGCTCACAATAAAGCCATTATGCAGTTTTGAATGATCAAGTTGGTATCATGTTGAACACAGAGAGGGAACCGCTGCGTTAATATAATACTAAGACAACAAAGAGACAGTCTGGAGCACGTGGAACAAACTACTGGGAAAGTTAAGTCTTCTGTTGATAACTCTAACTATCAAATGCAAAAGACTGTGTTAGTGTAAAATTGTCACTAATTAAAAACAGAGAAAATGGTCTTGCTCTGCTATTTCTATTCAGTGATCAAAATAGAAACAATACCCTAAATTTGAAATTGTAGCCAAGAAACAAACAAGAGGCAAACAAAGGCTCCAGTGAATGGGCAGGATACTCTCTATAATCTAATGATAGATTCCAATATAAATCTAACTTTTTAGTTCTTGTCACCATCACTTCTGTAGGCAGTCGTTTGGAAGTGATGGATCTCTTCTGTCTAGGACAGGTAGATTTAAAGAAAAAGGGCAGAGAGTATAGAGTGTTATCTGGATGGAGACATCACACCTACTTGCCCCTATTATTAATAGGTTACATCATATGGTACAGCTTAGCAGAATATTTTACATTAGTCTCAATTAAGGAGCCAATATCGCTACATTATTATTGTTAGGGAAAAAGGTAGTCCTAAGTAAATTACACAGATGGGTGTGTAGACTCCAACCCCCACTCCAGACCACCAGTGTTCCAAAACCACAAATCTGATAATATAATTATCGAAAAGTGGATCACTGAAACCTAAGAGTAAAGTTAAGCAGCCAAACTGACTATAAAACCAGAGAGGTGAGCCTTGGGCTCTCTCTCTTCCTTTAAAGCTATCTCACTTAACTCAGAACCAGCTCTCAACACGCCATTGCTTTAAAAATCCTGTAAAATATTTACGAATTTGTATCCCTCTCTTTCCCTTGGTATTATTACTATTTTATTCCCCTTTTTTTTGTAAAATAAAACCCGTTAATAACTTTTATCACGTGTACCAAAATTAAAATTTATTATAAAAGTCTTCTAAATGCGCGGGTAAAAACAGTTAAAAAAACATTTTATATTAGGGTTACTCTGTAACATTATCATCTACTAAAGTGTATATTTTACTCAAATGTACTTCATTCTCACCTAATGTCCATTTTGGTTCCAGGAGCTGATTCAATATAATACATAGTAGTTGTGTCTCACTAGGCATAGACAATTTCTCAGACTTCCCTTGTGTTTTTTATCACCTTGACATGTTCAAGGAGTCCTGGTGAAGTGCTTTGTAGAATGTTCCTCAGTTGGTATTTTTTTAAATGATATTATTTATTTATGCATGCAAGAGCTGGGGTACAGCCCAGAGTCGAGTTGCAGGAGGTGAGAGGATTCACCAGAGACAGAGTGGGAAGCAGAACAGGCAGATAGACTGAAATATACTGCTGAGGGGGGCAGCGGGCAAGGCAGGAGAGGTCTGCTGTGCCACATGGGTCCCTTCCCTTGCCAGGATGGAACTAGAACTGCAGTGCCTGCTGAAGTTCCACAGCGAGGCACTCAGCCGGTTGCACCACCAGGGAGGCCCATCACTTGGTATTTCTCTGATGTTTTTCTCCTGATTAGACTGCTTTTATGGATTTGTGAAAGAAAGTCACAGGGGTGAACCTCCCTGTTTGGCACATCTTAACAAGGATACATATTATGAACATGACTTATTTCTCAGTTCATTGTAATGTTACTTTTCATCACCTGGCTAATGTTTCTCTACAGGTTCTACTTCCCCACATTTTCATTCCGTATTTTTTGGAAGAAAATCACTATGTGCTGTCCATACTTAGGAATAAGTTTCACCTCCTCGAGGGTGGGATATATCTATAAGTTACTTGGAATTCTTTTGCTTGGGACGTAAGTCTCAACATGCATTCATCTCATTCATTTTTATGTCAGTATGGGCTCATGAGTATTTATCTAAATCCTTGTTTATAGTCCAATACTGTTTTATTTATTTAAGCGCTCAGGGCTCAGGTTAGATTGTTTCCGTTTTGACCACGGGAATTCTTTCAATTGGTTCCTACGCCCCTTGGCCATATCAGCATCATTGTGTAGGTGTGTGTTTTTGTTTTGTTTGTTCTTAGACTTCCTTTCTGATGCCACAGAGCCCTCCAGGTCGATCTCATATATTTCCAGTTCCAGTGATAGAATCAGCCACTTGGCAAAGGAGGTCTGCCTCCTTTCGCTGTAGAATGCTGTTGGGAACCAAGTTCTGGGCACTGGGTGTGCTCATGATTGCTTCCAAGTCCATTAATGGCAAATTGAAGGCTTGCGTATCCGTCAGCCACTGTTCACATCTATTCTCGATTTTTAAATTCTCAACAAACCCATCGCATGGGATATACCATCAATTTATAGATGGTGACCCCACATCTCCAGGAAGCTTAGATGTCTAAGCTTATGTATCTTGTCTGGAAAGAGAACACACTTGGATTGGAAGTTCTGAAATTTTTTTCTTAGATAGCTGACCTTCTCTCCTCTCTTTTTTTTTTAATGTAAGTGCTTCATGCTTGTTGCCATTTTAATGGAAAGAAGAAAGGAAGGGAGGGAGAGAGAGAAAAAGAGGGAGGAAGGGAGGAAGGAAGGAAGGAAGGGAGGAAGCGAGGGAGGGAGGAAGGGAGGGAGGAAGGAAAGAAGAGAAGAAGGAAGAATGGAAAGCAGGAAGGAAGGAAGGAAGGCTGGCTTGTGGATTTCTTATGCTCAGATTGCATACTCACCTTCTTCCTATTTATCCCCAATATAGCAGAGCCACCCTTAGCCCAATCCTGTGATTTTCATTCCTTTCTTCTCTTTTGTTTTTGCTATATGTCAACATTCATTATTTCTTTTCTGATTGCCTAGAGGATTGCTTTTTGCTGTTGCTATTAACCACGATTCCAGTCTCCCTGTTGATCTATGGACATTTATTTGTATGTTTGTTGAATTATATTTCTCTTTCTCACTAAAATGGAAGTTCCATAAGGAAAAGAATTTCTTAGTGTCTGCCCACAATTGTGTGTCCAGTGCTGAGCAAAGGAGTAACTATAAAACTGTGGATTGATGGAAAAGGGGATAGAGTGGATGGAAAAAATTACTGCAATACAAATCAAGAACCGTAACTTATTCTAAGTAGATGAGGTGTCCGATTTTTCTGAAGTAACATTTAAGCCAATGGGATCAGCACCATGAATGTGAATGAGCTGAGGCCATATGCTACTCCACATGGCTCCTAGCATTTGTCCTCAGATCTGGATTGGAAACCAAGCCAGCAACTTGGCCTGACTCTGTAATCTTTCATCAACTGATAAGGATTGTGGAAGAGGAGATAGGTTCTGGATCTTTTGCAGAATCACAAGGTTCTGCCTCTTTTATGGAACTGGCCCAAAACTGGTTCCGGAGAACCAGTGCCAGGAAAATTTTGTTGTCTGTAAGTATTGGTAAGAACAAAGATTCATTATCAGTTTGCTAAGGAGAACTGTTTCCATATAGGCATAGTCTCAGTTATCTGATGATGAATATAAAGGCTAGGTTGGTTTTGCTAGTAGACCCCATCACCATGTCAGGACTGTGACAGAATTAACACTGAAAAGAAAGAACAAAAACATTAGCATAAAGGGACATTAGCATGGCTACCTAAGGTTGAAACACTCATTTCCTTCCACAGCAGCAGTTGAACAAAGGAGCTCTGTGAGCTGATATATAGTTGCTCTGCCTATGGTTTCCATAACATTGGTATCCTCCTGTGGACCTTTGGGTAGAAATGATGTGTCAGACTATAGGGGCAAAAGCAGCTTCTGTGTTGTCAATAGCTATTCCTTGTGCAAAGTAAAGCCTCTTAACCTTATTAGTTTCCTATTGCTGCAGTAACAAATTACCACTGATTAATTATCTTAAAGTTTTAGAGGTCAGGGCCTCCCTGGTGGCACAAGGGGTTAAGTCTACAACACCATGAAGCTATCCACAGCCACTGCAGCATGAGTTTGATCCCTGGCCAGGGAGGTGACCCACATGGCACAACAGACCTCTCCTGTCTTACCCACTGCTCCCCTCAGCAGTGTATTTCGGTCTATCTGCCTGTTATGCTCCCTTTTCTGTCTCTTGTGAATCCTCTCACCCCCTGCACCTCTGGCCTGCACCCCAGTTCTTGTATGCATGAATAAATAAATCTTTAAAGAAAAAAGGAAGTTTTAGAGGTCAGAGGTGTGAACACAGCTTACTTGGCTAAAATCAAGGTGTAGAGAAGGCAGTGCTCCTTCTGGAAGTTCTAGGTGAGAATCTGGTCCATGCCTTTCCCAGCTTCTAGAAACTACTGTTCACTGCCCCCTAACCCAGCTTGTGTTGTCAGCAATTCCAGGCTCTCTTCTGCCTTCCCTTTCCTCTTAGAAGGGCCCTTGTAATTATACTGGGTTGACCTCAGTGATCCAGGGTTGTCTGTCCATCTCAAGGTTAGCTGGTGAGCAGCTTTAATTTTATCTACAACATTAACTTTTATTTACCATGTAAGGTCACATATTTTGAATTCCTGAGATTAGAATATGGAGATCTTTGGGATGTTGTTATTCTCCCACTCCTATCAGCCAAAAGTAGCATTACAGTATATTACTGGTTATAGCAACAGTGTAATCAGTGTTGTGTCCAAGAATTGGTCAAGAGTATTCTAGATCATGTAACACAAACATATGTTTACTTGATTCACTCCACTGTTCCAACAGGACTTGGGGCAACTCATCTTACCAGGTAGCAATTCCTTTTATGGAGACTGTGTCAGGAGGAGACCGTTGCAGATGGAGGAAACAGCGTGTATGGAGGTCCTTGGGAAAGATTAAGCAGGTAGTGTGTGAGGGAATGAAAAAAGTTCCTTATATCCAGCAGGAGAGGGCAGAAGACAGCTACAAGGTAGCTGTGGGCCCTGTGGCATGTATTTCAGATCTTGAATTTATTCCAAGGCAAGGAGAAGACATTGAAGGCTTTTAAACAGAAATTAGACATATTTGCATTGCAAAGAGAACACAGTTACAGTTAATGGAGTGTGGAGAATGCACAGAATCTGGGGTGGGTGGGGTGGGTGAGGGGAGTCGAAGTGAGGAGACTAGTAGTTGGAGTGGACCAGGTAATTCATATCTATTTCTTTTATGTAGTGTATTGAACTGTACATATAACTAAACATACATACACAGGTAGTTGCTTTCTATTTGAAGTTGTTTTCTATTTGAGTAGACTTAACGCAGGAATTGAGAAAAATTGCTGTTTGGTGTTTAATCAATTTTTTATGATGTCACAGCAAGTGTTTGCACCTTTCTGTTTAATTCCCAACAGATAAACCTGCCAAGATAGCTCTGTTACTCTTCCGTCAGTAGCAATCTCTTTTCCCACTGGAGGTTGTCTTCCTTCAGTGTTAAGTGTTGCCAGCTTTAGAAGGGTGCCTTGGTTTGAGTTCACAGAAGAACAACCTCTATTACCACAGCCACCGCCAAGGTGCCTACTTTGGTATCCACTGGATAGTTCTTTAAAAATGAAAATAAGGATTTGCTCTGCTTACTGTCTTGTATTTTCCAACAAATCAAATCAATACATGGTATTCTAGGACTTTTCTGCAGACATTTATTTTTACAAGTAATAAAGCCACAACCCAGAGAAAGGGTCTCACAAATGGAACTCATATCGGCAGCTTGCAGAGACCTTTAAATAACCTTTATGCCAAAATGCAGTAGGGGCCATCTTCTAGTTAAAACACCAAAAGCAGTTCAACTAAGTGATATGACAACCAACAGAGGGAGACTCCCAAATCTGAAAAGAGAAAAGTTTCAACCCAGACCCCATAAAAACATCCAAAGGTGAGGACAAAAGATCAAAGCCAAAGGGGAGAGAGAAACCAGCATGAATCAAGATTCCCAGACAAGTGCCAGCTGAGGTTATTTTTAAAGGTGACCAAAGCAGTAATGACCACAAATAAAAGGAGCATGTTGAACTACTGGAAAAGTGCTAAATTTAAAAAGGGAGAATCGGGATAATTTTTTTTTTTTAAATTTCTCTAGAGGCGCTTTAAAATAGTAGTGGGTTCTAGTCAGAAGTGAACTGATACGGTGGAATAAGCAATTACTCAAGAATATATTTGTCCAATACTCTAAACGTGCAGTCAGGGGTGTCATTACAACTAGGATAAAAATTCTTTATAAGCTGATTGGAGTCATAGAATCACTGTAATTTGGCCCCATATAGTGCGTTTGGTTGCAGCACAAGTCAGGTTTTGCACTATGTGTGCGGGAGGGGGGAGAGAAAAAGGAGGAGGGGGAGGGAAGGAGGGAGAGGTGTCTATCCCATTTTACAGGATACACTCTTTCTCCTTCCCAGTTATCTTCTGTTTTTGTTTTTGTTGAAATGTGCTCTGCTGGGGGTGAATTACTCACTGAAGGTGGAACTCCAAAATCCCTTCCCTCTTCTCTTAGACCTTTCTAACTCATCTGTTCTTCAAAGAGTACATATACCGGCTGTTAGGATCATGGTGCTCTTGTATGTTCTTGGTTCTCTCCTGGCATTTACTGGACAGTTGCCATTTTCACACATACATCTCACTATTGAGGACAGAGATAACACATCTTTGTGTCCCTCACACCTAACATAGTGCCTGGTACATGGTGTTTCTTTAGTAATTAGTTAAGTAGAAGTGAGTAAATTGGAGCTTGATGTTTATTTATTTGCTTCTTAGTTTCATATATAGCTTCTATATAACGTTTTAATAAAAAAAAACCCAAATACATGTAAAATTAATAGTGCTTAATGAACGTAGAATTTTATAACTCCTAGGGCCCCTTCTTCCTTCCCCTTTAAATGATAGTTTCCCTAAAATTGCCAGAAAATACAGATACATGTCCACCTTTTTGATTTTAGGTAATTTGACTGATTGCCTGATTCCTTCTGGTCTCATTAGAACACACAAGTGCTTTTTGATTTAGTAAGCACTGATGAAAACTCAGATGACTCAAACAATACCTCCTGACAAGTTACCTGATATAAAATATGAGATAAGATGTGAACATTGTAAATGTGACTTTTGGAGCAGATGATTCCAGACTTTTCCCTCAAGGTCTACTTTATTTACCCCTTATCATAGCAGTCCATGTTCCATAATAGGTTAAAGGTAATTTAGACAGATGAGAAGATAGAGCCTGATAAAGTTATCTGTATTTCCAACCAAAGATGATTTTCCTAGACATTTTTTCCAGTTGCAACTGGGATCCCCAGGAAAAGGGGAAGTTCCAGTTTCCCTGCCCCACCCTAAGGAGGGTGAAGCTGAGCAGGGAGGAGAAGAAACTGGAGAGAAGACTGGAAAAGGAAGGAAGAAGGATGGAGAGCAAGAAGGAGACCTGGAGGAGGCACATGGAGCAAAGAGACATGTGAAGATTCTGTTTGCTTCTTGGTCCAGGACTGAATAGTAGAATATATATTAAGCATAAATAAAGCTGCAAATACATTTTAAACTAAAGTAATTTAAAATAATGTTTTTGCTTGTAGTAATACAATGCAAGAGTCATTATCTCGCACATGTAATTGTTCAGGATGCGAGTATTAACAGGTAAAAACATTAGATTAAATATTGGTAGGGAGTTGTACCATTGAAAAATCTGTCTGTTACTACCTGCAACCCCTGATTAATCTTGGCACCATTAAAAGTAAAACAGCCAACACCATGTGGTACAACAGAAGCATGTAACATTCCCTGTGTACTATTCTTGCCCATGTCTTAAAAAAAACAAACAAACAAGTAAAAAACAAATCTGACTTTCACTTGACTCAAGCCTATAGGCAAGATAACGTCATTTCATGGTGTTACGGGAACCCAGCCGCCTCAGCAGTGGGAGCCAGAGGAGCAGTGGTGTTCTCTCACCCTACTGCTCCACTACAAATCACTTGTGACAGTCACTCCTCAGAGACCTTTTGTGTAACAGTGTACTTCCTGGATCGTGGAATGGACCAAGCTGTGAGTTGATTGGTGCTTTGTTACAAGGACCCACCTCTCACCACAAGTCAGTTATGAGGAGTACACTTTTATGTAAAGTGTACTTCCTGGATTATGGAATAGACCAATCAGCCACAGGATTGAAAAATGATCTAACTAGATGGTGGGGCACCTTGAAAGTGGATATAAGCCAGGATCAGAGGGAGCCTGAGAGCCCTGGAGAAGCAGCAGCTCTGAGGAAGAAGAACCCCTGCAAAGGAAGAGATGAGCCCTGAAGAGGAGGAGATGACACCAGCCCCCTGAGGAGGAGAAGATGGTTCCAGCCTCCAAAGAAAGAAGGGAAGCATCCAGCAATCTCCCTCTGAGGAGGGAAAAGAGGCTGAAGGACTCTGCCAGAGACTGGGCCTTGGTCCTATCTCTACATTGACTGAAAGGAGCACCAAAGGCCCTGGGCTTGGTGACTCAAAGAGCTGTTCGTTGCTGGCATAACCCAACAACTCACAAAGAGCTATTAGCACTGAATGTCTTTGACACTGCCTCTGCAGGACAAGTAGTGGCCATCGTTACTGGCCATTGCTGTCCAGCACTCCTGGTGACTAGTGACAACCATCATTGACACTAACTGGATGAAGCAGCCAACCACTTGTGGATATAGTAAGCTTTTTGTTTACCCTATTTAATAAATACTATGGTGGTTGATCCTGAAGCCTGAGGTCTCTTGCAATTGTGCGTGTGGGTGAGAACCCATAGACAGTGACCTGTATCAGGCATTGCCCTCTGTTAGGCTATAGCCCCTATTGCTATAGCCCTTGTTCTGTCTCTGCCCCTGTTTCAATAGAAGGGTAGATGCACAGATTAAATGACACCATCCGGCTGCATATGGACAAAGTCAGAACTGATCAAGTGTTTTGTTTTGTTAAGATTTATTTATGCATACAAGAGCTGGGGTACAGGCCAGAGTCCAGGGAGGTGAGAGGATCCACCTGAGACAGAGTGGGGAGCGGAACAGGTAGCTTGGCTGAAATACACCACTGAGGGGAGCAGTGGGCAAGTCAGGAGAGTTCTCCTGCCCCATGTGGGTCCCCTCCCTGGCCAGGGATTAAACTTGTGCTGCTGTGCGTGGATGCTTCATAGTTCGGCGCTCAACCCGTTCTGCCACCAAGGAGGCCCTCTTTCATAGTTTTGAACTGAGCACTTGCCCCAAGGTTGAGTTCTTTGGCCATTATTAATCTCCTTCTTTATTCTCTTCCAGGGTTAATCAACCTTTCTGTTCTTATTTACTATTTAAATACATGGGACAGTCACAGATGAGTCCCCTCTCATCTTCTTTCCAATGGTAAAGTCATTTTTCTTTGGATATTTTGGTGCTTCCTGAAATATATGAAAAAAAACCAGTCCTTTTCAACTTACATATCAGGATTTCTCTGGTTCTCTACATTTACAGCCTTGGAATTACTGTCTTGATTTTTTTTTTTTGATGCCCCTAGTATTTAATCAACCATTAAATCTTACCTATTTCTACTTTAAATGTCTTATGGATTTAATTACTCCAAAACAATTTTGACAGTTGTCACATTAATCCTGGACCTTAATATCTAGAATGTATTTACCTCTTTCCTCCTCTCATTGTATACAATATAAAGCTTCAAAATTATTTTCTACTCTAAATATCATTTTTTTGGGCATACAACTTCACTCTTAAAAAATTCCAGAAACTTCGGCTGCCTACTGCATCCAGCAGAAACTTTGTACCTAGCATACCATCACCTACATAAATATCAGTTACACTGGGAATCCCTAGTGGCACAGGGGTTAAGTCTCAGCACTATGAAGTATCAGCAGCTACTACAGCATGAGTTCCATCCCCAGTCAGGGAGCTGACCCACATGGTGTGGGAGAACTCTTCTGCCTTGCCCGATGCTTCCCTCAGCAGGGCACTTCAGTGGATCTTTCACAGAAGACTGTGAAAGAGCAGAGACAATGGAGAAAAGTACCCACAGAACAAAAGACTACCAAGCAGAACCAGTGTCAGGGAAACAGAGGAATTTCCATCACTTGTTATCTGGAATCCAGGGAGAAAGAACAGAGAAGATCAAAAGTGAAGTAAGGAGTAATCTGAGGGATTAAAAAGTAAAGGAAAAATTAACATTTGAATGGAACTTTGCCATTTACAAAATACTTTCCCAGGGATTATTTTACTTATTTCTCAGGCGAACATCCCTGTGAGGTACCTTGAACTATTTTTACTACAGTTTCATAAATAAGAAACAGACTTAGGATATTTTTAGGAGATACACAGAGGCACGTCTTAGAGAAGTTAGAATTGCTGACTTCAAATCCAGTTCTTTTCCATCTGGGAGTCAAGAACACCGGAAAGTAAGGAAAGATAGGAACCTGAGGAGATGTTAGGAGACATGAATGACCTTTTCTGGTGTTCTTCCGGCAATATAAAGTCACAAAGAGGGCAGAGAGGGCACCTCAGTCCTGATATATTTTAGAATCAGCATATGGAAACCTCTGGGGCTCTGGGAGGATGACTAATTTTTTATGTCATAAGAAGAAAATAGTGTGGTTGTTATGTTTAGAATGTGGCTTACATAAATATCTTCATGTGTTATGAAAGCCCTTTTTGACATTTGGTATACTTGCAATGTGGTTGTCTCAAAATATAAATATGCCTTCCATTTTCACAGCTCAAATTGAAGTCAAAGCAATAATTAACCTGAAGGTAAGCCATCACTTGGAATAAATATTTCATGGCTTCAAAATATTATTTCACTGGCAAAAAATAACCAGACATGTATATATTCAAACATTGCAGACCCTTTAAACGGGAATTAAAAAGCTTCCATAGTTTTCTGACTTTTTGTCCTTAAAACTTAAGCAATGTATGTTCAAAAAAAAAGTCTAGATTATGAATTTCCTAAAACATATTTATTTTTAAATGTGATGTACTGTCTGATAGTGGTACAAAAAGATTTTTTTCAAAAAACCCCTCTATTTTGAAAAAAACAAAAAAAAAACCTCAACTAATTCCTTTAGCATCATTTTCTAAGTTCTTTTGTCTTCTACTATTCTCACTTTAGTTTCCATGGGAACAGCCTCAGTCAGAAAGTAGCTGGGACTTTGCAAAATGTTGAGCCCAGGATTCCTAGCTAGATTTCAGGCACTTATAGCTTAATTAATGTGAGTCTCTGTGCTGTATCTTTGAAGGTGGAGTAAAATGTATTATGTTTAATAATCAATAATCCCAGTTAAACTCATCAGAAAGAGTTGCATTTTTCTTTGCTGAAAATGTTTTTAAATACAGCATCTGGTGAGTAGGAAGAATTATATTGAATTTAGACTTGGAGCAGTAATTAATTAAAAGTCAGAGAGGTAAGACAGAAAATAAAGGAGATGAAATGCCTCCAAACTATACAAAAGCTTCCTGTCACTACTCCAGTGCCTCTGTCATCATTTTGCCCTGGTAATAAGTCCCACCAGTGCGACATCATATTGATCACAGGTTTTATTGTGAAAACTCTGATTTATGGCAATGTCGCATCAACTACCAAAGTGTAAGACCCTGAGTTTAAATAGCAGAGCTTTCAACATTCTTTTAACTGAGGGTTTGGTCAAGGAATTCAACTGGGAAGAACCAATTGGAGAAGCAGCCCTGTCCTCGCGGGTGTTGTCAAATTCCCTGGGACCTATTTAATCACCACAATGATGGGTCCTATACATTTGTTGGGGCAGCAACCAGAGCTGATAAATAGCTGTGTGTCAGACAATGTTGCAAAATAGGGAATTTTCCCATGTCTCTTACCCTTCATTGTTCAGGATTTTCCCAGGTTCCCCTGCACGTTGACATCAGCTAAAACGTCTCTACTATATGAGCCCATAAATTTTACTATTTTACCTATAAACACAAATTTGTTTTTATAGTCTTAATATAAAAATATGAAATTTTATTCTAACAGCCACAGTAACCTTGTTCTTTATTTTCTCACACCATTTGGAATGATTTCTGGTCTTTTTACTTCTCTTAAGTCCAATTTAACATAACTAGTATCTGATTTCTTTGTTGTGTCTTCTAGTATACTCATAGAATAACACTTATAAATTGAGCTAGATCCTTCTTTAACTTTCCTTTTTTATTTAATATTAAATGAACATTATATTTAGTTTTGCAAGTTACATATATGCATGTTATACATACATATATACAAACATAAACATATAAAATGTTATATTATCTAAAATGTTTTCAAGATAGTGAAAGGTAACCAAAAATTTACTATAAAGGTTTCTGATGGTTCAGAAAAACAATTAATTAAATTAAATAAATGCAAATGATTACATTTCATTACTGCACTAAATTCTTCAGTTTGTAGCAGTTGAAGACAGGAAATTTATTATATAGTATATTTTTATTTATTTAATTTTAAAATTCCGATTTTTTTATTTAATTAATTTATTATATATTCTATATATTCAGTTTCTCCTTTCCAACACTCTTCTAAACTGGTAAGAGAAAAAATTAAATGGGAGAAAATGTCAAAAATTATGACTTTATAGAATTTATTAAATGCTGTGTGCATGTGTTTATTTTACTAAAATATTTGTAAATAGTTTATTTATGTTACATGTTCTTAAGAAGAGGATAGTTTGAGTTATGTAAAGTTAAAATTACTTTTAGATTTTTGTGCAAAGAGGCTACAAACTTTTAATATCCTCAAAGAAATGTTAAAATATAACTAAAACTTAACACTTTATTTTTGACTACTATCATTTGTGGGTCTAGCATGCCAGCTATTGTGCTACATTTAAAAAATAGAGTTTGGTGGCGCAGCACTATGAAGCTATCCTCAGCCACTGCAAGCACGAGTACAATCCCCAGGCACGGCGGTGACCCTCACCGTGCAGCAGACCTCTCCTGTTCACCCGCTGCACCCCTCAGCAGTGTGTTTCAGTCAGTCTACCTGTTCTGCTCCTCACTCTGTCTCTGGTGACCCCTTTCAAAACCCCCCACCTCTGGCATGTACCCCAGTTCTTGTATGCATAAATAAATCTTTAAAAAAATTGACAAAAATACTGTACTATATTTAAAACATATAGATATAATATGCACTATAAAGTACAGTAAAAGTTTATATATCTGATTTGAAGACAAAACATGTTCAATTATATTTACAACAAGCATTTGATAATCTCCCATTATGTGTTAAGCATGATTAGGTACAAAGAAATTTCAAATAGTTTCTAACATCTTGTATCTAACACCAGCAAGTGGAAGGAACAGGCATGTAAAGATTGTAAGAATAATAAAAGAGACTTTTAAAAAAAGGCAGTATTGGTCCTTTCTGGTGACTTATGTGTTAAGTCTCAACACTATCACCTCTATGGCCTGAGTTTGATCCCCAGTCAGGGAGCTGACCCACGTGGTGCAGCAGACCTCTCCTGTCTCGCCCATTGCTCTCCTCAGCAGTATATTGTAGTACATCTGCGTCTTCTGCTCCCCATTCTGTCTCTGGTGAATCCTCTTACACCTTGTACCTCTGGCTTATAGCCCAGTTCTTATTTGCATAAATAAATAAGCTTTTAAAAAGATGTATTGATTTAGTGAAGCATTTACATGTTGATTCCCAATGGTGCACACATAGAATTTATGTAATACAATGTCACTGAAATTTTTTAAAAGAATTTTTTAGTGTAATGATAAGCTAAATAAATGAATGCATAATAATAATAAATATAAAATATTTTTAGATTTTTTTAAATTTATGCATACATGAACTGAAGTGTAGGCCAGAGGTGCATGGAGTGAGAGGATTCACCAGAGACAGAGTGGGAAGCAGAACAGGTGGATCTACTGAAATACACTGCAGAGGGGAGTAGTAGGGGAGACAGGAGAAGATTAGCCACGTGGATTAGCTCCCAGGCCAGGGATCAAACCCAGGCTCAGTGGTGATAGCTCTGAGACTTATCCCTAGGCCACCAGGGAGACCCAGGCAAGCTGCATTTATTTAAGGTGGAGAAAGTGGTGCAGGTTTATAAAGAAAGCTGTGGTTTAGACATAGTGTTTAAAATGCTTGTTAAACCTTCAAGTGTTAAGATAGAATAGACATTGGATCTGAATCCAGCATTTAATAGAGACAGCTGGACTGGAGATGTGTATTTGTGAATTGTTGACCTCTGGGAGTACTGAAATGTCATGAGTCTTATCACATCATCAAGGGAAATGTGTCATACTGAAGAGGCAATGCCAAGGATTAGAGCCCTGAGAAGGAAAACTAGGAAAGTGTGTCATCCAGGATACTACGTGTAGAAAGTGTGTATCAAGGGAAACGGTGTGTTGCATTGTGTCATCTGATGTAGTTAAGGAAGGTTTTATAATCATGCACTTGATTGACAGGTGATGAGGTCCAGGCCAAAGAGGTTGTAACTGCCCCAGGCATCTAGCAGCAAGGGCAAGAAGATTCAGGGCATAGACTTACATTAGTATATTACAGTCTCTGTAATGATAAAGTCACACTAATTATTTTCAAAAGAGAAAAAAGATATAATCATACAGCTCATTCTTTATTTGTACAGTGCACGCTGATACATGACTTGTAGAATCATTTAGGAAACTCTAAATTTTTATTACCTGCATTAGATGAAAAGCAATGTGGAGTGAAGAGAGGGATTATCTACTGCGTGGCAGAAATTAGGCTAAGCAGTTATGTACTTATTTTTAATTTAATCTTTACACGAATTTAAGGAAGGCATTATTAACTTCATTTTACCTAAATGGAAACTGCAGCCTAGAAGTTTACGACAGTTTTTTCTTTTTTTTTTTTTTAAAGATTTATTTATTTATGCATACAAGCACTGGGGTACAGGCCAGAGGTGTGGGGGGGGGTGAGAGGATTCACCACAGA
>JAGFMF010011629.1:10517438-10538293 GCA_019455555.1 Galemys pyrenaicus
GTACACTGCTGAGGGGAGCAGCGGGCACAGCAGGAGAGGTCTGCTGCGCCATGTGGGTCCCCTCCCCGGCCGGCAGCAGGGATTGAACTCGTGCTGCAGCGGCTGCGGTTTGCTTCATAGTGCGCTGCTTAACCCACTGCGCCACCAGGGGAGGCCCTACTTTGTCTACTTTTTAAAACACTTGATCTGAGTAAATTTCAAAAATTGAGTCTCTAGTAGCACTTACTCATTACCTGACCATTCAGGGTGTAGTTACAAAGCTACATATATGTATATGTGTGTATGTATATGTATATTTAAAGATTTATTTATTTATGCATACAAGAACTGGGTACAGGCCAGAGGTGTGTGGGGAGGGGGGGTGAGAGAATTTACCAGAGATAGAGTGGGGAGCAGAATAGGCAGATCGACGAAAATATACTGCTGAGAGGAACAGCAGGCAAGGCAGGAGAGGTCTGCTGTGCCATGTGGGTCACCTCCCTGGCTAGGGATCGAACTAGTGCTGCAGTGGCTGTAGATAGCTTCACAGTGTGGTGCTTAATTACTTGAACCACCAAGGAGGCCCCTATACATATATATATATATATATTTTTTTTTAAGATGTATTTATTTATGCACACAAGAGCTAGGGTACAGGCCAGAGTCCAGGGAGGTAAGAGGATTCACCAGACAGGATTCACCAGAATCGGCAGACTGACTGAAACACACTGCTGAGGGCAGCAGCAGGCACGGCAGGAGAGGTCTGCTGCACCATGTGGGTCCGCTCCCTGGCCTCCCTGGCCGGTGGCAGGGATAGAACTTATGCTGCAGGGATCGAACTCGTGCTGCAGTGGCTGCGGTTTGCTTCATAGTGCGTTGCTTAACCCACTGCGCCACCAGGGAGGCCCACATACATTTTTTTAATAGATACAGACTGTCTTAGTTCAGGCAGCTGTAACAAAAATGAGAGACTGGCTGGCTCAAACAACAGACATTTTATTCTCACGGTTCTGTAGGCTCAAGTCTGAGGTCAAGGCAGATCTGGTGCTGGTAAAAGCTGGTTGCAGAGTGTGGACTTATCCTTGTGTCCACATGGGGTGGAAAGGACCGAGAGCTGCTCTCTGGAGTTTCTTTCATGAGACACCAGCCCACTAATCCCACTCCGAGGACTCTATCCTCATGACCTAATCACCTTCCAAAGACCCCCCTCCTGGCTCTTGGAGGTCAGGATTTCAGTATAGGACTCTTGTGGGTGACACTGCCATTCACCTCATAACACAGATGTTCACGAAACCATTTCTTTTATTGACCTTGTTGATTAATTCTAAAATGAGCAGCTTCGTGTAAGCTCATAGTTGGATATATAGGACCAGTTTTGAAATAAAAGAGTGATCCAGAGAACTGTCTTTCCCCAAGGAAGAGGAAAATTTTAGCCCCTGCATGTAGAGCATCTGAGAAATCAGAGGAATTAATTCTGAGCAATCTTGCCAGACCGTTGTAAAATATGACAGTTCAACATTGCCAAACGATTGTTTCCATGTTCTGCACTTTAAAATAAATGGCTCTTGTTTCTTTGGCTTCCTGAAGACTAATCAAAGGAAACAAGAAGCAACAATAGGCTGGGAGG
Organism: Galemys pyrenaicus; assembly: GCA_019455555.1. NCBI lineage: Eukaryota > Metazoa > Chordata > Mammalia > Eulipotyphla > Talpidae > Galemys > Galemys pyrenaicus. Next base: position 10,519,045 of record JAGFMF010011629.1, read on the forward strand.
GTTTCCCTTAGTTTTCAGATTTCTTCTGGAAGTGTCTGTGGTAAAAGAACTTAATTAACAACACATGTTTGAAATGTAAGGACTAAGGTTATTATGAATTCTCATCCAGCAGAAGAGTTGAAAAATAAAATCCATACAACTCTCATTTTAAGAATAGGATTCTGAATGAGTTTGCTAAATTGTAGGTAATATAAAATATTTAGCATTTTATTTTATTTTTAATTGAAGTAATGTTGAATCATGACATAAAAGTTTCGGTGTCTACACTAAGTTCATTGCTAAAAGTCCGTATCTATCCTTCTTCACCATAACATTGTCCCCTTTGTCCCAGTTTACACCCTCCCTACCCCTTCTTTTCAGGAAACCACCAATTGGTTCTGTAGTCCAAAGTTTATTTTTATTGAAATTATGTAATTACCCTATGAGTGAAACCATAGGATGTTTGTCTTTAGTTTGTCTCCTTATGTCACTAAGCATAATGCCCACCCAGTCTATCTGTGATGTTGCAGACTGGAGGATTTTATCTTTTTTAATAGCTGAATAGTATTCCTTTTATATAGATAATTTGTCTTTATTTATTAGTTAGTTCATGGGCCATTAGGTTTGTATGACACAATTTGTATTCCTAACTGTATATTCATGAAAACATTTGACACATTAAACTACCGTAACTGAGTCTCAAAATTCACTTAAGGCAGACACGTGAAACTGAAGGTCTACAAAGAAAGTTTAAAAACAGACATCTATGTACAGTCGGGGATGGAGAGAGCTTACATAGACTGCTGTCTTCTCACATAAGTTGCTTAAGTGGATTTATAAATAAATCCACTGACCCAAACATTCACTGAGCAATCTGTGCCTATCAGCTGTTAGAACATTCTGTGCAGGGACTCTCAGATTTGCATACCTTGGTGTTTAAAACCAGAGTTCAGAGCCTGTATTCAGAAACTTGTTGTTTTTTCTGTAGCTATTTTCCCAGAGCTGATCAAAACTCCGGAGAAGTGATTTGTAATATCTGCTCTTGGAAATTATTTACATGACAATTATACTAGTATATTCATTTCTGCTAAGAAAACTCAAATACTTGTGGTGGTGCTGGATGTTTAATTGTGGTGAGAAACCATATTGAATATTAGGAGTTGGTACTGGCAGTTTCAGACCGAAGGGCAGTGAGTAACAGGGTATGTGCATGGGTGGTTTGGTGGAGGTGGAAAAAAGAAAGAAAGGGAAAAAAAGAAAGCCATGTGTCTTGAAAGATACAGTTGTCCTGCAACTCAAAGACCATTATTCTATACTTGTACCAGTTTTCTTAACAGAAAAGGGATAGAAGTAGAATATTTTCAGGATAGGGATAATTTTACTCTAGAAGTGTCCATATGCATCAATATCTATAAGCCTAATACTGTTAATAAAAGGGGCTGCAGAAATGCAGCATTGTCATAGATATACTTTTGGTATCTTAAGAGTTGTACCATTTAGAAAAATGTATTTTCTGTCTAGCTTGAAATTTGAGGAAATTTGGTAGAGGGGAGAGCGAAGGAGGCATCAGTTTGGTACTTCTTGGCTGACCCCTGGAAGAAAAATAACAATCATCTTTTTTTTTTAAGATTTATTTATTTATGCATACATGAACTGGGGTACAGGCCAGAGTCCAGGGAGGTGAGAGGATTCACCGGAGACAGTGGGGAGCAGAACAGGTGGATCGACGAAAATACACTTCTGAGGGGAGCAGCGGGCAAGGCAGAAGGTCTGCTGTGCTATGTGGGTCACCTCCTTGGCCAGCGGCAGCAGGGATTGAACTCATGCCGCAGTGGCTTGTGTTTGCTTCCTAGTGCATTGCTTAACCCCTTGCGCCACCAGGGAGGCCCAAAAAAATAACAGTCATCTTAATTATAGTGTCATCAAGTTCTCCAGGCCTGATGTACTGTCTCCACTATAAAGACATGCCTGAGACACCTGGACCAGTGAGTGTGTCAGTGTGGAGACACACTCAGGTTTGTTTTGCTCTATCATTCCCACTATAGTGTTAGTCATCATAACACCATGTATTTGTTTTGTTACTGAACTACTTCAGTAACAGTTTCTCAATTTACATTAAACAGTTTTAGGCCAGAACCTCCCTGGTGGCTATCAAGCTATTGCCAGTCACTGTAGCAGGAGTTCAATCCCCAGGCAGGGAGCTGACCCACATGGTGCAGCAGACCTCTCTTGCCTCGCCCGCTGCTCCCCTCAGCAGTGTATTTCAGTTGACCTACCTGTTCTGCTCCCCACACTGTCTCTGGTGAATCCTCCCACCACCACCCCTACCTCTGGCCTACACCCCAGTTTTTATATGCATAAATAAGTAAAAATAAATCTTTAAAAAAATTTAGGGCCATTGTTTCTGGCATCTTAATTTTAGAAAAAAACAATTAGAACACATGGTCACTCGGTTTGTCATTCTTATTAGCATCAATGTTGAAAGGTGACATTTCTTTATGTTGTCTTGACTTTCTACTGGATTTAGTTGACTGCTGCCATCTACCTACAACCTATAATTAATGCCACTTGTGAATGAGTTGTGTTTGGCTAAGATTGCAATTTAGGGAAGATCTCAGAATCTAAAAATGGCTCCTTTCACGTGCTAGTGGAGAGCACCAAGTTAGAAATTCAACCCATGAGGGTTTTGAATGCCATTGGTCACCATTACACCTTTGAAGATGTGCTAAAGGATATTTCCTTGAAATATTTGAGAATTTACAGTAAGAAGTTAATTTATTTACCTTATTTCTTTCTAATGTCACATGAAATGTTTAATCTTCCAATTGTTTGCATAGCAGGAAAACCTGAAAATTTCCTCAATTTACTATACCATATAACTTACATGAAAATAACTTAATACTTAACTCTGAAATACTAATGTTCCTTCTTCTTTAAAAAAAAAATTTATGCGTACAAGAGCTGGGGTACAGGCCAGAGTCCAGGGAGGTAAGAGGATTCACCAGACAGAGTGGGGAGTAGAACAGGTAGACTGACTGAAGTATACTGCTGAGGGGAGCAGCGGGCAAGGCAGGAGAGGTCTGCTACTCCATGTGGGTCCCCTCCCTGGCCGGTGGCAGGGATTGAACTCGTGCTGCAGTAGCTGCTATCTGCTTCACTGTGTGGTGCTTAACCCACTGCGCCACCAGGGAGGCCCTGCAATGTTCCTTCTTATATTCAGATGATTGAAAAAACAGAAAGAAGGGGGTATATGACTATTTTACAGTGTATAATAAATGTACGTTTGTCCATGGTAAACATTTACCCATGAACACTTTCTTGGTTAACGTGGCAGCTTGTTATATACTCTCTCAGTTCTATTTTTACAACCCTAAAGATTGAAAATGGATGTGAGACCGCCTGCATAGCATCTGACAGTGTCGCTATGGTGCTCCATTCCCGTACTGGTCTGAGAATTGGCACTGGTCTGAGAATGGGGAAGGGGCAGAGCTGATCCACAGAGCCATACTAACTAGATATTGATACACAGAAGCATATTTTGACTTCTCTGCTTTCTAGCATTGTGCCCTTGAACCAGCAACTTACCCTCTCAGCCATCACCTCTGCCAATTGTGGGTATTAACAGTAGAGTCACATCTTACTTAGATGCTTAGATTCTTAAGGGGAAAATTTATTCACAGTCAAAATCACCCTGAAATTCTCTAGGTCATCGTTTAACTCACCAGGACATCAGCCATGAATAACTCTAACCTCAAGCACATCTTGTATGTCTCCTTGCACTTTGGTGTGGATTCCCCTTCTCTAAAACTAGGATGTCAATGTCACATTAAAGGAAGAGTCACAATGTCCAGTTTAAGAGACGAGAAGGATATCTCTGTCTTTCTGTCTGTCTCTCTCTCTCTCCCTCCTTCCTCTTCTTAGCTCTCTACTCCTCTTGTTCTCTCCTTCTTTTCCTTCCCCTCTCCCTACTCTCCAGACCTGGTTGAATCTTAGTGAGATAGATGACCATCTAGCTTCTAATTCCTCTGCCATCCAGTTACTTTCTATCCATATAAACATTTGTTTGTCACAAATATGGTCTCATAATACTTACTTGTTACTGCTAACCCCCCTCTATCTTTTTTATATTCTATTACAATAATTATATGTCAGTGATCATCAAAACCACATGGCTATTTGTTTTTATTTTTGAAAACCTACAAAATATATTGCATCTACAGTTTTTATAATTTGCTTTTGTTAATGGTACTCTTGGTAACATTTCTAGTTTTATTTTTTTAAAATATTTATTTATTTATTTATGCATACAAGCACTGGGGTACAGGCCAGAGATATGGGAGATGAGAGGATTCACCAGAGACAGAGTGGGGAACAGAACAGGTAGAGTGACTGAAATACACTGCTGAGGGGAGCCGCTGGCTAGGCAGGAGAGGTCTGCTGCACCATTTTGGGGGGGATCGAAATCATGCTGCAGTTGCTGTTTGCTTCATAGTGCATTGCTTAACCCCTTGCACCACCAGAGAGGCTCAGTAACATATTTTTAAAGCAAACAAAAAAACCTCTGTGATGTGTCAATTTTTCCTATTTGTGTCTTCAATTAAAAGTATTAATCTAAACAACATGTCATGGTAAATTTTTTAATGTGGTATTGTTAATAAGTATTTCTTTTTATTCAAGCCAGATTAATTTAGTTAAGTGATGGACAATACAAGAACTTCTTACAGTTAGGGAGGAAAGAAACACAAAAGATTTCACTGGACTAGGAATTATTTGACTTGGAATTTTTAGCGGTTATGGAAACAATCATCTCTTAACCTCATTTAATGAACTTTCCAGCAATTTTGGAGCATATCCATAAGTATTAAAGATGTTTTGTAGCTAACGAAAACAATTTTTGACCTCTACCAGCAGACCTACATGATAATATTTTTGGTTATTTTTCTAGTTAGCATATTCTGAAAAAGTGAAGAAAAAATAAAAATCAGTTCAAGAAAGCAATCAACAGAGAGTGTTCCTAACATCTGTTAGTGAAATGTTGATGTAGAATCCAACATTTTGTTTTCATAAAAAGAGTTATTAGGTGCAAGTTTTAAAAAATGCAAAACTGGAGTCCAAGACTAGAATGTCTAAAATAAGGTAGAAGTCTTAAAATAAAGAAACATTTATTAATTCTTAAGATTTAAAACTTTCTGTTTAAATAAGTTCATCTTAAGTGACCACATTTTATGTATATTTCCTTAATTAAAAGCAAACCTTAAAGTAAGTAGAATTAGAGGAAGCAAGGTGGCTGGAGAATGCACTTAAAGTTATATAGAAAAATAGTCTATAAGAAATACTACCTACTTACTAATTTTTTCAAATTAATCTCTATATTTTTTTTGCCTTCATGGTTTTGCCAATTCAAACAGTCTTTTTTCCCCCAGTGTCTAGGATGCTTTTTTTTTTCCTATTCAAATATATAGATATAAAAGTTAAGGGGAAATAATAAAATTCCTAGAGTTACCAGCTGCTGTTTTATATTTACTTTTAAAATGAGTTTTGAAGATTTAAGAAAACTTCCTTAAAGGAAGTTTAAGCAAGTAGAAAACTAGAACTAAGAAAAGGGGTAAATGATTGAACTACATTTTCCAGTCTGAGACTGGACTGAAGTTTGCCTAAAATGGAAGAAGATTCAAAGCCTACTCAAGAAAATAAACATTCTCAGTAGGCAGTGCAGTGTTTGAAAAGTTCAAAGATATGATGGTGTGGAGAGAACAGAGATTATCTTCTTAACTTTGCCTACATTTTTCATTTAACTGGTTTCTAGGGAATATGAGTCTCCATTGTTTTGTCTAAAAGTATAATAAAATTGCTTAAAATCACAAGAAATGCCATTCATATTGGTAACTAATATTTTTAGGGTATGCAGTTTATCTGCAAGTTTTTAAAATTGTTAGTAATTTCCAAGTTTTTTTCCCAATATATTTACTGAAACAATCTATATATAAATGGAATTGCATAGTTCAAACCCATGTTGTTGAAGAATCAACTATATTTGGAAATGATTCTTTGGAAGCTCTGATTCCTCTCTAAGACTAAGGATCACTATTTTTATGCAAATGAATTTACAAATGTCTAATTAAAATGATTTGTTCAGTCCTACATCTTCCCCTGTTCACTGGTTTCCCTAAAGATGTGTTTGAGGTTTAAGGGTATAGAATCTGAGTAGCTTAACAATATTAAGGAACTCAAAGGCCTGTAGAGTTTTGAGATTTCAATTTCACAATTTTATTTGCTGTCCAAATTTCTAAGGGAGAGAGAAAGGGAAAATACGTTATCCAGGGTAACATGTAATCCTTAGGAGTGATAAAGTGTAGGACAGAAGACTAGTTTACATGTACTGTACATACAGGGGAATAAATCAAAGAGCAACTGTGTCAATTGAAAGACTCTCTTTCCCATAATAAATTAATTCATGATTATCCTATAAGATTATTCTGACCTATAGGAACTTTCAAAATCCTGGAAATCATGGAGTTTTGCTCCTCCCCATAATAAATTAATTCATGATTATCCTATAAGATTATTCCGACCTATAGGAACTTTCAAAATCCTGGAAATCATGGAGTTTTGCTCCTCTGTAGTCTATTTATTCCTACTCTTGATACTTCAAACCAATCTAGCCATAAGTGTGGAGCAGTGTTTTTTAATCAGGTATGATTCATACACTTACCCTTAGATCCTTAGATACTAGAATATCTGGAACCATTTTTGCTTGTCAGGACTTGGGGAGGAGGTGGGGTTGCACACCAGCTAGTAGTAGCTGGTGGGTAGAAGAAGGAGATCCTACAAAGCATCCTACAATGTACTGAATAACCTCCCACAGTAATGATCTGACTAAGAAACCCTTGACTGCATCTCACTTTTGAGGTGTCCTATTTCTCCAGTCACAGACTGAATTTCTTCAGTTTTCACCTTCCTATTGTCCTGTGGAGTCACTCTGCTTTTGATCCCCAGTTTCTCAACCTATCTCATCTTCATTAGATCAATGGCTCTCCCCACCTGGCATCTTTGTTAACCCAAATCCTTCCTCAAAGTTTAGCCTTGGGGGAACATGATGTGGAATCTGGTGTAGTACCAGAATGAACCACATGGGCTTTGAGTACAGACTGAATGAGTGAAACTTCAGCTTTACCACTTACTATTTCTATAGCCTTGGCTAAGTTTTTTATCCTCTCTATGCCTGTTTCCCCACTGAGAAAAAATGTAGATCAACATGGTACCCCATAACAGAAAGTGATTGTAAGAGTTAAATGAGTTAATACTCATATGCACTGACAATGTTACTTCCCTAATGCTTAAGTGCCTAGTAAATGCCATTGTTATTCAAAAGTCCACTAAGGTCCATGCTCTGCATCCATGTTCCAGAATGTGTATTTACTTATGATGGTTTCTAGCAAATGTTTGCCCAGCTATGCATGTTTTATGAAGGTGGGGGAAGGACAAAAAGGTGGAAATATTGTCCTTGATGACTACAGTTCACCATCTATTGATGGAAACTAATGAGTAAATGGATGAGAGAATAGATATGTCTTGGACAGTGTCTGATTTTCTGATATGAAAATCATACAGATTGTGGTGTCTTTCTGAAATGAAAATTGTAGGGAAACAATAAAGTTTGGGGGCAAACAATGTTCATTTTTGACCATGAGCTTGTGGATCTAAATACCTCTCAGAAGGAGGAGTTTATGGATTTAATCTCAGGAGAGAGATGAGAGTTGGAGGTACAGATTTAGAATTTTCAGCAAATAAATGATAGTTGAGTCAATGAAGTTTCAAAATTATATAGGAAAGAGTTAGTTAATTCACTAAAGCAGTTTCTGGATGGATGGATGGATGGATGGATGGATGGATGGATGGATGGATGGATGGATGGATGGATGGATGGAGCAAAGAGGAAGAAGTCACAAGGGATACAGAATGAATGAAAAGTAGGAGAAAGTCATGTCCCAGACTCCAAGGGGGTCATAGAGACTCTCAGATCTCATAGAGAGACTACCTATGACACAAGACTGATAAAATGTCTGTAGGACATGGCCATAGATAAGCCATTTTTGCCTTGGCCAAAACAGTGTCAGCAGATCATATGAAGACAGATGGGAGCATGAACTGTTTCAGATAAATTGTAGAGTCACATGTTCTAGAAATAACCTTTGTCAGGTATGTATGTGCCATTTAATTTGGTCATAGGTTATTTGCTTGATGATATTTTTGGTGAATAATGAAAGATATTGTTTTGCCTAAATTATTTAGTCAAGATCACTGACCGAATGCTTTGCATTATTCTGATTTTGAATTGCTTGTTTTAATGGAAACTAATTAGTATTAGTTTGATCTGATTCCATTTATTGGATTTTTCCAAATATACAATAGAAAAGGTCTCATTTTTTTGTACAACAAATTGTGTTTTAGGTGCTTGGGCTATATCAGAGAATACAACAAAATACAGTCTTTCCCTTATACCACTTATGTTTCAGAGATGTACACTTATAAGAAGTGGTTTAAATTATTTTAAAACATGGCCATTAAACTGGACAATAGAATGATCTCCATGAAGTGAAAAAACACAAAATGATACACATCAAAGATTGAATTAGAAAGTTTTAATTACTGGTCCTGTGGCTTTATTGTTAAGTATGTGAAGGCACTTTTTAATGTAAACATCCCACCTATGTTTATGGGAGTGATAATATCATCACTACCATCATCACTTAACTACCAGGCCATACAGCCGCCATTATCAGTCAGTCATTTCATCCTATAAACAAAGCCTGGAAAATCACTGGAAGACCAGTGAAAAAATAAATACATTCTGCTTGCATTTTTCACCATAATTGTATAAATAAAGTTTATATGCATTATCTATTAAATATACATTTTGTAATGGAAAGTTTATAAATAACTCATTCGTATATGATATAATCAGGGATATATTCATCAAGCAATTTATCCTCTTGAATAAGGCACTGAAAATAACTTTTATTTGGAGGGAGGACATCTTCTGTGATACTAGATTGCTTAGGCTGAACTGAGGACATAAGCTCTTGTTTAACCATCAGGCTTAACCAAAATACAGAAAATGGACATGCATGGTTTCCTTTGATTATTTTCTATTTTGATACTTTTTAACTTGTGTTATGAATTGTATGAAACTATCTCCAAACTTTGGGCCAGTTTCCTTTTATATTGCATCCTGTGAAACATTTAAAGATGACCTTTTGCACAATTTTAATTATTTTATGTTTAATCTTTCAGATCATAAGGCCTACGGAGTCTCTGCCCCAAAAGATCAGCAAGTAGTAACAGCAATCGAGTATCAAGGTAGAGTATCTTACTCATTTTCATGGACCTCAATGCTTAAATGACTCACAAGGATGACCTGTGTGATATTGTACATACAAACCTTGCCCGCGCCTCACCCCGATTCCTCTGCCAGAAATGCTAACTCCTTGCTGCCCCCACCTTGAAAATTCTTTCCACTTCCCCTGTGAAAATTTTGCACATTCAGTGAAAGACCTGATGTACAAAGGTTTCTTCCTTCATAAATTATGCACAAAGCAAATCTAACTTGGGGAAATGGGTGATAAAATTCTTGCCAGGTTTGCAGCCAGCTAGCTACAGCAAATGGAAATTACCTCTGACACCCACTCTTCATATTTGAGATGATATTAATGTAGCTTGTGTGGGTATTCTATTCTGTTACTTATTTTAGCTTCTTAGAAATTCTTACAAGAGCGAGTTGATGTTTAATGGGTATAAGTTCTCAGTTTTGCAAGACAGAAAACTTCTGGAGGTTGGCCTTCCAATAACGTGACTTACTTAACTACTGACCTGACTGAACTGTTTAGTTACATCTGTTCAGTTAAAACTGTTCAGTTAAAAAGATGTCAGTTTTTTAGTTTTGCGTAGTTTACCACATGAAAATATTGTTAGAAAAACCTAATAGGCAAAAAAAATTTTATAAGGGTTTTTATAACTTGCTTTCAAATGGGAACTACTACTTTTCTGAAGGATCTTTTACTGGAATACAGTTAATAATACTAGGCAACCAGAATTACTATTACTCAAACACAATCTTCTTTAGTAAACACTTAATAAACAGATCCTTCTTCTTCAGGCATGTCTTAGGTTCCTGGAATTGGAGAAAGATAGATTTGAAGAAAGGAACAAGGTTAACGAAGAGGATTGGGGTGAGGAGGAGTTCAAAGAATTAGCATTTAACCAGTGCTTACAAATAGTGTCTGACACATAGTAAGTCTTGTATGTGCTTGCTTATAAAAATGTGCTATCATCAGAATCAGTAAAAAAATAAGAAACCCCTGAAGAAATCGCTTAAATATTTGTTAGTTTCAGTCTTAATATTTTCCATGACTAAGCTAATAAGACTGTCACTCTTTATAATGAAATAGTTTTAAATGAAGAGAGGAGGGTAGAGGAAATTAATGATGGGAGTAGTTGGCACTATGGAGCACTTACAGGGAGGACAAATAGGAGTGGGCATGTTTCCAAAGAGACTGGACAGCCAAGAAAGGGAGCAAGGGTGGGAGAGGAAAAGATAGGTTGGGATGTCCAAGGAGGTTGGGGGGGGTGGCAGGAAATGAAGTTAGTTTCTTTTACTTCCTTTTCTGGAAGTTCTTACTGTTATATCCAACAACCTGAACATGCTTCCAGACATTGCTGCTCCCCAAATCTATGCAATGGTATCTGAATTAGGACATCAGAAGGATAGTCCTTGTTCTTATATTACTTTTTAAAATATTTTTGAGATGAAATTCACATAACATAAAAGTCATATTTTCAATAATTTACTGGTATTTTGTACATTCTCAGTGCCCTACCACCATTTCCTCTGTTTATTGTAAAATATTCCTTCCTAGTCCTCCAAAAACAAAACTCTATTATTTACATGAGTTTTTAATATGTGTTTTGTTTTTAATGTAGAAAAATTTTTGATAATGGATGGCCATTTTCTATCTATTTCCATTTTTATCTCCTTTTAATTAAGAATTACATTTTAAACTGTATTCTATATGTTTATATATTTTATGAAAATTTCTGTGTGAGTCTCAATAACTTTAACTTGGCTCTCCATAAAGCAAAATTAATTTTCTTATCTTATATTTTAGTTCTGGGATACTTTATGCAGTAGCTTCATCTTACTAAAAGCCTAAAATACTTTATGATCTGTGTAGGCGTATGTGATGGTCCACCCCACATTCATTCAGGTTTTTTTTGTTTCTTCTATCTCTTAACATCAGGAAATAGTGAATTGAATCCTTCCATCACTTAAGATTTTGATGATTTTTAGCATGAGCACAGAGAGTAAAAGCCAAAGACCAGCAGCAGTACTGAATCCTAGAAAAATTAAAATTCACAATGATTCCATTTATGTGATTCCTGCAAGTGATTATTTTGCTATGTGTTGTTGCTAACGCTTTTTTTTTTTTAATGATACCTTTGGTTTCTTCTTTTTAAAGATTTATTTATGCATACAAGAACTGGGGTACAGGACAGAGGTACGGGGATTGAGAGGATTCACCAGAGACAAAGTGGGGAGCAGTACAGGCAGAGCCACTGAAATACCCTGCTGAGGGGAGCAGCAGGTGAGACAGGAGACATCTGCTGCGCCTTGTATGTCCCCTCCCTGGCCAGGATCGAACTCAGCTGCAGTGGCTGCAAATGCTTCATAGTGCTGTGCTTAACCCCTTGCGGCACCAGGGAGGTCTGCTAATGCTTTTTCTAAACAAAAAATTACCTTTTCTCAGCCCAAATAAAATACAGTTTTGGTAATATCACTTTAATAGAAAAATCTGGGACGTTTTATTGTTTTAATGTATTTGTTTTGAGAAAATATGGCTTATTTTACTCTTCTATCTCAAAGATAACATTTCAAATTTGAGTGATTTTAGGTACATTTGTGAGGGTATAAAATGGGAAGTCCAATCATGTCAAGGCAAGCTTATAATTCCAACAAGGAAGTTCCTCATAAGTAAAAGTAGTCTTGATGAGGGCCTCCCTGGTTGGGCAAGGGGTTAAGTCTCAGCACTATGAAGCTATCTGCAGCCACTGCAGCATGAGTTCAAACCCCAGCCAGGGAGCTGACCCACATGGCGCAGCAGACCTCTCCTGTCTCCCCTGTTGCTCCCCTCAGCAGTGTGTTTCAACTGGTCTGCTCCCCACTCTGTCACTGGTGAATCCTCTCACTCCTGCTCCCCTTCCTGCACTGTGGCCTGCACCCCAGCTCTTGTATGCATAAATAAATAAAATACATCTGGAGAAAAAGTAATCCTTACAACTTAAATGTACAGACCATAGACAAAGCACCTCATTCACTGAAGTGTGTAATTGCCTGATCTCGGTTCATCTTTACAATTTTGTGAGATGAGTACTGCTATTCCTTGTCTTTTCCAGAGGGGGATATAATGTCCAAAAGAAGTTAATAATTCACCTAATTCACACCTACTAAATGGAAGAGGTCTAAAGCCAAAGCTGGGCTGCAAACAACAGCATTATGGCATAATCCCCCTGAGGGCTAGACACAAACAATGATGCCAACTCCCAGAGTAACATGGTGGTCAGCTTCCGAGTTCACTGGTCTTGATTCTCAGCTGTTGACCCCACAATTCCAATCATTTTACTGTTTCTCACAGTTCTAGAGGCCAAGGTACTGATATCCTAGGGTTTAGGTATCATCTTTCCATTTGTGGAACAATCTGAAAGGACCATGTGGTGAATTCCAAATTCTAATTTCGAAGAATTCTAGAAACTCTTTTGATTTCTGAGTCATATGTCCCCTTTTAAATGAGGTGAACTCTAACTGCCTTACTAACCCTCCAGCACTTCCCAGTGTACCGTATTCTACTTTATTCTTACTTATTTATGTAGCATTCATCACCTCCTGATGTAATAATTCACTTTCTGGAGTTTCTTGTTTGCCTGAGTGTCCCTACTAGTTTGTGAAATTCACAATGGCAGACGTCTTTAGGTTACCCACTGATATAACTTAAGAACAAGGCTAGGCACACAGTAAAGACTCAATAATTTTGAGCAAATTGGGTAGACTGTTTCTCCATATTTTTCCAGGTCAGGGTGAGTGAGGCTGGAGAGTCACAGACCTTAGAAAAACCATTGTTCCTTTTCTAATTCTGTGGAGGTTAGCTTTCCATAGAGTAAGGGGACAGAAGTCAGAAAGAATTCACCAGATGGCGTGTGTGAGTGTGAGTATGTGTGTGTTGAGTTGTGTCTGGTTAAATTTATGGAACAAAGTGATTTTTTGAGTGAAAGCTTATTCCTAAGACCTAGGAGTATGGGTTAAAAATGAGTGTGGGTGTGTATTTGTTGGAAACTTAACAAAATAGGGAAGGAAACCTATCTAAAACTTAAGACTCCGGAAGGTCACCACCCATTCTCCTTAATCAACAGAACAGAATCGTGTTTCCTCAGACAAGTCCCTCAGCACACATTTGTTTTTGTAGCATAACTGTAAACATGTCTGTAAAATGATGTCTCTTTAATGTAAAACCTTCTTTAAAAACTTTAGGCATCTTTAAAAACAATATTTTGGCGTTTTTTCAAGCTTGTCTTTATTTTCTGTTTCACTTTGTATTTTCCAGTATCTTTTATGTATTCAGAGCAGTATGTGTGTAACTGAAAAAAAATTATATTTAACAAAAAGAAAAATCATAATTCTAGTATACCAAGATCCTGACAGGGTTAATACCTTCATGCATATTCCTATGGGCTTTTTGTCCATATGTATGTGTACGCTGTGTGTGAAATCTGGGCTAATTGTATAAATACTACTCTCTAGTCTACCATATCATGTAGTGTCCCAAATTCTTTTTAAAATGGCATTAAATCTGCTTAACATCAAAATTAGTGGTATGGGAAAAATTTTTACATAACTTCTTGTCCAAGATACTATAACTATGCATTGAAGTAAATGAAAGTCTCGGGACTATGCAGTTGAAATTGGAGAACCAAGCTGAAACACATTTTTAAAATCATCTAACTAGAGGTTTCCATTTAGCAACTTGAAACAATTGGTGGACAGGTGTTAAGTCCTTTCCTAATCCCATCCCAACACACACATTCTCTCTCTCTCTCTCTCTCTCTCTCTCTCTCTCTCTCTCTCTCTCTCTCTCTCTCTCCCTTATCTANCCCACACACACACTCTCTCTCTCTCTCTCTCTCTCTCTCTCTCTCTCTCTCTCTCTCTCTCTCTCTCTCTCCCTTATCTAGTTTGAATTCTAAAAAGAGAGGGAATTCTTTAATGATGTAGCTGCAGAAAATTTCCTGTGCTAAAGTGACATTCAGGCTGTTAAGTTTGATGCCAAAATTCAATCTTTGAATAATTTTGAGCTAAGGAATAGAAATCAACAATTTATTAGAAGACCATAGTGGATTTGTATCTATGTATTTGTAGAGAGGGTTATCAAAAAAGGCATCTGAGTGAGAATGTAGCAGATTCATGGAACGTTGGTGGATTCCACTGTATCAGCTGGGCTAGACTGAGTGCCTTTATGAGGCTCTAGGTGTGAGGCTTCCTTTGCTCACCTCCATCCTGCACTTTGTTAGGTTGGACAAACGCTACATTATCTTATACCTATTCTATGAGCCTCTAAACTCTTTGAAGACTGAGACTTTGTAGACTAAGATAATTAATCACAGTTGCCATTTCAAAAATGTATATTTGCCCAGGCTTCTGTGCTTTGCACATATTATTATATTTGAGGACTCACAGCAACTCTATGTGATATTATCTTATTTTGCAAATAGTACCTTGGCCTCAAGAGCTAGGCAACCAGAAATAAGTAGCATAGGGTCACACAATTATTGTATGGAAGAGCTATAGTGCTGCTACTTCATCTTTGGGTTAAGCCAACCTGGTACCCATTGAAGTAATTTACAAATGATGCACGAATAAATGAATGACTACAAATAGAAAGGAAAAATTTTAGTATGCTTAAAATTTTGTTACTTAGTTAACCCCACTATAATATTACAGAGACAATTAGAAAATAAGTGTTTTTGTTGTTCTTCCTAGAGGTTATTTTAGCCTGTAAATACCCAAAGAAGACCACGTCCTCCAGATTGGAATGGAAGAAGCTGGGGCGGAGTGTCTCCTTTGTCTACTACCAGCAGGCCCTTCAAGGTAAGAAGCTGTAGATTTAGGTCACCCTGGTGGCGCAAGGGGTTGAACAACGCACTGGGGTTTCCATAGCCACTGCAGTGCCAGTTCGATCCCCAGCTAGGGAGGGGACCCACATGGCACAGCAGACCTCGCCTGCCTTTCTGGCTGCTCCCCTCAGCAGTGTATTTCAGCCAAACCGCCCAATCTGCTCCCCACTCTGTCTCTGGTGAATCCTTTCACCCTCCGCACCTCCTGCCTATAACCCAACTCTTGTATGCATAACTAAATAAGATCTTAAAAAAAAAAAAAAAGAAGCTGTAGACCTGATGAGGTAAAATGCTGGAGAACAAGTACAGCCCGACCCTTTAATTTACATAATTTACAGATGAGAACAGGACATGGCTGGTTATTGAAACTGTGTTTTTATAAGTGCGAGATGAAACCAACTACAGTGGGCCACAGCAGCCATAAAAGCAGAGGACGGAGAACAGAAATAGATGAAATCCATTGAGTGCCTGGGTGCTCCAGCTGATCTCTTAGGTCAAACTCTTGAGAGAAGAAAAGATGATGTAAGCTTGGGATGGTCAGTCTCAGTTGTAATGACGTCACGTTATTTCCATAGCACAGTCGGGAAGGGTGACCATTGCTGAGAAGCTGGGGGCGGGGTTTGAGATGTTGTGGGTGGTGAAAGGGGGGATAAACGCAACTACTTTTGTTCAGTGCTTTTTTAAAATTTGTTATGTGTTTTTACTTGTCACTCTTCCTGTTTAATATGTGGTGCGCTTTAAAGTGTTAATAATGATGGATAAGATACAATGTCTGGAATTTGCCTTAAAATAACCCAGTGGTTAGGTGTAGAGATGGGTTAATTACTGTTGTAGCTGGTGATGGGTATGTTAAGGTTCATTTTACTGTGTCTCTAATTTTGTGTATGCATGCAACTTTCCATTATAAATATTTTCAAAGTTGGAAAATAAACATTTAAATTTTTTAGTATTGTGTATATAATTTTTTAAAAGATTTATTTATTTATGCACACAAGAGCTGGGGTACAGGCCAGAGTCGCGTGGGAGGTGGGAGGTGAGAGGATTCACCAGACAGAGCGGGGAGCAGAACAGGCAGATGGACTGAAATACACTGCTGAGGGGAGCAGCGGGCGAGGCAGGAGAGGTCTGCTGCATCATGTGGGTCCCCTCTCTGGCTGGCAGCAGGGATCGAACTCGTGCTGCAGTGGCTGCGTTTTGCTTCATAGTGAGTTGCTTAACACACTGCGCCATCAGGGAGGCCTCCTTGTGTATATAGTTTTAAAGAATTTAAAATGTGAGAAAATGTTTAGAGTTTATAAAAAATGTAAAATAGCCTCTTGGTTTTTATCTGTTCAAGATAAGGCTGTAGGCTTTAGGATGTTAACAACACAGTTCCTTTACTTGAATTTTCTGCCATTATCAATTTTGGCATTTAAGCCTTATACAGAACATTATTTTACTTCCATACACGTCTATCAAAAATTAGCCAAAAGAATGTTTATAATACTACCTCACTTTTTCTTTTGTGGCGGCATTAAAATTACTGCTTCAACTAAATAAACTACTATACTTTTGAAAGCAGGAATATTTTTACCAAGGTTCTAGAAAGGGGATGAGGCAAGAATAAAGGATGAATTTGTTAAAATATGGGAATAAGGAATGGACACTGCTAAACCAAGCCTCTAAAAACACAAATTATCCCCTTGATTAATTTTTATATTGGAAAAACAATCAAAGAAAAATAAACTTTGAGGCCCTCCCTGGTGGCGCAGTGGGTTAAGCAATGCACTATGAGGCACACTGCAGCCACTGCAGCAGGAGTTCGATCCCTGCCGCCGGCCAGGGAGGGGACCCACATGGCGCAGCAGACCTCTCCTGCCTCGCCCACTGCTCCCCTCAGCAGTGTATTTCGGTTGATCTGCCTGTGCTGTTCTCCACTCTGTCTGGTGGATTCTCTCACCGCCCCGCACCTCTGGCCTGTACCCCTGTGCTTGTGTGCATAAGTAAATAAATCTTTAAAAAAAATAATAAATAAGTAAATCTTGAAATAGCACCCACACTCTATTTGGAAGCTTTAAAGTCAAGTTTTTTAGTAAGAAAACCGCAAGTTTGGTTGAATCCATGAATGCAGTATCCATGGCTAAAAAAAAAAATCCACCTATGAAGGGACCCATGTGGTTCAAAATCATGTTGTTTCAGGGCCAGCTAGCATGTAGAAAGTTACTTGCATCATTGTTCACATCATTTTCTTCTTTTTTTAAAAGGTGATTTTAAAGATCGGGCAGAGATGATAGATTTCAGTATACGGATCAAAAATGTGACCCGAAATGATGCTGGAAAATACCGTTGTGAAGTTAGTGCTCCGTCTGATCAAGGTCAAAATCTGGAAGAAGACACAGTCACGCTGGAAGTTCTAGGTGATGTGCTTGGTCTCTGTGATTACTGCTCCCCACTGTCAACCCATAGGCCTGGGGCCAGTAAAGCAACTCCGGACCCCAGTTAGTAAAGTGTCTAGCACCACCTTCCTCAAATCTCTTGTCTGTGCTCCCCTTTATCTCATTCTGAATTTCTAAGCTATAACTAATTAATTGTTACCAAACTTCTGTCCACCTAAGAATGAAGTAAACTTAATAATTCTACTTTACGATAGGAGCATTTCCCCAAGAGTTTATTTTTCAGTATCTTTCCACATATGCAGTGTTTCTTCTTCCATGTAAAAATACACGAGAGGAGAAAAAAGCAAAAAAAAAAAAAAATCAAAATAGAACACAAGAAGTATTAGATTTTATTTTATAAAGATAAGAAATTAGCAATGTACATCTAGTCATTCCTAGAGCCTTTCACCTATGTGATTTTAATTCATTAACAACCTGATTTTTACTATTAGGGAAATAGCAATTAAACGACTTTTATGAAGACAACACAGCTAGAAGTGTCTGCACCAGGACTGAAAGTAAAAGATTTCACTCCAAAGTGAATATTTGGTTACCGTAAGAATCATTGGTAGGTATTAACAGCTCAGGATGACAATCGGTGGAGCACATGATTATCTTCTCTATAGATGTTAGTACAAAGTATCAAGCAAAGAGAATAAGATAACACATCTTCCTTTTTCTGTATAGTCCAGGCTCTTTTTAAATATGAGTACTGGAGTAGTTAAAAGAAATCTAATTCAGAAAGCCCTTTCAGGAGGCTCAGCTGATGGAGTCAGTCGTTTGTTGCTATATAGCAAATGCTCACAAATGTAGTTGCTTAAAATGAGCTGACAGTTCTACGGATGAGAAGTCCTACGTGATGGAAGTTCTCTGCCTGGGGTTTCACAAGGCTGAAGTGTCAACTGGACTCAATTCTTGTCTCAAAGCACAGGAGGAAAGTTTGTGGCCAACCTCATGCTTGTCATTGGCAGATATTACTTCCTAGTGGTTGCAGATCTGAGGTTCCATTGCATGCTGGCTGTGAAGTGGGGGCCATGTTCGACTCCTGGAGCCACCCGCATTCTTGCCACGTGGCTCTTTGCACTTGCAGTCCAACAAAAACATGTCTGATTGTCTTGTGCTTTGAACCTCTGGCTTTCCTTGCTGTAACCAGCCAGAGAAAACTCCTTTCAAAGGATCGGGTCAAATCCATCTATGCCATTTCTGTGTCTTAAAAGTCACAGACTAGGTTCCTTAATCACATCCCCTAATTCTTTCAGAGTAGTATTTCGATTAATATTTGACTGACTAGCCGAGAGAAAGTATATACACACTGAACTTGGAGGGCCATCTTAGAATTCTATCTTCTGCTCTCACCAGTTCTCACCTAGTCAGCTCTGGTTTGTTTCACAAATATCTGAGATCAGACTAGTCCTAGCTTAGGTATCCTCTAAATTGGAAAGTGCTAGATATGTATGATGGGATTTTAGTATAAATATGGGACCTGAAAATTGTACTCAAGTTTGACTATAGTTGGGAATGAAACATTAAAATCATTGATGAGGGCCTCCCTGGTGGCGCAGTGGGTTAAGAAACGCACTATGAAGCAAACCGCAGCCACTGCAGCACGAGTTCGATCCCTGCTGCCGGCCAGGGTG
>JAGFMF010011629.1:10538343-10627605 GCA_019455555.1 Galemys pyrenaicus
GCTCCCTGCTCTCTGTGGTGAATCCTCTCACCCCCCAAACCTCTGGCCTGTACCCCAGTGCTTGTATGCATAAATAAATAAATCTTTAAAAAAAAAATAAAATCATTGATGAGGGGGGAAAAGTAGAGATTGTTTTTCCAAAAATGAATAGCTGTGTTATCAGCTAAAGGAGTGTTTGGTATTATAACAGAAAAACCCTGTACTCTCAGTGAGTGTCTTAGCATTTTAGAAGTTTCTTTCTGGTGTAATTAAAGTCTGGATAGTTGGGGCAGAAATTGCAGCAGTGGAGTTGTACTATTCTACTTCATTAGATACCACACTTGATCTTAGCCAAAAGGCTGAGAAGCGATATTCTGCTTCATTAGAGACCCAAACTATTATGAGTCTGGCATCTTCAATCCATGACCTTCAAAAGACACCCTGGGTATTGATAGATACTCAGTAGCAGGGAAGGGTAAGGATGGTGAATGAATGGAGAATCACTCCGGAAGGTTTTATGGATCAAGTCTAGAAATGGCATATGTCACTGTCCCCCATATCCTATTGGCCAGGACTCATGCATGAGACCCCATCTGGATCTGGCAGCTAGGGGACTGCAAATGCCATCTACTTGTATGTTCATGTGGAAAGGAAATAGGTCTCTTGAATAAGGGACCAATTAGTACAGGGCAGGGAGAAGGGCATCTCAGAACCCCCCAAACCTGCCCTTTCTAAATGGGTTCTGCCATCTACTGCATCAAGACAAATATATAAGACATTTGATGGAAAAGAACTTTAGTACAATTAGTAAACAATACAGAAAAGACAAATATTATAGTTATTAAATCAAGCATCCAAAGTTACCCATCCCCTCGTGGGTAAAAGTCCAGCCAAATAAGACTGACCCAAAGCAAGGCCTGAAAGCCTCCCAAGTCTAAATACCTTTAAGTGGAGACCCATAGAAAAGAGTCAGACAAATCTGGGAGGAAAAGAGCAAAGTCAAAATCAAGATAAATGCTGCCATTGTTAACCTCCCCATGGGTCTCTCACCCACATCTGTTCCAACCAGTCCAGGACCAAAAAGGCAGGCACAGTTTCTTCATGTCTCTGCTCCATGTGCCGCTTCCAGGTCTCTGCTGCTCTCCATTCTGCTTCCTTCTTCTCCTTCTTCCCTTCCTCAGTTTTCTCTCCAGCATCTTCTTATCCCTGCTCAGCCCCACCCTACTTAGGTTGGGACAGGGATCCTGGAACTTCACTTTTCCCTGGGAACCACCCTGTTACACAATCTTTAGCACAGCTGTCCAACAAGCCCAATTTTACCTGGCTATTCAAGTCCCTGCTGAGCTTATAAATAATCAGCACCATTTGACTTCCATCCTTCAGTGGCTCCAGCTGTTCCATCATGTGAAGTACCAAATTCTGCTTTGAGTGGAACAGTGGTAGAGCTACGATGTCGTGACAAAGAAGGGAACCCAGCTCCTGAATACACCTGGTTTAAGAATGGCGTCCGTTTGCTGGCAAATTCAAAACTCAGCGCCCAAAGCCCCAACAGTTCATACACAGTGAATCCAAAATCTGGAACTCTGGTAAGCTTACATCAAGCATTGGCCTAGTAACTGGCTTCTATATAGAAGGAAAAAACCATATTTGAACTTGAAAACTGGTACCATTGCTCGTTGAGTGGAGAGAGAAGGAGCCAACAGGGCAAAGGGTAGTCTGTGTAGGGAGGTGTTGGAAAGGGAAACTACAAGAGAAGGTAAGACAATATAGAGCCAGGGAACTGAGCACGCAGAAGTCTGCACTGGTGTCCAAAAGCAGCCACGTTTGAGTCATGATGATTGACCAGTAATTTATCCTAGCCACCATCTTGAACTGAAAAGTACTGAATGTGGTGTCATTTATAAACTCTGGGAAATGTACAGATGCTCTCTTGGGATTGCTCTGACCCCACTGTGAGTCACATAAAATAGAGACTATGTACAACTTGAGATAGAACAGCTATCCATTAAGCTTCATCATAACTGGATCACTAAGAATGGATGCTATGACTTGAATGTCTGTTATTTTAGATTTAGGCCAGATTTTCTGATTGTCTGTCTGTCTTTGGAAGTATCTTGATTGAAAAGGCCTCCTTGGTGACATGGGGGTTAAATTTCAGTGCTGTCAAGCTATCACTAGCCATTTGACCCCTGGCCAGGGAGCTGACACACATGGCACAGCAGACATCTCCTGTCTCACCCACTGTTCCCCTTAGTAGTGTGTTTCAGTAGATACACCTGTTCTGCTCCCCATTCTGTCTCTGGTAACTCTTCTCACCCCTTGTACCTCTGGCCTGGTCACAGTTCTTGTATGCATAAATAAATAAAATAAATCTTTGAATTAAAAAAAAAGAAAAGTCTTTCAAGAAAGTGATAGGAACCCCTAAATAAGTTCTTAAAAATCAGTGACATTTACCATAGCCAAGCCGTGGAAACAGCCTAAGTGCCCAAATACAGATGAGTGGATCAGGAAGATGTGGTATATACAGTGGAATATTACTCAGATATCAAAAAGGTTAAATGCTTGCCATTTGCAGCAATGTGGGTGAAAGCTGGAAGGGATTATGCTAAGTGAAATAAGTCAGAAGGAGAAAGACAAACACCAGATGGTGTTACTTATATGTGGAATATAGAGAAACCAAACAAAGCTTAAATAAAGTCAAAGTAACAACAAAAAGCTGCAGCTATCAAAGGGAGAAGGGGAGGGGAGGAGCAAGATCACATGGGGAGGAAGCAGCATGGACTGTGGTGGGGGACTTGGGTGTTGTGATGGAGGGTGTAATGTGGTGACAATACCTGAGTGGGGAGATCTCATACTTGTAAAACACAAGCAGTGTTGTAAATGTTCCCTCAAATAAATAAATAAATAAATAAATATATATATATTTAATAGAGTCAAGTGACATTTAAAAATAAACGTGTTTAGACATTTCAGAGTAGAGATGGGAACAAAAAAAAAATCACTGAAGCTTTTTTGAAAAATCAAATTAATTTATAGCCTGTCAGCTTAAAAATGTCCAGTTTCTAAAAATGCAAAATCACTAACACAACCACTGTCAAAGAATGTTAAGGGTATCATCATTTCAGTGACTTTCACAAGGAGGGTATGATGTTTCCATTCCTTCCTTCCACATGCAAACACATACTAACACGTAAAACTAGGTGCTCTGGAAAATAATACAGCATTGTGAAAACGTGGTTAAATGATAAGGTTTGTCCACGGCTGTGGCTCCTCCCTGAGGTCCACACTCTGGCCCTCTCAGCGCCAACAGCATCAGTCAGCAGGCCCAGTGATTTTTACACTGAGCAACTGGGCAGAAAACCTGCCGTCACACGTTGCTATATTTACTTTCAGATTTATTTTTTTCTCAGAGCAGGTGATAAAGCCCCAAGGCAAGTCTGAAATGATATAGATTCACTTTATTCAGTTTGCCTCAATCCTTGCACTATTTTATGATGTCAAATGAATGCACCAGAACTGAAGTAGGGATGGGTCATTTTCTGAGAAAGGAGCAAACAAAGACTTCAGTGTCTCACTAACGACTTCCTTTTAATTACCAGTTGTGACATGCTGGAAGGTCATTTCTGATTTTTAAGTCAAGCTTATTGTTGGCCTGAGTTCATGGTGAATATTTTAGAAGTTTTTTGACTTTGGGGGAGTGAGAGTTGAGTCCACTGAGTGGAAAAAAAAAAGGAAAAAAGCTTTCTATGCCATCATGCTGAGGTATACAAAAAAGACAGGGGGTGGAGGATTGCAAATTGTGGGTAAAGAAAAGGGAGGGGGCCCCCCTGGTGGTGCAAGGGGTTAAACACCCCACTATGACACATCTGCAGCCACTGCAGCAGGAGTTCGTTTCCGGCCAGGGAGGGGACCCGCATGGCACAGAAGACCTCTCCTGCCTTGCCCGCTGCTCCCCTCAGCAGTGTATTTCAGTCCATCTGCCTATTCTGCTCCCCATTCTGTCTCTAGTGAATCTTATCATCCCACCCCCGTACCTCTGGCCTGTACCCCAGTTCTTGTATGCATAAATAAATAAATATTTAAAAAAAGGAAAGACAAATTAATACTAAAACTCAGGGGACACTGTTATTTAAGGGTCAGTTTGTATATTTGTCATTTTAAAAGTACATATTTTTTCTCACAAATAGCAATTTAACACTGTTTCAAAACTGGACAGTGGAGAATATTCCTGTGAAGCCCGTAATTCAGTAGGACATCGAAGGTGTCCAGGAAAACGAATGCAAGTAGGTAAGCATGAAGAACGGGAAGAACAAATGGTTTGCAGTCAGAGCAAGTGTTGGGGTAGAGGGAGCAAGAGGTAGGGAAAGGCTGAACGATTTGAAGGATAATCTGGAAGGAATGTTTAAAGTTTGCTCGATGGGTTAAAGCATTAGCTTTGCAAGTAACAAAGACGCTGTTTTAAATCCATCTTCTGAAGAGGCAAACAGTATTCAGCATTACATGTTACAGTTTTTTGGATTTTTCAAATAGTAGTTTTTAAAAGTAGCTCATCTAACTAAATATTCTTTCAAGCAAAAGCTAAAGGTTTGGCAAATTGCTCAAGGTCAAGGATTTGGTATGGGGTTTGAATTCAGTTTCTCACTGTCTCCTTGCTCTTGGGAAAGTGATTAACCTCTGTGCCTCCATCTCCTCAGAATAAAATAAAAGTACTGATGTGCCATCCTCATAAGCTTGTTACAAAGTTGAATCAATTTCTGAAAGATGTTTCAGACAGTTTTACAGACTAGTGCTGGCATAAGCCTTCTTCTGAGCCTATGAATGAGCTTTTCATTATTTGTGAAGTTGGCACAGAAGAATCCAAGTAAAATATGAAGATGTGTGTGAGCAGAACACACGCTGAACCGCAAAAATCTCTGCCAAACTGATTGATATATAACCTCTGAATGATTCCACCTCTGAACGAATGCAAGGGAACGCCATACACTGTTTCGCCCTACTCACAGAACTTAGTAAAATTTAAGATTCTTACAAGACTCAGTTCTGCTGACATTCCTATCAGTTTTGACACAAGTCCTAGAGGAAGTTAGTAGAATGGGCTTCAAGAGCATGAGACATTTTGTGTTCTGACCGCAGAGGATCATTTTCCTTGAACTTTTTCAGTGTGGTAACTGGATCTTTGCATCTACTTGACGTGCATTCATGGAGGGTTTCCTTTACATTCCAGATGATATCAACATAAGTGGCATCATTGCGGCAGTCGCCGTTGTGGTTTTAGTGATTTCCGTCTGTGGCCTTGGTGTGTGCTATGCTCAGCGGAAGGGCTACTTTTCAAGTAAGTGAACTTAACCATTTTTTCTGGACAGCTTCCTCTGGTTGTATGGTTTTCTTGAGACACTTCCTCTTAAGTCCTGACAAACTGGAGAATGTTTTTCATTGATTTTTCTGCAGTAGAAAATGTCGAAGATGACATGCAGGTGAGTCTTGAAGGACCTTGGCTAACATAGGGAGGAAAGGCAGAGCTGCTGCGTGGAACATTCCAGAAACTCCACAGACTATGTGAAAGACGCCCTGAGGTGGTTTAGTGAAGCCACTGTGACAGCTGTTCAACGGAGGATGGATGTTTTTAGTATATTTTAATGTATTTAAGATCCTTTCAAGTTAGGAGTTGTATGTCTCAAAATGTAAATTAGCTCCTAGTTTTCTGATAAGAAATTTCATTGAAAGGAATCTGTGAAATGTTTTATCAGCATAAAACTTGGAATGTTGAATGTTCAGTTGAGCACACTTGTCTTTATAAGAGAATTGTTCACTACAACCTAGAAACTTACTCTGTTAGAGATGCTTCTGAATAAGGTTTTTAGTTATTTAAATCTAGAACTCATATCTCTTAGATCTCTATTTGGCAATGCAGTAAGTTTGATTAAAATGGATAAAATTAAAAAGTAATTTCTTTTAGTCTCTTAATATGTTTCTTTGCAACTTGTTCTTTGCAATTACTTGAAAGTTCAGAAGCTACAGAATTCCAGCAAGGCCACTGGGACTAGTTTCTAAATGGAACTTTTTAATGAAATAATAAGAACATTAGAGCATGAACAAAGTTTAGACCTACTGTTTTATAGGGAACATTAATTTTAGAATTTAGATTTTAAAAGTATTTTATACTGAAATAGAACTTAAATGTAAAAAGGGTTTCTAATGAATATAGATGGGTATTGTTATAAAATGTTTCCATGACCATGATTTAAAAGATGGTACTATAATTAAGAATAACTGCACTGTAAATTAATAAAAACAGTTGTTCTTTTATATGTTGTGCCAATTTGGTCCTGTGTAATGTACTTTTATGACTGGAATCTCGCTGAGTCCCCCTGCTGGTCACCAGTGACAGTACACATAGATTGTTCGTTTCAAAATTCTTGTTACCTTTATCTCTATTTGGAAAGAAATGTCACAGTGGTTTTATTTGAAAACTTGGTAATCATATTTTCCTTAAAATAGCAAGTCAGATATTTTACTTAAGTAATAGTGGTTCGTTAGCTAAATATGTCACTTCTGTTTCTCGTGGTAGAAAAAAAATCTATTTGAGAACCATTTTTTTGCACTTTAATTACAGACAGGAATGGGCAAGCCTGTGAACCAAATATAGCTGCCACCTGTTTTTCTTGGGCCTACAGGTTAAGAGTGGTTTTTATAGGTGAACATTTATAATCTGTTCGCTAATAGGGAACACTAATTTTAAAACTCCAATTAAGAAAAAGGTATCCCCTCCAAAACACGTGTTCCATCTTTTAATTAGTAACTTTTATTATAAGAATTTGATTATTATTGTTTTTATTTTTGATAAAAATTTGGGGAACTTGTTCTCTTTCTTGTTGTGTAAGTACCAGTTTTCCTCTTCACCCACAAAGCCAAAAATATTTGCCATGTGACTCTTTACAGGAAAAGTTTGCCAGTCCTTAATTTAGAAGGTGTAAATGTCACCAAGTGAGATTCATAACTGAGAACAAGAAATTTGGCAAAAACTCACTTTTATATGAATCTTTATATACTATAGTAACTCTTGCATTAATGATATATACTTATTCTTTTCTAGAAGAAACCTCCATCCAGTAAGTATATTTTCTTCAAATGCATGCCTTTTACCCATTTCGACTACTTTTCTGTTAATCACTCATTCAAAGTAAAAAGTGGGAAGCGGGGTTACCGTTTGCGTAGGTCACTACCCTATGGGATGTGACTCAAGTTCATCAAGAAATACATCCCACCTCACACTTTGTGCTTGCTTGTCAATGTGTTTAATTACCTAGAAAATAAAGTCACTGGTTTGATTTTGTGGGCATTTCCATGGTATTGCTTAAAAAAAACACTTATGCTAGATTGAAATTTTTCAAATAAAATTTTACTTGTCATTTTTACATTTCATTAAAAACTGATTCTGTGCCCAACACTATCTTAGGATCTGGTGACAGCAGAAAACTGAAGAGGTCAGAAAAAACCCTCTGTCTTGTGGAGCTTACATTGTAGTAAAGAAACATGGGCAGTTAACAAACACGTAGTCTTACATCAGGTTGTGATGCATATCATGGGGAAGCGGATAAGGAATGCAGAGGGTAGGAGTGGGGACTGTTCTTTTAAACAGGATGGTTAGGGATGAGGTGGCATTTGAGAAAGAGCTGAAGGAGCTGAGGAAACAAATCACCAGGGAGTAGATGAAGAGAGTTCCAGCTGAGGAAGAGAATACATGCAGAGGTCGTGAGCCCGGGCAAGCCTGTTGTGTCCAAAGAACGTCAACAGTAGCAAGGTGGCTGGAACGGAGTGAGGGTGGCACAGCATGAAAGTACAGGGGGTCTGATCATATAGAGCCCCTTCTAGGCAGTTGTGAGGAGACTGGCTTTGCTTCTGAGTAAGTAGGGTTCCTCGGAGGAGTTGAGGGGAGAAGTAGCATCATACTACTTAATTCTTTAAAGATCACTGACTGCTATGTTGAGAACAAACTACAATGTGATTAAGCACAGAGGAAATAAGGAGACCAGTTAGCAAAGTACTCAGTAATTACCAAGAGAAAATGGCGCCTGGCACCAAAGCAGAAATGTTGAGAAGTAATAGGATTCAGAATTTATTTTTAATATTCTGCTCATTGATTCGATGTGTGTGGTAAGAAAAAGAGAAGTCAAACTGGCTCTAAGATTTCTGAAAAGGGAGTTACCATGTACTGAAGTGTGAAAAGACTTCAGAAGGAGCAGATTTGGGAATGTTGGGGGGGGTAGTTAAGTAAGAGTTGGAATTTTAATATTAGCGATGCCTGTTACGACGTCCAGTTGAGATAATAGGTATATAAATGTGGAGTTGGAGGTAATGGTCTTGACTGGAGTTAGAAATCTAGGAGATTAATTAATGTGTGAGTACTGGACGAGATGACCCCCACCCAACCACCCCAGTTTTTGTGCAGCTGATTCGTGACTGTCCTCCATAGATACACCTGGGAAGACCAGCTGTGGCCCCTGGACATTCCCCTCTCTCCACTGCTGTGGCTTCAGATACTTTGTTATCACCTGTGTCTTTTGAAGACTTAGCTGCTGCTGATTTCCTGTTCCCAGACTTCCTGCCCAAAGCAGGTCTATGAACCTCCCAACAGCCCAGTACAAGTCCAGAATGAGATCCAAGTCATCAGGACTATGAGTAGAAATGGGGTGAGCTCAGAAAAGCAGGGTGGACCCATTGGTCTACCCCCCCCCCTCACCCAGGCAAATGGGAGGATTACATTTTGAGTAAGATGGAACGTCATTGGAGGGTCTTGGGCAGTAGGGTGGGAGCAGCATTGTCTTCTATATGAAAAGGGGGACATTGCTGTGGCCAGGGAGGGAGGTAATTCTTCCCTTCAGGCACCCAGGCGGTGATCTAGGAGGCAATAGCTTCATTCCTAGACCGTTCTCTCATGACTCCCCAAATTTGGTGAGAAATGTGTTGTACTCCTGTGCCAGAGATGCTGTGATGAAGTGCCAGAGAATGGGTGGTTTAAATGGCAGAAGCTAATTTCGTCACAGTTCTGGATGCCAAAAGTCCAGGATCAAGATGAAGCAGGTTCCTTCTGGGGACCTTGAGAAAAGAGCTGTTCCTGGCCCCTCTCCTGGGCTTAGAGGTGGTCTTTGCCCTCCAAGGACCTTCTCATCATCTCCATCTCCGGGTTCCAATTTTCTCTTCTTGGAAAGACATGAGTCAGATTGAATTAGAACCTACCATTAAGACTCATTATAATTTAATTACCTCTTTAAAGACCCTGCCTCCAAAGTCACATTCTGAAGTCCTGGTGGTTGGGTCTTTCATGTGTGAATTTGGAGAGATGGGGGGAAGAGACACAATTCAGACAGAGCCACCAAGTAAAGCTCCTTTCCAAAAAAATGGGAAATTGAAGATGATAATGATCAAGTTTTCAAAAATATGAAATGTTAAGTTGCTATGTTAAAAGCTAGCAAGTCTCTGGTTTGCACCACAAAATCTTTAGTATGCCAGCTCCAGGCTACAATGAGGTGCACAGAACTTTACACACACTTATTTTGTTGCATGACTTTCTCTGTGAATGTTGTCTATAAATAGAAGAAAATCAGTGAGGATTGCTGGCTTTTTTTCTACGGGCTCATCTTCCTACTGAGAGAGTGTGTGGAGGTAATATTAATTAAAAGAAGATATGTGTTTCAGAATGGGACGTGATAATGTAGTAAATACTGTCTTTTATATTCCACAAACAGGAAGAGTAATTCTGAATCTAAAGCCACTACCATGAGTGAAAATGTGAGTATTTTGAAAACCTATTTATAGAACAGATGTGTTTAGGGAATGGGGCAGAGAAATGAAGTCACTGGAGAGGATGGGTTTTCACTTTCAATATACTTTGTACTATTAGTATTTTCTACCATGGTGTTTGGAAGGAGCTGAGGTACCGCTAGACTCCACCCACTATCTGGGATGGCTTGAGAACGTGCCCTGGCATTTGTAAGGCAAGGGAGCTTTACCCAGCCATTGTTCTCTCTCATGGGGAGGATCCTGAGTCAAGCTCTCTAGTAGCCTTAGTTCTGGCGTTATCCACTCCATGTCATAGATGAGGAAGTTGGAAATTAAGCCACAAGCTGCACAGGATACAGTGCATGAGCTCGGACCCAGTCCCTTGATTCTCATCAGTTGACCAAGCAGACGGCTTCCGATCCTGGGGGTCAAGGACGCTCCTTGGGTTATTTAAGATGACTTGGAAAATTTAGAGATACGCAATAACACCTGTCATTATTAGAGGGATTATTTGATGCAGTAATTATGCAGTGATTGATGCAGTAATTATGCAACTAAGATGGTTTGGGGAACATGATGTAGACATCTGGACCCTTGTGCCTTTGTTACAGTGAAGCTGAGGCTTCGTAGCTCTTAGGATGGGTGTTCAGCCTTCTGGATTAGCTTTCAGGAATATAAGTGGTGGAGTAAGGTGTCTGCCAGTGGATTTGTGTATGTATATAGGTATTATTTAAAGTTTTTAAAAAAATTTTTTACTCTGTGTGTGTAGAAGAACTGGGGTGTAGACCAGAGGTGCTGAGGAGAGGGGAGTATTGATGGTGGTGTTGGTGTTGAGAGGATTCACTAGAGACGGAATGGGAAGCAGAACAGAAGATCTGCTAAAATACACTGTTAAGGGGGCAGGGGTGAGAAAGGAGAGGTCCGCTGCACCACGTGGGTCAGCTCCCTGGCTGGGAACTGAACTCGGGCCCTAGCAGTGATAGTGCTGATCAGGAATTAACCCCTGGGCCACCAGGGAGGCCCTCTCTCAATGGATTTAGAGGCCCAAATTTCTTGAGAAGTGGCTCACTGTTTCTCTGAAGTCCTCAGTACACGATGGCAGGGATTATCTTAGATTTCCTTGCAGTAGAACTTGGGGTTGGGAGTGGGTAGCAGTATTTTAAACCAAGTGATTTTAACACACACAAGTGGGTAAGACCCACTTACTGCTCCAGAGTTTCTTCTGTCAAATTTTGATTTTTTAAAAATTGTCTACTCCAGAATCTACAGCAAAAGTCACATTGTTTTGCAGTTTTCTACACTGAAAGCACTTTTTTCTTTCATTAACAAATAATACGTAATTCCATGTGTATCCCAACAATGCATGGAAAATACACCTTGAGTGTAGAATGACATAACCTCATCCCATTGCAATTCAGACCTTTGTGACTGAATTGGAAGAACTAAAATCTTTTACTTTTTCTCCCTCCTTTCTGTTGCCCTCATCAGATGAGAGTCTCTAGTTTTGCCTTGGAGTAGGGTTTTAGCTTGCTAGTTTTAGCCTGAACACTGACACTATCAACATTTTCTTCTTAGTCTTGTATAATAACTTATATAAGAAACAACAATTCCTAATGGTTCTTGTATACTGAATTCTTAGAATTTCACATAGTTCTTGCTTTTAAAGGGGCTGTCCTGTGCTTTGTTGAATGCTTAGCAATGCCCTTGACCTCCCTGTCAGTAGCAAGCTTCTAGCAAGCAATGTTTCTCCTCCTCTAATAACCCCTCTGGGGGGAGAAATTTTTTTTCCTTTCGCTCTTCTAGATTCCTTTGGTTGGTCTAATAATTAAGTTCATATGGGACAGATTAACAGGAGGGCCTTCCTTGTGGTGCAGTGGGTTAAAGTCTCAGCACCATCAAGCTATTGCCAGCCTCTGTGGCCTGAGTTTGATCTCCGGCTAGGGAGCTGACCCATATTGCATAGCAGACCTCTCCTGCCTCAACCCGCTGCTGCTCCCCTTGGCAGTGTATTTCAGTAGATCTGCCAGTTCTGCTCTCCATCCTGTCTCTGGTGAATCCTCTCACACACGCATCCCACCTCTGGCCTGTACCCCAGTTCTTGTATGCATAAATAAATAAAATCAATCTTTAGAAAGATAGATTAACAGGAGAAAAAGCAGTTAATTGCATACGTATGGGGGAACCCTCAAAGGTGAATTGCAAGTATAAATTGATGAATTCAAAGGTATGCCATTCTGAGCTGAGGAATGGGAAAGAGGCCTGAGGCTTCAAAGGGGAGGAGGATAACTCATGGGAGAGTACAAAGAGCAGACTTTTGCCTTAACAAACAGGTCATTCTGATAAAATGAAAATCTATCTTTCTGGGCTAGGCACCCTACCTAAATTCTTTTAGATAATTAAGGGAGAGGTAAAAGTTTTCCCTCCAGTCAGCTGGGTCTCCATTACCTTCGGCTTAAAAACAATCCATTTGCCAAAGAAGGACATGGAAGTAAAGTTTCACAGACTTTGTCTATTAATATTTAATTATTTTGTTCCCTATAATAGTTAATTAGATACATGCTGAGCTCTCTCTATTAGATTCTCATAGTGGCTATCGTTTTATACTCAAAAGACATATACACATACTTTTTTTATCTTTATATATGAATTAATACATTGTTTTTAAAATTTGGTTTTTCTTTCTTTTCCTAGGATTTCAAGCACACAAAATCCTTTATAATTTAAAAGAATTCCACCTTTGAGATATACCAAAACCACAGTTGTTACACAAGTTATTAAAAGATTACAAAACTGTTTTGTCTTACTTGAGACAAGTGAGGAAATGTAATTGGTATCTTCTTATAATTTTTATGACTGCGACATCGCTTGAAATTGTCTAAACAAATAGTCTGTCAACACCTTCTGTTTGGATTAAGTTCAAAGAATCAAAACACTTGGTAATATTCTGGGGGTTTGTGGAATGCTAAATGTCCTAACTTCTAGTAAAGGTCACTAAAATCACACTCATCCTGAAATTAATCCATAAAACATGAATTTATAAACCACCCACCCTCTAGGAGTCTGATATAGAATTTTTAAGAAATGCTTTGATAGGCATAAGGCACCTGTGGTCTCATTTCTCCCAGAATGGTCTTTCTCCCCTAACATAACCCTTGTTCTGATGTTCGTTCATCACTAACATACCAACAAGAGTGAGTCTTAGACACAAGGATTTGTACCTTGTTTACTTTCCTTTCTGAGAACCAAATGCAACACAAAGAAAAAAACCCAATGACCAGAGCTCACTCGCCTGGTGTCAAAGATTTCTTCATTAAACTTAATTTTCAGAGTCAAGAACAAGCCCGAGTGTCTTATTTCACCCCTAGAGCTGCTTGTTGCCCTTTCCACGAACACCCCTTTGAAGCAGGCCAGTGGCCTCGACACCGGTGCGCCTGTGGTGCACATAACTCAGCAGGAGCCTCTCCCTGCATGCTGGGACTTCACATCTCTGTGTCTCTGAAAGTTGGGAGGTGAAGTTCTGGGCTGAGTTGTGTCCCTCCTTGTCTTAGGGCTAGAGGTTTGTCAGTCCTACTTTTCATAGAGCTAGGGATCAGGGGGTGAATGAATGTTGAAAAGTGAAATGGGAGTTCGCTGTGCCTGAACCCTCACTGGGGTGTGGGACTCGGCAGAAACCATGACTGAAGGGAAAAATGGGTCTAATCATCTGGTTTCTCAACAGATTAATCATCACTAAGGCATCATGCCAGTGTTATGAAGTAAAAATTCTAGCGCTCCATTGCTAGAGCAATTAAGCCGTAATCATCTATAACATTTTCATTATTCAATTTGTATAAAAGCAAAACATGGCTAGGGGGTCACTTCAGTTCTAGGTGAATGTGAATGAAAAGGTCACTCTTTTTTGACAGCTTTGGACATGTGAAGTTGCTTTTAAAGAGTCCACTCTTTTTGCCCAACAGGCAAAGCAAATCTCCAGTCATTGGACAAATACATGGATTAAACACTCACTGGGCGCCCGGATGGCTGCTGTCACCACCCCCTCCTACCCCCCCCCCCCACGCCCCAAATACAATTGTCTGTGGCACTCTGCTTCCTACCATATTCCTTCAAATGTTTTCTGCAAAGGGCCAGATAGTAGCTATTTTAAGTCACACAGGCTGATGGTACCTCAACTCATGCTCAACTCTAACACTGTAGCAGGAAAGCAGCCACAGATAACAGTAAGCAAAGGGTGTATTTGTGCGCCAATTAAACATTATTTACCAAAACAGCAGGCAGACAGGATTTGCTCACAGGCATCACTTCCCAACTCCTGGCAAAGCATGAAAAAGATACCTACTTATAAGCTGTCCTGAGAAATCAGTCTAAATATTAGTCATGCTTTAGAAGATTTGCTTAGACTTGAAAAATGCTTCCCTCTTGCACTGCCAAGTACAAAGGGGATTTCTGAGTCTCAGAGATGCCTGTTGCCATAGAACTACCTTTGGTCTCCCATGGTCAATTTCTTCAATTTAAGGACACAAATCCATAGTCTGGAGAGAACATAGTGCCTGAGTTTTGCTCATAGATGAAAAGCTTATCTAAGCCATCTAGACTAGGAGGATTCATCAAATGCAGTGTTAACACCTAATACTTTCTTTGGATCAAATATATATCACCTAAAATATTATATGCAGCTAAACAGAAATCATTGTGCAAAGAATCCTTCCACATGGAAGATATATTGAGCACTCATTTCCCGCCTATTAAAACTTTATCTGACTTGTGTCTGGACTTGTGCTTCCATTTGCTCTTATTAAGAGGAACTTAACTATTAACTTGAATTACATCTAGTGATTCGTCAATCCTACTTTTTGTAGAGCTAGGGATCGGGGGTGAATGGTTGTCAAAAAGTGAAATGGGAGTTTACTGCACCTGGACCCTCAGTGGCGTATGGGGCTCGGCAGAAACCACGACTGAAAGGAAAAATGGGTCTAATCATCTGGTTTCTCAACAGATTAATCATCACAAAGGCATCACGCCAGTGATGAATTGGTAAGACTTCATTACAATTCTTATGTCATATTGGTTTTATTTTCCTTCAGTGAAATTGCATTGTATAGTAGGTTAGGGCTCTAGAATTTTCAATAGCAAGTTTTGAATTTTTGTTGCTACTGTAACAATCTAATTTTCTAGTTGGGGGTTTGAACTCACTAATCTGGAACAACTGTGTTTTTCAATACTTTTTTTTTGTTTGATTAAACTCTACATTAATAAAAATAGCTAGAATTGTTCAACATTTTAAGCCCCACTGCAGTGCAGGGAAGAATCACCCACGATTATTGTTCACTAAAACTTAGGAATCTACACCCTCTTACCATCTGTACCTACATGGTGAACTCTTTAGCTGTTTAAGGTTAGAATCTCATCATCTTTCACCTGGATGCCTGCCAACCTCTCAGAGCCTGAAAAACGCTCTGAAAATAAAAGGCAAAAACTACTTACTGAAAACTTTATATGTGTCAGAAGTAGGGATGGAGTGGAGATGAGGTCGATTAAG
The DNA here is from genome assembly GCA_019455555.1 of Galemys pyrenaicus. Taxonomy (NCBI): domain Eukaryota; kingdom Metazoa; phylum Chordata; class Mammalia; order Eulipotyphla; family Talpidae; genus Galemys; species Galemys pyrenaicus. Next base: position 10,553,639 of record JAGFMF010011629.1, read on the forward strand.
TCTTTCATCTCAATTATTTTATACAGTGGGCAATGTCATCATGTGCAAATGAGGGAACAGACTGACAGTCAGTGGCTAATGTTCCCAGAACTGGCAAGTGAAGAATGTAGCGGGTCTGTGTCCAAGTCCTTCTGATTCAGGATAATTTACACAATCCCTCTCTGCACCCCACCCCACCCACCAGCATTTCTCCCTTTTTCTCATACCATATCTTCCCTTCATGCTCAGAAGTCACTGGCCCATTCACCCCTCCCTAGTTTCACAGCCTATGTCTTCTCTTTTCTCCCTAAATGCGATGGTGGGTAATTTCACTCTTCCCTCAGCACATATGTCCAAGTCTCTAATCTTAGTTTTTAAAAGACTGAATGAAGTCAGATGTGATGAATACATTTAAACTCCATCACAACAGCCACCCTAACCCTATCACTGAATCTCCCCAGCTTTATGCTTCCATTTACCCACTGACGCCATCCTTCACTGGCGCATCTGGTGACTGTCAGTGCACTGATTCCTTAGCATCTTGGTTCTTGGAACCATTAGGTCCTTTGAAACTGAAACTTTACATGAAGCAGTGTATAATGAAACCAATTACCTTAGGTTAACTGATAGAGAAAAGCATTTAGGTTTGTATGGCATATGTTGTGGCTGTAACTGGGAAAACGATTTAAAAACTATCACCGGGTCAGAACCTCTCTCATGGGTTCTGGGTCCAGTTGCATGCCACTACAAATGCAATAAAAGGGCCTTTGCTTTAGAGAAAAATTGTTAGAAAATTGTTTTTTTCTACCAGCAGATGGGGAGAGGAGGTCCAGTTACTGACTGACTGGTTGCAAGGTGCAGGTGCAGCTTTAGGAACTGGCAGGGTGGGGCAGTGGTCCAAGGGCTCCCTTCTGGGAGTCAAAGTGGGGTTGGGGCATGAAGCTTGTGGCAGCTGCCTTCCACAGCAGCTTCCTGAGATGGAGCCCATGTCCATTGTGCCTTTTTTTAAAAAAGATTTATTTATGCATACAAGAGCTGGGGTGTAGGCCAGAAGTGCGGGGGTGGGTGGGTGAAAGGATTTGCCAGACAGAGTGGGGAGCAGACGACAGATCTACTGAAATACACTACAGAGGGGAGGAGTAGCGGGTGAGACAGGAGAGGTCTGCTGTGCCATGTGGGTCATCTCCCTGGCCGACGAGCAAGTTCATGCTGTAATGGCTGTAGAGAGCTTCAGAGTGCTGAAACTTAACCCCCTGCACCACCAGGGAAGCCCATTTCGTTAATTTTAGAGGAGTGTCCATTTCTCCACAGGAAACACACCATAGGCCGGGGTAGTTCTCCTTAGGTAGCCATTTCACAATCCAGCGATACGCTTGTGCACCCAGAAGAGTCCGGCAGATCATGGGAAAATCGTACCCTGTTGATCCAAGGTCTCCGCCTGCTTCCTTATAAGCAAATGGCAGGATTTAAAATAAGACTAGAAGGCGGAATTCAGTGCACTCGAGCAGATACCCAGTATCACCAAATTATTTATTTGGAATCAGAATTAAAAGCATATTTGACAGTTGTGAAACGTACGTTTATTCTGATACTCTTGTAAATCGTAAGCTAACGCAGGATAAATTACCAGATACACTTTACATCATTTCTTCAAGACTGAGGTTTGTCGAAGACTTCAAACTTGGGTTCTAAGAATAAAAATAGAGTCAAATTAACCATACTGCAATAAACTTGCATTATCTGGAATGCTGCAATATTTACATTATTAATCTTGTTATTTTTCCAAGTAAATACCTACCATTTAAAAAAATTTACATGGAAAAAAATTAATTGCTGAAGACTTACTCAGCACTTGCAGTAAGTCACTGACTTGATATAAAACATTTAACTATCACAACCAAGAGGAAGATATTCTAATTCTCTCCAAGTGATGGAGAACAGGTACCAAGCATCCAAGAGCAGAAAGCTGGTAAGTGATATCGTCAGAATCAAGTTCATCGAGTTTGGTATCAGATGTCCACATGTGGGTTCCTATGAGCTGGCTACTAGCTGGCCACTTCTGGACAACTGTGACCTATTTACTATCTGCAAATCATAGCAAAGCATTCCTTGACTACCTATGGGAGTCAGCCCGTATTATGAGGCAGGCCCGGGGGTGCCTAGGCCGCTTTGACCTGATTACATGACTGTCTCCACCATGGTCTTGGATAACTGTGCCTGCGACAACATCAAATACTTTGCTAAAACAAATGTCTCTTAATGTATGGTCATGATGTCCCCGTCCCTGACCCCCATTCCTCTCCCCCCACCACTGCTGTACAATCAGCTTTTACTAGCCTGTGTGCTTTCAATAAACGGCATAAGCAAGCAGCAGTCTTGCCTTGCAAACCTGCCCACAACTGCCATGTCCCTCATCCTAGTCCCACTGTAAAGCGGCAACAAAGTTCATGTCAGAAGAGCCCACCACTTACATCTTTTGTATTGTATATCAACAGTGAACATTTATTCCAGGGTGTCCCATGCTTGGGTCAGTATCCTAATAAATTCACACAATGTAACTGTCATTTAATTCTCTGACTAACCCGTGTATAAATATTCTATATTTCATGATCTCTACAAGAATGAATCTGTGATTAAGGAGACTCACCTTCAAATTTGAAGTTAGGGAACGTATTCATGTCTGCCTTGCCGTACATTTGCTTAAGCTTAAAAAGCTCTCGATCCAGATCTTGCTGATACTCTGGGCCAGTATCAACAGGTCCTCCAGATGCCCTGTTATGCAAATGAGCAAGCGAAAACTCACTGCAGGCACCAGTTTACAAAAACAAAATTCTCACATCATTTTAATAGGCCTCTTAAGGGTATCAGTGTAAGGAAAAGTAGTTTTTATTTCCACCTGAATTTCAATTTAATTAATATGATGAGGCATCACATCAATGAGGCAACTTCAAAGTAACATTCAAGGTTTGCTAATGTGAAGGATATTTATTGAGTCAGAATCGCTCTAGGTCTAAACTTCAATAAGAGAGAAAGGCTACGTCTGTGGCTGGAGTTGATGACCACTTCCGCTTGGACGTCAGCTGTACCACACAGTAACTGTATGAGCCGAAGCCAGGCACAGAGCACTGCAAACTTCAGTTTCAACATCTAAAACTAAAGGTGCGATCCGATGGGAGTGTTAAGGGAATCAAAGAGAAAATGCATGTGCACCACATGCCATAACCTGGCAGATAGTGACCTGTTGTTATTTAAGATGCTCACCGCTAAACTACTTTTAAAAGAGTTTAGTAACTTTTAATCTCTACAAGAGGGGCAAAGGAAAGAAATGATTCCCTAATTTCAGAGGTTTTGTCAGAAGAAAAATATATGACATATACAAACATTTGGGCTAACAGGAAATACGTGATAAGCTTCAAAGACATGGTTTAACAAAAAGTTACTGCAGTTAAGGAGAGCCATTTTTGCTAAAAGAATTTCATTTGAAAGGTGGCATGTGTGCAAATGTATCTGGAGAGCCATTTTTGCTAAAAGAATTTCATTTGAAAGGTGGCATGTGTGCAAATGTATCTGGGGTCAGATTTCATTTGGAAACATTCTAAAACTGAAAAAGCAAAGATGTAGCAGTGGTAAAAGCACTGGCTGAATGTGAGGAATACTAAGCAGGCTAGAAAGAAAAGCCACATCTTGGAAGGGCTAGACTGTTAAACTGGGGAGTTTGTATTTTATTTGAGAAGCAATAAAGTGACAAAATGATTAGAGTTGTGCTTTGAGAAGATGAATTTAGCAGCAGGCCAATGAAATCTCAGCCTTTGTACAATTTCTTCTTTTGGTCACAATGTTACTGTCTGAGAATGAACAAAACATTTACAAGTGAAAAATCCCATGAAAGGAAGTAGTATTTTCCTATGCCTTTGCTGAAAGCATACAGACTTATTTATGTTTAAGAATTTTCACAAAATGTAAGACAGCTCAAATTTAAGAACACGCTAAGGTTTCTTAACATGGACCCAACTTTCTGGATCAGCGTGTGCAAAAGAATTTTCTGTGATGAGAGAAACGCTCTCTCTGTGCTGTCTCATGGCAGTCACTAGCCACATCCGCCCACTAACACTAGTGATGTGGCGAAGCAGATTGAGGAACTGGATTTTTCTATGTTAATTGACTAATATTTGAAGACATGTGGGGATGCTTACTGAAACGTACACTGCAGTTCTAGGCAGAACCTTTAATCTGCTACTTAAATGACTGTTGTTGAGTTCTAGGATCCACAAGCTCTAGAAACTGCTTTAAGAAGATTTAGCCAATCTCAGCAATATAATGGTTACTGATATTAAAAAAAAAAAAGGCCCAGAAATCATCTATCACAACTCAGTTTACCTCTCAGCCCACTCATTATTTTACCTCCACTCCAACAAAATGACTAGGCCAAAGCAGCCAAGCATACTGTTCATTTCACTTAAAAAATACTAGGCATAATAATTTACTGAATCCCTTAAGCTTAGTGAGCTAAGGCCCAGGAACTAAGTACTGCTTTTATCATCCCATTTCACTTATGAGAAAACAAGGAACAAAGGTTAAATAACCTGCCCAACTGGGAGAGCTAGATTCCAATCCAGACCTCATGCTCATAACACTTCTCCACGCTGTTTTCAGAGTACAACTAACGCTAGACTTCTTATTGGACAGGCTTTTAAGGACAAACTCAAGTGCAAACAGCATCAATGAGAAGATGCTGCAACATCTTCAGAACATTCAAATTCCCCAACTATCCCAGTATTCTTTAATTGCTCCCTATTTCCAGGGTCTCCACTAGGTCCCTCAGGGTCTCCATATGTTGACTCTGCTATTTTTATATTCTCACTGCTATGAAGATAAGGTTTTCATCTACTAAAACTTGATTACATTTGCCTAAAAGGTCTGTCTTTACTCTTCTAATCCAATTTTTCTAGTACACTATGATTTATGATTACATTACATTCCCAACAGAGTAACCCTGTTTGACTCCATCCTGCTCAAAAATCTTTAATTCTCTTAAATTCTTAAAATCTTTAAAATCTCTTTAAATTCTCTATGTAGCACATAATATCTTAGCTGCCTCGTCTATAATCTAGGCCTTCCATAATCCCTCATTCTAAACCCATCCTATACTTGCTGCTCCCTTAGTATTCATACTCCATACTCTTGGGAAACAATATTAGTTTCCCAGTACACTCTGTACTTTCTAGTTCACATGTCTTAGCTCAAATCTTTCCTCTGAAAAGATATTCTCCTCCCACCTGCATTTATCTGTCCAACCCTCATACCTGGGGTAGACCCCAGGTGTGGTGTCTATGAAGGCTTTCTACAGGTCTGAGAATCCTTTCAAGATGTAATTAAGATCCTGAACAATCTATACCTGTCCCCGATGGTTTCAAGAGGGAAAGACGAACGCAAGCACTACCTTCAATGCCAACAGAGTTAATGGAATTCTCTCTTGGAGCATATATATATATACACAAGGGGGATAAAACAGGGACCAAAACGACCCTTTATGTCAAGAATCAGTTCCGCAAAGGTCTTAGACACTTGCAAATATCAAGAAATTAGTTGCATACTTTATATTTATACCACAGGTGATTACCCACTTACTGTCGCTTAGTTTTGTATTCTCTAATCTTGTCCACAAAGATTTTCTGTACAGGATCAAGTTCCTTAAATGCCACTGCTGTGGCACCAATGTTCCTTCTGAAATGAACTGAGACTGCAGACTGAATGAGAGAGGAGAACTTGAAGAGCCTCTGAAGAATCATGGTGATTCTGTTACTGAAAACAAGCACCAAAATGTTAATATACTTAAAAATATATATAGCAGCGCTCCTATCACAAGTAGGAATCTAATCCTTCTGTTACAGAATCACAGAAATGTTACAGAACTCAGTGAATGCAAAGGACAGTCAACCGACCAGGGCTTCCCTCTACATTCGCCATAAACATTTTGCATCTTAACCAAAAAGTCCTGAAACCTAGAAGCATTTGGTAACAATTCAGTTTAAAATTATAAGGGGCTTCTTCACCCAGGTCTGGGACTCCACTATGATGATATGCAGAAAGAAATCACAAAATCGGGGTGGGGTGTTTCTTCTCTATGAACTTAGTCTTGGGTGAGAGAAACTGGAGCTAGAATGTTAAAAAACAAAAGCAAAACTGCCTGTTCCAGTGTGGAAAGAACACCACTGACTCACAAATCAATGTACCAGTTCTGCCAAGAGAGATGGCCAGGGAGAATGGCTACAGCTGCCTCAGCTAGGATTGCTGGCCTGGGCCTTCTACTTCACAGGCCCCCAGTGGAAGAAATGGTTCTGTTAAAACTGCAGGATCCCAGCCATTCACGAACACTGTCACAACCAAGAACGGCAAGGAAAAATAGCAACCAGCCCAACAGTCCACTGTGAGAGGGAGAAACAGGCAATGCAACCTAATCTGTAAAACAGAGTTTGTTAAAGAGCCAGAAGTATGAATTAAAAAAAAAACAACTTAGACTTCTGATTCCTTAGATTTCTGAAGCTAAAAATACTTGATTTTTCTAAACAAAGATTTTACTAGATGAACGATCTCAGTTGAGACCTCATTTAGTGTCTTGAAAGATCAAATGCAAAAAATTACCAAATTACAATAAAAATATGCAAACATGAATTCCAAAAAAAAAAAAAGGAATAGGTGACCACAATCAAGATATTTCTCTGAGGGAAAAAAATGGAATCTAGTAAACTGAGAGGGTTTACTGAACTCTATGTTGGGATGGTAACAACATAGTCTAGAAAAATTTCCAAACCTTAAAGTGAAACTCTGGAAAGCTACATGATTTTCATGCTCCATTCTCCAAGTATCTAATCATCTTCACCACCATCTTACTGACAATGGATTGCTATTAAGTTATAATACTACTGCTTAGTGTGGTATCTGTAGTAATAAACAAACTGAATTTCTAGTTTATATTACATAATTGGGAATAAATATCAAGCAACTTTACAGCAATTTGACAGGGTAATTTTATATTTAATAAAAACTTGAGTTTATATTTTGTGTCTTAATTGTCTTGTCTTTCAGCTAATTTTCTTGCTAATTACCAAAAGAAGTACTACAAACAGCAAAATATCCTTCGCATAAGCAGTATAAAAGCAAATTTATTTGGACAAATTAAAGAACTCATCATATATCTTTACCCCACTGGTGAAACTTCTAGGCAAATAACAAATGACCTTAACATCCTACTTGTTATCATTTCCATTTTAAATACACAGGAATTAGGTTTTACGGGTAAGTACGTGGTCCAAAGTTACACGGTATAATCTGACCGGACAAACAGTTTTAAAAATTTTGCAATTTGATGTCTATTTTCTTTCTGAAAACAAGAACAGCAGTTAAGGCCATCTAACATTTGTTCAGTCCTGGGTCTTCTGCAAAGTACTTCCAAATATAGTCTACCTCTACAACAACACTTAGGAATCAGAGGACGGTGCTCTTAATCCCTTTACAGATAAATAAAACTATTTCTAAAGAAAAGTTATTGTCCATATTCCCATAGCTAATGTATGATCAAATCTAACTGCAAAAAGTCCTGTTATTGTAGCTCATTTCTTCAATTTCTATTATCAAAGTACTAATGATCCCAAGAGCACATTCTAATTTTGGTTTTTGTCCTGAACTCCAAACCTACAAGTTGGAGAACAAGTTCTCTGTTGCTAACTCCTACAGGGCACCCAAAACCCACTTGTCTTAAAAACGGAACTAATAATCTCACCATCAAAACTTGTTCATTTTTTCACTGATTAAATTCATTGAGAAAATACTGAGTGAGGACTCACTCCGTCCACACTCACGGAGAGAGGAGTCATTACACAAACATGTAAGTACCAACTGGGGTAAATTCTCCATTTCGATACTATGGGGTGCGACAAAAGCCTATGGTAGGGATTTGGCACCGTCAAGAAGACCGGGGAAGGCAACCCAAGACAGGGTACAGCATGTACACAGGCCTTGGGTGTGTGTGGGGGGGTGGGGTGCGGTGAGAATCGTGGCTCTCCGTTACAGTAATACGTGACTAGCCAAAGATTAGTCTCTGCTCCCTCTTTAGTGTATATTTCCAAAGTCAACCAGCCCGCTCACCCAGATCTTTTTTGCCCTCCAGTAAATTCTCCCCTAGTTCGAGCTCCTCCCTCTTCTCCAGTTTGACCTCCCCCCTAGTTCCGAACTCCTCCCTCTCCCTCCAAGTTCCCGCTCGGTTCCTCCGCGTTAAAGAGCTGTAAGAACGTGCAGGGAAAGGGAAAGTGAACGTGTAAGACAAAGGTCTAACGATGGTGCATTATCAACACTTTGCGGGGGTTAAACTTTTAGGATCACTATTACCAGTTTTTCCCTCTTAAGGTGCACGTCTTGCTTAAATAGCTCAGAACGCTTTTCTGCGCCCGAGACTGGGCAGGCGCGTGCCATGACCTTGCGCCGCCCGAGCCGGACTCCGGATCCTTGACCCCCTGGCCTCCCAGCCTCCCGCGCCGGCCCGGCTTGCCCCCAGAAGGGTACTACTGGGGTGATACACGAAGTCCACCGCATACTTAACAGGCGCGGAGGTCACAGTGACCTCGGGCCAGGCCGTGAGTTGCCGGGGACCTAAGACTGCGCTCTGCTTCAGTAGGGCAGAGGTAACAGGCGGCCGAGGCCCGTAGCATAAACTCAGAACCGAAGTCCCAAGAGGCCAAGCCGGCCCAGCTAACCTTCCAATCACCTTGCACCCGAGCAGAAACCCAGACTCGAAGTCCCCAGAGGCCAAGCCGGTCCAGTTCCCCTCCCAGTCACCTTGCACTCAGTGCCCGAGCTGCCAAAGCCACCGCCGCCACCACCGTTCTACTTCCGGCCCTGGCCCCGCCCCCACCCGCCTACCCGCCATCGCAATGCATTATGGGCCGCCGTTTCAGTCGGTCGACACTCACCGGACAGGAAGCGTCTCGGAGAAAGTCTGCGACCGGACGGCTCTAGGTGAAACAGAAGCCAAATAGGAGGAGGAAGTGGAGGGTAAGTGCTTCCGGGTCCCCTAGCGAAGCCTCCGCCATCTTTCCTTCGCCTAACTTGACCCGCTCTCTTTCCCTCCAGGAAACCTGGTGGTGTACGCATGCGCACTTTGACTCGCCTCTCCCCTAGTTCAGGCATTCCCCCCCTCCACCCCCACCCCCCGCACCGACTCCGAGTCCAGTTCCTTGGTGTGGTGGAGGTGTACGACTGTGCGAGGAAAGGGAGGGAGTGTAAAACAAAGAGGACTGGGGCGTTGTACGCCCGTGTGCCTCGCGAGCCTCCGTTGCCTCGGGCGTTCGTTTCGCGCAACCTGCTGGGAGTTGTAGTTCAGGACCCGGGGGTGCCTGGGAGGCGGGAGGGGGGTTGGAGTTTCTCAGCGCCGATTCCGCGGGAAGGGCCCAGGGGCCTCACACTTCAAGTCGCTGGAGCTGCAGGTCTTACCGGGAGAGACGCTGCACGTGGAGCCCGCAGCGCTGCTCTTCTCAGCCTGGAGCGCGGGCGGGGGCGCCTGGGCTGATTCCGGAGCGGGTGAGTGCGGCCGCGCGGGGGGAGGAAGGGAGCGCGGGCCCGCGCGGGCGGCCTCGTTCCGGGGCCTTCTCCCCACCGCGGCCCCCCCGCGGCCGCCTCTGTGTTTTGTTTCCGCTGGTCCCCGGCTCTGTGACTCCCATTTCCGTTCGTGGAGACTTGAGGGAGCCGGGTGGGGAGGGGCGGGGGAGGCTGTGCGGGGAGCGGAGGGGAGGGGCGGGGGGCAAGCGGCGCGGGGCCCTGGGCAGCCGCGCGCCCCCGGGGCCCGGGCAGGGGTGTCACCTTTCACCACAGTTCCCCCTCTCCGTGCCCTCCGGGCGGCTCGCGGTCGGGGGAAGTGACCTGGTGCCTCCGGGATTGCAGAGGAAGATGCAAGACCAGACCTTTCCCCCGATGGGGCTATTTCCTCTCACTTCTGGTCCAGCTGTCTTTGTAGCGCTGACCTGGAGGGGCTTCAGAACCCTCTGTTAATGCTAGAGTGGACTTTGGGTTGCTTTCAAAAGCGAAGAAGAGGAGGGGGAAACGATGCGTTTTAGCTTGCCAACTTTTAAAGTTTTTAGATGTTTGTTTGGTGTGCTGGAGTAGAAACCGACTTTGCGGGTGTCTATTTCGGGATCCTAGTTTGAGCTGGTTAACGGCTGAGAGGCAGTGCCTGGCTGGAGGATGAGTAGTAACTTAGATGCGAGCAGCAGGTCCGACTCGTGGGCGGAGCAAAGATGTAGCAGGGTGAGCAAAGTAAAAAGCTGGGCTGTAACATTCTTAGATACTATGTTGTCTTACACTTAGAAGCTGGTCTTTTGTTTCGCGTTTACTTTAAGATTGTAACCGCTTCTTAAGGTTTGAGCAGGCTTTCTAAATTTATTTTTAAATTAAGCTGATAAAGGTGGATTTTAAATCATGTCACCTGGATTGCATACACAGCAGCATTTGTCACGAATTGTATATAGATTTGATGTAATAAAGTAACGAGCTCGATGTTAAATTGAGGGGAGTCATAAAGTTGTTGACTTTAATCTATAAAATTTCAAATGTACAAGAAAACTTTAAATATATATATAGTGAAATTATACAGTGAACACCTTTGGATGAGTGGGGCTGTCACTTAGTGTTTTTTTTCTGCAGACCCTAGGGGAGTGCTTGAGCTCTTGCCCTCCTTCCCTCAATCCATTTTGCTTCCCATCCTCTCCCCCCAAGACTTTTAACTACTGACTTTATTTTGAACTCTGTAAACTAATAATGTGTTTCGGTAAACACTATCCTGAAAATTATCTGCAACTCCAAAAGAGGATGTTGAGTATGACTACGTTAGAGGAAGAATACTAGCCTTTCCCATAACTTACATTAGGTTACATTTCAGTTGTATCCATTTTGTGAAGCGTGAACTATGGGTTAGATTTAATCTGGGGAAACGGAGTATCAGGGGCCAGTACTGAGGTGGAAAGGCTCCAAGTAATAGTCTCTTTTCCCTTTTCTTGAGTTTATTAACATAGACTCCTGGGGAATGGGCTCCAGAAGAGTTAAAACGAACCCAAGCAGCACTGATACCAAAGATTTGGACAATTTCCCGTGCCTCTCCATTACTTATCTAGGCTAAATTTACCTACATCTCCTTTGCTTCTCTAGGCTAAATTTAGAGAACTGAAAGAGAAAGATTTATCATTGCAGAGACCATGAGTGATTCCCCCCCCCCCCCCCCAGTAAGTATATGGTGGTTTTTAGTTTTGTTTTGTTTTTTCTTTATTTGGCACCTTCTCAGGATTGATATTTAAATCTTGGGAGAAAATTACAATACATTTTGAGAACTCTCAGTTTTACTGCTTATATTAAGGGAAGCCTCAGATAAACCTTATTAACCGTTATGTCCATTTCTCATCTTCTCATTAGCGTTTCTGTTTTTCCAAAGTCCCTAGAAAATTGGTTTTCTTTCTTTTAAATAGAAATTGGTTATGGAGATGGGACTGTCTGTACTTATATTAGTGTGAGCCTTGAAAATAAAGTATTTTCTAAAGTGCTATTCTGTAAGCATTGTTCTGTTTCTTACCCCCTCTCTACACATTTTACATTATTTATTGTGTGTGTGTATGATCTCATTATTAGCTGCTTCTTCTAAAGTTCCTTAGTGTATGTTTCTTTACATTTTCTTGCATTAAGATACTTTTCAGCTTCCAACAATCACTGCAAAGTATCCTTAGTATCCTGTTATCAGAGTGAGTCTTGATAACAGGATAAATCCTGATAATAGGCACAGGTCTCTGGAATGCTTATCTCAGTACAAGACTGTTGGGTCATAGGTATATGACTACTTGATTGAGCAAGTACTGCTAGATTTTTCTGTAGGGTAGCTAGACCTGTCTGTACCCCATCAAGAGAGACAGAGGATTCTTATTTTCACATGTCCTTATATGTACATAGGGAATAAAGTGGTAATTCCTTATTTTTAATTGCATTTTTGAAAGATTTAAATTTGAGCATTTCTTCATATTGTTAGTCATTTTCATTTCTTTTTATGTTAAGTTCCTTTTCCTATCTTTTACCTGCTTTTCTTTATTTGGGGAGGTGGGGTGAGTTATCAACTTTTGGGAATTTATTGTGTATTCTAATCATTAGTGCCTTGTCACTTTTGGTTATTGGAAATATCCTCTTCTACTCAATAACCTGTCATTGAACAAAAATCTTAATTTTCTATGTAATCCATCATTTTTTCTTGTGGCTTTTGGAATTTTATTTAAGAAATTCTTTCTATCCTTGGGCCACAAAATGTCACTATTTTCATTTTTTAGCTTTACGCTTTGAAATAAACCGCCGGGACATCTAGAGCAATTGTATGTGGTGTGTAATAATAGTTCTTGTAACATTTATTCAGCATATGCTAAGAGAATACCTACTCAGGGTGAAAGACTGTGTATACATCCATAAACAAATGTCCCTGCCCTTGTGGAACTTAGTGTTCTATAAGGTGGCTGTTGGTATTTTGCTATATTGCTCAGGATGATTTCCACAATTTTCACACACCATCAGTTAAGGAGTAAGCTTTACTGGGCAAAAAAAAAAAACACTTCCTAGGCCAGGATCAGCAAGACCATTATCTCAACAAAAGTGCTGAGGTCTAGCCAGTCTGCTGGGTATACAGTGAAGTATGTCTGAGTGGCACACCCCACCCCTTTATTACTGTTTTTATAGGGCGTGTGTGAGAATAAGCATAATAATGTGAGGAAAGTCAAACCATTTTTGTAGCAAGTAGCTTAAATTTGAGTGCCTGTATTTATAGGCTAAATTGTCAGAGAACCAGCCTGCCAGCAGTTGAAGTTGGGCAATGAAGAAAGTTCACCTTCCTGCTTTCCCTAACATCCTGCTTTCTCTATTAAGGGAAGACCGTATTAGTCTTCTAGTAACAGATTACTAGACTTAGCTTAGAAACACTCCCAATTTATTACATAGTTCTGGAAGTCAGAAATAGGTTTTTCTGGGCTACAATCAGATGTTGACAGAGATTTTTCTGGAAGCTCTCTCTAGGAGTGGATCTTTTTTTCCAGCTTCTAGAGGTTTCCTGTGTTTCTCAGATTGTGGCTTCTGTCCTCCATCTTAAAAGCCAATAAATCTGGCCAGGAGATATTTAGTACTTTTTAAAGTAGACTGATGTTAAATCTAACTGTTCTGAGCATGTTTAAGGTAGGCTAGATTAACCTGTGTTCTGTGGGTTAGGTGTCTTAAATGCATTTTCCACGTACGATATTTTAACTACTTATGGTTTTTTAGGCCATTATCAGTCAAGAAAGAACTGTACATCTCATGGAAAACAAGGTTTGATTAGACATTAAAGAAGGAAGGGATTTAGCTAAGCAGACATCTAGGGAAATAGGTACCAAGCCAACTGCACAGCAAGAGCAAAGCCACGGGGTGGAAAGATCTAAGGACTCGCAAGGTCAGTTTGAAAGGAGCCAAAAGAGTAGGGTGGGTATGGGAGTAGACAGGACTTTTTGGCCATTGTGAATGCTTTACATTCTACTTTATTGTGACTTATTAAAACAAATGCTGTGGGGAAGAAAGATCACGCTTGCTGTGTTGAGAATAGCCTGTAGGGGGCAAGGGCACCCACAAAGGGAAACCCTGGTAGGAGAAGGTTGTGCAGTATTCCAGGTAAGCCTTGGTGGTGTTTCTTGTACCAGCAGATGTATGCTATACAGAGCCTCCTTTGAACAGACCATGTCAGACATACTTGGGATAATGTGTACTTCGGTTAGTACACTTAAAGTGTGACATGGAACAACAGGCAGTGTCACCTCACCTTTGGAGAGTGTTCATCTGACAGTGGACTCAAGATTGTCCTCTGGTAAAGACTAAAGCATTTGAATGCAGTGCTGGACAAATAATGGCTGTTAATTCTATATTTTGTCAGATCTTCTAAGTGGCAATACAGACGTATTTACAAATATTAGAATGCCACATTTAGAGGTCCATTCCTTACAAATCAGAGTCAGAGGTGCTTATCCGATACTTTTTAGATTTATAGTAGTTTAGAAAACTCTACTGTGGACTGAGACTGTATTTGATGTTCACAGAAAAATGCATTGACGTATAGTGAGATAACTTGGAACTTAACTTCAGAGATGGTCACAAAGAAATACCAGTGATGTGCAGCTAGTTTTTATATGACTTAGCATTTAAAAAATTATGTTTCTGTATCGATGGTAGTTTAAAGTAGAAGGTAATCATTGTGTTTGAAAAAACTAAAAACTAATGATTTGTTTAAAACATACAAAGAAGTCAATATCTAAGAAAATGAGTCACAAAAGTCTAGTATGTAATCAGGGCAGTAGTGTCCATATCTGTAGTTATTTTGTCACTTTATTTGACTCAGAATATTTACTGGCATTTTTAAGATACATAGTTTGTAAAACAAAAATTTAACCAATTAATGGGATTACTGAATCGGTACAGTTGCCTCTACATCTGCCAGCTTCCTCATCCAAGAATTGAACTAACCATCAACCATCAAAATGCATACTATTATGTATAGTTGTGTCTATACTGAACATGTACACACTTTTTTCTTGTTACTATTTCCTGAGCAGTACTGTACGACTACTTAGAAAGCATTGATTTTGTATTTGTATTGTAAATGATCTAGAAATAATGTATACAGGAGAAAGTGTATAGATTTTTTGCAAATACTATGCTATTCTATGTTAGGAACTTGAATATGGTTCTGGAACCACTCCCCTGTGGATTTTGAAGGGTTAATGTACAGTGCTTTGCCATGAGTTCTGCTAATAAAGTGCAGCTTTTAGCTGACAATTAGTTAATTTCCGTTTTTTTAAGGTGCAGGTTTGAATATATTAACATTGACTTGCTGTAATCTAGTTAACATTACCTTTTACTTGAGTTTGAGGTAACTTGAATTAATTTATTGACTGAGATTATTCTGAAAACATCCCAGTAAGTCGGTGAAATGAAGTGTTTATCAGGCTAATCAATGCCAAAAATATTTTATGAATATCATTTGTAGATTTTCTTTTGTACATGAAGAGCACATCTTTTACTTATCACTGCTTTGATTTACTTACTTTCCTCTGCTTTTATTTGAGTGTCTGATTCTTGTGGATTTTTCAAAAATTTTAATTATGTGTACAAGAACTGGGGTACAGGCCAAGCATGTGGACGGGGAGAGGATTCACCATAGACAGTGGGGAACAGAACGAGCAGATAGACTGAAACACACTGCTGAGGGGAGCATGGGTGAGGCAGGAGAGGTCTGCTGCGCCATGTGGGTCCCTGGCCCTGGCATCAACTTGTACTGCAGTGGCTGTGGAAGCCCCACAGTGTGGCACTCAACTCCTTGCACCACCAGGAAAGCCCTGCATTTCTATTTATGCAGATAACTTTAAAAATGTTTTAAAATTTAACCCTTTTAGGACTGAACTTTTGAAATACTTTCAACCATGACAAAAAGGGAAGCAGAGGAGCTTATAGAAATCGAGATTGATGGAACAGAGAAACCAGAGTGCACAGAGGAAAGGTTAGTGTTTCTGAATTTACTACTTTTCATATTGGCAGGTGTACCTAATTGAAAAGCAAGACTCAAGCTATTGTTCTTTTGAGACTTTTTCTTTTAAATAACCTCAGCATTTTGGGGGATAATGTATTGCTTATGTCCTCTGACCGTGTTTATAACTAGGTGGCAATTTTAAACGAAACACAGTGATCACAGTTGAAAGTAATCATGTAATTGATTGTGGTGGTCCTTAACCCTAGAGCAATGTTTGATTATTTCTTTTCCATTACCTTTTTTTTTTTTCTGTATTCTTCAGAGAGATACCTAAAAGTGGAATTGCTGGTTCATATTGCAGATATATATATATACACACACACAAACATACTTTAAATTTTATTTCATATATATTTTACATTGTTCTTCCTTTTTATACAGTGCATGCTTTCTCAGGTGTAGTCCCCACAAAATCCATTACTTTTGTTTCAGAAAGAACATACTTCACAACCTGAAATATTTTTTTTTTTTAAGATTTATTTATTTATGCATACAAGCACTGGGGTACAGGCCAGAGGTTTGGGGGGGTGAGAGGATTCACCACAGAGAGCGGAGAGCAGAACAGGCAGATCAATGGAAGTACACTGCTGAGGGGAGCAGCGGGCACAGCAGGAGAGGTCTGCTGCACCATGTGGGTCCCCCCCCTGGCCGGCAGCAGGGATTGAACTCATGCTGCAGTGGCTGCGGTTTGTTTCATAGTGCGCTGCTTAACCCACTGCGCCACCAGGGAGGCCCAACAACCTGAAATTATTTAGCAAATATAAATTAGTATCAATTTATAGCTGTCACAACGTATGAATAAATGTGACCAAACCCACCTTGTAGAGACCATATTGTATTTGAGGAGACATACAAGTATATCAATAATTATATGCACAGTACCAAACATACAGTGCAGTGGCAGGTATTAGTTCTTGGGCTTGTAATAGGCTGCTACTGGCTCTGTTAAAGGAGGTGTTAAGGGCAGTGGTAATGAGTTCAGAATCCAGGGAGAGAATATGCAAAAATCGAGACATGAGAGTCAAGAGGAAGTTTGTGGAAGGTAATGACTAACAGTCCATATTTTGCATATCAAGCAAGAGATGAGATGATATGCAGAAACTAAAAAGGTCCAAAATCATAGTAGAGATCTTCTGAGCATAACAGACTTGTAAACATTTGCATTGGGAATGGACAGTATTAAGGGCAGCTGAGATTTAAAACTTAGATTTTTAATAGAGCTTTTCAACATGTTTTATTGTCCTAGCTTCAGTAAAATTAAAGGTCAACTACATGCTTACCTTAATTTTCAGATATGTGGGAATATACACAGGTATTCATTCATTAGTTTATTCATTTATGTAACAAATAGACCCAAAATTTAGCAGCTTAAAACATTCACCACAGATTATTACACAAAATCTCTCAGAGTGAAGAATCTGGGAGCAGTTTAGCTGGATGGTTCTGGCACAGGGTGTTCGTGAGCTTCAGTTAAGCTGTCAGTCCAGGCTACAGTCACCAGAAGAAGTTGCATATCTGCTTCCAGAATCACTCAGGAAACTGGTGTAGAAGCAGTCACTTCTTCACCACATTGGCTTCTCTCTGTGGCTACTTGTGATATGCTGTTGGCTTCCCCTAACACAATTGGTCTGAAAGAGTATTCATCAGGATGGAAGCCACACTCTCAAAGAGCATAGTTTAAGGATCAGTATTACCAATCCTCCCTCAGTCTTTTGCTCATGCAGTCCACCTGCAGGGATAAAACTGAGAAAATGGAATTTCAGTTAGATGAGGATTATTTGGGTCATCTTGGAACCTGACAGGCATGTACTTATTATACATACACACGCACGCACACACAAATGGGCCACAAAACCTAATGTTTTTACTATTTTGGATTTATAGAAAGTCTTTGCAGATGTTCTTTGTTAGAGATTCGCGTTACAGTGGACCTGGGCAATAGCTATAAAGGGAGCAAGCAGTTGGTGCTGTTGAGCCGTAGCAGATTGTTGTACAGAAATGTCTGTTGATGTGAGATCATGGACATTTTTTCAAGGGACATTGATAAATAACATTTTTGTATTACGCCTCCCAACATGTAAATGGTGGCAACATAATATTTAAAAAATTGTTAAATGTTGAGCTTATATAAAATAACCCTTTAAAATATCTTATAGTAGCATCTATTCTACTAAAGAATTGTTTCCAAAAAAGAATATAACCTGTGGTATAGCTGTGAATTTGGTAAAAATATGTAGGCAAAGTCCCAGTTATTTTACCTTAAATAGTAACAACTCACTATTCTTTTAAAATATTTTTTTATCACAAGTAGTCTGTTTTATTTTAATTTTTGGAAGCAATTTAGGCAATATACACATTAAATTTCATTGTATATAATACTTGAAATTTCTGTAAAATTGGAACCTGACAAATTTTTAATACATACTGTTTTTGACAACTGCCAATAGAATTTAAGTTACATTTAATTTAACATTGTGAAGTTTAATTGGAATCCAAATTCGCCAATTCAGCAACTTCTGTTTGGTACCACATATGAATTTACAAAGCATAGATTCCTTACCAAAGATTTTACCCAAAAAGTTTTTATTCCATGGAATTAAAATAAGAAATAATAATAAAAAAGAGCCCATTTAGGGCTATATTTTGCAGAGTAGTAATGTGGAGCTTTGCTGATTATGACCAGTGGTTTTCAGATTAAATTAAATAAATGTAGACTCTTGTACTTTCCAGTCCTAAAAGTCTTCATAATAACTTGAAAATATGTGAACATATCACCTTAAATATTGTATATGGCACATTTATATGTGTATACACACATACTTATGTATATACATGAGATATATTTGCAAGGGTACTTTAAATTTTAAGGTAACATTTGTGCAAATCAATATTCAGTTTGGCAAAACTATTTGGTGATGAGCCTTCCACTATGAATAATGTCTGTGCAGAAATTAATTTCAAAGATTAGAAATGCTTAATGTTGAATTCTGTTTTGAGTCTATTATTTCTTCAACATACAGGGTAAAAACTTGTTAACTATTATGTCCTTTAATATTTAGCATTGTAGAACAAACTTACACACCAGCTGAATGTGTAAGCCAGGCCATAGACATCAATGAGCCAATAGGCAATTTGAAGAAACTACTAGAACCAAGACTACAGTGTTCTTTGGATGCTCATGAAATTTGCTTGCAAGATATCCAGGTAATTGGGGTTGGGGGGGGTGCTTACCTGTGAGCATTTAAGTCTGCATTAGATATATTTTTTGTAAGTCTTATTTCATAGCTCTAGCTTTTATAACTAGACTTGATCTGTTTTATAAAATTTAAGTATTTTGAAAAAATTCAGGAAAATTTGTTCATTTAAAATTACATATTAAAAACTGAGTGCTAAATCAAACATCCATTTTTTATTTTCACAATATAAAATGGGGAATTCAAATTTGAATGAACACTTAAGCAGTAGTAGAAAGCACTAATTAGCTTTTAACTTCTTTGTGCATGGGTTTCCTCATCTTTAAAAATCAGCGTAGTTGATGAAATTTTTATATTCCCTTTCTTTATCTATTTCAGTAATTAATTTTGGATAAAAATTTAGATAGCAATATATGTATTACTTGGAGTCTATTGCAATGAGATTTTACTGTGGTCATAGTATAACAATATTTATAGCATACTTATCATCTTGTTTTATGGTATTCCTTCAAGAAAATTACTTTTGTGTACATAATGTAGTAGACCAGATAGGATTACTCAGGTAGTTTTTCTGGACTTTCCTGAAGCATTTACTATAGTTTTTATACCAAGTTACACTAGTATATTATTGTGTCATCTTTGGATTGTTTGGTTTCTTTTATTCTGTGCCCTACCCCCAACACCTTATAATATATATCTTATTCCATTAATTATAGAATTTCTGACTTAGTTTTTAAAAATTTCAAATCATTGTACATCTGTATTTTTAAAATAAGATTTTGATGTAAAGAAGGTTGAAATTGTTTTAATGAAATGTGTGCATGTTAATTGCCACGCCATACTTTTGTTGTTTCCTTTCAGTAAGTCTAGTAAATATTGAGGGGTGGGAGGATATCGCTTGTCTAGAAGTGGAAAATGTAGATAGATCTGGTAATACTATAATTTTATGATTTAAAATTTTTCTTCTTTCAACTGTGAGAAGATAAATTAGCACAATCATTTTGAAAGATACTCTGGCATTTAGTGTCTGTCAACATTGAATGTGAAATACTTAGTAGTTCCACCCAATGAATTGTTCCTACAGAAATCCTACCATGGTTGGGCACAGTAGCTTCAAATGTTCCAAATTTTAGATATTCCAAAATTAGATAAATTCCATACGTTGGAATTCAGGCTAACCATTATAAAATAAATGAATTAGAGATATATGGACAATTTATATTTAATGAAAAAATTTAATTTCAGAAAATTTCTAAATTATTTAATCTATACCTCAGTTTCTAAATCAGGATATTACAATTCTCTTCTCTTGCTATAGAGACTGAAATTTAAATAATATTCCCAGTGCATTCTTACAGAGGGGTGTGTTGGCATTTGAAACCTGATCTGGGTGACTCTGAAACCTTTCTTTACTAATCCAAAGCAGACTTTTAAGAATAATTTGTCACTGAATTAACTTGATTTTTTTCTCATACACAGGATAAAGAGGAGTCTGGATTTAATTTCTTAACTAATCTTCCAACTCTAGCATTTGTTGCTGCTTTTATAATACCTGACCTAAGCCAAACAGAATGAAAGTGTGACCTGCAAAGCAACCCGCAACCCCACCCCACCCCCCCACTCCCAGTCACAGGCTCTCAAAAAAGTTGAATTAGTGGAAATAGGCACAGTTAACTGTGTCATAGAATTCAGAGCCAGCCTTGGATCTTGGATTACTTTGCTTTTCTCCCTCTCTCCCTTTTCCTCAAATCAGTTTGTAGATAGCAACTTCTTTTTTCCTTGTCAGTTAGTGCAGATGTGTATTTAGAGTCAGTGTGCTTGCTGCTTTGGTAATGCTTCTGTATGTTCAGGTAAAAGGTGACTTGAAAGCTAATGGAACAGCAGCTGAGTTGCACTTCTTTGAGGAGTGTGACCCAGAATCAACTTCCATGATCAAGCTTTGTCCTTGTGCCAGCGTTAAGTTAGCTAGTGTATTCAGAACCTGAGAAGTCCGGTAGTCAAGTCGGTCATTAGTTACCAGGGAAACTGGTCAAAAATTACATTAGTACATTTATATAAATTTTCCTCACCAACTAACCTTGCATATTTGTATAGATGTATTACATTCTCTTCTACTTTAGATACATTTTTAGAATGAACAGTTGACG
Organism: Galemys pyrenaicus; assembly: GCA_019455555.1. NCBI lineage: Eukaryota > Metazoa > Chordata > Mammalia > Eulipotyphla > Talpidae > Galemys > Galemys pyrenaicus. The sequence goes on from JAGFMF010011629.1 coordinate 10,574,575, forward strand.
TTTGGCATTATTTAAAATTCCAGACTGCAGAGAAAACCACGAATTAAATTTAGCTGTTATCCTTAATTACTACCACAGTGGTTAAAATATTTTCAACTTTGGAAAATAATTAAATGACAATCTGGATAATTAAATTTTTATAATATAATTAATATGTCTCATCAATTAAGTGTTGTTTGGTACGTCCATTTATATTAAGCAAAATGATTGCATTTAAAATAACGTTATTCATTTTATCCATGGTTAGCTGGATCCAGAGCGAAGTTTGTTTGACCAAGGAGTAAAGACAGATGGAACTGTACAGCTTAGTGTACAGGTAATTTCTTACCAAGGTAAGTTACTTTTAGTGTGGTTATTTAAAAGTTTAGCTCACTTTTTTCTAATATGGGAACTCAATTTTATAAGTTTTTAGTGTTTTTAGATGTTGTCTGAATTATTTACCATGATGTTATAGCCAAACATCTGTGCTCTTGGTTTAATTGTTGTATCTGCCAGGGTGAAGCAGGTAGAATAACACATCTTTTTGAGTTTAAACAAAAAGGCATATATATATATATTATATAGTAATAAATATTACAGTAAATAACAGGATCACAGGGGGAAGGCTGGAAGAACAGTATCTAGTTGACTTTTTAAGAATATCTCAGCCACACTGCAAAACTAGACTGCCAAAGAGGCTTCTACCCTGCAATGATCTGGAAAATGCCAAATCTCAGGCACTACTATAGCTGTCAGCTTGGAACTGTACTGCATTTACAGTGGTCCACACTAGCTACAGAATGGATGCCATGTGCCCTTTTGTACCCTCTTAACACATTTTTAAATAGAGGTTCATATCAAATTATCTAGAGCCTAAGTCACATATGAAACCCTACCTATGCGGAAATCTAGCTTCTACAGTTTAGCACACAGAGAGGAATTTGCAAAGATGTTGAATGACCCAGTCAGTCATATCAATCACGGTATTTTACTAATCCTGTCTAAGTATACAAGAAAGAATTAGGAAACAGTTGTTTGGTGAATTAAATTTTAGTTTTTTAAAATGAGATTTCTAACCAGGATTTTATATTGATTTTAATCTCTAAACCTATGTTGCTTATCCTCTCCATGAAAGTCTGTTTAAGAAGAGTAGACCTGATGAAATTTGAATGGAAGGTTAAAGGATAAATTTTAGAAAAAAGTTTTTTCAAAAACTGATTACTTTATTCATGTATAGTTGATCCTCAAACACGGCAGGTGTTAGGAACCCTGACACCCCTATTCCCACCCTGACTTCTGCAGTTGAGTCCATGAATGTGGAACCCAAAGCTAGAAAAAAATCCAAGTAATAGATGGATCCACACATCAATCCCATTTAAAGTTCAACTGTATATTTTTAAAAAATGACTTACCTTTACACTAATGAATAGTAGTACATTTCTTTGTAATACTCATTTTCATGGAGGTGGTTTTGCTTTTTCTTCAAGAGCACTTCAGTTAAATTTGATATAGATTAACCAAATAAATGAGTAAACATAACTGTTAAATAATATAATTGTTTCTTAATAGAAGTATCTGAAGTTGTTTCTTAAAGAGTATCTTTGAGTATCTTAAGGAATTGGGTTTTCATTCACTTGAAAATGAAAATAAGAATTTATTGTTATGAATTTAACAAACTCAGTGTCTTCATTTTTAAGACATGTAATTTGTCTTTTAAAAAGGAGAAAGCAGTAAGTAATTTTAATTTGCTTAGAAGGACTTTTAAAATCTTGAGGCTGGGTAGCTATCTAATTATACACTTCCTAGTCTAACTTTTATTTTCTAGTCCATGTTGGTACTATTTTTTCTAATGTTTATAGGTGAGTGTGTGTTAGGGGAGGGGTGATTTTTAAATTAGACTTAGAGAAAGTTGCAAGAGTAGTAAAAGATTCCTGGATAGCCTTCGCTCAGATTGCCCAAATGGTAACTTTCATTATATTTGCTTTATCCTCTGTCCCTGTTCCCCATTTTCCCTTGTATTATTAAAGAATAAATTGCTGAAATAATCTTCTGTCCCTAAATATGTCAGCATGTGTTTTCTAATACAAGGAGTTCTTTTACATGACCATAGCACAGTCATCAAAACCACAAAGCTAATAGTGACATGATATTAACTTACCACCAAAGTTCTGTTGAACTATTTATCATTTAATAGGAATCTGTTAATTCTTTAGACATAGTGACACAAATATTTAAAATGGAGCTTATTCTATCATATGAGAACATACAAACTAAGTAAAATTTTATTATTTTCGTTTATGTTTACTTTTGCTTTTTAATTCACTGTTAAGGAATTGAGCCCAAACTAAACATCCTTGAAATTGTTAAACCTGCGGAAACAGTTGAAGTAGTTATTGACCCAGATGCCCACCACGCTGAAGCAGAAGCACATCTTGTGGAGGAAGCTCAAGTGATCACTCTTGATGGCACAAAACACATCACAGCCATTTCAGATGAAACCTCGGAACAAGTGACAAGATGGGCCGCCGCCCTAGAAGGTTACAGGAAAGAGCAAGAACGCCTTGGGATTCCCTATGGTAAGAAAATACATAATCACGTAGTCTACATCATTATGTGGTAAGGTGAAACGGTAAGAATTAAATTTGACATGGAAAACTTATTTACCCTAGTAATTCTTTTATACCCTATAATTTCTTTTATAGTAGAATTTTAAGGACTAATATTGGTTTTCTGTATTTTTTTGGGGTACGAGGACTGTAATGCACATGATGGAGAATTGATACTAAGAAATTAAAAATAAAATAACGGTCCTTGGGCTGATTACAGTGTAGTAAGGGGACGATAGAGAAAAGATACAATTGCCATAAAAGATATATGTTTTTAAAGTGCCAGTAACTTGTATTAAGGAAACCTGCTATCAGAATCTCAGAGAGCATAGTGACCTTAAGGGAAATTGGGAAAGGGCTTAATATAGGCAAGGGATTGGACAGAGAAAGATTTCAGCCAGGAAATATGCAGGCAAAGCTTAAAGTAGGAGGAGTATACATGACTAGTAAGATTGAGTGGGTAAGGAGTTATTCTCTAGCATTCTAGAATGGTTTTTAATGCTAGAAATGGCAGTGGAAGTAAGTGTTGTGGTATGTGGTATATATTAGAGCAAGTAGAGACTAAATGAAGGGTAAACAAGGTCTTATTATTGTAGGCTAGGTATGATTGGGTGACAGTGTCTAGGTTAACCTCATCAGGGTGATTTCTGTAGAAAATAATGAAAACAGGGATGAGAGCAAGGAACTAATTGATGGATTGTGTATAGTTAGGAGTTTCAGGTATTGATATGACTTCTGAAATTTGGATTACTAGGGCAATAGTAATATTGATAAGAATTGACTGTAGCATCATTACCTATTTAGTGGACTGCATATGCCAGGCACCCTGTTATCAGTGCTGTGAAAGATAACGTTACGGTCTTAATAAAAACTATCCTACCTCCAAGGTCTGTTACAATGCCCTATGGAGACATCTGTTGAATCTATAAAAGGTTAATTCAAATAATTACATTTTCCTTATTTTTTAAATAATTGTTAAAAAAGTCCTAAACCAGGTCAGCTGGTTTTATTGTGGATATCCATGGACTTTTGGTTTTGCTTTCTAGCTGCTGTTAGTGGGTTGTTTTTGTTTTTGTTTTTAAATGTGTGCTTTTAGAAAAATTTGAAAGTTCTCTATGTCCATCTGTTCTGAATTCTCTGCTCTTAACTTTTGTGAAAAAATCAAGTAAAATACCAATTCTGTGACTATGTATTTTTAGTTTTAACTTACTTTTACTCTAAATTGGTCTTGATAAGTACCTAAATGTATTTTTCCCACTTCATTGAAATGCGTCTTAGGGGCAATATAAGCAGTGCTATTTAGATAGATCATGTTCTCCATGCAGAATTACCTGTACCAGAATGAATTCAGCTAGTGGATAGGATGCACTTTTAGGTGCCAAAGATATAAAGATAAAATATTTATATATATTGGCCTTCTTTTTCATTTGTGTTCAATTAGTTAAAAAATGATAAGGAAAATGTAATTATTTGAATTAACCTTTTATAGATTCAACAGATGTCTCCACAGGGCATTGTAACAGTCCTTGGAGGTAGGATAGTTTTTATTAAGACCGTAATGTATTATGAGGGAAATAGCTAAGTAAACATCAATTAGCATGTTGTATTGGGTGTCACCATAAGGGTAAACCAGACTTTTATTATTTTAAACTTGGGTAATTTATTTTCTCCAGGCTAATTACATACTTTATGCTTCCATTGGCCCATTGAAGAGCAGTGTTGCAAACTGTTTTTCTTCACAGAATTCTAGACTAATTGATGTAGAATCAAGTGAATCCATCAATTTTTTTTTATTATTTATAAAGGAGCTGGGGAAAAGTACAGCATAAAATATTTTACTTCATGTAACAAGTTTATATTCTTTACTTACTTGGGGGGGGAAAAAACCCGTCTGGATTTATGTATGTGTATATGCATGTTTATGTGGATTGTAAGTTAACAGCAAATTATTTAATGTCTAAGATGGAGCTGGTCTAATTTTTTTTTTTTTTTTTTTTAAGATCCTATACAGTGGTCCACAGACCAGGTCCTGCACTGGGTGGTTTGGGTAATGAAGGAATTCAGCATGACTGATATAGACCTCACCACCCTCAATATTTCAGGAAGAGAGTTATGTAGTCTCAACCAGGAAGATTTTTTTCAGCGGGTGCCTCGGGGAGAAATTCTTTGGAGTCATCTGGAGCTTCTTCGAAAATGTATAAAATTGAAGTTATTATCTATTTGCATATTACTCAAATAATTTTATTTCCTTCTTTGTTTTCATCTTACTTATTGGTATAGCAATAATAATTAATGTTAACTGTATAAGACTGCTGGGAACTTTACATGTATTGTATCATTTAATCCTTTGTACTAATGCCACAATCATTACTTTCCTTATTTTTAGATAGGAAGCTGAGACTTAGGGAGTCCCGTAAGGGCACAGAAGTAGGATCCAAACCCAGGCTAATTAATTCCAGAATCTGAGTTCTTAAGTGAGAAGCTATGCTCTGTACTTAGCTCTCTTCACATATTCTGGTCATTGACTTCTGTTTTATCATTTAGTTCATCCATTTATTGCTCATCTTAGAGAAATTTAAGACTGTTCACAGATGGCTTCCCTCTCATTTTCATTCTGAGAGTATTAAACTTTTAAAACTTCTTTTAATTGAATGGTGTCTTAAGAGAGAAAGGTGAAGTGTAAATATGTAGTCCACCATCTTGAATTGGAAGCCACTGGTTACTTTTTCCTGCTTTCATAATTTCAAGGAAATTATTACTATTATTATGATTGACTGTGCAGAAATTAGAAAGGGTTGGCTGCCTAAAGAAAAAAAATCAAGTGTAAATTATTATGTTTGAATTTTAATCCACCATGTATTTCAGTAATTAAAAGTACTTTAGTGGTCACCATTCCCTAACACTGAATTTTAGATCGAAAAGCTAGCCAGACCTACATAATTTTCAGAATATATGAACAGGATAAACTGTGTTTTTGTATTGGTTGTGGATAAAAATGTAACTGGTAGTACTTCACCTATAAGCCCAGTAAGGGGACAGCTTGGTGGAGAGATTTTCCACTGTCATTTATAAATGCTTAGGGTTTTCTTCCAGGGAACATTCTCTGTTGTTGGATAAGAAATGTACTCTGGAGAGAGCTTTCCTTCATGGCTTATATTTGTAGTTTCTTTCCTGTATGAATTATCTTAAATTTTAGGGAGGGGGGGGAAGTATCTATGACACTAGAGGACACTAAAGTTATTATTACTCTCATTACCTTCACAGGGTTTATTTCCAGTTTCAGGTCATATTAGATAAAATAAGTTGAATGTTCTGGGTAAAGGTTTGTCCTTGGTTTCACAGGTTTCTTCTCTGCAGAGCTTTTCAGATGAATAAGGTAAATTCTGAATTGTTTCAGGTTTTTAACATGTGAGTCATGTTTACTGAAACATTTTCTTATAGGAACTCTCAAGAATAGAACAAAGACAGTGCAGTTTATTTTTTTCCCTAATTTATGGTTTTCACTGTCTCTCAGGTCAGCACTTAAGTTGTAGTTGTGTCTTTCTGGTTCTTCTAGTGCTTCTCACACTTTAAAGTTCATTCAGAGACTTTCCTTAGTCCTGAGGGCAGATGAGTCTTATGTGTCTCTCCATACCCATGTGGTAGATTGGGCCTTCTTCAGAAAAGCTCTGCTCTGGAATTGTTTTGTTCTCAGAAGAAACAAAGCCCCACAGCCTAGAGAAGTGGCTCAAGGAATTCCCTACCTGTCTGCAGCCTTGGTTCTTTTGCTCTGCCTTAGCAAGGAAATCCCATCTGGTTTTGGAATCTAAGGTTTACTTGAGAATTTCGGATTGGGCAGGATGGTGTTTAAGGCTATTTCTGGCAGACTTTCTTTAATTCAAAAGCCTCTTGTCAGAACAGGCTCTTTTGAACAAAGTCTAGTTCTCTGGCCCCTCTTGTAAAGTGAAGTCTGCAGCTTGAGAGGCACTTAGTCGCCTAGCTTCTGTAGTCCATTCCTTCTCAGTGATCTTTCATGAAGCACTACTGAACAGGTGACCTTTAGCTATTTGTGTTAGATTACCTACCAGTTCCCCTTGTGTTGAAATTTCATCCAAATTCTACACATGGGAAAGGTAATTAGGAAATGTTCCAGTACTTCCACCTCTGAAGTACATCTTGGTGTGACTATCTGACTTTCAAAGTCAGAAATGACAAAGTTCTGCATTTGCTAAGGGCATTTTTAGGAAAAAGAATTGCCTTATATATGTAGTGTCTAAAAGTTTCTTCATAAAATGGCTCCAGTATCCCTCAGAGCTTTGCCTCTTAGAATTCTGCTTCCTTTGTGCATGGCCAGGAGTTGAAAGCTCCAGAGGAATATGACAACTGCCCATGTGGTCTTAAACCAAGTTTTCAGAAATCTCAGTTTCTGTGTTTTGCCTTCTATCTTGACTTCTCAGGAAAGAGCCCAAACTTCATTCAGGAAAGAAGGGCTTAGAAGTGATCTTTCAGTGTTTGGTCAGGCCTGTGCTGTGTGATGGAAACACTCTTGCCTCTTTCTAGGCTAGGGCACTTGCTTTCATTTATAGCCATAAATGGAAATATTTCAATTTGAATATCACTTTGCCGCCTCAAGGCACTTAAAAAATTTTGTAAGAAACTTTGTAAAAGTTTGTAGAAACTTTGAGAAAATCTACCACAGCATAAGGCATGGATTTTTCTTCAAGGGAGAGACTCTTCAGAGAGAATGCTCAAAACTAGGCATCTGAATGAAGTAATAGGATCTTGAATTTACTGAAAACGAAAAGTTAACTATTTTCAGGCACTGTGCTTCTTCAAAGCATTTTCCTTTTATCGTCACAACAACCTCTTGTGATGGTAGGTGAAAATACTTGATTTAAACATGAAGAAACTGAGGTTCAGAATAACCTACAAAGTCTCTCCAGTGAGTGAGTGCTAAGTTCAGAACCCAGATCTATCTAAAGCTTGTCCCATGTGATTGTTTAAACTTCCCCTTCCCCAACTCAGGACTCCCAAGAAACCCATCTGACAGGTAGGATTTGGGCGTTATTTTAGTTCCCCAGTCCTTTCCCTCGCCATGTGTCTAACATTTGAGATGCTGTCCTGGCACCTTAAGTAGAACTGCATGGGGAGCCCAGACCCCAAGACTGGTTCGATGGATGGTGGGTACAATTCAAGAGGGAATCATTCAGTTTTTGATGGGTGCTAAATAAATCAGGCCTGGGAAGCGTAACTCTTGTTTGAGAGGTGAAGCATAGGATGAGGGAGGAATAGCAACAGATGATAATGAATGGTGCTTTAACAGGCTCTACAGGACCGTCTATAGTGTCACTCTTGTTAAGAGCTTATCTGTAGACATGCTAAATTATTTTGTTAATTTGTGACATTTAGGGTGGCTACATTTTTACTGAAAATACTAGCTTTAAGAAGGAACATATTTATAAATTAAAGCAATTTTATTCAAAGATGAATTTTGAACAGATTAGATTTTGAAGATCTTTTAAATGATCTTGAGAGTGAGCTTTTCCCTTGAGAGGGAAGAATGTATATCTAATTGTGGTATGCTCATTTTGATCTGATCATCAAGATTGCCCTGTTTTACATGGTTTTATATATACTAAATATAAATACTTATATTTAGAAAACCATGTTTCTCTTAATAACTTTGCTGACCACTTAAAAAATGGGAGCTTTTCCTTGATATATTTTTTCCTTATAAAGTGAACTATAAAGTATTTTTTAAGATATAACAATATGTTTGTTTAATGTTTAGCTATTTATTTGGTTTTGGTTTTAATTGTGAAGTTCCTTTTAATTTTTTTTCTATAAAATTCCTTTTTAAAGGACTATAATTACTAGATTTATTAGTTGATTGGATTGGGGTTTGCTTTTTGGGGTTTAAATATTAACAGATTTTTATGTGTGTTCTTCAGATGTATTGGCAAGCCAAGAACAACAGATGAATGAGATAGTTACAATTGATCAACGTGAGTATTCTTGCTCATAATTTAGCCCATTTATCAAAAAGAACTCTGTTCAGTACTGCCGGGTAGTAAAAAAGAAGACCAGTTTTAAATTTTAATGAAGTCTTTTAGATATATAAGAATTAAGGTTAACGAGGATCTGTGTATACTATAAGAAATAAAATTTTTTACCTGTTGTAGATCCCATTTTAAATGCCAGCCTGAATTTAATATTTATTATTCTATACATATTATATATTTTTTACCAACTATGTAACCATAAATACTTTACAACATTGTTTAAACTATTTGTGCACATCCTTTGTTAACCTTTAACAGTTAATGTGAAATTCATATTAATACTTGCAGTGCCATTGTTTTATTTCACTGCTGTATATTCATTTTAAAGCTTTGTAAATATCACTGAATGAGTAAAGAGAGTGTGATAGTCTCTGGTTGAGTGTCATAGAGTTTTCTACTCTTTCACCTTTTTCTCAAAGTGATGATATGCAGTGTACTTTCATTAGTAGTGGAACTTCTATTGATTAAGAAGTCACAAACTGTGTTGGAAATATATTGTACTTAACCTCTGACCCAATTTGTGATTTTTGTTCAAGACTTGTAGATTAAGGCTTTTTTGAAGTGAGACCTTGTGTTGAAGTAATTAGAGGGGCATTAAACTAATTGTGTTTTATGTCATCTAGTAATTTTTTTTTTAAACCGGTGGTATTGGAAGGAAAAGTTCCTTTCTCTCTGTCTTTACAGCTGTGCAGATTATTCCAGCGTCAGTACAGTCTGCTACACCAACTACCATGAAACTTATAAATAGTAGTGCAAAGGCAGCTAAAGTACAAAGAGCTCCAAGGATTTCAGGAGAAGATAGAAGTTCACCTGGGAACAGAACAGGTATTTTTGCATTATCGTCTAAGATTTTCAAATGATACTATGTTTAATTTCACTGTAGAAAATGAAAATATGGACTGTTTCTCTGGCAATGCTTAGGTATTTGTAAAAAACATTTGTATCTTTAGCACAGCCCAGATGTGAGAGCTAGGAGAGAACCTGTTACTTTTTTTCCCACTGTCTTTCTTGTCAACTCAGGAAACAATGGCCAAATCCAACTGTGGCAGTTTTTGTTAGAGCTACTTACTGACAAGGATGCTCGAGACTGTATTTCTTGGGTTGGTGATGAAGGCGAGTTTAAGCTAAATCAGCCAGAACTGGTTGCACAAAAATGGGGACAACGTAAAAATAAACCTACAATGAACTATGAGAAACTCAGTCGTGCATTAAGGTAAGAAGTTTTGGGTTTTTTTTTTAAATATCAATCTAAAAAATGACTTCTTACTCTAGGTATAAACATTGTTATATAATGTCGTTAAAGTACATGACTTTTTATAAGATGTTTATATGTTTTTTAAAAAGCTATAAATTTCAGTTAGGTTAAAAATGACTTTTTAAAAAGACCTTTGGTAATTTTGAGGCATAAAGAGTTAAGATTTTTCCTTATCTGATTATAAAACATGCACAACTGTTGAATACCAACGTGCAATCTCTGAGGATCCTTTTTCATAATAGGTAAAGATGTTTTCAATTGCATAGGAGAATGGAGCATAAATTTTAGCAAATAGACAGATATTGTCTATTTTTGTAATTAGATGGAACAATTGACCCATTTCTCTTTTTTTCCCTCTGTGCTCTGCTTGAATCTGAATGTCCAACTTTGAAACTGCTTAAGTTGAAATATTTGTAATTTCCCATATGTAGTATGAAATTTTTATTGTGATTACTGTTAGAAATTATGCTTACTACAGTGATGGAAATTCATTATATTCATTTAAGTATCTGAGAATTATGGTATATAGGAATAATCAAGGAGTTATCTATTTTTTTGACAGTAAGTTTAGTTCTGCAGTTTATTTCTGAGTAATATGCTATTAATGCTCTTTCATGTTTTCCTTGGCCATTGTCTGTGAATTTCACTGAGATGATGATTTATCTCTTGTCACTGTTCACACACACCTTTTCCATCCCCTCATCGCCAGTGCAGTTATATAATTACATAAAATTTTGACTATGTCAGTATTCATTGTTACAGGACCATGACCATTTAAGTACTGTTTCATAGTTTGCCAGGATTGATTTTCTTTCCAGAATGCCCATTTGTTTTCCCTTGTATTCATAAGTAATCAAAGTGCTTTCTTTTCAGTGTGTTTATTATTCAGTTTCAAACACTTTCCCAATTGTCTAAGGATCCTTTTCATGTAATCAGAATTAAAACGTTCATTTTTGATAATTAATGCTTGTATTCATACAAGTCCCCTCAAGATTGCGATTATTAAAATTAATAATTAAGATGTCTGTTTACCCCAGATTGGTAAGTTTCACTGTGGAAAATGTCTGTGAACAAGTTTTTTTTTTTTCTCATAGAAATTGATGAGATAAACTGTAAAATTTATATGGGACTATAAAGTATAGTGATAACCAGGACACCTGAAGAAGGCAGCACAGTGGAAAGCTTTGATGTACAGGATTTGAGGCTCACTATAAAATGGTTTACTTAGGATAGACAAATAGAAATATGACTAGATAGCCCAGCTAGAACTGAAGACATAGGTGCATTTGATGTAAAGATGGCAGTGGAGAGAAGACACATAAAGGAAAAGACCTGCTTTTCAGTGAGTGCTGCTGAAACAGTTGTCTTTACGTTTGGGGAAGGTGAAACTTGACCCCTTCTTTATACCATACCAAAAATCCCTAAGTAATGTTCAGTGAAAGAGTCCATACCCAAAACCAGGAAAACAAAATCACCACATTTAGGGATGCATGTTTGGATGACAATACAGAAATAAAAGCAGTGAAATTGCAACCATGAAACAGGATTGTTTACCTTTTGGAATGAGAGAGGGATGATTGGAGGGCTGTGGAGGGACTTTGGGTGTTGGCAATGTTCTCTTTCCTGAACCAGTCACTGTTGAAAGGTGATTGTTCATATGTAATTTATGACTGAACTATTCACTTTTCTGTCCTTTCTGTTTGTGTACTATATTTCACAATTTAAAAGGTTTGAAAAATACAAGTTCCTCCAAAAAAAGAGGAAAGAAACGTATCCCTGAAAATACATGTATTGTGTACTTTCTGCTTCATTGCATAGATGGAGCAAATGCTATGAATATTGTTATGTTTGGTTGATTGTGCATCTACTAGAGTATAGGAAATAGTAGTAAAGTTAGGATTGGCATGTTTTTAAAAACTCACCTCTTACTAAGAATCTTAAGATTATATCAATTCCATATTCCCTGTAGAATATGTTCCTTTTTCTCCACATATCTGCTTGTTACATCCTTAGATATTATGTAGAAATTGTCTTAAGAAATTGAAATGCTTGTAGCATTTAAAACTGTTTAACAAGCAGTTACTGGTTTGTGGACTGAAATGGCAATTCTATATTAATATAATTGGCACAAAAGGAACTCAAGATTTATGTCCAATTTGTTATATTGGGAAATATACGGGCTGGGAAAGTGAACACAACTACTAAGTACTTTTGCTATCTGGAATTAGGAAAAGATGACAATTTACTGCGTACATGTTACTCTTTTCTTACCTATACTATATTAAACTGAGTGATTCTTACAGTAAAATCCTGCTACATCTGATAATTTATACCACTGATACTTTTGCAAATAGTGATGTGTCACTGCTCTTTTTTTCAGATGGGTGCAAATATGTGGTACAATTTTCAAACAATGCAAGCCCAGGAAAGTCTTGATTTGCCTTTTTTTCTATTGGAATTGCAAGTGCATGGGTTAAATACAGGGTTCTAAAGGAAATAGAGACCCCTCTCCATACAAAAGCAGCAGTGAAGTAGACTTCTAGAGTTCCCCAAATAAACCTGTGTAGGTTTAGAAACATTGTGACTTTATACCATTTCCTGTTTTTCTGTGTCTTTCTAGCTCTTTTTCCTATACTTTTGAGGCTCCCATTTCTCTAAAAGGAAAGACTTTGCATATAAAAATGATAAAGGTGAAGGTATGGCTACATAATAAAAGATTTTATATAAAACAAGATATGTATATTAAAAATATCTTCATGTTACATGGGTTAGCATAACATATATTTTGTAGAGGGCTCGTCAGTCATTGTATGCTAAGTAATTTTCAGAGATAATCCTTTTAATCCTCAGTTCTGTGAGGGTAAGTACTGTTTTTAACCTCATCTTACAGATGAGAGGAGTAAAAACGTAGTGAAAACGCTGCTGTATGATCACAAAGGTAGCAGTAAGTGGAAGGGTTAGATTGGAGTCTGGGCATTCTGACTCCAGGTCCTCGTTCTTAGGTTCTGTTACTGTTCCGCAGGTTTTTCTTTTGTTTAACGTTTACTTTAAAACAGTGATTCATCATAATTGTTGAAAATATGCCTTGAAAATTTAGTACATAATGTTTTGGACTATTGAGCATTGAAATTTTAGTAAAAGATTTAAACATTTTTGTCTTGGGTAGTAATATTAAAAATTTCTATGTAACTTCACAGTTGAAGTGCTCTTGTGGTAGATGCATTACTCTACTAAGCTCTTGTTTGAGAAGTCTGAAATACTGTCAGAAGTTCAAATGACTTTTTGTATAGTTCTAATGTGTTTTTCTCTTTCAAAAAGGTATTATTATGATGGGGACATGATTTGTAAAGTTCAAGGCAAGAGATTTGTGTACAAGTTTGTCTGTGACTTGAAGACTCTTATTGGATATAGTGCAGCAGAGTTGAACCGTTTGGTCACAGAATGTGAACAGAAGAAACTGGCAAAGATGCAGCTCCATGGAATTGCCCAGCCAGTCACAGCAGTAGCCCTTGCTACTGCTTCTCTGCAAACAGAAAAGGATAATTGAGCCCAGAATCTTCTGGGAGTCCAAGGTCTTTCTTAAATATTAGAGCAAGTATTGCTCACATCTTTATTACTGAATTTGAATTTTCTTTTATTTCTAGACTGTACAATCTGATGCATGATTTTTTTATAAATATTTCATACTCTTGTGAATTTGGATCTTTTTACTTTGAGCATATATTTTAGAATATGTGTATGTTAAAGGAGCACCACAATGTCTTCAGCGTGAAGGGCAGGGTCATTGTGGGATAGTTTGTTAACAGTCAGGAAAGCTAAACTGGTCAGTATTAATGTCTAGCCCTACCAAAAATAGCCAGTAGCATCTTGAGGATGAAAAAAGTATCTCCAGGAAACAGTCTGGTTTATTTTTGAAAATATATTTTTCCTCTCTGCTGCTTTAGATGTTGCTTTACATAGAACCAGAAAAATGGAATTTTTCACAGCTAAAGCATGTGTGCCTGTTTCATCTAATCAAGCAGAGCTAAAATATTCAAAATGATAATATTAATAAATTACTAAGCTAAAAGTATCAAGTTATTAATTTATATATTTACAAGCAGAGGACAGTAAGTTGACTCACTGAAGAGCAGTGCTGAAGAAGAAGATCCAGGTTTAAATTTGGCTTAACTTAAGCTAATTTTAAGGATTTTCTGTACAGATTATTCATAATGTCAGGCCAAGAATTTAAATTATTTCAAGAGAGGCATTTAATTCTAATAAACCAACTATTACAAAAATTCTGAAATGATCTCTGTTTTCCCGTCAGAGATTTAAAAAACTGAAAAAGGTATACCTCAGCCAGAAAATAAAGGTTTAGTTTGGTTTGGTATGGTTTTTTAAAAAAATTACAGTGCCGGTTTATCATGCAGAAGCAGCTTATATTTTTTTCGTTGTGATTCTGATGAAATGAAGACTATAAATCATCAGCAGCACCTTACCTTTCAAAGACATTAGTAAATTACTTTCAAGTAGCTTTAAAAGGAAAATTTGATTTCCAGTTTTAGTCTTCTCTTTAAGGAAAATTTCTCAATTTTTTCCGTTTTGAATATTATAAATGTGCGAGTATACAGTTATCTGTGTACATGTCAAATCACCATTTTATGTGTGTATATATGTAGGCATATATACATGTACACATATATATAGAAAGATGGTGATATTCAAAAGGAAAGATATTTCAAACGAGATAAGGGTATTTCTAAAATTGCTTAAAAAATTAATTCCTATATATATATGAAACTACTTAGCACAGCTAACACTAAACAGAAATGGCTAGAAATGTCTTTCTTGCTCATTTGCTGGCTTCCTTGCTTTTTTTTTCTTTTTGTGGTCTGTTTAAAGGTACTATGTGTGAATCATGATACGAGATACTGGCAAATAGCTTCTAATCTTTTTATAGCAGATGATTCTCAAATAATACTTTATGCACCCTCTCCCTCATTTCCTTTAAATTCATTCCTCAAAATAGCTTTATCAGAGCTCAGTTAATGCTTTTGGCCAACTAGGAGGAAAGGGCCATGTTAATACATACAGCAAGGTGATGTTATTAGCAGTTGCTGCTGCCAATATGGAATAGTGGTTTGGAGGGAACCAGAGGAGGCAGGAAACTTAGGAACATAGGGGAGGAGGGCTCCATGCTCTTCCTTCCTGGTAACCTCAAATCATAATTTTAAGTGCTGTGGTATAGGACTACTATGTGTAAAGTCAGTTCATTGATATCATTATATTAATAATACAGGTTTAAGACCCTGCAGTAGATAATCTAAAAAGAATGAAGTTTGTAACTTCCATTTTTACCTTTTTATAAATACAGACTAAATCAGACAAATTATTAGTATAATTTGGGTGTAATTGCAGGAACATCTGAGTAGAATAGTAATATAAAATAACATTATAGATGCTCTAGTTTCAGATAACAATTAAAAAGTTTTGCATCATCTTATGGCCTGGGAAGGTTGATAAGCAGCTTATAATTTTAAAAAATAAAGCATACTCTTCTGATAAAATATCAAGAGCTTAAAAATCTTTACTTCTGGGTTTAAAATGTTTTGGGGGAGACGTGAAAGTTTTAGCCAAAGTGTCTCAAATATACATATATATGTACGTATGCATAGCTTTTTTAGGCAAGGAACACCCATATTTTTTAGATCCCTAAAATCAAACTGTTACTTTTGTTGTTTAAGCATTCCCTTGATGCTTAAAAACTATATATACTATTTTTTTTCTTTTATTCCTCATAATTTAAACAGACAGTTCTCATATGATCTGGTGCTGTTTCTTTTTTATTCTTCACCTCTCACCATCATCTTATTCACCATAACATAGGTTAAGTAATGAGGCTAATTGCCCCAGTTGATGCAAGAACTCCTAGTACTTTCTGTCAAAGTCCAGTGTCCTTACTGATATTATAACCATCAGAAACCTAGGTAGTCTTATGTTGTGTTGTGAAAGAAAATAGAATTCATGCAGTTCATTCTTTGCTATGTTTTTATGAATGAATTTGCTAGAATTTATGATCTGTCTTCACAGGAAGAAAGATTCAACTAATTTTTGTACCTTAAAAGTACAAGAAGAATTAAATTTTCCATTTTTGTTTTAAAATGTGTGTTTCATCTGCGGTTCTCACTAAGCCAACATCAATACATATCTTACTAGCCTGAAGTTTGGAAATTTGTGTTTGCCTCATATCAGACAAGTGAGGCAGAATTATGTGTGGTTTGTCTTCACATAAACCAACTCATCACTTTATTTGTATCCATGTCAAATCCTAATTTTCAATTAGGAAAAATTGTTTGTTTTTCTCCCCTGATTAATGGTGAGACCTAAGTGTGGTACTTCTTGAAGTACGTCCACATACTCGCGGTGAGGTCTGCTGTCCATATTCATCACTTCATGCTACTGCCATTTAAGAAGAACCTTCAGTGTATCTTTGAAGTAGCACAAAAAGGGTTTAAAATACGTAATTGCAAAACAGCCTGTGACTAAATGTCTTCAGATCTAGAGGGTGTAAAAATATTGATATTTTGGTGATATTTCACTTGCTGCCAGAAAAAAAAATGCTCAATCTTTTGTAAAAGGGAGGAGGATTTTTTGCATACATTTTTACTCTTTAAATAAAGACACTTATACTATCATAATAACAATTATGTATTTCTTTGTGGTTTTTATTTTTTTTGTAATTTTGCATAAGACAGTTATTTTCTATTTTTACTCAGATAAATATTTGTGCATAAAATGTAAAAATAGTAAAATGAGAAAAATAAAACTATTATACAGTATATTTCTGTGTTAGAAGTTTTTATCCTGCATATAGTCCAAAATTCCTAGAGTATTTGATTGGATATCACAGTTTACATCTGATATATATTGTACATGTGATTACCATCTACTTAATATCAGTTTGGAGACAATATACTCCACTGACCTGAAGGAGGTATGCTAGTCTTTAAGAAAATGAAATTGCATCCACAAAGCTGAACTTTTCAAATAATAGTAACAGGGGCCTCCCTAGTGGCATAGGGATTCAGTCTCAGTGCTATCACTGCCACGGCCTGAGTTCCATCCCTGGCCAGGGAGCCGACCCACATGGCGCAGCAGACCTCTCCTGTCTCACCTGCTGCTCCCCTCAGCAGTGTGTTTCAGTAAATCCACCTATTCTGTTCCTGCACTCTGTCTCTCATAAAACCTCTCAAATACACCCCAGTTCTTCTATGCATAAATGTCTTTAAAAAATAGAATAATAGTAATAGAAATGGTAAAACTGAATACTTGTCAAAATGCAAGCCAGTGATTGTTAAACTAGAAATTCTTAGTAACACCTTTTTTTTTTTAATTGAAAAAAGTTCCTGTCTATGTTGGCTGAGTAACAACAGGATACTTCAGCTAGGACCAGATATGGAGGAATAGAGGAGGCTGAGGAAGATGTGACTGTGCTTTTGTTTATGATTAAGTAATCAAACTTTGACATGCTTGAAAAAGAATTTGAGTGAAAAAATGCTTTAAGAATGCACAATTTCATTTTATCTACTTTGAATTACCAGGAAACTAGAGATGTTTGATGTTTGTTCTCCCAACAAATTCACTAGAGGAATTTTAAAAATTAACATGCCTCACTGACTACAGAATACATGGAAATAAACTTGATCATCTCAATGGACGCAGAAAAAGTACAATAAAATGCAATAGCAATTTACGATTTAGGAAAAAAAAAAAAAAGCTAAGCTACCTGAAATTAGGAGATTTGCTATTAGGAAACAAAGAAACATGTTGTATTTTCTCATAGCAGTCCCTGCTTTTTTTTATCAACTCTTTCCCCTAGATATTAATTAAAATCTATTTTAGTCGCTCCTGTACCTATTGGGTAGATAGGCAAGACTGTCTGATTTCCCTTCTCCTGTCAGTGGGATATTAGGAGAGAAGACTGCCTGGTAGTTCTGAGATGAGGTGGTGATTTCTTTGATTCTTGGGCCCCTAGGATCACTCTGTACTTACGAGGTTGAACAGTGTGGGAAGCAGTCAGCAATAGATTGACTGTCTATTATAATTCCAGTTGTAAAATAAGTCAGTCATGGGGAAGTAAGTTATGGGGAATAGTTAATAATGCTGTTTTATATAAGTTGTGTAAGCTGCTAAGAGAAGTGCTAGAATGTCATCATGACCTATATCAAAATATTGTGATTATTAATCCAACTCTTGCATGCAGCAAAAAGGTAGGGGAGAAACTGTCCTGAAGAGAAGAGGCAAGGATTATTGAATCAGAGCATGTGTTCTGATGATAGTTTTTGTTTTAATGGAAGAAACATTGCATTCCACCATTAGAAAAGTTGCAGCTGTCCATTGCTAAGAATCAGCATGTGTATATACTTCAGTAAGTTCACTGCTAAAAGGCCAAATAGATCTTTCACCATAATGGGGAAATAGTAAGTCCTGAATGAACTCCACCTACTGATGATTTATGCTTTATTCTATCACCACCTCCATGCCAAAAGGCCCATGCTCTGAGAATTACAACTCCTGTCACGCTATGAATCTGCCATGACTCCTGACTTCCAAAAGGGTTGGTGAGTTGCTAGGAACTAAGAATGGAGTTAAGCATCCATGCTTGGTATAAAACCTAACGGGGGTCTCCCTTGTGGCGCAAGTGTTAAGTAGCAGCACCGTGAAGCTATCAGCAGCCACTATAGCATGACTTTGATCCCTGGCCAGGGAGCTGACCCACATGGCGCAGCAGACCAGTCAGTCTCCTGCCTCTCCCTCTGCTCCCCTGAGCAGTGCATTTCAGTACATCTGCCTACTTGGCTCCCCACTCTGTCTCTGGTGAATCCTCTCACCCTCACACCTCTGGCCTGTACCCCAGTTCTTGTATGTACAAATCTTTAAAACAAAATAAAACCTGTGGGCTCTTGGTTTTGCCTGCCTCCAGGGTGCACCTGGGATCCCAGCTCAGACAGCGTTGCCTGTAGGACACAGTGACCAGTTAATCTCTCCATGTTCTCTTCTCATTTCCCTTGTAAATAAACCTTTCTATAAACCTTTCGCTGTGTGCCTGTGCTAAATTTTTTGCAGATATATTTGACTTTATATGCCTTTTAAATCAATCTAAAAAGCAACTTAGTAGAAACTGTTGGCATTTTAATTATTTTTCCTAAATAGAAATTTTAGGTTGTTGAATTGATTATTACGAAAACAGGCTGCTATCAGTGATTTAGGTTTGAAAAAGTGAAGGAAATCACATCATCTGTGGTAATTTTTATATCAGTGTGTGTGTGTGTGTGTGTGTGCAGAGTTCTAAAGTGGTAGGATCACCCTCCAGCTAGGATATTACTCTAGACTCAATATTTATAATTATAGAACAAGATTTTTGTTCTATCAAGTCTTGTTAAAACAATAATATATTTGGTAGAATTTATCAAATAGGAAGTCAGCTTTTAGAGGTGAAGACTTTCATTGATAGACTTAGGGCTGAAGTTATCCATGGCATGTGTTTGATAAACGTTCAATTACTGGGAAAACAATTCCCCCTCATTTCTTATGTCAAAATAGCTCATCACATTCTTGTTTAGAAATAAATAATGCCCGGTATCTTTGCAAAGATAAATCAAAGAATTTCCTCTGGCTATTTGGTTTTCAAGTCATCAGTGATGTCTTTGAAACAGAATGATCCCAAGAGTTCTCACTTAGATGAGAAGATCAATGAATTTATACCTCCCTGTGGAACTTGCCAAGACTAAGTTAGATTCTTTGTGGGTGATGGATATACACCCACTAAAAGTCAATGATTATCTAAGCTTACCCTTTAAACAGTATTGGAGAAACTGGAAGGAGTTAATAGTGTACCTGGAAATTTTTATTCCAGGATATCGACTTTCTGAAGTCAATCTTTGTATTTTACCTATTCCCCAAAAGTTGACTGATAGAAAATCATTAGAGATAGTATCTCTTTATTCTGCTCTCTCTGATGAAATTGCTTTTTCTTTTCCCCTTCCTTTTCCTCTCACTTCTGTGGCTGTCAAAAGTCTTAATCCTTTCTGGTCCTAAATTGCCCATCCTTCTTGAACATACTTTCTTTGAAATTATACACACCTAGCCTTCCTACCTCATTGGTATATAATTTCTAGACTCAGTACTTCAGCTTTGTTTCTTCCTCTGACCTCACATTAGGTGACTGTAACATCCATTTGATTGCAAATCTTAGTGTCTACACTGACCTCTTCAGAATCCAAGAATCCTATCTCTGACTGCATACAAAGATGTATAACAGCATTTCAGTCTAAATATATCAAAATGCTACTTCTCATTTTCTATAAACGGCACCCCCATCCACTCAATTGTTCAAAAAGAGAAAAAACTTATTTTCCCTTTACTTTGTTCATGCTTACATTCAGTCAGTAAACATATCACTAATATCCATCACAAATCCACATCACAAGGCCCTCTCCATCTCCACTACTACTAACCCTGTGTCCAAACCAAAAAGTAATCACATGATTTCTAAGAGGCCCCTTGTAATCCGATTAATTTTTGAATGTTAAACCAACCTTTTACAATTAATCCCAGTTGCCTTGATACTGTTTTGGTTAATGCTATATTTGGCTTATTAGTATTTTGTTGATTTTTTTAAGTCTATTCATTAGGATAGTGGCCTATGATATACACTTGGTGGGGGGGCGGGTGTCAACTTTGGTTTTGGTTTATTCTGATTCTATAAAGTAATCTTGATGTGTTTCCTCTAATGTCTATGATTTTTTTTTGAAAATTTTGATATTTCCTCCTTAAATATTTGATAGAATTCACCATTGAAACCATAATAGGGAATTTTCCTTATAAGGAGATTTTTCTTATTCGATTTTTAAAAATAAAGGAAAATCAAGATTTTTCTTTATCATTTTTGAGTCAGCTTGGCAGAATACTGAAGATTTATAGCTCCTTATATTGTTGGTGCCTTACATATTATTGGATTTCAAAACACATTTGCCAAATAAATGAACGAGTCTTCCAGGAAAGTTTATCCAAAAGTACTAAGGATTAATTACCTACTAATTTGGAAGATTAATTTACTTAGAATTCTATTTAAATTGTGAAGGTCAACTTAAGAATCATTATTGTACGTTTTCCAAAGTATGAGCACAAAACTACGGGTTCTCAGGGTTATTTTTAAATAATGAATTTTTTTTTTGCTTATATTAGAATTTGAAAAGTCTTTTCAAATCCAGGTGGGTTTTTTTTTAAGATTTATTTTACTTATTTTATGCATACAAGAGCTGGGGTGTACCACTGGGAGAAAATTTTTGCACTCCATACAACTGATAAGGGACTGGTTACAAAGATTTACAACAAACTTGCATGACTCAAGGAAAACAAACAATCCAGTCAAAAAATGGGCAGAAGAACTTAAAAGACACTTCTCCAAAGAGGAAATGCTTATGGCCAACAGGCACATGAAAAAAATGTTCAACATCCCTCATAATCAGGAAAATGCAAATTAAAACCACAATGAGATACCACCTTGCACCAGTAAGAATGTCACATAGTAAACTACAAATATTGGCAAAGGAGGTGAAAAAGGAACTCTTCTACACTGCTGATGGGAATGCAAACTAGTCCAGCCTCTATGGAAAGCTGTATGAAGGTTCCTCAGTCTTCTAAAAATGGAGCTACCATATAACCCAGCAATCCCACTCCTAGGGATCTACCCAAAGGACACAAAAACATTAATTCAAAAGAATACATGCACCCTTATGTTTATCACAGCACTATTTATAATGGGTAAGACTTGGAATCAACTCAAATGCCCAAAAATAGAGAACTGGACCAAGAAGATGTGGTACATGTACACAATGGAATACTATTCAGCAATCAAAAAAGATAGTCATTCACAGAAACATGGATGGAGTTGAAGTGATTATGCTCATTGAAATAAGTCAGAAGGAAAAAGAAAAATACTGGATGGTCTCACTTTCAGGAGGAATACAGGAGATCACGGGAAAAAATACCAACAATAAAACTATAACACAACAAAACAAAAATTAGTAGACAACTATAAATCAGACATTCTGCAGGGGAGAGGGAATGATAAGGCTCAAAAGAGGTGGGAAGAGTACAAGGGGCTATGGTGATGGTGCACAGGTAAATTGGTGGTAGGAATTCTATGGGGACTACACCTGAGAAAGCAAACATGGTAAGGAAAAAATAAAGAACTGGGGTGTAGGCCAGAGATGTGAGAGGATTCACCAGAGACAGAGTGGGGAGCAGAACAGGCAGATCTACTGAAAAGCACTGCTGAAGGGAGCAGTGGGGTAGACAGGAGAGGTCTGCTGCCATGTGGGTCAGCTCCCTGGCTGGGGATCGAACTCATGCTGCAGTGGCTGCTCATAGTGCTGTGACTTAACCCCTTGCACCTCCAGGGAGACCCAGCTAGAATTATTTTTGTGGTATTTGGGATTGAGTATGTGTAATATAGAAAAATATGAATTATGGTGTTTCTGTGGTCCTTAGAATTTCCAACTTTTCCCAGTTGATGTCACTGTGGCAAAGGTATGTCAAACATCTGGCATATAGCAACAGAGGGAGGAGGATGCAAGTCTAACAATGGTTGAATCAAGAGAAAATATGTTTTGGAGATGTGGCTAAAACTAGGATAGGCAACAGGGCAAAACATCAGAATTCAGTTCTTGGAATCAGTGTGGTTTAATGAACACATTTATATGAAATCATGTGAGTCTGCAAACAAGCAAACAAAACCATCTCTAAATGAGTTTGGAAGTCACTGAAATTGGTGTTGTTTGCAAAGACACAGCAAGTAAATCTTCCCATAAGCTGAACTGCCTGGTGCACTGAGGTAGCAGATTTCAGCCTTTAGTCTTGCTTCTATGCCTTTGAGAAAGTGGAAAATGGACTCCTTTGGGCTAAATTTCTGGCACTGGGCTCAAGTCCTGTCTCTCTCACTGCAGGAAGTCAGGACAGATAACAGGAAATCCAAAGCCAGGACAAAGTTGTTTATTTAAAAGGAGTGGTAATGGTTGAGTGCCTGAAAATTAACAGAATTTAGGATAAAAATGTCTGCCTGGGCACTTTATGGCTCCAAAGTAAATAATGTCTTTGAGCTGTAGCAGCTGTCTGAGGACTCCTCCTACCTCTTAGTGTTAAATGGCAAGGTAAGGGGACTTACACAACAAAGCACTGTTCATCCACAGCATCTACTGGTATTTTTCTGAAATGGGAAAACAGATCTGTTTTCAGATAATATTCAGCTGTACAGGGAGGAAAACAGATGTGTTCATTAACACTCCCCACTGAGCATCCTGCCATATTCACAAGTGGAAAGTGCTTGAACTGAGGTTACACAAATGTTTTCTGTTACAAAAACTGCCTCTGTGAAACCATGATTTTCAAGGAGTCTTATTTTGAACTGTTTTCTGTTGTCCCATACTACGTGAAAGGTGATTTTCTAATTGATAGAAATTACATTCCTCATTTTAGAGAAATGTTACTGCTTATTTCTGCCTAAAATTTGGAAATTTAAAATTCAATTTTTCATATAAAGATACTAGAGGTCCCAGTGAAGAGAAAGATTTAATGAAGGAAGGGAATTCAAGGGCAAGAGACTATAAGATGTTATCATACTTAAGTGGGAACTAAATACACCAAGTTAGAATTGTTGGTTCTGTCTTAAACCTGTGGACCCGTAAGAATGAACCTGGGGGGTGGGGGGTGGGGTGGTGGAAGAGGGGCTCCCTGGTGGCCTAGAGGTTAAGTCTCAGCACTATCCCCTCTAGGGTCTGCATTCGATCCCCTGCCTGCAAGCTGAGCACACGGCGTCAAGCAGAAATTAGGACAGGACAAATTTCTGATGTGTCATCGGTCAGAGCCTGGACAGCACACAAGAGTTTTGGCCAGAAGTCATTTCACCTTGCAGGGAAGGGAATCACATGGGAAGGAGTTCCCAAAGTGCCCGCGTTGGCACCGAGAGTCACGGGCAGAGACGTGACCAGCTTAGGTCTGCTCTCCCCCCAAATGAAGTTTTCTCCCTCGCAACATACATCCTTCCCAAAGGGCTACTATAATTTGGATTTCAGAAGCTGAAAGGTCTTAATGTTCTCCTCTTTAGCTGAAGCAAGCAGGTTTATAGCATTTATTGTACAATGAGACATAACTAAACACAGGCAGGGGTGTTTTAAAAATTGGTAAAGGCTGTCCGAAGAGAATGAGGCTTAGGATGTTCATTCAGAGTTCTTAGTCAATACATGTCATGAGTATGTAATATATTTGTGTGTCTGTATTTACAGTAATATGCACTCTACCTCCACAAAACTCATTTTTTAAAAAGTAGCAATGTTCTTTCTAATTGGCAAATAGAGAAGCTTACAGCTTGTTACTTAGAAAAGAAATAAAATGCTTCAGATGACACCAGCCTTTTGATGAATTTTGATACCAGCCAAAGGCAATGGCTTCATTGCCCATTTCATGTCTTCTGTTATTTCAGTAGTAACTTGCCTAAAATAGGTTAAATTCACAGACTCTATTGTGATAATAACATAGAAGTCAATATGATGAATTCCAGGCTGAAAATTCCTTAAATATAAGGATATGAGTTCTACATTTGGCATTTTTATTGTATTAATGTGTTAAAATCCATAAGCTTACCATTTCATTAAATTTAATGTAAGAAATGCATATCTCAAGAAAAGCCTTCACTTTGGCATGGATTTTGTTGGTGAAAATGTTAGGGACGTGATGCCCAGAGAATTAAAAACAGCATGAAGTGAAACTAAAAATATATTTTTAGGGAAAAAATTGCTCGCTGTGGTTTACAACTTTTTTTTCCTCAAAACCAATTGCTCTTAGGAAAGAAGATTCCTCTCCATTCTTCTAGCAACCTCCAAGGACTAAGCTCCTCCTTTCAACAAGGGAGGAACTAGGAAAGATTACATTCCCCTTTGGTTTGTGACACTAAATTTTCTGCTGCTTTCTTTCCCTGTTATTACTTTGGCAAAATATTTACCCTTTGAGGTAAAAAGACTACATCTGGACATAAATTTTGGAGAAAAATATCTCAGTTTTCATAAGAAAAAAATCACAAGGCTGTTTATCAGAAACTTAGTGGACTGTTTCTACAAGGAATTTTCTAAAATACCACCTATTAGCCACCGAACACAGGCTTGTTGCTAACTCTTATTTGTCACAGCATACTGTGCCTTACAGCACTTTTTGAAAACAACAATAAAACATTCTAACCATCAAAACCAGATTTCTTCTTTTAATCCATTTGATCCTGAACTGCCTGTTCAAACGCGCAGCAGTGGTAGATAAAGTGGGAAAAATAAAAGGCATAATTAAGCTCAATACCAAAATCAATGAAGACCAAGGATGAGGCAAAGGGCTGAAGACCCAGGACTGAGGTCCTGGAACAGGGCAGGGAGAGGGAGCTTGGCTTTGATGGCGTAAATTGCTCCACAAAAGAGAGAGTTTGCTCACTGTGGAAACAAAGGCTGATGTGGCCCCTCTGCTTTTGAAATATAATTCAAAATTTTGATGCAATTTTGATGGCTCGACCCAGGATTTCTGGGACATGCCTAGCAAAAGGAGGATGTAGACCAAAAATGGGGAGCCGCGCCAAACAGGCCCCCTAGCGGCACAGAAACTGAACTGCAGTACCTCCCTGTAGGGATGGTTCTGCATCCAGGTCCCAGGAGTCAGTGGAAGCTGGGCTCATCCAAGCCTCCGGAGAACCCATGAACCAGATGTTAAGAAAGTATGCAGAAATGTAAGGCCAAGAAAGGCGAGAGGAAAAGTCATCATGAAGTGAATGTGGTCCAAATAATTAAGAAATAACCAATCTGAAAAGAAATCTTTAAAGTAAATGTTAATATTTTGAAAATTGAGGAAAACATCATCCTCAAAGAAGGGGGAAGGATAATAAAACAATATAGGCATAAATGTACCAAGAATGAATGGTTATGAAATATGGCTAAATACAAATAGAAATTAAAAATGGGATAAACGAGGGAAGATGGAAGTCACTTCAAGGATTAGATAACTAAATAAGAAGTAAAAGGACAGAAATAAAGGCAGGAATCAAAATGAATGATATAGAATATGACAGACTTAAAAATAACTAGTCCTACATCAAATTAAAAGAGCAAATAAAAATATAAGGAATTTGGAAATCATGAATATTTTGAAAATTGTTTTTCCAACATTTGCAATCATGTAGAAAATTATGCTTTAAAATTAACTCTAGATAAATAGAAAAACTCAAAATTTATGTGTCTAACTTGATTAAAATGATCAGGTTGACTAGATATTTAAATATCAAAGGTCATCACAGCCGACTGCAGGGAGTTGAGATCCAGACATTTCAGAGTCCAAAATGTTAACCATTACACTATAGGGCTGAGATTTGGACATTTCATAAATGACTAATTCTGTGTAGTTTGTTCCCCCAAGAAAGAACTAGGGCTATTTCATTTAAAAATAGTTAATTACTCTCTAACTTATCTCTGGAGAGTCCAGCTTTTATATAAATAATACTGAAACAAGTATTTTTTTGGTAAATACCATTTGCCTGCAGCACTTACAGTCTCCTTAGGGTGAGAATCTCAATGTTCATTTCTGGATCAAACTTGGGCATTCTTTACCACCAAGGACTCACTAAGGAAAAAAAGATCATCCCAGGCACCAGCTCCCAGCACTGAAGAGTGGTAGTCACCCCAAAATCTCAGGAACAGGTAGCAGCTCCCCGATGCTTCATACCTGGGCTCACTCAGCCCAGTCAGGAGAACTCCTTAGTCAACCTTTATATCTAGACAACTCATAATTTACTGTCTGCACCTGGATGTGTTCGAAGTTGCATGTCAGGATAACAGATGTATATTGTGACTTTTGAAGGGAAACTGGGGGTACCATTATTCTCATCATGACCTACACCATCCGGAACCTCTGCTTCATAGATCTTACTTGATCTTTTCTACATCCCTCCTCCTTAGCCACACCCACAATTTTCACTGCCCTCCAGGTCAGCGGTCAACAGGTCCTCATATGGTGTCCTTGATAAATGTTACTTTCCCTTTCTAAATTCACCTAAAACCTGGCTTTTCCTGGGAACACTCTTCTCCCTTCAAATCTCTCAAGTGGAGACTATTTTTTGTTCTTTTATTCTTGGTATTTCTGAGTGAGAATGTGACTCTAAAATTTCTTCTTTGCTTCTTGCTGCCAGTTCACTATTTTTCAACAAATTAGCCTGGAACAATTGGATCCTATGTAGAGAAAATGAATCTCAACCTTACATCACACCACACATGAAAATGAACTCTAAGTGATTCATTAATCCAAACATAAAAGTCAAAACTAAGAACTGCCAAAAGAAAAAATCAAACTTGTAATCTTGATGTGGAGGCAAAAATTCATAAAGACAAAAATCACGAACCAAAAAAGAGAAAAAATGATAAATTGAACTTCATTAAAATTTAAAGGGCTTGTTCTCTGAAAAACTATGTTAAGAAACTGAAATGGCAAGGCACGGTCTCAGGGTGAGGGGAGTTGCAGTACATTGATCTGGAAGAGTTTGTAGCCAGAATACACGATGAGCTCATACAACTCAGTGAAAAGTGGACAAAAGATTTGAACAAACATTCAACTAAAGAGGATATAAAAATGGCTAAGAGAAGATGCTCACCCACATTAGTTATTAGATAAAAATAAAAGTCATATTGGGTATCACTATACTTCAGATATAATGACTAAAATTTAAAGTATAACACCAAATTTTGACAAAGATGTAGAACAGCTGGAACATTCCTATATTACTTGTATGAATATATAATGGCATGGTACACAAAGCTACAGAGAGCAAAGCAATACTGGCATAAATATTGGCATTAATAAAAACATTGGTATAAACTGGCATATTGGCATAAATACAAACATACTGACCAATGGACATAGACTAGTATAGTATACAGAACCCAAAATAGAACCTTGTGTTTATGGTCAACTGATTTTCAATAGTGGTACCAAGACCACTCCATGAGGAAAAGGACAGTCTCTTCAACAACTACTTGAGAAAACTATATATCCACAAGCAAATGAATGAAATTGGGCCCTCATCTGACACAGTACACAAAAATTAGCTCAAAATGGACCCAAGCCTATTAGAAGAGCTAAAACTATAAAGCTCTTAGAACAGGGAGAAAATTTCATTGACACTGGATTTGGCAATGATTTCTTCACATGACACCAAAAACACAGACACAATAATAAACATAGTTAAACTGGACTGATATCAAAATTTAAATATTTGATGTGTCAAAGGACACAATCCATGGAGTGAAAAACCAACCTACAGGATGGAAGAAAATATTTGCAAATCATGTCTCTGATAAGGGATAAATATCCAGAATATATAAAGAAGTCCTACATCTTAAGGGCAAAAATAAAAATAACTGAATTTTAAAATGGGCAAAAGATTCGAATAGACGTTTCTACAAAGACAATACACAAATGGTCATGAGTGAAAGGTGCCCGGCACCATTAGTCACAAGGGAAATGCAGACAAAGCCACAACGAGACACCGCCTCACACCCACAAGGATGGCTGCCATCAAAAACCACTAAGGAAAACAGTATGGTGGTTCCTCAAAAAATCAGAAGTGTTTATATATTCAAGCAGTTTCACTTCTGGATTTAAAGTCAAAAGAATTTAAACCAAATTTTTTTAACCTGTGTTTATAGCAGCATTATTAACAATCACCAGCAGGTAGAAGCAACACAAATATTCAAATATCTATTCATCAGGTCTTAAAAATGAAAGAAACTTGGATGAAATTTACGGACTAGATGCTAAGTGAAATAAACCAGTGACAGAAAGACAACTACTTCTATTATATGAAGAACCTAGAACAGTCAAATCCATAGTGACAAAAAGGAGAGCCGTGGTTATTGTTGTGAGGAGAAGATCAGGGGGAGCTCAGAGGTGAGGGGGTAAAAGAATTCACCAGAGAGTGGAGCACAGAAAGGGGGAATTTACTGAAAGACACTGCTAAGAGAAGCAGTGGATGGGACAGGAGAGGTCTGCACTTGAAGAAGGATTTGGGGCTCCCTTTTATAACCTGTTTTCACGACTGGGGAGTTGGGTTGGCCCAATTAATGCTGGAGTGTCTGGTCTTGGGCGTTGACCTTTGA
This sequence comes from Galemys pyrenaicus, assembly GCA_019455555.1. Lineage (NCBI taxonomy): Eukaryota > Metazoa > Chordata > Mammalia > Eulipotyphla > Talpidae > Galemys > Galemys pyrenaicus. The sequence continues at coordinate 10,603,676 of JAGFMF010011629.1, forward strand.
CACAAAATGGGTCCTGGGCCTGCTTCCATATTCAGGGTCAAAGTGATCAGCTTTATGACCTGGTTCCCATAGCAACCTTCTCAATTCCCTTTTATCTATTCAAGCCTTCAAAACCTTCCAGCTGGGCAAAGGATGGGAGCTTATTAAGTGATACCCAATATTTTGCAGAAGCTGGGGGAATGGGGGTTTGGATTTGCTTGAGAACTTCAGTTTTTGTACAGTGAAGAGAGTTCTGGAGATTGTTTGCACAGCCCTGTGAAATGTCCTTAATACCACCAAGTTACACACCTCAAATGAGCCTTATGGTCCACTGCAATGGCCCACTGATAACTTCCTCACTGATTCTTAGCTCTTTATGAACTAAGGCTGTTAGCTGTTTCTATTATTCTTTATTTTACTGTTTATGACATCTTTTTAGTCTGCTTTTGCCTTTTAGCTTGTTATAACCTCCACTATATTCCTTTCTACACTTAGAAATTCTTTCCCATTTTATCAGTTGAAGTTTCTAATTTCTGTGTTTTCTTCTCCCTGTCTGCCACCCCCAAGGTTGCATCTCTTTTGACAACTGACATAAAGTGCTTCGAGCAATTTGGATAGTCCAGTCTCCACAGTGTTGTTAGATAGCCTCAGGGCTGTGGTAACAGTAATGTTTCTAAAGAGATAATTTGGAAATCGACCTACTATCAAATTTTGTCATACAGTCTCAAAGAGTGAGGCTATTCCTAGAAAAGTTCCATAATTGTCTGAAAAAGATGCACATCTGAAAGACCACATATAATGACCATTTCAAAACAAGCCTCTATGTTGCCCTAATGCCTTCGAGTCTCCCAAGCTCTCCACCCTCCCCCATCTCCCCTCCCCTTCCCATCTCTCCCTCTTTTTTGCTTTCTCATTTGTAAAGCTGAGCCGACTGAAGCCTTAGTGTGGTATCCACATTCTCTGACAGAAGCGCCCTCCCGACCTACCTGGTCCTGTTGTCCACCAGTAGAGTGTCCACAGCCAAGCGTCAGCACCGCCATTCTCCTGGGGTCCTGCTGTAGGTCCTCCCTCTCCAGGAAGTAGAGGAATCCCGAAAGTCCTCAGTGGGCGGGCCTCAGCCCTGGGCTCCAGCCCTCAGCTGCAGGTAGTGAAGGAAAATCCATTATCCAACAAGTCTGGAGGTAGTTTATCTCACTCGGGCTCATTTGACTTTTGAAAGATTTACTGGAGTTAACCAAGCAGTTTTCATCTGCCTTATAATTCCACTTCCTAAAGACTCTAAAAATAGCAAAAAAGAGCAAAGCTGATGAATTATGTTTTCCCATCCCTTAATCGGCTAAAGAATATTTTCGGCTCCACCTGAGACTCTATCTTTGCAGCTGTGTTCCTCGGCGCTTTTTCATCTTGGTGTTCGGGGTATTCTTCTGGCCTTTGATACAGAATCCTGTGCTTAAGCTGCTTTATCATGACAGGTGTTCATTTTGCCCAGGACTTACTTCTTAGTCAGTTGAGGTGAGTGTCAGGCAGGGATCTCAGCTCTCTTCAAAGAGAAATGTTAGTGCAGAATGAGAATGAGGAAAGCCAACTTGCCAAAGTCTTTTTAATGAAAGGATTCTTTGGAGTCCATGTGTTTTGTGACCTAGAGAATAACCTGAGTGCAAAAGACAGTATTCAGAAGTTAAGTTGGATTTCAAACTAACACTAAATTTGTTGAAGGAACACTTGGAAAGCAGTTGTTCTAAATAATCTTTAGAATGCAGATCTTATTTTGTAGAAGACTAGACATTTTAGCAGTCATTCTCGCGGGACATAGTAGGTAGAAGAACATCCTGCTGTCCCCCCACCCCCACCCCTCCATCCATGCCCAACTAGAACCTCAGAATGTGGCATTATCTGCAAGTGGGATCTTTGTAGATGAAATTTAACTAAGGACAAACTGAGGTTATACTGGGCAGGTGCCAAATATAACGAGAATGCTTTTATTAGAGAAAGAAAAGAATACACAGAGGAGAAGGCCATGTGAAGACAGGCAAAGATGGGTGGGATGCTGCCCCTAGCCAAAGCCAGCTAGCGCCCTCAGGAGCTGGGAGAGGCAGGAAGCATTCTCTCCCAGAACCTGCAGGGGGCACTGGTCCTTATCACGGACTTCAGCCTTCAAGACTAGCAGAGGATACATTTCTGTTGTTTTTAACCACCCATTTTATGATAACTGGGTAGGATGGTTTTAGGAAGTAATAGAAGGAGGTTAGATTCTTGGCTTCACTTTAAACAATTTAAATTGCAGTTGAAGTATTTGATTGCCTTCTTGAATACTTCAGTTACTTGGCAAATAAACCTTGAAGGGTACTTAAATTGTTATAATGCTAATATATAAAACTTACCAAATAATGTGTATCCTAATGCTTCTTAAACATCAGTGTTATAAGCACAGTAATATTTTTCTCATTTTTTAAAATTAAAATCATGGCTTTGGATCAATTAATTAATTGTATGTTTTAAGTGGAAATCACAAGTCTGAACTATTTCTGTATCTGAACTGTTTCTCTTAAGCAAGAAAGTTTATAACTATCAGATACTACAGGTATTTTTTTAAGCACATGCAAAAATATTGATATTGTGTATCTGCTTCTCTAAAACATTTCTAGACTTATAAAAATTCCAGAAAACAAATAATTGAGATGGTGTGACAAGCAGAATCACTGACTAAGTTGCTGGGTGAATTCTCTCCCAATCCTACCTGCTAAGTCAAGCCTTTAGCAATCACTCAATCATGGCTTCCTCAATTAGAGAAGGTGGTTGTGATCTCCCTGGTATGTTTCCCTGGTTTCTCTGTGATTCCCTGGTATGTCAGGGCTCTCTAGAGGAAGAGAGTACCAAATTTGTATTCACATACACTCGTATACGTATGTATATGTGTATATCTAGGGTATATGTAAATACCTGCTTGCTCCCCTTTCTACACCCTTGTAACTCTGGATAAATACCCCTATCCTCTGCCAAATTCAGACACTAGACTGCTGCTCTCCTCAAAATTGTTGACAAATCGAACTACTTTCCTTCTCTTCAAACTCTGTTTCCTTTTATTGCTCAAGAGAACTGAGATTGGCCGGCATTCTGATGTCAAAGCCATAATGGGAAAAATAGTAACTTGAGAGTAGAGTGACCTGGTAAATGTGATCTTAACTAAGTGATCAAGATAACATCAGCAGCAGTAAGATTTATTCAACATACTCTACTCTTGATGTGCTGCATGAGACGGGCATGTCAGCACTCGGTCCACTTCTTCAAAATGCATAATAACTTCTATCTCTTCCTGAGGAAATACCAGACCGACTCCAAGTGAAAGATAGTCTGCAAAAGTGTCAAGGTCAGGAAAGGCAAGGAAAGACCAAGGTACTGTCACAGATTGGAGGAGACCAAAGAGATGTGGCAATTAAATATAATGTGGAATCTCACACTCGGGCACAGTAAAAGAACGTTGGTGGAAAATCTGATGAAATCCAAATAAAGACTGTAGTTAAGTTAATGGTCTTGTTCCAAACTTAGTCTTCTGGTTTTGATACACATCTCATGGGATGTGAGATAACAGCTTTGGGGGAGCCATATGGAAAACATCTATACCATTTTTTTTTTTTTTGCAATTCTCCTATAGTTCTATAGTTATTCCTGAAATAAATTATTTAAAAAATCCCTGTGGTGGTAAATTAAAAATTACAAATAATGTATTCATGCTGCGGTGTTTGCATTTACGTAGAATACAGCATGATTAGACTTAGCACAGTTCTCAATGGTGTGTGACGGAGAGATCTTGTCTAAATGCAAATGAAAGGACTCCACCCAGAGGTACTGATACAGAAATTTGCATTTCTCAAAAGATTCCAGGTAATGTTGATACTCCTGGTTGGGATGTTGGGGGTGCAATGTTTTGAGAATCACTGGAATAGCATTAACTATCTGCACTGAGTGTATAAATGTCAATGTGACAGATACTCTGGATTGCTGGTTCCTTCATATCCTTCCCAAGTAGGTGAGGTATTGATTATGGATGAATCAGAGGGGTAGGACTCGAACCCACGCTGTCCCTAACACACATAGCCTTAACTGCAGCGATTGAACAGTAGCAATGGCTAGGGAGGGGCGAGATATTCTGATCAGATCCTAAGTTCTTTAACAAGAAAGCATCGCAGGTACTTAAGACTGCAACAAGTATGTATTGTTCCCAAATCCGACTGTATATGTCTTATTAAGCAAAGCCATCATCAGATTGTGTTCTGGGTTATGCAAATTGATGAGGGAGGACGCACTAGCTGGGTTATCCCTCTGGTTGTGGAAACACTCCCATTTTTGAACTCAGAGCAGTAAACTAAGGTCTTTGATATTTTAAAATAGCAAATAAATATTGCATTTCAAAATCCCCTTTCAATTCAAGAAGACAAACTCATTGTGGAAAGCTAGAAAAATAACGGCTGTGTTATAATGTCTTCATTTCTGATACAATCTTGACCTCTTTAATTTTTGTGACTTTCATCTTTGGTGCTTTGATCATTTAGTTACAATCATAGTTCACGCAGTTTTGAATCCTATTTCTCCTAATTAATTCAAGTCATAAATGGTGTTTCTATGAAGGCGTTCTAGTCTCGTTTCAATGGGTGCATTCAGAGGCAGTCTTCTTTGTCATTTTTAATGTAAGCATACATTTCAAGTGAGTGTGTCCTAATTTAATTAATCATTTCCCTATTTTGGTGAACACTTGTGTTTCTTCCATCCTTTGAAATCATAAAAACAAATAAATAAAGCGGTATTAATTGTAACCTAACTTTATGTTTCTCCTCTGCCACCACCGAAACAATTAGCATTTTATTTGCTCCAGTAAGTTTGGGGAGTGAGAGTGCAGTGCTGAGATAAAGTTACCAATTCGCTTAAAAGCAAAATAACTGTCTCCACTGTGGTCAGATTAGAACTCTTGATCCAGTTAACATGTTGCCAATGCTATGGAGTTACCAGGAGGAAACATACCCATCCATCATGGTGACAGGGTAAAACGCAAATGTATTGGTTGGCCTCATGTGAAATTAATTTTCCACAGAGAATATTTTTTGCAATAGTATCTGAAAATAACTGAAATTTCATTCAGATGTCAATTTTATAGGAGGTTTAAAAAAGGAAGACCAAGACTTCAAACATTTCAGCACCATGCGATTGTAGAAAGAAACACAAGGAAATTTTTAACATCCTGGTTCTCGGAGACATTCCCCTATCTTTAACTGACTGCTCTCTGTTGGGAACTAAAGGCGTTGGCATATTAATATGTCTTCTGGATCTGCCCTTTATCACAAAACTTTTCAAGGAATCAGCTTTGATCCCAGGAGCCACTGCTTGAAAGGAATCGCTGAGGTTACTTTGCTTCAGAGATGTTAGATTGTGAATTCCAATTCACTCATGAGGTTGTATGATTTCCATTTGAAACTCTCTACACCTCAGTTTTCTCATCTATAAAGTGGATAATAATAATTAATAAAGAGCTTCCCTGTTGGCCTACGGGTTAAGTCTCAGAACTATCATTGATATGGTCTGAGTTCGATCCCCCGCCAGGGAGGTGACCCACAAGGCGCAGCAGACCTCTCCTGTCTCTCCTGCTGCTCCCCTCAGCAGTGTATTTCAGTCAATCTGCCTGTTCTGCTCCCCACTCTGTCACTGGTGAATCCTCTCACCCCTGCACCTCTGGTCTACACCCCTGCTCTTGTAGGTGGGGGAAAAAAAAGTTAATAGAGTTGACTGAATGAGTTAAATATAAGAAAATGCTTAGAACAACTGTGAAACTGGTAAGCACTTTGTTAATATTAGTTCTTCTATTTCAGAACTGTTAGCACGAAACAGCAGCTTTTGGACACCAGTAAATCCCCAGTGCCAAGCTAGGGTGCCTGGCGATACTCACTGTTTGACTGACAAAGCTTTTCCCTGGTCTTCTTGCCCTGATTATTTCCAGTCTTCTGAGAACTCTGTCATTTAGGGAGTAGGAGCAACTGGCTGCTGTGTTCAGGACCCAGACACAGAAGTTGCTCAACAGTTCCTGAAAGGGAGAGTGGAAATGTCTCGTGAACACCCGCGCTGCCGGGTGGAAGCACATGTCCTCACCAGCAGTTTTTTCAATGAAAAGTGGAGAGGACATTTCTTTTCAGAGTATTAGACATTGAAAAGACTGACTGTGACCCCATAATTTCCACAGCCATGCTCTTCAACATTTCTTTTCCTCTTACAAATGAAGACTGAAAAGGAAAACAGAAACATCCATCTATGTATAAGAAACCCCTCAGAATCTGACAAGTGTCCAGTCAAGAATTCAATTAATTGCTGTCAGAGCTTATGATTCATTCCTCAGAGTTAATTGCCTGTTTCTCTTAAATTGCAGGCATCCTTGCAAGGTGAGGAAGGGGAGGTCAGTGGTATTTAACACACCCCTACCCCACCCCACCTCCACTCCCCCTCCCCGCCCCAAACAGCAGTCCTTATTCTGCCTGCGGGGGCAGATACACGTGGTTCAAAAGCTCAGCTGCCATCTGCTGGTGTAACCTGAAGTGTGTTCTCCCAGATAACGACCTGAGGCTTTGAGCTCCTTAATGAGTCCTAGAAACCCTATGGATCTTAATATCTGAGCAGGATACGTCACTGTGAATAGCAGTAGAAAATCCAGCCACAATTTGTAATGACTTTTGTATTGGATGTTTTTAGGATCTCTGCTTCTGGAGCCAAAAATGCATCTTTCTTAAAAAGTAAAATTAGAGATCACACATCTCTCCCATCTCTGCCTAAGCAGAAAGTGGGTCCCCTGGGAAGTCAGGGTACAGCAGGAGCCCTGGAAGAAAAGAGCCATCTACAGGGTAACCTGTGACCTTTGTTTTTCTGAGGTTACCAGGACTTGAGTTACAGCATGCACAAATTCAGCAGTTATTGTCCTGTATTTCTGATTAGATTGAGTTTCTTAGTCACCAGTGACGTTCTATAAGATTGACATTGAGAAACTCTTCTTCATGACTAACCACATTGCCGCAATCAAGGAGCTACATAATTTAAAAAATTATTTACTTATTTATTACAATATTTGCTTTCTTTTCTAGGTGTCGTCCCCACAGAATGTCCACCACCAATTCACTCGTGCACTATCACCATAGTTCTTATGCTCTTCCCGTCCCTGCCTTGGTCCCAATCCCTCCCTCTTCCCTGCAGCGTGCCTCTGATTTGTAGGTGAAGGAGCTACATAATTATTGAAATGAAATCCTTTCAGCATCTACCCATTCCTAATCCATTAAGGAAAATGTTATCACCTGTGTTCCTCTCCTACCTCTCTTGTAAAATAAGAACTTAGCTGTGTGTGTGTGTGTGTGTGTGTGTGTGTGTGTGTGTAGAAGAACTGAGGTGGATACCAGAGGGGTGTGGGGATGAGAGGATTCACCAGAGACAGAGGAGCAGAATAGGCAAATTTACTAGAAAACACTGCTAAGGGGAGCAGCAGGTGAGACAGGCGAGGTCTGCTGCGCCATATGTGAGTCAGCTTCCTGACCCGGGATAGAATTCAGGCTGTGGCAGGGATGATGCTGAGACTTAGTCCCTAGGCCACCAGGGAGGCCAAGAACTCTTTGGGTATCTCTTAGGTATTTAGGTAAGCTAAAAATAGGGCATCTATTTCCATCCAGACCCTGTAGGGAAGGACAAGTCATAACTGGAAAGGGGGATCTGGTGACCATGTTTCACTGAGCGAGCCTGTGTGAACTTTGACCCAGCTCTCAGGGAGGGGCGTGCAGGCTCACCAAGAGTTGCCAGGCCTGTGACTGACCACGGAGCAGTCAGGGGACTCTCTATGTCTTAATGGTGGGGATGGTTTAAATTATGTGTTGAAGATTCTTTACTCTGGATTTTGTTCTTAAACCTGAATGATCATAAAAATGACCTTGTTCTTAAAATGCACGCACCTGGTTCAGCTGGACAAGGTGGGAGCCTACATCTTTAAGAAGCGCTGTGCATCCTGCTACAGTGGCGTCTAGACCGAACCACTTTGAGAAAATGACCTACATGGTAAAAGGGAAGTTAAGAAATCTGGATTCACTTAGAAGTTACCATTTCCTTTTCTGTGATGCTGGAATAAAGGAAAAGTTCATTTTGATTTGCCCTTTTGGGCATCATCCAAGGACATAACATGCAATTAGTATCTAACCCACTGCTTTCTACCTCATAAGGGCACTTCTGTGCTGCAGCTGGACGGACAGGCTCACTTTCCAACGTGCTGTGATAGCATTTTGATAAAAAGCAACCAACATCCCATGTTCAGACAACAATTTTCGACTTACCCAATACAGAGGAAGAAATATATCCTGAGTAGACGTGGGGAAAAAAAAATATCGCTATTAAAGAAAACCCTCAAGTGACAAGCCACATATTTATTTTTCAGGGACAGCAGAATCAAATCGTGGAAAATTTTATGTCTTTGTTTCTGAAAAACGACTGTGGGCTCTTTATCAAACAAAAAGACTTGGAGCAATCTGAATTGGTGAGGAAGTGAGCAAGGACTTAAACTGCTCTTCATGACTAACCACAGTGGTGTCCTCCCGGCAAGGGAGACCGACCTAAGATGGCTGCGGCTCTGTGTGGGTTCCAGAAGGAGGAGGCTGCAGGTTGCTAGAACTCAGGGAGGATTGGGAGGGAATAGGCTGTCCTGACTTGCTGGGCAAATGGGACACTAAAGAGACTCTTGGTGACAGATTCTCTGGAGTTAGGGAGTCAACTTTGGATCAGATCTTCCTCTTGGACATTATTTTCTTAGAATTGATAAAAGACTAGCTGAGGTATATCACAATTTTTAAGAGTTTTTTTTTTTTTTTTGGAGCTGGGGCCTCCCTGGTGACACAGGGCTTAAAGTGTCAGTACTATGAAGCTATCACCAGCCACTGCAGCATGAATTTGATCCCCAGCCAGAGGGCTGACCCACATGGCACAGCAGACCTCTCCTACCTCACCCGCTGCTCCCCTCAGCAGTGTGTTTCAGCTGGTCTGCTCGTTCTGTTCCCCACTCTGTCTCTGGTGAATCCTCTTACTTCTCACACATCTGGCCTACACCCCAGTTCTTGCATGCATGAATAAATAAAAATAAATCTTAAAAAAAAAGTTTATTGGAGCTAACTGGGCAATATCTGACCTAGCAGATAGAAAGGAACTCTGAGGAGTTTGTCAAAACCAAAGACTTTTGTAGTAAAAAGGGAGCAAAAATAAGGACATTACTCTAGGCAGTAACGCAGACTGGCTCCTGTGAGGTCACTGACCTGTGGGGTGGTGGGGCCCATCAGGACCTGACTAGCGCCGATCAGGTGTTTGCTGATGAACTAACTGGTTGAAGAGTTTGTGTCTGCGGAGCTGAAACGGTAATGCAGTTGTCCCGATTTAGTGACTTAACATAAGTGGCTTCATTTTGGTTATGTCATCTTGCTTTTAAGACTTTTAATACTTATACACCACTGCCTTGTGTTCCTGGGTCCTGTTTGGGGGCACAAGAATAAAGCTGATCTGAATGATCTAAAGCAGCACCAGGAGGTATAGTCAGAGGACCAGGCTCGATGGGAGAGAGATGGGAGCAAGTTCGGACTGGACTCTCAGAACTCCAGGTGAGGTGTTGGAACTCAGTTATATGGATGGGTTTTGGGTTACTTGATTATGGACCCACTTAGTGACTGGAAGACTTAGGTGCTTTTGTTTACATTAGTAGGAGTGACTCTAAAGATACTCAAGTCCTCCTGCAGATCTGAAGGAGGAATCTCCAAGGGAACTGTGAAATACATGGGTATCTCCTTACCACTCCCACTGGGTTATGTTTTCCTAGTTTTGTGTCTTTCTTACCGTCTGCACAGGGCTGTAGTCTCAAACTCTTACTTGCTTAGCAGATTGTATTGCATCTCCTATGGCTTTGTTCAATTTCATCTAGTGTAAACACAGTAGATGGAAGTTTGTTTTTCTGTTGCTGACAGCAAATTCTCTTGTATGAACATATTTTCCCACATAGATGAAAGATGTCGAGTTTGGCATGATCGTTTAAGTACATCATAGTAGAGGGGGACAGACAGAGTGCTGCGATGTAAGTAAGAAACTAAGATTAATTGTAAGGTAAAGAAACCAATCGATAAGCTAGTGAAAATAAGATGTAGACGTGAAAATAAATAGATGCCTCTTTCCCTAGCTTTTTTAGTGCTATCTGTTATAAAGTTAGCAGTTAGCGGTAGCAGAGGAAATTTATTTTTAATCCTCTGGGAAATGTTAATGAGTTTTTTCTGTGTGTGTTTATGTGTTTCTTGGGGGAAGGATAATGGACATAGTAAAACAACACACAAATACTGTTTGTAAGCAAGTGCTACCCCCAGTAACAGGCTTGGAGGCTGGTGAGAATTCTGTGGTGGTAAAAAGATCTATGACTAGCAATCATCTCAAAAGCTAATGTTTTCATTATTCAACATAATAAATTCATTTTACTTAATGTTTCTCTCTCTAGGTTCTGTATTAGTATTTGATTGTTGCAGGAGAAATTGCCACACACTTAGTGCTTTAATAAAAGACAGTCATAGACTTGTCATTCTGGAGGTTCGAAGTGTGATATGAGCATGAGGGGAACATGTGCACATATGGAAGAGCCAGAATATAACCCCCCGAATTAAAATAAATTAGGACATACACACAACACAAGAAAGAAAACACGGACCAAAAAGAAGCGTGATGTGGCCCACAGGTCTAAAAATTGAGGTGTCAGCAGGACTGTATTCCTTTCTGGAAGCTTTTGGGGGAAATCTACTTCCTTGCCTTTTTCCAGATTCACACTCTGTGGCTCCTGGTCCTTCTTCCATCGTCACAGTCAACAATGTAGCATCACTTGGTCCTCTGATTCCATCTGGGGAATGTTTTCTGATTTAAGCTCCAATAAGATTAGACTGGGCCTGCCCAGTGATGCAGGATAACCCCTCATCTCAAAGTCATTCATTTAATCAGACCTGTCGAGTTCCTTTGCCACAGAAGGTAACATATTAAGGTTCTGACGATTAGGACATGGATATGGGGGGAGCAGAGCGGAGTGGAATTTTCTTCCTGCGGCTGTTTGACTGTAGATTTCATGTTCCAACTCATTCATTTTCTTACAAGACCATTGAAGAAAATTTTAATGAAAAATCACAGAGAAGCTTGTAGCAAATTAGAATTTTCTGATTGTCTGCATCCAATGAAGAAAATGTTACGGATTCAGTAAAGAGGGCAGAGGATTCTAACCCTCCTCCTACCAGCTGTGCAAATCATCTCATTTCACAGCTTTGGGGTGTTCCTGACATTGAGTTATGTGATTGCTCATTTGAATTTCCTTTTTTAATTAATCATTTAATGAACTGTTCTTATGTACTTCAGCGTGTGATAAATACAATGGTCAGAACTAGTTTCTTAAGGATTTTTTTTAACATATCTCATAAAGATGATATCTTTTTATCTATCAAACCAACAAAGAACACGGAAAATGTACTTCTGGTGAGATGTTTCTAGATTTAGAAAACCATGACAACCAGTGTCCTCGGGAGAGAAAAAGTTGATGTAAAGGCAGGAAATTAGAGACTCTCCTTAGGGAATTCAAGGATCATTCACTATTATAGAGCAACACTTGTCAATAGAAGTACAATGTGAAAAACATAAATTTTAAATTTTATTTAAAGATATTAAAATAAACTACTTTTTATTTTTTAAATTTTTTTATTTTTTAAAATAAGTTTTAAAAAGGACTATGTGAACCTACATGCATTTTAAGTCTTTAGTAGCTAAAGTAAAAAAAAAAATCAAATATTTTATGCTCTATCCACATAATACTTCAACAAGGAACCAACCTAAGGAATTCCTGATGAGATATGACAGGCTGTGCGCTTCCCACTGATGGCAGACTCGAATTCACAGATGTCAGGTGGTCTCTGGCCACATGTAGCCATAGAGGTTACTGCACTGCACAGAGCAAGCAGAAGCGCTTCACTGAAGAAGCATCTTTACGTGACCTTCTCACTGGGTCATTCATAGCACTTTCTACTCTTACTCATCTGGACTGAGCGCTCGTCTCCTCAGACTGTGGCGCTCACCCTCTCTGGCTCAACGCCGATGTCTCTCGCCTTTTTCCCTGCCAACATCACTAGGAGAGGGTAAAATGAGCTTTCACTTCCTGCCTCCTCGCCATTGGCGGAGGCCACTTGTTACTGGCTAGTGACAGATCAGAAGATTTATGATGAAGGGCCACCTCGGCACTATGGATGTGGAGGACCTCCAAGATCTGGGGTCTGACGCCATCAAATTACTAAACCAGCCCTTGGGGCATCCACCCCATTTCTTCCTACTGAAAAAAACTGCAGCTTATTTATTGATGCCACTGTTAGAGAGTTTCTCTTTGGCTCGCACTTTGGTTCACCCCTAAGCGATATGAACTGTACTATGGATTCTGCTTTGGAGGAACTACATTCTCTTTCGCAGCTGGGCTTCCTGCTTGTTCCAAAAACAGGGGGCACTAGAGAGAGACTGAAAAATAGGAGGAAGAAGAAGAAGAAGTACCCTTTTTTCCTATTTTGCTATTAACAGGAATGTTCTGAAATAGCTAACGTGGTTTCTATTTTCTGAATGGACCCTGATATGTAACCCCTGCTCCTCCTGCAGTTCAGTCTCTTCTCCACCTGGCAGGGAAAATGATCAATTTAAAAAGTAAGTTAGATCACGTCTACAATGACTTCTGTGTCACTAGACATGGTCTGTGATATCCTGCATCGTGTGGCTTTGTTACTTCCCTACCGGGCCATGCTGCTGCTTTGCCCTAGCTTGCTCGGCGCCAAGTACCCAGGACCCCTTAGGTGCCAAGTAAAACCAGCTTCTCCTTCTTCAGGAGCTGTGCTGGCTTCTTCCTCTGCCTGGAGCAGCTCCCAGATCCTCACCTGTTCCATCGCTCTCCTACGTTAGCTCTCCGTTCATCCCACCAGCCAGGACCCCTCGGTACTCATAAAACACAACTCTCCACCACGCCTCACCTGCTCACTCTGCTCCATTTTTTCCTATTTAGCACTTCTCCCTACCTGACACCTTATATGCTTAGTCACTCACTTATTTATCATTCCTCTCCCCCAACTAGACTAAAACGCCATAGAGGAGGGGCTTTCAGGATTCGTCCGCTGCTTATCCCCGTGGCCCAAACAGTTCTTGAAACAGGATTTGCAGGACAGTGGAGGGAGATGTCAGTTTTTTAAAATTATTATTATTTTAACTTAATTAATTATATTTGACATCATTTGTGTTCCCCAGGGAGTACCCACCACCATTCCACCCGTGCACCATCACCTCAGTTTTGAGAAGGATGAACTTCAGGTTTTGTCTTGGCTCTTCCAGTAGATGGGACCTACTGAATACAGTTGGGGACATGGGGGAGAATTAATTAGTCGAATTAATTTGGTTAAAGCCATGGGGTTAAAGGAGAACATCCAGGGAGTGTTTATAGAAGGAGGAGAGTCAGGATGAAAAGCACAAGACACAATATCAAAGGGAAGTCCAAGTGTCCAGACGGAGGGGAGACATACATCCAGTGGACAGCATCCGGGGAAGGTGATGAAATGTCTCCGAGAGGTCAAGAGGGACCTGAAAAGCACACCCGTCCTTTGGGTTCGGTAACTAAGGACATTTCGTCAGTGCTGGTGAGAGCTTTTGCAAAGTGATGCAATGAGGCCTTTTTGCCAGGCCAGATTGTCACGGGTTGAGGCATAAATGAGACATGGGCAAGTCTGAGCTTCTCTGAAGAATCTCTTTGAAGGGAGGAAGGAGATCTTCTAACTAAATGAGAGGTTTTGCTTTTTAAAAACAATAAGATTTTTCATTATGGAAGTGACAGTCCTGAGGGCAGAGGTCAGCACTTGGAAGTGAGTGACAGTCCCAAGGGCAGAGGTCAATGCTGCCATGGAGGGTCTCCGTCCTCAACATGCTCATCGTTCCACATTCAGTGTCGAGCAATCTGGGGCCACAGTGGGGTTTTTGCTAAGTCTCTGGCACCATCAAGGACAGCAAAAGCCTTTTGAGGAAGTGTTCTTTGGAGTGATGTTTAAAGCGCCTTCAGACCCTCCTTCTGTTCAACAAGGCAGGGCCGACCTCTAATCAGCCTCCTTGCCAAGGCTGGCTTTGTTACGTCTCTACCCTGCCATGCTGCCGCTCTGCCTTCGCTTTCTCTGTTCCAACTACCCAGTTGCCAAGTAAAACCAGCTTCTCTGCCTTCAGGAGCTGTGCTGGCTTCTGCCGACCCTGATCTTCAGTTTTGCAAGTCTGGTAGCTAAAGAACTTGCAAAGACTCATCTATTACCCTTTCGTGTCCTCCGACCAGTTCCAGGACAAATATTCAAATGAGGTCTGTGGACAGATTGGCATAAGCCAGAGTCCCCCTTTTTATGATGGTTAATAATATGCATTGATGCCTAGTATAGCACGAATGCATGATAATTCCACAAAACCATGCAGTGAGAAATGTCTCTCTATGATAACTTCTGTACTCATGATCAAGGCAGGGGGACTTGTGAGTGCGGTGGCAATTAGTCCTATTGGGGCCTCCCTGGTGGCACAAGGGGTTAAGTCGCAACACTGAAGCTATCTGCAACCACTGCAGCATGAGTTCCATCCCTGGCCGGGGAGCGGACCCCATGACACAGCAAACCTCTCCTGCCTCGCCCGCTCGCTGCTCCCCTCAGCAGTGTGTTTCAGTAGATCCACCTGTTCTGTTCCCCACTCTGTCTTTGGTGAATCTTCTCACCCCCTCACACGCTGGCCTATACCCCAATTCTTGCATAAATGAATAAATCTAAAAAAAATTAGTCCTAGTGGTTGACTCAGTTTTTTCTTTGGGCTCAAGCGCCCACACCCGGTATGTGTTGACACACAGTGGTCACTGTTCATGATCTTAATGGTTTGCCAGCAATTACATAAGAAAGCTCTATTTTTGCTGAGAGTGATAACAAAAATAATTTCTTCTGAGGACTTTGCTGGAACTCAAAACCCACTTCAAGCCAAACAGAAGGAGAAGGGTCTAGTCTTGAAGTACTCCCTAATCAAAATTGTGCTCTGGTAGTTTCCTGGAGCAGCCTAACAAAGGACTGCAAGCTGGCTGGTCTGAAGTAACAGAAGTGCACGCTCTTACGGGCATGGAGGCCAGATCCTGAAACTGTTAGGAAGGAGGCTTCATTCTGCAGGCCCTAAGTGAGTCTGCCCCATGCCTGTCTCCTAGTTTCTGGTGGTTGTCTGAAACCCTGGCTGGCCCTGGCTGCAAGTGGATCACTCCAGTCTCTGCCTCCACAGCTCATGGGTTTCTTTTCATTTTGGTGTCCCTGCATTGTCAAGTGGCCTTCTTACAAGGACATAAGTCATTGGAATTGGGGCCTACCCTAGCCTAGCGTCACCTTGTTCTAACATGACTACCTCTGAAAAGACCCTATCTCCTCCAAGGAGGCTTACATCGGGGACTAGGACTTCAATGTTTTTTAAGGAAATATAATTCAGACAACAACAGAAGGTTATTGAGAAGTTTTAGAACTTTGATGAGCTCAGCAGAAGGGCCTACATTTAGCCTGTAAGAACTGAATTTGGTGTACTGACTAGAAATTGTGACCTTTGGGGGCCTCCCTGGTGGCCTAGGGGCTAAGTCTCAGCGCCATCACTGCCATGGCCTGAGTTCGATCCCCGGCCAGGGGGGGAGACCCACATGGCGCAGCAGACCTCTCCTGTCTCACCCGCTGCTCCCCTCAGCAGTGCATTTTGGTAGATCCACCTGTTCTGCTTCCACTCTGTCTTTGGTAAATCTGCTTACCTTTCACACCTCTGGCCTATACCCCAGTTCTTATATGCATAAACAAATAAAAATAAATAAAAAAAAAAGAAATTATGACCTTTGGGAATTCAAGCTTCAAAGTTGTAATCTCTAGGAAAATTAAAAACCCAACAGATTTCTTTCATCCTGAAATTGCTGTGAGTGGAAAACAGATTAGTCCATTCTGTCTCGAACCAATAGCACTTTTCCTCCTTCCAAATTGGACAAGCTTGGATTGGAAGTAGAAAGTCCAGTTGAAACCACTCATAACATTCCACAAACCAATGAAAATTAAGCAAAATTATAGCTATTTTCAAGACACTGTGCTGTGGGAGAATAGCACCTCCTTAATAGCACATCCAACTCCCCAACGCCCCTTTTATGGGCATTGAGGCATTTGTCTGAGGACCCGATAGTGCCTGGAACTCTTCAGAATTTGTAGTTTGTTTTAGAAAGTTTGACAGACATTGGTTTTTTGTATTTATGTAACTTACATGATGAATAGTATGTTGAGTATTAAGGTCTTACAAAATAAACCAAAAATCTTTTCTTTCTTTACAACGAGAATGATTTGGCTCTCAGAGTTACATATTAGTTTATATTTCCATTGGCTTCATTCCATTTTATAATTCAAAACAATTCTGGTATTATAGTGATTCTGTGATATTATTTTCCTTGAGCTCAAAGATGTCAGGGTGGACAGAGTTCTTTTCTGAGCTGAATTTCTGTCTCTAGGGATCTGGAGCTTTTGAAGTTGGCAAGGACTAATAATTTTCATTGTAACAGCTGCCACAAATAATTGAGCCTGCTAAACACCAACACATTGGCAGACTGGGTGAACAACCCCTTGAAAGGAGAATTTTCAGTATCAATCTTTCCACTTTATATCATTGTTCAGAAATTCCAGTTAAAATATTTTAGCGAACAGAGAACAATAGTAAGTAATATAACTGGTGCTTCCCACAGTCCCATTTCTTGTTGATGCCCACTCAGATGGAAGCTAGGACCGACTTGATTTCCTGGTGACTGGTGTGTGCAGAGACCTTAGAGACTGGGGAGTTGGCAGAGGGTTCAGAATCCATGGTATCCCCATGCTCCCATTGACTCAACTCTAAAGAGCAAGCCAACTGTAAAAACAGCTGAAAACGGGGACTGGGGTATTAGTTTCCTTTTGCTACTGTAAAAAAGTTGGAAGTAGAAAGTTGGAAATAGAATACTTATTTGGAAGACACACTGTAAATACGAGACCCTTCATGAACGAATCCTAAGTCTTTTCTGGGGCAAAGAGAGATGGTCAGAGGGAGGGCAGAATGGCAACAGGGAGGCAGAGGTGAGAGACGTCATTTGAGTGCCCTACTTTCCAGTTCTACACTTCCCTCTTCCCGGTTTGCAACCCATGGCGATTACCGACAACTTGCCCCTTTCAACTGATCATGCGGGAACCAAACATCCTGCAGACACAGCGCCCCCTGTGAGGAGCGCAGAGGGCAGCAGGAAGTGGTTCCTTTGGTAAGTGGCACCACCAAGGCAGAAAGCGAAGAAGGGCTGTTGCTCCAGCAAGCACAGGGCAGGCTTGCTATCGATTCAGGCAGACGGATAAAGGGGAGTTCTGGAGCCCTCAGTGGCTTTTTCAGGCTTTAATGCTCTTTCGGTGTCAGTGGTTGTGGGGCAAGCCTGCAGGCTAGTGAGGCAGGGAGGCTTCCTGGCCCCTGCAAACCTGTACTCTCTCCCTGGGCTCTCTCTGGTGTCATCTTGTGGTCCTGCCTCTCTGTAGTCACTTGTCCTCTCAAAGCCCTTCCACCGCAGTCATTTTCTGCTGTCCTTACAGCTCAGCCTCCAGGCTTAGCGGTGCCCGCTCACGCATGTCCACACTACACTCCAGGTGTCCACCATCAGGTACCTGGGCCTGGAGCACACGGCGTTGCAGGTGACAGCCAGAGGCCAGCTCTGTGCAAGCCTCAGCATTCTTCCTTTCCCTTACCAGGGTATTGCCTGAGGCACGAGCCAAAGGGGGCAGGTTCAGACATGGCCTGTCTCCTGAACTTTCAATCCACGGGGCCCCTTTCCTCTCTTCTGAAGAGATTTAGCACGTCCTGAGAGTGTCAGTGCCTTGGAATTTCGTTGCTTATTCCCTGCCTATATAACTAGTACAGCGATCCCTTGAAATTTAGTTCTGTCACCCCTGGAGACTGAGAAATAATGGAGTGTGGATAGCGACAGTGTCCTCAGAAGATGACATTGTGACACACTGTCCCCAGGCTGCTGTTCGGGGCAGTTGCTCATCGAGACCCTCGCTTGCCTTCTTCTGGAGTGATTTGCAATGAGGGTATTTTGGAAACTCTCCCTCCAGGAAGTTTCCTTCACGCTTTGATGTGATAAGGGAAACAAACAGCCTTAAATTAAAAAAAATTCAATTGTGGGCTCCTTAAGCTCCAGAATTAGGCTACAACTAGACAATGTGGCGAAAAACACCTTAACACACTTCAGAAACTTGTGACAAGGAACATGTGTGGAGAACGTGGGCCAATTACCATGGCGGTATGCGGGGTCATATTGTTCTGAGGGGATGCTAGCACTCGTGTGGCCACTGTGTGCTTGTTTGAATGCAGGGAGGAGGTTTAAAAATTCCTTTTACTTGCATTTCTTGGCAGCTCCTAACTACAGAGAGACTCTCTTAGCGTAGAGAAGAGAAACAAGTAAAATGATAATTTTCTGTTCTCAAAATGCTGTACATAAGAGTAAATAGTAAAGAATAAAAATCACTTTTTTTTGAGAAATTTTTGAGAAACTGCTCTCAGATCAGTGTTGAGAATTTTCTATACATTAATGCAAAAGTCCTGGAAATGCAGTCCTCATTTGCAAAGCTGAGACAGGGGGGCATAAAAGCAATGTGTTCAGTTAAGAAGTGGCAGATGAGGCAAACTCCCTGGTGGCGCAGCGGGTTGAGCGCCACACTGTGTAGCATCCGTGTGACAGCAGTGCGAGTTCGATCCCTGGCCAGGGAGGGGACCCACATGGTGCAGCAGACCTCTCCTGCCTCACCTGCTGCTCCCCTCAGCAGTGTGTTTCAGTCCATCTGCCTGTTCTGCTCCCCAGTCTGTCTCTGGTGAATCTTCTCACCTCCTGCACCTCTGGCCTGCATCCCAGCTATTGTATGCATGATAGATAAATCTTAAAAAAAAAAGAAGTGGCTGATGAGGAACTTGAAATCAGGTCTCTCACTGCTCAGACTGCTGGGATCCAGTCTCCATTCTCTGCTTGACCCTCCATGATGGCCCCCTTCAAATGCCTTACCACTTGGGTCTTTGAGTACCCCGACCACGTTTGTGTCCATAATACCTACTTCAGATATTGCAGAAATCTATTTCAGAGCCTAAGTGCTCAATAAATGCTGCTTTAATGAAGTGAATGAGTGAATTTTAACCTCAGCATTGGCGGGGTGGCTCAGACCGGTATACAAGATGATCTGGGCATTTGCTATCCCTTCTTGTGCTGGAGAGGCTCTCCTCAAAGTTCACACGTCTCAGTCCAGTCTCAGCGGCAAGTAGTTTTGTGGGTCTGACCCTTCTCAGTAATGGCTCAGCTGTAGGAACCAATATTTGGTCAATCCAGGGGACAGGCTAGTCTGACATCCCTGTCCTTTCAAGGGCCAAGTTGCTGACTTGACATTTCAGCTTCCCTGTGTTGGTGTAGTGGATTTTGGATTTGTGGGCGAATGACTCAGCACTTGGTTAATCATCAATTCTACATGACATCTTTTTTTTTTAAATTTCGAAATCGATTTTTGTGGATTCTCCTTTTCTCTCCCTTTTAGCACCTCCTATACCTTGGAAACTATGTTTCCCAGTGCTTGTTCTTCAACTTCTCCTCCACATTCTCTTTGTGCCACTAGATAAATCTGTGGGGGAAAGGCTGCCTCTCAAGGGCGCTCTCTGAAACCTTCTCTGGCACCGAGAATGGAGCCGAGTTTCAGGTTGTTGCTATAGAGAAAATGTGTTTTTCGTTACACAAGCACACTGCGGCATGTCCTAGTGTAAACTGTTGGTGACACTAAAGTTGACCCTCCTCTTTAAGTGCACTGCCTGTCAATCAAACTGAAGGGGTGAGTGTGCGCTTGGGTGTTATTCTCATCAGCTCTCAGGACATACCTACTGTACACTTGCATGGAAGAGCTGGGGTGCAGGCCAGTGGTGTGGAGGGAGAGGGGATTTACCAGAGACAGAGTGGGGAGCAGGAAAGGCAGATCGACTGAAATACACTGCTGAGGGGAGCAGCGGGAAAGACAGGAGAGGTCTGCTGTGCCATGTGGGTCCCCTCCCTGGCCGGGGATCAAACTCAGGCCATGGCAGTGATAGTGCTGAGACTTAACCCCTAGGCCACCAGGGGGGGCCCAGGCTGTGCTGTTTCACATGAGTGATGAGATAGAAAACACACCTTCCTTCTTACATCCACACTGCTGCCTTTTCTGTAGAATGATAACTCATTTTTTAAGATGTATTTACAGACAAGTAACACAGCAATAACCAGTGTGTGAGATCCCCAGTCCCATGCGCCTCCTGTCACGGAGTGCCTGTACTCTGCTCTGACTGGTCTTTATGCTACAGCATGGTGTGCTCAAGAGTGATATATTTTTGCCATCTTTTAAGCCTTTGTTATTTCTGAATGTGCTTCAAATAAAACCAGGGGCCTTCTGTTGGTCTACACTGTGTGTTCTGTGTATCTTTCCAAATTTTTCCTATTCTGCTTTTTCCTTGATGATTGTGCTCCAAGAAATGGGTAATCTTTTAGTTCTTCAGATAACTTAGAAAATATATATCCTCTATGTGATGCTAACCACTTTATCATGGACTAATCTCATTAATTCTCACAATTAGTCTTCTCTATTTCTCAGACTAGGAAACCAAGGTGTAGAAATATTAAATAACTTGTCCAAAGTCACATTTCTAATAATGACAAAACTGGGGCTTAAAATCTGGATAATCTGTCAGGCTCATACTTTTATCATATTTTTTGTCCAAAAAAATTCCCTGTTTTTAATGGAATGGGATACTCCTGCAGAACTGGTTGCTGAATGTTTTCACACCTTTATACAGGAAATGAATTTGCATCTTCCAGAAGCAGTAAACTACTGTTTACATCTCTATAAAATTCTTTTGTAGTTTAATTATTTCCAATTCTCCTCAGTGTAATTTTCCAATGTGTTTATTATTTTTGAATAGAGTTTGAGTTGTTTTTAAATATTCACTCTTCTTATTTTCTCAAATAACCTGTGGACCACAACGCCATAACTTTTTGGGTTCCCCCCCTCTCTTTCTCCCAGTAAAAAAAATAATAAAAAATTGGGCAGCCTGGGAGGGAGCTGTGGTCTTTTGTCTGTGTCACTTCAACGTTGCCACACAAGTTCCTCTAGAGGCAGTGCTGTAATTATCTTTGATCGACAATTTCTGAAAGACAGGAAAAAATTTTCTAGCTGCCTTGATAAGCTTAAGTAAAGAAAGCCTCCAAAATTTGATATGTGTGAGGTCTGCTTGGACCTTCCTTAGTGACCAGTGAGCCATCATGGGGCAAGCAAGTTCAAAGCCATTGACAAGCCAATCACTCTTCCCAATCCTGTGGCATCAGTCTGATATTTCCTTCTGCGAGAGAGTAATAACATCTAGTCCCAAAGCCAACAGAAGAAGTTAGAGGTTGCCTAGCAACATCATTCCAAGTACAAGTTTGTGACTTTCCAAGCAAAGGAAAGAGGGGAACCTTCTTTCTCTCTCAGCAACCTGTAAGCCTCTTGTATTCTCTGATTATGCTGATCTCTGGCTGACTGAAAGCATATAAGATGATATATGTAAAAACTGTTTCAGACAGTCAAGTGTGAGTATAAGATGGGATTATTACCTCTCATTAAATCCCATTCTAATCCCCAAACTCTATAGTGTGGTATTTTTGCAGCCAGAATATGAATCACTGGTCTCCAATTCCTGGTCTATTTTTCTGCTGCAGACAGAACTGCAAATGTCAGCCCCAACAAGCAAGCGAAACACCCCCTGAATACTTTTGTTCTTTGTCCTGGAGATAAGTGGCATCTGTTTTGCCGTCTGTTTTCGAACCCCTGTCTTTCATTCTGTGAATCACTTACCAAGCTGACTTGTTGGAATCTGTATTTTTCCCCTCTGTTTCCCAGTGAGTTTGCACTAACTAGCTTGTTTGAGGAGTTATTATACACACTAGTTGCTGAGGCATCTTAATCCTTCCTCCTGAGTCACCTTAATTCTTTCTCCTTGAAAAGTTCCCACAAAACTTTTCTATTATGACCTTGCTAAGCCAAAGCCAAGAGTTCCATAAAATCCCTTGAGAACTGCGGAAACATTAAATTGCTGAGAGACAAATCTCACAGGTGCCTCACACATCTCTGTGTCTGATGCGAGAGCTCTTCTCTGGTTGTCACCTCAAGAATGTTCATCTTGGGAGTTAGAGACAGTGTCTCCCTCTTGGGAAAAGGGAAGTTTTGCGTTGCTTGCCAAGAGAAACAGAGTACCTCCCTCAGAGCAAAAGAGCAAGTTTGCTTAATGTTCATGTAACATACATGGGTTTCCTTGGCTTGGGGTGCTTCTCCTTTAAGAATCCACTGTGTCTATAGGGATTGTCCATCTCTTTCATGCTGCCCTGTGAGGACTGGCTCGCAGAACCTGGCATGCTCTCCTGACACTGCCTGCACATTGCTCTGAGGAATGAGTCTTTTGTCTCCAACCAGGAGTATCGTATCTTCTGGCCGCATCTTTGAAATGGTGGCACGATATCTTATTGGCTTGAAAGTAGAAGGAAATATTAGATTTACGTCACAGTTTTGGAACAGGGTGGTCCCCAGGGAAAGGGGAGGTTGCCGGTTCCCTGCCCCACCCAAACGAGGTGACGCTGAGCAGAGAGGAGAGGAAACTGAAGAGGAAACTGGGGAAGGAAGGAAGCAGGATGGAGAGCAAGAAGGAGACCTGGAGGAGGCACGTGGAACAGAGACATGTGAAGAAGCTGTGCTTGCGTCTCAGCCTTGGGCTCCTACCAGGGACTTGGGGACGTGGAGAGAGATGACACATCATGGATGGGGGACAGGAAACAGACGTGGGTGAGAGACCTGGTGGGGGGATAACAATGGCAGCCTTTCACTTGGTTTTCATTTTGCTTTTTCCCTTCTAGACTTGTCTGGCCATTTCTGCCCCTTTCCTGTGGGTCCCCACCAGAAGATGCCTCAGACTTGTGGTGGGCTTTTGGGCCTCAGTGGTCTTGCTAATTGAGGCCAACCCTGGTTGGCTGGAGATTAACCCACAAGGGGATGGGTAACAGGATATTTCATGTAAAAACTATTATATCTTTCTTTCCCTTCTCTTCATTACACACTAATTGTATTAAAGTTCCATTCCATTAAAAGTATTATATATTTTGTCTCAATGCAGCAGATTTATTTAGAGTGTCCTAAATAGGGGTTCTAGGGTGCCCTTCACCCTGCCTGGTAACAGTTCTAGTCAGATCCTTCATGACTTCATGCTCACGAGTTCAGTAGATGTTTGGTGAAATGCATTTCAAATTGGTTTTAAGATACATTTTTTCTAAGAGACTTGAGAAGTCACATGCGCGTCTACCCAGAAAGGAACCATTCTGGAATCACTGCAGTGCAGTTCTGGTCACAACTTTTTATTAAGAAAAAAGTTTTGAGATCTTCATTTTCCGTAAAACTGAGTTAAAATTCCTTACTTGGCATTCAATAACCACAATAATATGATTTGGTTCATCCATCGCCAGATAGAAAGTGAAGAACCATTACCCTCTGAGAATTTTAACCAGAAAAGCAAATCCACACACCAAAACCATGAAAGGCAAAATACCAAGTCTGTAGATGCCAGCGCCATGTGAGAGCCTGAAGCCAAAGGACAAACGGCTCTGCTCGCTTTAATAGAAACTGTTTTATATTTGAGAGAGACCCAAATTCCACTTTTACTTTTTTTTTTTTAAAGATTTATTTATTTATGCACACAAGCACTGGGGCACAGGCCAGAGGTGTGGGGGGGTGAGAGGATTCACCACAGAGAGCGGGGAG
>JAGFMF010011629.1:10635941-10647915 GCA_019455555.1 Galemys pyrenaicus
TTATTAATATAGTTCTTATTCCTTTCCTTGATCCTCATTTGGTTCCCTTATGTTCCTCCTAAGGGAGGAACCATCTGGTATTTTTCTTTTGCCTTCTGAGAAATATACCAACTTCTATGTATTGATAAATTTTTCTTTTTTCTACTTTTTCATTCATTCACTCATTTTATTTTCCATTCATTCATTTTGAAGGGAAGAAACTCACAGTTTTTAACACATGCTCATCTTGGCCGTGAACTGAAGGAAATTGAGAACCACTTCTTGGAACATAGAAGTGATAATGGACATTTACCATATTAACATTAGAAGGTGCAGCTGGTAAGGCCAGGCACTCTAGCTTTTTTTTTCTCCTAAAGATTTATTTATTTATGCATACAAGAACCGGGGCACAGTACAGAGGTGCAGGGGGGTGAAAGGATTCACCAGAGACAGAGTAGGTAGCAGAACAGGCAGATCCACTGAAATACACTGCTGAAGGGAGCAGTGGATGAGACAGGAGAGGTCTGCTGTGCCATGTGGGTCAGCTCCCTGGCTGGGATTGAACTCATGTTGCAGTGGCTGCAGATGCTTCATAGTGCTGAGACTTTAACCGCTGTGCCACCAGGGAGGCCCCACTTTGGCTATTTTGTTCACTGCTCTGTCCCCAGTATCTGGACCATAATAGGTACTGAATAAATATTTACTAAATGAAGAGACTTGTTAGGCAAAGCATTGTGAAAAGCTCATTATTTCATTAAATAGTTAACAAAGACCAGATTTTATATGATCTAAAAGCTATTTCTAGTTCTCCACCCCCTTTTTTTCAAAAATGGTGATCCATGGTTAATAAAGCAGAATCTTCAAATGACAGGAAACTAAATTTGCAAAAATTTGGCTGATGTGCAGTTTCTCTATTTTTAATTTCACCTGTTGACTCATGCTTAGAGAGCTGTGGTTTTTACGTCTTTAATTACCTGCTCTTTTGTCATCTTCAAGGCTACACGAGACTAAGCAGTTCAGTTAGTCCTTCCTCTTCCATTGCCCTTGCAGTGCCTCCTTGTGGCAAGCCTTTTGAAATTTCATTTGTTCATCCATTTATTCATTCAAAATTTATGATTGTTAAATAAATTCAATTAAAATTCATGAATAAAGTGTGTTCATCCATGACCTTTTTTCCAGTTTTATTGAGGTATAATTGACAAAATTGCAAGATATTTAAAGGGTACATCCATCATGATTTAATGTATATAGCTATTGTAAAAGAATTGCTAAGATCTAGCTAATTATCTCTTTCGTCATCATCCCTATTTATATATTAATTCTTTTTAGTGAGAAAATTTAATTTCAATTCTCAGCAAATTTCAACTATCTAGTATTATGTTATCAACTGCATTCACCACGTGCTACATTAGCTCTCAGACTTATCTTTAGCTGGAAGTCTGTGCACATTCACCAGCCTCTCCCTATTTACCTTTTCCCACCAAAAAAAATGTTATAAAATACAGTATTTGCTCTTTTCTCCAACGTTTGGACTTCCTTCTTTTCCTACTCCTAGATCACTTTTGGTGCCACAGTTTAGGGTAACAGAATTTGCATTTAGCGTTGGTTACAAACTTTTAACAATTAGAAAATTGGGCCTTCCTGGTGGCAGAAGGGGTTGAGCACTGTGGGGCTTCACAACCACTGTAGCACAAGTTCAATCCCTGGTGGGGGAGAGGGTACCGACATGGCGCAGCAGACCTCTCCTGTCTTGCCCGCTGCTCCCCTCAGCAGTGTATTTCAGTCCATCTGCCTGTTCTGCTCCCCACTCTGTCTCTGGTGAATCTTCTCACTTACTCCCGCACCTCTGTCCTGTACCCCAGTTCTTGTATGCATATACTAATAAAAGTTGAAGAACATGATAGGTCTGTGGAAGGATATCTAGAACAAAATGTATTTGTTTTCTTAACAAATAAAATGTACCAATTTCTGATTTGGGGGATGATGAAAAACTAATGGTAAGTATTAACTGAAGTTCAAAATCAGTGCACTAAAGGAGAATGGGGAGTAGTTAAAGATAGTTAAATAGAGAGTAACTCAAAGCAGAGAGGTCAGAAGTCAATGACAATGACAAGACCATATGAAAATACAGGGCAGCAAACATAACCTTTCTTTCCATTTTTTGGTCAAATTTATTTTCCCCTATAAGACTGCTGAGAAAATACAGGCTAACCAGACTATACTCCCCTCACTCCAAAAAAGAAAAAAGGAACAGAACTCTGCGATGTGTGGCCTGCTTGTTGGAAGACCCCTCTAAAGGCCCCTGGAGCCTCACAGTCCACAGAACGATTACAAATCACCGTGTGTTTACGCAGGGGCCTGCACCTCCGTCCATCTGAATTTAATCTGAGAAGACTCCACACTGGTAGTCAAGAACAGATAATTACTTCATTAACTTTTGGAATGTCTGTGGTATTTGCGTTGCTTTCTGAAGACTCAGCTCTGCCACAGGGAGAGAAAAGACAAGATCTAATGAGGCTATTCGTGCCTGCCAAGTCTCCCTTTCTTTCCAAGACGGGAAACATACTGGTTGTGGGTAAGAGCCAATATTTTATCAGCCTTAGCAGAGACTCACCCACTGAACATCCCAAGTAAATACTCTTTGGGTCTTGGTCAATGTGCCAGCCCAAGGTCTTCACCCTGCTCCCCTCAAACCTTTACCCAGGAATTATTTTCTTTTTTTATTAAAGATTTTATGTATGCATACAAGAGCTGGGGTACAGGCCAGAGGTAAGAGGGTGAAAGGAGTCACCAGAGACAGAGTAGGCAGCAGAACAGGCGGACTGACTGAAATGCACTGCTGAGGGGAGCAGTGGGTGAGGCAGGAGAGGTCTGCTGCACCATGTAGTGCCCCTCCCTGGCCGGGTATCAAACTCACGCTGCAGTGGCTGCAGAAGTCCCACAGTGTGGCGCTCAACCCCTTAAGCCACAAGGGAGGCCCTGCCATGCTATTTTCTTCTCCTTAAGTCAATCTACTTTTATATGTGAAGATGAAATATACTTATGTATAGTGAACCATGTACTTTCATGTACTTTTTTCAAACTTATCTGTAATTTTAGGAATGATTTAGAGATTTTTTTTTTAAAAGAAAACAACTGTGTTCTGTTCCTCAAAGTTTTCAGATGTTAGAATTTTGTCTTATGTCTAAATGCTGTAGGGAAAAAAGATTAAGCAAGAAGCATTGAATTATTTGGGAAAAGTCTCTGTGGAAATGAGGGCTAGTACAGTCAAAATGGTTAAACCATCAAAGGCAACATACATTAAAACAAAAAATCATGTCTGAAACCCCAAACAGTGGGGTGCTTTTTCATCCGTTACTGTCATTGAAATATTTTCATCTTTTTGCTTCTGGGCATTAAAATGCAACTAGTCCACCACCCACAACAACTATTTGCATAAATAATAAAAAATGAATGGTCACACAGCACAGGGATAGCATTGAAATTTGTTTAGTGAAATGTATGTATGAGAATGTGGTGTTAGAGCCATTTGCATCATAATAGTCTGGACTGTCTCGGGGCTTTAATTCTGGCTTCTTTATATGGCTATTGTCTTTTTTTTTTTTTTAAGAAAACATCTGTGTTCTGTTCCTCAAAGTTTTCAGATGTTAGAATTTTGTCTTATGTCTAGGTGAGACTATAGGAATCAAATATCTGCCACCCCAAAATAAATCTTCTTGGAGAGAAGTTGACTTCAGGGCAGGACCTCTGAAGGCTGGGTGGAAGTTGCTTTTCATATTTATCTGTAAGCTTCTCTGTAAGGGCTTCTACCAGGAAGACCTGATCTCCTTAACTCCTTTTCCTGGAGAAGGCAGCACTAAACCTACATACTTTTTATTTGCTGTGCCTCCCTCTGTAAACAGCCTAACTGAATTTCCCCTTTCCACCCCGCTCACCCCAACCTAAACTGTCTTGGCTAAACTTTTAAGGTGGGGTCTAGAGTGTGGGTGAGTTACTCAGACATGCTAGGTCTTTCCCATGTGTGCAGGAGATATACATGTTATTTAACTTCTATACGGCCTTTCATAACCTGTCAGATGCTTGTCTGATTTGCCAGCCTCGGGGACCCAAAAGGGCATGAGCTGATTTTCACCCAGCAAATGGGATAACGAAAAACCTCCCTTGGGTTATCTTTGGAGTGAGAGAGAATTCTGAGGGTTTCTTCTCGGTAGTCTGCTGCTGTAGGCCTGGCCCATTCCTCAGCACAACTACTGTGCAGATCTCCCTTCCAGCCTTGACATCATAAGGCTTCTAGGCCACGTAGGACACATTTGGTGGCCTTGTCCCACAGCGCCCGAGACTGCTGGTGCATCTTTATCCTGAACTGACAGCATTCTTCCTTTAACCTTCTTCTGGGAAGATGAGGGGCAGCATCCCACCATGGTGGGCATTTTCTTTCTCTTACCTCTTTGTTACTGAGTTTCTGCCTTTTAGGGAATAAGGTCAGTAGGATCAGTGAATATTTAAAAAAAATTATCCCGAGACAGTCTAAGTAAAAGAAATTGTAAGCAGGTAAGGTATGAAATGCCTCTTTGTACGCGGAAGCTGGATGGCCAACTGGGTTACCCAGTGCCCAGCTGAAACAACAAAATTGGATTTTGGGCTAAGTGGCCCCAGGCATCCTGTTTAAGTGGGTAGAGGAAAGTTTTGAGTCCCAGGGCAAGTTAGGGATAATTAGGCAGCTTCAGGGACAGGGCAGGCAGGGACTTCAGGAGAGTTAAGGAAGGCTCCAGAGATGAGGGCAACAAATTCCAAAGGGGACTAATCAAACACCTCCAGGAAGAGGGGCAACAGGACCTTCTGGAACAAGGATGATAAAGAAAAGTAGCTAAGACAGGACAGGGACACAGAGACTTAGTTCTGGGCACAGAGACATGAAGGCTGTGAGACCACCCAGAACTAGCCAATCACAGAGAGACCAGGGGAGCTTTAGGATAATTAGGGAAAGAGGGCGCATATATTCCCTGAGGCAAGACTCCTCTTCAGCTCCCTTGCCCCTCCCTGGCTGGTTCCATCTGACTGGGAGTCCCACTTTATCCCTTTTCTCCTCAATAAGCCTTTTCCTTCTCTGAACAAATCTGCCTCTTCTCAGTTGCCTGAGTGTCAGTGAAGTTCCTGCTGTGGCTTCCTGAGACACCGACAGGCAGTGCTCTAGGACTCTGCTGCCGCCACAGCCTGCGGGCCACTCTTGACTGAGAGACTAGGCCTGAAAACCTGAAATTATGGTATCAACTTGGACTGATGGTTCTGCCTTTCATCCTGGCCCCAAAATTTGGGCTACCAGACTGACCAAAGGGGCCATACTAGAGCAAAGGCATGGAATCTTAATTGATCATTTGCCTCACAGTTTCCTGGAGGGGGAAGGCCCACCGCTGGAATATAACCTGTCTGTACATGCCCAGGCAGAGCCCAATCCAGAACCAGCTATGACACTGCTCCCTTGAGACCCTTAATTATTTTCACCTTAACTCCCCTCCAGGAACCAGGTCAAAATTGTTTTTCCAGCACTGGTTTCCTTGTGCATGAGACACTAATAAAGACTTGCCTGGTTCGCCTGAAACTCTGGTTAATTCTTTCTCCTAGAGGGTCTCTGCACCCATACTTTTTTTGGGGGGATTGGGTGAGGGGTGCGGAGTCTGTAACACTGTTAGTAAATTATCATTAGCAATTTCCAAGGAGTCCAAGCTGGTCTCTTCGGCCTCTCAACAGCCTCACACTCTGCCATCCAATAGAGTGACGCTGGGAACATAAACTCATTTTCTTAGCCCAGTAAAGGGGTTACTTACGTAGTTAATTCTACAAGGGATGGGTGGGGAACATCACAATATAGAGATGTGTAGAATACTTATCCCGGTCTCTTTTTTGTGTGGCCCATCGAGAAATGACTTTCAACTTTACCTTATTAGCACCTTGCAGTTAGCCTTTTTCTGACATAAACCTATACCAAACATATTTATATAACCAGGCCATGGCATTTATGATGAACTAGGCCTTGGAGGTGATCATTTAGCATTGTGATAATTAACATATGTCTTACCCCATATGGTACAAGAGAGGAAAACCAAAGGATAGTTTTGGGCTCTCTCTCCCACATGGGTCATCTCTCCTGGTGATGACTCCAAATGCTGCTGGGAAAGCTCCCTGATCCCACTGAGGGGAAATCTGCACTCTACTGTGGGTGGGGCTAGAGAAGCAGCAGATGCATCTACGTGGAGGAGACAGAGTTGAGTTTTCGTTGCGCCAAGGCCAAGCAAAACATTCTATTTACAGTATGGTAAACTCTAATGTGGCGTCTTAAGGGGTGAAGAGATGGAAGTCCCCTGAATGGTGGTGAGAGAAGGGAAGAGCTGAGCAGAGAACTGTCCACACCTACTGTGGACCTTAGGGAAGTCACCTCTTATCACTAGACCTTTGTTTCCCCCTTGGTGAAATAAAGGGATCAAGCTAGATGATCTCTATGTTCCTTCACCTTTAATCTTTTTTGATCTTAAGAATTAGTCAAACTGTTGGTAGTAACTACAGTGAGAAAGGCAGCGTGGGGACATGAAGACTACTTCTTTTATTTTTTAAAGACAGTCATAAAATATGTGAACAGTTTCTCCAACCTCCTACCTGGTACGGCAGGCAAGAGGGCAAACCCATCTGCATGGACTTGAAGTCAGAGGTGGCCTGTTCTGCAGCCTGTAGAGGTAAAGCAGTGTTTCAACCCTGACTAATGACTAAGGAGCAGGATCAAAATGATTTTAACAATGGGAACCTAGTGTTTTCTCTCCTGCATGTAGATAACATCAATAGTTTTTAAGTCAAGATACAGAATCAAAAGGTCTAAGCTCTTCCCCTCCCCCACAAGAACAATTACACACATATATACTTTTGACATGAACAATTCACTATTCCTGGTCTCATAAATGAACTCATATTTCTGATAGCTGGAACAGTTCTCACGACTCAATAGCTTCTTGTGTTCAAATCACTTTATCTAATGAATTCTTTGTCTATTTTTAGACTTTTATTTCAATCAAAGGGTGTAATCCACCCCCTCTTCTCTTGGAGATAAAGATACAAAATCTTTAGACAGATACACAGAGACTCATAGAAGAGTCTCTAGGCAGGGACCTGCATTCTTTTTGGCTTCTGTCAGGGAATACTCAGGTCTCTTCTGGGGCCCCAGTGGATTTGGATTACCTTTCACGTGAAGAAGAATCTTTCATATATACAGAGCTTTCATTGGTAGCCAAAGCTTCAAGTAAGCCAGGAGAACCCAGACATGTGATTATAAATATACACTGAAATTGGCAAGCTATGGTCTCCAGGAATTTGTCTCTCTCAGGCCCATTTCTTTGCAGACAATTTTGCTTCCTCAATACTTAAAGCTTATTAAAGATTCTATCCTGTGCATGCTTTGGGCCGAACCCTCTTGAGGTGTTGCTATTGCTCTGAGTTTGTCATTTTTTTCCTCTCTTACTATCTCTATTTCATGTGCAATTCACTAAGGCTTTTATCATAATTCCCAAGCTGAAGTAAAATTCTTCAATAATAGGTATAATTTTCATTGAACGATCGCTTTCCTTTTCTTATTATTGGTGTTCTATCACTTGATGTGCAAGAGTTGTTTGTTGTAGATAAAACCTTCTGGTTGAGAAGGATGAAATAAAAGATGAAGGCGATTTAGAAGCTTGCTTTTCTGCCACGCAATCTTATCTGAAGCCTATTTTCCCCGCCAGACTCTACCAGCTCATTTCCCCAATGTCCACATGGAGAAAACTATTATAGAAATGGACATAGGCATAGACATTTGATTTCGACCCAGCCAATATACTCTGGAGAATATTTAAAAGTATTTCGTCCGTGACTGGAACTTGAGAGTAAAACAATACAGCTCTGTTGGTTCTCTCTAGTTCTTATATGTTTGCTAGTCCCCTTGCTCCCATTCCCCCTGCTCCTTATTATTTTTTTTAAAGATTTATTTATTTATTTATGCATATAAGAGCTGGGGTACAGGCCAGAGGTGTGGGGGGGTGAGAGGATTCACCAGAGACAGAGTGGGGAGCAGAACAGGCAGATCAACGGAAGTACACTGCTGAGGGGAGCAGCGGGCACAACAGGAGAGGTCGGCTGAGCCATGTGGGTCCCCTCCCTGGCCGACAGCAGGGATCGAACTCATGCTGCAGTGGCTGCGGTTTGCTTCATAGTGCATTGCTTAACCCACTGCGCCACCAGGGAGGCCCTCCTTATTCTTTTTTTCTGTTAGTTGTCAAAGTGCGACAGCTCAAATTCATTTGACTTTTCAACAAGTACTCATTGCACAATCATCATAGACCATTGTTCTAAGCACTGAGGATTCATCACGGAACAAGACAGACAAAATATCCTGACTCTAGGGAGTTTTATTATAATAAGAGGCCAAAAGCAGGTAAGAGGTGCCCAGGAGAAAAATGGTGGGAAGGATGTAGGTAATGCCGAGAGCAGAGAGTGAGTTTACCTTTAAGCTGCATGTTCAGGAATATCATCATCCAACAGTGATATTTGATCAAAGACCTAAAGGAGACAAGGCAGCAAGATGACTGCATAACCAGTGGGCTGTGATTCTTTGGCTTAAGCAAGAAAAATGGAGTTGTCATTTCTTGAGAAGGAAAAGGTTGTAGAAGGAGCATGTTAAAGAGATTTGGAGTTTGATGTTGCATATGCCAAGTGAGAGATATCTGTTAATTTTCAAATGGAGATTATCAGCAGGCTCCTGGGAATCTAGAGTTCAAGGCACAGATTCGAATGGCACATATAAGTTGCCCTACCTAAAGAATTAAGTTACATCCTCTGTATCCAGAACAGTCTTTCATTACTGATTGTCTTAGGCAGATCAAGAAAGGAAAATGACCGTCACTTTTACTTATTCCACTAGACTACATATAAATTTCCTAATATGGTGATTTTAAAACATGACCATAAATTCTTTGAAATGCTTCTCATCAAGATATAATGTCTACTCCCCTTGATTTGGGCATGTCTTTGTGACTTCTTCAACCAACTAGGTATAATAACTGAAGAGCCTCGGGACTTCCAAGGCTAGGGCATAAACCACAGGACATAGTCTGCTTTTCTTTGTTGGGATGTTCATCCTTGGAACTCTACCATTATGTATGAGAAAATCCAAATCAAATCAAAAGGCATGGGCAGAGAGAAACTGAGACTCCCATCCAAAATCTCAAGCTGATAGCAAACACCAATTCTACAACCATGAGTGTGCCATCTTGAACACAGACTTTCCAGGGTTAACTGAATTGCCTCACTTGATGTTTTGTAGACCAGACAAGAATCTTCCCATTGAGCCCAATCCAAACTGAATGTTTTTAGCAAAATAAAAACTATTAGTATATAAATACCATTCGGGGTGTAATGATTACTTGAACACTTAATTTGTAAGATTTTGAGAGAAGGACCATGTTTTTTTTTTAATTATTATTATTGTATCTGCAGTCCTTGACATTGTTTGAGTGCATACAGTAGGTACTAAATAACCGTTTAAATGAAAACATGACCCAAGGGGAAACAGCTGTGGCCTTCTCACAAACTGAGGAAGGACGTCTGGACCATTAAGTTCCTAGTTGAGAAACAGAGTTTAGCTTAGTGGAAATTAGAGTGGGGGTAGGGGTGGGGGTGGGGTTAAAATTGAAGCATGCTCTGAATTGTGCTTATCCAGGAACACTTATTGACAAAGTCATTTATTTTGGAAGTGACTCTAAAACCTTTCAAATAGAGTCATATTTGAAATGAGACATTGCCTGCTTGGTCTCAGAGCCTGTCAGCTGCTGAAAGAGGTAGCAAAAGAGGTTCTTATTGCTTTAATAGCCATAATGGAGCTTCACATTCCGGTGTGATCTGGAAATGTATTCCACAAAGTAAATGTATATAATGAATATGAGGGAATTACACACATGATTTGTGCACCAATTTTCCCCATATGTGGAAAATCATACCACGGGCAGGGCCATTGTGCTGTGGACAAGGGGGAGAGAAGAAAAAAACATCCTTGGGGACCTTCTGAGAATCCTTTACAAGAGCATCATCCCTGAGCCAGCAGCCTAATAGGCTATGGTGTGTACAGTGAGGCCAGCATTAGTCTCTTCATTTCCACTTGGTGATACACGACATCACTCAAGTCCCTTGTCTTTCAAAGGGCACTCACATGCTTTGTGGATGGGCCTGGCTTATATAATCATGGGGGAAATTCTTATTCAACATGCAGACTCCAAGGTCCCCAGAGATGATCTAAGTAGGTCCAAATGGGATCCGGGAAATTGCATTTTTTTTTGGCAGGGCTTATTAATAATTCTGATGTAGGTGAACGAGACAGTCCTTTGAGAAACACAGAACTGAAGAATAGCACCCGAAGGCCTCAGATAAGAGGAAAATGAAACAGTCAGGCTGGGACATCAAGGAAGCTCTAAGACAATAAATTAAAACAAATTAAAAGCACATAGTGAGTTCTCCACCCTGGCTCTCTGTTAGAATTGCCTGAGGGAACTTTTAAACCACAGTAGCCTGGGAAGTAATGAATGATAAACTTGCCCCTTCAGCAGTACTTAGAGCAAGAGAAATCCACGCCCTCCACATTGTCTCAGGTAGAGGAAACAAGCAAAGCAGATGCTAAGAGAAGCTAAGAGCCTGCTGGTGACCTAGCCTGGCCATGTGCACTGATGGATGGGGCCGAAATTGGGGCAGACGATTCTGAAAATTCTGATGAAAGGACTGAAGAGGAGCAGGGGACTTGCACAGAGAACCAGCCCAAAGAAGAGGTGATGGGGACTACAGCAGGGGCTACACATGAGGAAAGAAATCAAATACTATCTAAAAATTGACAATGATGGAAGAAAAGAAATAAAACTCCTAAAATTAATTAATTAACTAGGGATTACTTTTAATTAATTAAGATGGGAGACAATGCATACAAGCAATGGCCAGAGGGGTTTCAAGAGCTTCTAGTCTTGGCTGCAGAGCTGAAAGTGGGCAGGACCAGAGCGGCTGAGTGGAGAACTGCTTTGGGGGAAATTCGGAAATACAGAGAAGGGGAATGCTGGGAGATAGACAGTGTAGGAAAAGAAGGAAATAAAGGAAAAGGAAGGGTCCTGTGCAAGCTGGAATAAGCTGCTCCGTCTTTTCCTTCTCTCCCTGCCCATCACTGCCATCTGTGGAGAAATGGCGCATGGGAGCATATAGGCAGAAGGCGGCCTCAGCCCAGGTTGTGAGTAGGAGAAGAGGAAAGCAGGCAGTTTCCATGGGGAAGGGCTGCAAAGTCAGAAGTTGTGACTAAGTTTCCTGCTATCGACGTCTACCCAACAAAAGTGAGGGTTACTGTGATGACAGCGATCAGCGTTAACCAAACATTCTCCAATGTGCATCTGAAAAACACCTGAATCAGAAAGACAAAATCAAAGTAGATAAGTCAGGAAAAAAGTCATGAAGAAGTGAAACTAGAACTGAGGGAAACTAGGAAAGAAATAGAAGCCACAGAACTCTCTCAGCTATAAAGATCAGATAGCAAGGTGCCCCAAGGAGGATGGTTCAAACAGAAACTTAATAAAGTTGCTGAGTAAAAGGTGATCAAGCTGAAGAATAACAATGAGATAAAATAAAATAGAACAGAAGAAGCTGGAACAGAATTAAGACAAAAGGAGGCTGAACATGACTATGATTAGTGGCTCTGAAAAAGAAGAAAAAAGGGGAGAACAGAACATTTAACTCAAATCCAAGAAAATTTCGGAAATAAAAGAATTGACTCTGCACATGGAAGGGCTCAGGGAGTAGCTAGGAAAATGGACCACGAACAGTCAACTCCGAGACATAGAGCCTTGCAAAATCGTTTGATTTTTTTTTATTAAAATATTTTAAAATTTACATATACTTGCCATTAATTGTAATCCCCATGTATTCCCCATCACCATCTCACCAGTGCACCATC
>JAGFMF010011629.1:10648049-10685716 GCA_019455555.1 Galemys pyrenaicus
ACTTGCTTCACTAAGCATAATCCCCTCCAGATCCATCCATGTTCCCATGAATGAGTCTAGTTTTTCATTTCTGATTGCTGAGTAGTATTCCATCGTGTTTGATTTTAAAGATAAAGGGAAAGAAATTTCTCAGAGGCTCTAGGCAAAAAATGAAAAAAAAATTACAAAGGGAAGGGAATTAGATTGGCCTCATATTTCTCAAAAAATAACATATAAGCAAGGAGGTAGCAGGCAGCATTTTGAAGGAAAAATCAACGGTCCTTGGGGCCTCAAGGTCACAGAAAACCAGCTTTGAATCTGCCAGGAACACTGTGCACACGCATTGACAGTGAACTTACTGGAGGGCTAGCAACATCCAACCAAAACTGTGTGGGAAATACGAACTAATGGAGAGCACATCACTTGCTTGACAATGGAGAAAAGACTAGAACAAGGGGGGAGGCGAAGAAAAAAGTATAAACATTTTTGAATAAAGTAGCACAAACTCAACTTCCATATGTCCTCCCACTGAGAAGTGGGAGAGAAAGGAGGCCACTGGCTGATGTACAGGCGATAAGAGCTGGAATCATGTGGGAGCTGGAATCATGTAGAAAAGTCAGAGTATCAGATGAAGAAAAACGGGATTAAGAACACTATATGAAGCATTAGTGCAAAAGTAACCACTAAGTAAAAACACAGCTCCTTCACACACACACACACTGTAATAAAAACATGAAGTAGGACAGAATTGAGAGCAAACACTGTTGACCTATCATAAAACTGAGTGGGCCTTACTTGCCTATTAAAAGAGTCTCAAATTGGCTTGTAGAGCAAACACCCAACTCTGTGTTGGATGGAAGATACACTCTGAAAATACAGCAATGGAAAAAGGTAAAAATAAAGGGGAGACTGATCAGCAAATGGGAAGAGTAAGATGACGAGGATTGCAATATAAGCATATAAAATGGCCCTGGAATATATAAAGACTATCCGGTATAACTCACAATAGTGAAAATCCTCACCCACTGGATTGGCCATGCCATACCACACCAAGACCTCACTGGTCCTTAGGCTGGGCAACTATTCCAATAGTTTCATCTGAGAAGATTTTATTTTTGTGTAAAGTGCACATTGATTAACCCCCAGACCACATGGAGAATCCTTCCAACAAAGCACAAATATTTGAAAACCAAGATAAGGCACTGCTTATTTTAATTCTGTTCATAAATCATATCTTACATATAATAATGTATTTAACTTGGGGCCTCCCTGGTGGCGCAGTGGGTTAACCACAGCACGATGATGCAAACTGCAGCCACTGCAGCACAAGTTCTATCCCTGTCGCTGGCGGGGAGCTGACCTACATGACGCAGCAGACCTCTCCTACCTCGCCCGCTGCTACTGTATTTCAGTTAATCTGCCTGTTCTGTTCTCCACTGTGTCTCTGGTGGATTCTCTCACCCTCCCACACATGTCTACCCTGTACCCTGTACCCCAGTTCTTGTATGCATAAATAAATCTTTAAATTTTTTTTAAAAAATGTATTTAACACTATATAATAAGGCATATATATGTATATACACACACATATACATATACATTGTGTGCACACACACACACACACATACTTGATCGAAGCCTGGACTGGGAGTAAACCCCTTATGCTTGAGAAAGATTGGTTTAATGTCATCAGTGTCGATAGGAGTGCATTTACATTAGGGCTAATTTCCCCATCAAGTCCCTCTCTGGGTGAGGCTGATACTGTAACATACACTTATCAACTGGCCCACACCTCCCTATAGCGCTCACCTCTAATCGCTCTTACAGGACACGGGACATGCCATTTTGTTCTCATGGAAACAGGATTCAGATGGGTTTTAACTGAGCCCATTCAATCTCATTGTGGCCTCATGAGGCAACTCTGATTTTCAGTTGCTTAGTGTTTTTGTTTAAAAACTTGCAGCTGAACGTTAAAACGTGAAGGTTGGTTCAGCACAACAGCAAAAACACCAGGTACTGCGTGTCCTCAGACCTTCGGGAGAGCAGGTGGAGCGCTCCCCCGTTAAAAAGCCTGCACAGCTGAATGACATTGTTTTAAACAGGTGGAGCGAATGCTTCTCCATGGGGGTGACTGCGCCATGAAAACTGGCAAAGTCTGGGCGCCCTGTTGGTGATCTCAGCCGGGGTGTACTCCTGGCACCTAGTGGGCAGAGCTCAGGATTCTGCACAACTTCCTGGAGTCTCCAGGCCCCCAAAGGAGGACTTACCCCTACAGCGTCAGCAGTGCAGGGCCGAGGAAGCCTTCGTGATCTCGGGCTTCATTTTCATACCCGGGGCTTTCCTTGTGTGGGATGCCCGTGGTCTGTCCCAGGGTGTGGTGCCAGGAAGGCACAGGGCAAGTTCTCGATGATTCTGAGCAGACGGGTAAAGGAGGAGTCCTGGAGCCCTCGGTGGCTTTTTCGGTTCTTATTGCATCATTATCTCAGAGGCGACCGGGTACAAGGCAGGCAGGGGGGTCGGGGGCCCATAGGCTGGCAGGCCTCTTAGCCCCCCCGCGCATCTTCACTCTCTGGGCTCTCTAGCCTCTCTGCTTCTACTGCTGCTGCTCTCCTTGTACTGGCGTCCTGCTCCCCTGGCGTCAGGACGCCGCCCCTATACGCCCGCGTCTAAGCCCGGATGCACCCATTTGCGCATGCCCACCTAGGCACGGTGCAGGACCGCAGGTGTCCATCATTACACCAGTGGCAGGAGGGCGGAAAAGCCTGCTCACTTTTCTCTGACCCTACAGAAGGGTTGCGCCCCTTCCCTCCTTCACATGCTGAAACCCTAAAACCAGCATGGTAGAGTAGGAGCTGGAGCCCTTGCGAACGGGATTCCAGTGTGTGGGAGAGAAGCCTCACCTGCTCCACCGAGAAGCTTGCCTCCTGGAAGCAGGCCCACACCTGGCCGCGCTGGCATCCTCATTTCAAACACGAAGTTTCCGGAACTGTGAAAAATAAACTTCCGTTGACTGTAAGCTACCTGGCCTGGGCTATTTCTTTGTAACAGACAGGCCACACAGAGACAAAAAGGAACACATGGGGCCATGAAACACTTCTGAGTGAAACTATGGATTAGATCTAGGAAGCAGAGGCAGCTTGGGGGACGCAGGTGGCCTTAACTGCCTCCTCAGACTTGCACGTGATGACGGTGGGTGTGGATGAGACGGGAGATTACCTGGAAGGCTTCTCTCGTCTTTCGAGGAGTCAGTAAAAAGTTGTTACCATGGAATCATTCACACACGATGGTGCTCCTCCAAGAATGTATTTATTTACATGAAAACACCATTTTATACAAATTGAAGACAAAACTTAAAGGGTTTGTCCAGGCATGCCTTCTCTAGTTCCTTATTTTGTCTTTTCCCTTTTCATCTTTTGGTAGCATAAATAAAATGTTTATGGCTGGTTAAAGGAACTTGAATCTGCTTCTCTTCCCCCCTACCCCATAGTAATTTGAATAGTTTATAGTCATCCTTCAAAGAAAACTCTTGCCCAGGGTTATTTTATTTAATTTATTTATGTAATACAGTGTAGAAAGCTATTCACGGCCAGAAGCAATGATTCTGTACAATCATCCTGCAGAAAATTTTTGGGGAGAATTCTTAGTAATTTGAGACCAGCAGAGCGCCCCTCCCTCCCACCCCCCACCAGTAAAAGTGCTTACAATGAACAGGGATTCTCTTCTTTATCAAAGATCCGAAGATACATGGACAAAAAAGTTTCAATTCTCAATGCCTAATGTGTGCACATAAAACAGGCACAAAGAAATACAAGTGTATCCCCATAATTCCTATATCACAAATAGAGCAGAAGCTGCAATCTGTACAACAAAATGCAGTTGTGGGAAAAAAACCCTCTAAATCATTTGGAATAATTAAAAAGGTTGAACTTTAAAATGCATAGTGAATCAGAAAAAGAATACTTAGGCAAGAGAAGCAGCTAAACTCCCACATCCACATGAAGCACCCCCATCGATTCTTAAAGCATATTTCAAGTAGGACTTCATTGGGTCACAAACCACAAGAATAATATACAACTGGCTAAGTGGCTACGTGATAAATAATCAGGAGCGTCTATTCATGCACTAGTTTGATACAGCTAAGTTCTTTACAGTACACAAAACCCATTAATAATGTAGTGTAGAGACCAAAATGTAAAGAGAGAGAAGACATTACTGATTTGTGTATTAATTCAAGTTCAGGCATCTACTTGTGTTATAGCACAGCTGTCAAAAGGCGATATACCGAGTAAATAATAAAACAGAAGGGTTTGTTTCTTTCCACGTTATTCTATAAATGAACACCAATGGGTAGTGAAGCAACGGTTTGGCCGTCCAACTTCAGAGGCTGCTGTGGCGTGGTCTAGTTCTGCATCTGCTCGAAGAACTTGTAAGTCGGATTTTCGTAGCCGTTCTGCTGCATCTTGGAGAGGTGGCGCTCTTCCGGGGTCACTGCAGCATCAACCTGAAAAGCAAGGATGAAGTCGATTGAGTTAAAAAGTGAAAAATCTGCAGAGTGCTCTTCCTTGTCCACTTACAGCTTCTGAGCTGTGACCACCAGTTACGCAGTGCTCCATCGGGCCACCAGGTGGCGCTAAACCTGCTCTGCGGGCTCTGGTTTGCAGGGACTGCTTCCCCAACTGGAAACACCTGGTGTGTGTTTTTCTTCCCTCTGGACTTGGGGAGAGGAGGAAAAGGGACAAAAAGCCACAATGGAAGGCTTTTTTTTTTTTTTTTTAACTGTAAAGACTGGTGGTAAGCTAGACAGAAAGTCCAAAGATATCAAGGAAAGGGCCTAAGCACTGAAGCCTGAGTTTCATCCCCTGCAAGGGAGCTGACCCACAAGGCAACATAGCAGACCTCTCCTGCCTTGCCAGCTGCTCCCCTCAGCCGTGTATTTCGATCGATTTGCTTGTTCTGTTCCCTGCTCTGTCTTTGGTGAATCCTCTCATCCCCCACGCCTCTGGCCTGTACCCCAGTTCTTGTATGCACAAATAAATCTTTTAAAAAAAAGTATCAAGGAGAGAGATTCGACAGGGGTACTGGAGAACCCTCAAATCACTGCCGGAGACCTGCCCTTGAATATTCTTGTCTCTGTTATCATTAAATATAATTTGCTGGAGAGAGGTCTGAGAATTGTCTAAGGGAAAAAATATATGTATCCTATCTCAAAGGGGCTATTATTTGGCACAGAAAAAAAAAAGAAAAATACAGCAAGGACATGAATTTCGGGATTGTAGAATCTTTGAAAACTGCACGAAGGTGCTAGAGAAGTTCTCTCTGGATACAGGTGCTTTATCTCTGGGCTCAGGCCAGCTGCTGGAAGCTTGTTTTTTCCTGGCAGGACAAAGCGGTTGGCATTATTCCCTGTCATGCGGCA
Organism: Galemys pyrenaicus; assembly: GCA_019455555.1. Lineage (NCBI taxonomy): Eukaryota > Metazoa > Chordata > Mammalia > Eulipotyphla > Talpidae > Galemys > Galemys pyrenaicus. The sequence continues at coordinate 10,653,445 of JAGFMF010011629.1, forward strand.
AGGGGGTGCCGGGTCCCTGTGGTGTGGGTGGTGGTTGTTCAAATTTCTGGTTTATTTGCTGTACCTCTCACCGTGCACCGAAGAGAGGAAGCACTTAACTCTTTGCTGAATGAATGAACGCTTCGATTATTCACATTGCTTTTTCTTCCATAGGAAAGAAAGATGAAGAGAATTAGAAGAGAATGAATAGAAATTCCATCAGAATGAAGAAGCGGGTTTTCTAGAACAAAGATGTGCTGTCCAGAAGATGGCTTTTCCTTCAAAGGGATAATTTCTATTCAGTACATGAAATTGGGCTTGTCCACCTCATTCCCAGGAGAACACGGCAGGTAGAAATCCACTGAGTGTTGCCAATGACATTCAGCCCCTAGAGCAGCTTTTACTGCAGGCACAGCTGGCCAGGCACGACCACACACATGGTCTCCAGGGCAGCGCTGCCCTTGAACCCAATGAGAAAAAACCACCAGAGCAAATGTGTCTGTGCTAAGGCACCATGTTGAGGGGGGAGTCTGAGGAGCATGACAGACCCTGCAAGTGAATAATTTAGAGATAAATTTAGTAAATAATTTAGATGTGGAAAAAGGTAAGGAAGTTCTGCCAAAAATTTCAGGAGAATTGGCCATATGACCCAGCAATTCCAACTTGGGCCACTTATTGGAAGGAACAAAATTACTATTTCAAGATGATTTATCTGCACCCTCATGTTCACTGCAGCATTATTCATAGTAGCCACAACATGGAAACAAGTGTCCACAGACGAGTGTGAATGGATAAAGAAAACGTGGGGTATATAAATGGAATATTATTCAGTCATAAAAAGGAAATTCAGCTCTTTGTGATAATAGGGATGGACCTTGAGGGTATTATGCTAAATATGTCAGAGAAAGACATGTATTGCATGATGCTGATTAAATGTGAATTGTTTAAAAAAAAAAACAAACCCAAAGCTCATTGATACGGAGAACAGACGTGTCTGTCAGAGGTGGGATGGTAGACAAAGTGGGTGAAGGCAGCCAGAAGATACACACTTCCAGTCAAGATGATAAATAAGCTCTGGGAATATCGTTACAACTCGGTGACGACTGCTAATACTACTGCATTGCATGTTTCAAGATTGCTAAGAGAGCAAATCTTAAAAGTTCTCAATCCAAGAAGAAAAACTGTTACTAATGACATGACAGATGTCAACTTATTGTAAGGATCAGTTTACAGTCTGGTCATTGACCAGATCATCATATCTGCCTGGAACTAATACAATGCCACGTGCCATCTATTATCTCAATAAAACGGGGCATTTATCTGAGAAACAAGATCTGAAGAGCAAGTAGAAAGGGGCCAGGCAGACACAGGAGTGGTCGATGCTCAGACTGTACACCAGCTTCCCGGCGGCCTATGCTTCCTACGCAGTTGATTTTGACCTTTGAGGAGGAGCTAAATCATTCCGTTGCCAGGTGTCCCCTGCTCTTGATGAACACAGATGACTGTTAACAGCTGTGTCATCTGTATAATCTGACCCCCCTTGGGTACTGTGTAGACCCCACCTCATGGCCTGGCTGACTCTTTCAGCCCGGGTGTGAGCTGGAATTGCCATCTGGCTAGTGCCCACTCAGCTGGAGTAGGAAGATGCAGGACACCCTCATGCCGTAGGGTTCTCCACCCTGGTCTCAGGCCCCACCCATAAGCAGACGGCGGCCTCCTCTTAGGCACTGCCCGTTCTGCAGTCTCATCAGAGCCGCCGCTAGCTCCTGCAGCGAGTCCTCAGCCCCTTCCTGTGACAGGCGTGGGCATCTCCCCTTAGAATAAGGCACGCTGAGCCCTTGCCGCGTTGGTACTCAGAGGACACTGCTGCAGTGACGCTGAGCATCACCGTCCCCGGGGGAATAATCACAGATGTTCTCCCCATCCCTTCCTCTTGCTTTGATCCACACAGTTGTCAACAAATGAGGTCCCTGTGCTTTAATTGGTAACCGTGTGATCAGCCATGGAGTTGGAAGTTCAGCGCCGCGATTGCAGATAAGCACCGATAAGGAGAGATGACATCGCTCTCAAATCTGCCAGCCAGGAAACCGCCGCTGTGCAGCGGAAGGTCATTCAGACCTGGGCATCCTCCTGCTCTGGGCCACCTCTTCGCTGACATTTCAAATGCTGACGTTTAAAAACAAACCTTGCTTAGGAGATCAAGCACAAATACAAGTGTAGGGAGGATACAAGTGTAGGGAGGATAAAACCCCCACAATGCAGCTTGATTATTGGAATATTACACTTGTACCTCTTCCAGATCGACCCTCACACCGGCTGTTAACAGTCATCTGCATTCATCAAGAGCCGGGGACACCAGCAACTAAATGATTTATCTCCTCATCAAAGGCCAAAATCGCCTGCGGAGGAAGAGTAGGCTGCCTGGAACACCAGGCTGAGGCTGGTGCACAATCCGGGCTTGCAACGCTCCTGGCTCTTCCTGGCTCTGTCCCACTGCTAATCCTTGTTACACTTGGCCAAGAGAGGGCAGCTTTCTCAGCAGACCTGTGGCGGGCTGGTGTGAGCTCAGACCGCAGAGGCTCACGATTCAGTGAGATTATGACTGAGCGCATTGTGTCATTTTATCCCAGCCCCGCCAAAGCTAAAACCCTGAGCACACTTGTCCTGCCAGCGAGGATGCAGGGGACCTTCCTCCCAGCCCAGCTGGGCTACCAACAAAGCTCACCCTCCTAGTCCCTCGTGCATCAGGGTGTCTGCCTGTCCCCCACAGGCACCCCCACCCCCATCGGGGCCGGGTGGAGTTGGCGCAGGGGTGTGTGTGCTGGAAGGAATGACAGAACAGTGGCGTCAGGGACAGAATCCCCATCCGCCCAGCTGGCCAAGCATCTGTCGCCTGCTGAGATGAAGCCCAGTCAGACACTACAGAACAGCTCCTCTCAGACGTCTTGGGTTAGTGGCCGCGCCAGCTGATCTGACGTCTGCACTGGGGCACTTGTCTTGTCGGCAGCCCCGGGGGTCCTGGAGCTACAGTATCGCGGCTCAATTGCAGCTGACGATGGCTGCAGACACACACTGTGGAGAGCTGTGGGTCAGGCTGATCCTCCGTTCTGAAAACGGCCTTGAGGAAGAGTCTCCGGAACTCTGGCTCATGACCTTGTCCACCCTGTTCTCCTTGACTTTCATCCTCAGTGTCTCTCGTGCTGCTACTTGAAGCTTGCAGGAGAGGTGGGAGCGCCACGTGTCAATTTTAGGATGAGGGGTCAGCAGCGGGGGCCTCTGATGCACTGAGTCAGGCAAAAGCAACAGGATCTTGGCCCCCACTATTTTTCCATTTCAGGTCATCGAGGTGGACTCAGGTGAAGGAGGATAAGCAAAGCGGAGTGTACGTAACAAGAACGAATGTAAGCACATCAAAGGGGGGCAGTGATATGGGAAGAAAATCAAAGGAAGGAAAACAGCAAAGAGATGCTTATCGACTGGAAACTCGGGCTTTTAATTCTCTTTCCTGTTCGGTAAAAAAGCCGAGAGGGCGGCTACTAAAGAGAAGAAACCTGAAGTCTGGAAAGCTGAAGCTGATGGTGAGGGTTAGCAGGCCAAGATCCCTAAGAAGGGGGAGCCCCACTGCAGCCTACACCCCATCCTCGTGGGAGGGATCGGCGGATACTCCGGATCTGCTATGTTTCCAGAGAGGCCAGGTAGAAGAGCGAGTACTCAGCAGCGAAGTCCAGGATTGCAAAGGAAAAGGAGCAGGAGCAGGTTCTTGCTACTGTCACAAAACCAGCTGGGGGTAACCAGGGCAGCAGTGCCGAGTGGCGACCCTGCAGCCAGCTCGTGAGAACTGTGAGCGCTGTCACTTCTGGCACCTCCTTGACCAGCCTCACTGGGAGGCACAGAGGCACGAGGGTGGTTTCTTGAAGCATCTGGGCAGTGACGGCTGCTTGGCACTGGACCCTCTCCCTCGACTGAGCTCCGGCGCATAAGATATACCAGAAATGCGTCATTGCCACCTCCACTAAAATTGGTGTGAGACCCTAAAACATCTCACCGAGCTGACTTCAAGAAGAGTCTGCATAACCAGATACCAGGAAGGAAAGATCTTCGTCAGAGGAGAGAAACACCAGATGACAGAGCAGTCCAGGCTGGTCAGAAAGCTGTGGACTCACAGATGTCTGCTCTCACCATGGAATTGACCCTCAAGGCTGGCGCTCTGAACTTCTTACAAAGAATCTAGCTGGTGAGCCATTAAAAAAAAGCAGTGAAATTTCAAGTTAGCATTTCTCTCCCTGAGTGAGGTTTTCTGCTCTGCTATGTACACATTTCTTATCTTCACTGCAACCCCAGTTCTCCATTAGCAGTTCAGTTTCATCTACTGTCGACATGAACTCATTCCTCTTGCAGGGTCTCAAACTCCTTTGCAATCTTTTGGAAGCTTTTTTTTAAAATATGATTTTATTTATTTATTTATGTATATAAGAGCTGGGGAATAGGCCAGAGGCATGGGGTGTGAGAGGATTTACCAGAGACAGAGTGGGGAGCAGAACAGGCAGATGGACTGAAATATACTGCTGAGGGGAGCAGCTGGTGAGGCAGGACAGGTCTGCTGCGCCATGTGGGTCACCTCCCTGGCTGAGGCTCGAACTCATGCTGCATTGGCTGCAAATGCTTCATAGTGTGGTGCTCAACCCTCTGCACCACTAGGGACACCTCTTTGGAATAATTTTTGATGCTTTCTTTCCACTGGATGTCCAGTTTCCTTTCCTCTCTCTGTTCACTTTGAGGCACATACAGACTTTGAGTCTACCCTCACTTCTCACTGCTGGTTCCCCTTTAATATGACCACTCTTCCCAACTACTCACAGCACCTACATTAGCAGGGAGCTTCATGGGTGGGGTAACTTCCGGTGGATAAAAGGACCCCAAGGATGTTGTTTTAGTGTCCTTGGTGTGACCAGAAGTAGCTTCACAGTAGCTACTAAAAGAAGCAACATAGTAGCTTCACGAATATCTAGTTGAGATATTCTGCTTGAATTTTATCATCAGTGAGATGACTGTGGTGTGACTTCTGACCTTCTAGTTATCTGTGATGTCTCCACCTGCTATGACACATATTTCAATACTCAGTTTCAAAGGACATCAATGTAGAAAAATCCCAGCTGCTACTAAAAGATCTTGGGGTCATGGAGCTTCTGAGGACCTTAAAAACAAGGGAGAATCCAGCTGGCACTGGGAACCTAAGTCGCCAGCCATGGGAGGAATTTGGGAAGCAGCACGATCAAGGGTTAACATGTCACAGCATGTCATAGAATGAGATACACTGAAAGGTCAGCTGTCTTCTCGTGAAAGTGTGAGTAAAGGTTTATAGAGTCAATCTCTGGTCTTATGGCCGAGTAAGCCATTAAATCAGTATTTACTGCTTTTGATTTTGCAAACAAAACCCAGCAAGTGCTTATTTCCAACTGCTAATAACCTCATTAGTAAAAATAGTAGGGTTGCTTTCATTCCTGCATCTCTGCAGGAATCTTTCACTTTCAGAACAAGAGACTTCTGGGACACCAGTGTTTTCACTGTGACTTCTTCAGGTGTGAAGTACAGAACTTCTGATGGTGTGAAGTACAGTTGTAGTCTGTCCTGATCGACTTAGGTCAGGCTGACTGGAAGCAGTCATTTATTTTTCTTCTTGGTGGTGTGAGGTTGTTCACAAAAGGAGCAGGTTAAGAGGGCTGGAAGTAGATGTGTGCTCTTGTACTTGAATGTGAGGCTGCTAACATGGGAGAACATTCTGGGAGAATCAGGGTAGATTCTTGTATTCCCTGAACAGCTCTCTAGCTTTTCACTCGGGTTATGTGACAACATAACCTGGGTAGGGCGGCGCTTCTTTGTGTTCAAGTTCAGCTGTCCAGCTAGACTAGAACCCTTCTGAAGGCAGGGATGGTGGACAACACCGTAGATGAAGTTCTGTTCCGTGCTGCTGTCCACACGAGCCCAACAAAGGGTGGCTTATCAAAGGGAGACAAGCAAAGGCCTCCAGAGGGAAAAGGATGGATTCAGGCTGCAGTGACATCTTTAAGGAAGGACGTGAGAGCCAAGAAAGAAACTCAATTCTGGTTTCTGGTTGCTCTCAAGTAGCTCACAAATGCATATCCAGAGAAGAACTGATCAACTTCTCTATAATTTTGTCTTTCCAGGAAGCCTCCTGGCTTAAAAGTTAATTTCTTTTTATTGCAGAATCTGTGTCAATATGTCAACTTTGTCTCTGACATTCCAAATCTAAAGAGACTGTTCTTGGTAACTAACCAAAAGGAATGTTGATCTAGGCTGCTGTAAGAAGGCTTCAAAGGTAAGCATTTATCTTGGAGACAAGAGCGATCACTTTCTACCCCCTAAGGTTTGCTTAGACAGATAACTAAAAGCAGGGGCATAAATATGCTATACCAGTGATTCTCAAACCCAACTGCATGTCTGATTGAGCTAGGAAATATTTGAACATTCAGGTTTCCAATCTCCCATCTGGAAAGTCTGTTTCCTTGGGTCTGGGGTGGGCCCTGGAGATGTGTCCTTTTAATACAGCACCTGGTAAGGCTCGTGCCCATGCAAGGCAGGACATGGCAGTGAGAGCTTCACGTTCCCGCAGTGCCCCAGGTTCTGTTACCTGTGTCCTGTCCAAATCTGGATGTTGAAATCTCTACCCTAATACCTCATGGATGACTGTATTTGGAGACAGCTTTTTTGTTTGTTTGTTTTTTTAAGAGCTGGGGCATTTAAGAGCTGGGGTATAGGCTAGAGGTGCAGGGGGTGAGAGGATTCACCAGAGACAGAGTGGGGAGCAGAACAGGCAGATGGACTGAAACACACTTCTGAGGGGGGTAGCGGGCAAGACAGGAGAGGTCTGCTGCGCCATGTGAGTTAGTTCCCTGGCTGGGGATCGAACTCGTGTTGCAGTGGCTGCCGATAGCTTCATTGTGCTGAGACTTAACCCTCTGCACCACCAGGGAGACCCCTGGAGACAGTGTCCTTAAAGAGGTGATTAAAGTTAACCGAGGTCACCAGGGTGGACCCGCCCAATACGACTACTGTCTTTGAGGTTCGGACACAGACATGCACTCAGGGAGACGATGCAAAGGCAGAGAGGATCACAGACAGTCAAGGGAGAGGCCTCTGGAGAAACCGAACCCGCTGACACCAGATAGCAAACCTCTGCGACTGTGAGAAAATCAACTCCCACTGTGGAAGTGGTCAGGGCTGCAGGGCCTGGCTACGGTGGTTCAAGCCGACTCTGAGCCATCCTTTGGCACTGAAACCAGCACTTTGGTCAAAAATCAGCTGCCTCTGGGATGGGGAAGGGGCATAACGGCTGTGGTGGGGGATCCCGGGCACCTCAGGGGCAGATGTGACGTGGTGACACTCATCTGACGGGTGTGACCCCATACTTCTGAACCATTTCCAGTCTTGTACTGATGTCATCTCAATAGAAAACAATACAACTGAAAAAAAAAAAAAAAAGAAAAAGAAAAAGCAAACTGCCTCTTGGGTAGCCTCATCAGCCCAAGGGACTTAGAATACACCACTGTGTAATGAAGACATTTTTATTTGCCTGGGCGTGGAATTAAATGAAAAAAAAGTTTCGAGTATAAATGTGATAAACACTATAATACTAATCATCTTAAGCAGTGTCAGCAGATGCAGGTCAGAAACGTGATGACGAAGCACAATACCCCGCGTTCAATGAAGTCGTTGCTGCTTACGTTATGGGACGCTCTAGCTGGTTGGCCATTCGGTTCTTTTTCATGTTGCTACCTGTTCCCTGCGTCTCATTCATGTCACTGCTCTTTATTTAGCGCGTCCACACCGATGTGGACCAGGGATGTAGTACTAAAAACCAATTTCCATCAGTAGCTCCTGTAAACAAGTGGTCTGTGGAGATTTTAAGTGCTGAACACAATGAGGTTTCGGGCTTTGACACACATTTAATTTATCTAAACTGTTGCTGCCTTCCCGGAGTCAAGACTCCTTTGGAGCACATTTCCTTAGGGTTAGTGAAATATCTGAATTCTTCTCTGATGGAAAAAGCATGGGCAGACTATGGGGAAATCTGGACTCTGGCCTTGGCCTGAGTGAATGCCTGTTCTGTCTGGGTCTCCTTTCTCATCTATAACATGAGAAAGATCTAGAGGCGCCTCTGCTTAGTAAAATAAGGAGAAAGGAGCAAAAAGACAAATATATGATTTCACTCAGCTATGGTTCATGAAGAAACAAAACGAATAAACTAAAAAAAAAAAATCAAACCAAAAATAAAATTTTTGACTCTATGACCAAATGAGTGATTACTAGAAGGAAAAGCAGGGGGTTGGCGGGTGGGGGAGTGGGTGTGTGTGTGTGTGTGTGGAGGGTAACCTGCCCCAAGGGGTCTATTGTGTGGTCAGTAGGACAGAATTAGACTTCCAGTGAATTTAATGTTGTGTATATACAGACACTGCAGTACAATGACACACACCTGAAAATTCTATCATGGCTTAAAAAAAATAAGATGCATTTGAGTGATACAGAGGTCCTACAAAATACTTTCCAAGATGTATTCGTTCACTATCTCTAAGTTTCTTAACAGTTACATAGACTGGAGGTGCCTGACCCGATGCTACCAAAACAGTATTGCAAATGCATGAAAGAAATGTATTTGTAGGTTTTATGTTGATTTCCGATATTCCATGTCAGAGGCTTTGGGAGTTCTACTTGACTCTTGTGCCACAGCTGTCTGCTTGGTGACCACAGCGCATCTGTGCTGCCTGCACTTACCTAGTCACAGGTCAGCCTCTGGGGACAGTCCCCAGGAAGCATAAGTGTGCCTGTCACCTGGTGCGTCCTCCCTCCGCCTCGAGCGTGATGACACTAGCACCCTGAAACCGAGCTATTTCAGGTGGATGTGCGGTAACTGGTGTGACAACTCTGATAACCTCATCTATTTTGCCCAACCGCTTGGTATCATGTAATTTCCTGTGGAACTTTAGAGGTAAGAGTCTTTTCTGAAAATCTGTATTATTTATGATTACCTGGCTTCAATTTAGAGGTCAGATTAAGACGAATTCCAGTCATAAATGCACTGAGGTTTTTTTTCTTTTGAAAAAGCCACCTCCCATTTCCTTTTTCATTTCTAACTTCTGCTGATTTGATTTGTTTTTGTTTCTCTTTGGCATGTTGGAGGATCATCATAACTGTTTTAAGTGGGTGTTCTTAGTATCCTTTTGATATTTCATTACAAATGATAAGAAGTTGAGGCAGCAGCATACAGCCCGGTGCCTTGAGCATAGCAGTGACAGGTGGAATGAATAAAAAAAAATCAAAGCAAGGAAATACCTGTATCTTGAGCACCAGTCAGTAATCTGATTCTTTCCCCAAAGACGAGCTACTCAATGATTCCTAGTCTAATGCCAAGCAAGAATTTCGCCTGGTCATCTTTAATTCCTCTTGCAGACATATGCTAAGTTTACCTACCTCCACCACGCCGTGATGGATGGACGTGTATTGTTTCTTCTTCAGCATCACCAAGGTGATGACGATCACTGTTGCTATGACAACACCGCCCACCATGAGTCCAATGATGGCCCCCTTATTGGAACCCACATCTTCTGCAAAGAACACCTTGAAAACAAATCAAGAGACAGGATTACAATGGCGGTAGACATGGGTATGAGGTATATGAAAAGTGTGTCTATCTTGTGCTCTCTGAGTTGGTCCTCCCCTCTTTGGCGCCCCTTGAAAAAGAGCCACACATTCTACTTACTAAGATATCTATGGCTATAGGATGGCATCGAGATCTACAGGATGAGGTACATATCATTTCCCCAGTTCTACTAAAAACTTGCCCTCCCACATGTACCTAAAAAGGCAAAACAGATGCCTTCAGGGACCTGAAAGTCTTTGGAAGGAGGTACGTTTGGTGTGAGTTGGGAAGGTGGCTCTTGGAACTAAGAAGGCTGAAGAGACAGTGACCTTGATTGCAAAGGAACCATTGCAAATGCTTCCCCAGTCATAGGGTTGAACCTGGGAGACCTGGCAGTGATAATCAGGCCTTCGGGTTTGTTCAAACTCAACATCCCAGTTCCTTAGAGGGACATTTGTAATGCGACAGAATAAGAATTCTGAAACAAGAGTTCAGCAGAAGACATTTTGTTACCACTTTTAGGCACATAATACAGTGGGGCATTAATCTTGAGAAGAATAATGCTTAAAAGACAGTTATTTCAAAAGGAAGAAGCAAGCAACAAGATAATTTGAATAGTCACCTATAAAACATCTTTCTTGCTATGTGTGTCCAGAAACCCAACCATGCTGCTTTATTCTTGTTGCTTAATTGGATTAAACATATCAAGAATTGAGAAAAAAATAAAAAGGCTATTTATTCAGTGTGATCAACTTACTACCCCATGTATTATTTATAAAAACAAATCATTATGTTTCAACATCTACTTAAATGGAATTCTGAAAGTAACTTTTTCATCTTGCTATATACGGAGATGATCTAAGAAGAGATCAAGTAAAAGAAAACATACTGCTAAATGCATACTGCTTTTGTTCTATAGAATGAGAATAGTTTCCCTAAATATTCTTTTAATATAATCATGATAATAAATAACCAATTTTCTTTGTTAACACTGATATCCCAAAAATCTAAAAAGACACCATAAAAGACAGAAAATCATGCACATTTCCAAATTATTCCTGGTCCTTTTGTAGCAAAACTGGGAATGGTTCATATTTATTCCCCTTTTTAAACAAATATGCTAGCTCAACATATTTATAAAAAGCAAATCATTAATTAACTAATGATACCAGGGTGAGGTCATCAGAAATAAATGCAAGTCTGGACATCTTCCTATAGCTTTAAGAAAATACTGTAATTTTGTAATATTCATTGCACTAATTATAGTACATTATTTTAACAACTAGTTCAGCAGAGGGAGCTGATTCTCCTAATGGCCGCTGCCGCCATTAGTCACTGTCACGTTACGGAGCTGGTGTAATCTCAGAGATGGGCTTTTATGACACAAGAACCAGCAAGTGCAATCTGTACGTTCACCTTCAGCTCTTCACCCACCAGCACCCACTCTTCAGCAGCTCCCTTGTATTTTTAACCTCTTCGGCATCAGTCAGATCAAGAATACCCCTGATTCTAGAATAACTGACCTGCTAAAAGCCATGATTCAAAAAAGCTAAATGTGCTTTTACATAAAATGATGGGCAATAAAACGCATATCTGCGTACCAAATTAGTTTTTTATTTGTTCCATAGAGATAAAAGAGGCATAAGTAATACTTAAAAGCTATTTTTTTTTAGAGTTTAATACTTAAATTTAAACATTTATGACTATTGGAAGGCTAGTTTCCCTTGAAAGGGAAACACATACACACATACATGTGTCTGACAGCAACTACTCCTCAAGTATTATTATTGCTATAAGAACTTTATTATAATTTTTTGTTCATCACTGAATGTGCAGCAAAACGATCTTCATTACTGTGCTTACTGATAAGGAACCTTAACAGAGGATTTACCCGAATCCTCTTGTACAGGATGTACAGAAGGACTAAAAATGCCTGCAAAGGATGCATTTGCTATTTTTGATTTACTCTAATTCTAACATTTGGGGAAAAGGGCAATTTTGTCTGAAAAGGCTGTTGGATTTGGTTTGGTTTTGTCGCCTTGCTCAAGTCTTGACAGCAATCCTGAATCTTGCTTACTTCCTGCCTCTACTCACTGTGGAGAGTCCCAAAGACCCTTCCTTGGCAGAGGATTTTCTAAGGGAGCTGGGGAAGGGGTGGAAGGATTAAGTGGGAGAGATGAAGCCATGAAGTCACAAAGATGAACTTATGCAAAGGGCCATAATAACTGTTCCATTAAACCAAGCAGCTTTGCAGGTGTTTGAGACTACGATCCTCAAACAAGCCTATTATAAACATGATTTCCTAGAATTTTGACTGGAATTTAAGGAACGTGGCTGCTCCGGTGCAAATTAATTCCACTTTAGATTCTGTGTCAGCTCAGCTGCCTTCTAGACATTAAAAAACCATAGTCTTTATTCCTCTTTGTGTTTTCATAACACTCCTAGAGGCAAGTGTTTGATTTTCATTTCTATCTTTTCCTCCACTGGGTTTCTGGCATAGGAATGAAGGGCTAATAGGTATCATTGTACGTACTAATTTTTGATGATGAACTTCATATCCCGAGTCATGTCGGAACTCTGCATCCATCTTCACTTCAGAGATCTCTTCAGTCTTGATATTTGTCAGCCCTGAACCTGTGTGATACCACAAGCATTAGACCGTAATTAAAAGAAGCAGGGAAGTCAATTCATTTTTTTCCACAAACAGTAACATTAGAACACAAAGGCTACCACAAACTTTTTCCTAAGTCTAAAGTTAGACGAAAATAGATTAATGACTTTCTTTTAAGAAAAATGACACACTGTATTTAAATCCTTAACTACTAGCTATTTTAAACAAAATGAAATTAAAGATTAAAGAAATCTGAGGCTAAGGCTTCTACTGCCTTAAACACATGCTATAATTTTTTTTTTTTTTAAAATAGGGTAAAACAGAAGTTAAATGCTGGTTACCTTGGCAAGGATTTGATCCTAGAATATGCTGGCTTGATTTAAGCATTTATTGTTTAGACTATTATAGGTCTTTTCCCATGTGTTCCCATTACTTCAGAAAATATAATAGAAGACTTTAAAAATGAGAATTAATTACCTGGCAGAACAAAATTGCTACTTTGGGGCTTTGTTCTAATTACAAATAAATTATGTTCGTGTATCTATGCAGTGAAGCAATGTAAAAATCCTATCATTGATTCAGTTAAGTGATTTAGTTACAGATACAGAATATAACTGGTTCATCTGCTGAATAGAGCTGAAGTAATACTGAAATATTGAAATACTGAAATAAAGAGCTGAATAATATCTGAAAGTATTTCAAGTCTAACAGCATTTATAACTTACTAGCTCTTCTCTTAATTGCTATAGGGTTATGATAGTAATCACTGTAACAAATAATTGTTAAACTTTTCACTTTTCAAATAATTGGAAGCTTGAAAACAAAATGCCATGTTATTTTTAAATCAAAAAACTAAAAGTACAAAGTGTATTTTCATGGGGTAGCATCTGAAGATCAAAAGTCAGAATTTTAGGATGAAAAGAGCTTTAAAGATCCTCTCTTTTCCAGTCCTCCCACCCAGGGGCCACGGCAGAAAAGCTGATGCACCAACCTCAGAGGACTAGATCAGCTTGCCTGCATCTCAGACATGTTACCTTCTAGAATAGCCTTTCTTACGTTAAGTTAAAATCAGATGCTCTATGATCCGTCACTTTGAGCCTGCACAGATCTTCTCCACGCTAGTCCCGAGCAGATCCGACGCCCAAGGAAAGGCGTCAAGTGACTGCTAATGCTTCTCTTTCTTGGCATGATGCTGGCTCTTCAGCTCCTGCAGGACCTGATTTTTCATTTTTCATCTAGTCACTCTAACAAGCTCATCTACACGGTGTTGTGAAACCCGTCGCATTCCTCGTTGACATTCAAAAGCACACTACCATATGATGGACTAGCCCAACACCATCTATGCAAAGAGCAGAGGAGGAGCGCTTGACAAGGCCTAGGCAACACATGCAGGCTGTGGCGTATCACTGGTTCCTTGCCCAAATGCTCAAGAAGCTTCAATTCATAGCTTATCTGGAAATTGACCCAAGATCAAGGTCAATTACACCTGGCGTGCACATGACCACACTCAGCTCTCCCTTTGCTTCTTACATTATTCTATTTTCTTATCCCAGTCTTCCCACACTTTTTCCTGTGCTCCAGAGTTCTACAAATATCAAAAAGTTTTCTTTATTAAGGGATTATTTTTTATTAAGGTAATGTTGATTAACAATACTGGGGGAGAGGTTCAGATCATACCCTCATGTTTTCTTAGCTTTATAATTTATTTGGGTCATAAGGGTTTGGACTTGGGTAGAAAAATTTGGTAGATCTAAAATATATCCACAAATATGGAGATATCCTTTTTTTCAAGAGGTGGGACTTAATCCCCTTCCCTGAATGTGGATGGGATGTAGTGACTTGCTTCCAATGAATAGAATATATGCTGGTGATGGAGGATGACTTCCGAGACTAGGTCCTAAGGGGTCCTGCAGCACGTCCTTCTGTTGGGTCACTGTCTCTGCTGCAGGCCAGCCGCCATACTGTGAGGACACTCAAGCAGCGCTACAGAAAGGTTCACACAGTGAGGAACTATCATCTCCAGCCATGAGATAGCAAGGAACTTAGGTCTTTTCCATCCACAGCCAAGTGAGTGAGCACTTTGGAAATAGACTCCTAACAGTCCCAGCCAAGCTTCAAGTACTCACATCCCTGAGGCTCTGGCTGGTGATTTGCAACCTCATGGGAGGCCGTGAGCCAGAACCACCCAGCTAAAACATGTTCAGAATGCCGGGCATGAAAATCAACTTATATAAACATGTGTTGCTGTTTTAAGTTGCTAAGTTATGGGGTTGTTGGTTATGCAACAATAGGTAACTAATAAAAGGGACTAAGGCTTGCTTTTCTCATCTGGGTCTACTTAGAGCTTTAATTCCCTGTCTTAATGTAGACATACAGATGGAAGTACAAGCCAAGTGGTACAGTTTTCCTCTCCCTCATTTCTGAACTATGTCCCTCACTGACTATTCCAGAACCCCTTTCCTGCCCTGAGAATGGCAGGATTCTACTCTTATTTATTTTCTTGCTTTGAATTATTAGCATCTTCTCCTAAGTCTCAACTCACCTAAACTTTTACTCTTCTGGACACTCATTTTTAGCCAGCTGTCGCACTGTCTTTTATTTCTTATGCATTGTGTATTTTTCTCTTTAGACAGGCCCATTAAAACCTGAGATTCCTGAAGAAGTATGGTGATTTCCTTATATTGTACCCCTTTCCCTATCATCAGGATCTAGTCATGCTATAAAGCTATATTTCTGAGTTTTTAAGAAAACTCTCTTGAACAGTCTTTTCTTTTAGACTTGTGGGACCAAATAATTACATCGAAAAAAATAAGTGTGAACTCTCCAAAATTTTAGACTGTTTCTGAAAGGATACTGAGAATATTTTTAATGGTGAAAGAAAAAAATTCAAATTCATGTAACAAGTCAGAACAACCGATAATTAATTATAGCTCAAGAGTTTGCAAGACTCACAGAAAAAAAAAGCCCTGGCTAGTTCATCTTTGTATAGCTTGTGTAGTCATTTAGTGAAAAGATTTTCTAAGCATTAAGGAAACCACATTAAGAGGAGAGGAACATTAATAAGCTTGTACATAGGGAAGCATCAGGGGTAATGAGCTGATTCTGCATGTAATGAAAGGTGATAGGGAGGTTTAAACAAATTGTAGGGGCCTTTGTTTATAGGTTCCTTAGGTGTGTTTTCTGAAAGGTGTTATTCGCCCTGAACCCTGGGGACTCTACTTCTCTAAGTCCTGTTGAGCAGTGAGAATGCTGCTCATTTGAGGGAGA
The DNA here is from genome assembly GCA_019455555.1 of Galemys pyrenaicus. Classification (NCBI taxonomy): domain Eukaryota; kingdom Metazoa; phylum Chordata; class Mammalia; order Eulipotyphla; family Talpidae; genus Galemys; species Galemys pyrenaicus. Next base: position 10,668,957 of record JAGFMF010011629.1, read on the forward strand.
AGAGACATATCCTCCATGAAAACTCTCTCATGTCTTTGAGGTCAAGGACTTGGCTTTATGAGCACTAGATAAGGGTGGTAATAAATCACAGTGGAAAGGGTAGGCTTCCACCCACCGTGAAGAGCCTGCTAATGTAGCTTTTTTCCTTTCTTCTGGTCAAATGGTAACCTGTCCTTGAGAGTCTCTTATTCCCTGGAAATTAGCCAGCGGGAGTAGATGGAATGGCCACTGAGCCTAGCAATCCTCTGATATCACTGTGCTCCCTACCAGACAGTATGTTCTAGAAGTTACAGTTGCTCAGGCTGTTCAGATACAGAAGTCAAGGAGAAGCCATTTTCCTGTCGTAATTATACAAAGACACTCTCTTGTTTCAGAGCCACAAAAGGGATTGTTCAAAAACAATGCCATCCCTTGACTGACAGACCATGACAATCATGGGAAGGGTTTCCAAGTTTGGAAAGTCTGAAGACAGCATCTGACTCAAGTGTGTATCTCAGAAAGTGTGATGATGAAGAACTAAAACCAGGGCTACAGAAATAGGAGGGAGATTGATGCAAAGAATCAGTAGCCACCGCCGGCCCCAAAATACAGAGTATGTCTTAATGCAGACACCCAGCAAGTGCACCTATTCAGAAATATCTTTAACTAGATTTTTTCTCATTCATATCTGGTCATTCTCTTCCATGTAAAGTCTTATTCTGTTGGGGATACCCAAGAATTTGAATGCACTCCAATCTTTCAAAACCTATCTTAAAGTTCATCTCCAGGAAGTGCCCTGGTTAACACCATCTTCAGTGCTCCATTGGCTCACATCCCAGGCACTCTAACTTCTGTTTTAAGTTGCTCTGTATTTCCCTGCCTTTCCAATGGCATCCACATTCTAAATACACAACCATGTTCCTTCTATAATATTAGGGACCCTTTAAGTCCATGAGAAGAAGTGACTTATTAGTTAATTTCTTTCTACCTTCCACTGCACAGAGCACATCAGTTTTCATGAAACACCCAAATGAAATATAACTGTTGTTTCAACAAAGACTTTCAGCAGGGTCTTTTCCCAGCTATATACTCTCTTGTGCTTTGCTTAAAACAGTTTTTTTTGTTTAATGATGTCTGGAAAAGTCTTTTCCTGTTAAGATTTTTTTTTTTTAAAAAAGGAAACTGAATCGATGTTGGCAATATCACTCCTCTCCCAGATATTTCAAATGGAAGGTATCGGCCCAGCTTGGCTAATGTTGGAGCTTAATGATATTGGTCGAATGGGTACTTCTGAACCCCATTTCATGGTAGTAGAGAAAAAGCAGCTCTTTCTTCAAAATAGAGGAGCCCCATGGGAAATAGGCCCAAGGCAAATGATCAAGCTGAGCTGGTCATGGCTGTTAGTTAGAACAGAACTGCCCTGAGCCTTCGGCCTCACTAGGGCCTGAGAAGGAAGGGGTTGTCAACTGCCAGCATGCTTGAAATACACTTGTGTGACACTGGCAATAAGGATGACATTAGCAGGCTGAAATGGTGTCTGACTCACTATAATTTAAGTTCTTCTGAAAAGCCCTGAAGATACAGAGTCATACAACCAAGAAGAGCAACTGTCAAGACATGTCACTCCGTGGTCCCCGTGGTCCTGTTCATCACAGCACAGAGGCCTGAGGACATCAAGGCAGACCGTGCTACCTCAGTGACGGCAGCTGGGGACAGAGGTGACCTAAGCCTGTGCCCTCCTCAGGAGAGCAGGCCCTGCTCCTCACTGAACCAGGATGCTGCCTGCTGCCACTTACGAGTGAGGTGAACCCCTCGATGATTGTGTGGGGCATTATGTAGATAAAGAAAATATGGGCTGGGGTACATTACTGACAGCAAAATCTCCCCAGAATACACATATAAACTTGTCAGTTCAATAACTTTGCTTCTTTCTGCATGAAAATGCTGGTTGTTAAAAAAAGAAGTGTCCATTTTGGTATGAATGGGAATTTTCAAGTAGTATAAAAAAATAAGACTTCGATACAAAGTCATCATGTTCTGTGTTGTGTCATGTCCTTCTCACTGAGAATAACACACACAACCCATACATGTCAGTATTTCTGGACTCTACAAATACTCCAGCTGCAACCTTTTTGCCAGGTCATGTCTAGTGGAGGAACTGAACGAAGTCTGAGTCCAGTTCACTTAGAAAAGGACCCATCCGGGCGGCCAACAAGAAAGGAAGGGTGAGGTGTTCACAGAAGGGACCCTGCTGCCCCTACATACAGTCTACATCTCCGTGGGCTTCCGTTTCTGAGGACAGACAGACTCCCTAGCAGCCTCTCAACTTGGGAATGAAAACCCCCAAATTTGGAAGGCGCTCTTATTCTTTTATTTCAAAAGTAAAGTTGAGAAAGAAAACAAATAGATTAGGAGCTAGAGAAACCAAGTGCCAGGAAAAGCAAAGGAGAACTTTAAAACGGTTGGTTTCGCTCCTTTTTCTCCATATCTGCACCTCAGAGGCTCATGATGAAGGAAGGGGCCGTGACGTGCGGAAGCTCAAGGGCAAGGTGCTGAGAGGAGGGAGCAAACCTGGCGATACCTGGTCTCGTGGTTAGTCCTCGGTCGGCTGCAGGACGGGCGTCCACCGGCTCAACTGGCGCAGGAAGCAAGAGGCGCAGAAAGCAAACAAGACAAATCAAGACGGTAAGTTGTGGCTCCTGAACGCAGAGCAGGGCAAGCACGTGCAATCACAAGTGATAAACAGGAGTAACTGGAAGAGCGCCACGGTGGGTTACTCGTGAGCACGAGAGTCGGGGGCACTGCCTGGGAAGGCTTATCGCTATCGAGGTGCCAGCCTTCTAAGTTTCTAATCAAAGTGTTCACCAGCATACGCAGAACATCAAAGAAGGGCTGAGGAGTGTGGGTTTTCCTCTCAGCTAGTTGAGGGATAGTTCCCTGGCTTTTGATTAAAAATAAAATGCATTACATGCAGCCTGGCGGAAAATCTTGGATCCCTGCTTTTATGACGGTCCAATCTTATCTTATTTTACAGTTAATTAACCACAAAAGGACACTGTTAAATTCCCAGGGGAAACACAAATGGGACTTTATCAGGAAGGTTTCACCCCATAATCTGCCACTGAGTGAATCAAATCCGTCCCTCGATTGAGGGCAGAATGGGTAAAAACAGAAACTCTACCCCAACCCCCAACCATGTAGTTGAAGGCTGGGTTTCTTTTTGACCGATGACATACAGTTAAAATGTGTGACTTTCGAGTATTTCCTTTCATACTTGTGGACTTTCATGATTTTTTTCTCTGTGTGTGTTCTGGGTTGGAGCCAAAGAAAACAGTGCGGCACAATTATGCTCACTGTTGTTTCCTAGGATCTGGCACCTGCAAAGTGCTTTCCACTCTCAGAAATTATTTCCTTGAACTTACACTAGTCTTACAGAAAAGAGGCAAGGCAGAAAAACAAGACATCTAGGATTCATGCAGGACAAAGGGCAAATGAAGCCACAGGATGGAATGGTTCCTTTGGGGGGTGTCTAGGAAGTCTAAAAGAAAAACAGTGAGCAAAGGCAGTGATGGGAAGACAAGGGGAGCTCAGAGGGATGGCTTCTGAACCCGTGACTTCCATAACCCCAGGCAGCTCCCTGCAGCACCCAGCACCCCCCGCCCAAAGGTGCATCATAAAACCCAATCGACTGTGAATGCCATGCAGGCAGGGATGTGGGAAAGAAAGTAGCAACAAGTCAAGTATTCATGAGAAAATAGTATTTCTGAGGAAACTAAGACATCATCTGGACGGATCCAAAGACAATGGTAATTTGGACCTCTGTCCTGGGGAGAAGAGCCGTGCCATAGAGAAGGGAAGGGCCAGGGCCTGGGGCATGGAAACCTAACAGTGACAGTGTCTGTGTCTCAGCAAAGACCAGGTCTGAGTTGTTCCTTCATAGCAAAGTAGAAATATGAACATTTGTATGTTCTCACGGTAGTGAGGAGTACGTCATTTTTGAAACCTGTTCAGAAGCTAATACTTTAAAACAACATTTCTGAACGACCCCATTTCTCAACTAGCCTGCAGCAACTACGGCAATGAGGATGGCTAATGTCTCGTACCTTATTCATGTATCAGAAAAAATGTCACTAACACACTTGACCAATAAAGTTTCCCATCTGCATCAATGCACTGGCATGTTTTTATTATTCCTTGTAATATGGAATTAACTGAAGGATTCTTGTGCTTAGTGAGAATCTCCTACCTACAAAGGCCCTGAACGGTGCTTTGGTGAAAGGGTTAGGGTTAGGGTTAGTTCAGTGAAAGGTAAGGACGTTCTCCAGAGTATACTCACAGGGCGACAAAGAAACTTCAAGTGTTGATCCCACACATCTGGGCTACAGCATCAGAAACCACATTTGACTTGCGCAAACATTTGCATGCGCTCTTTATGTTTGTGCTGAAGAGCTGGAGCTGGCTCTGTCCCAGGGACTATTTTAGTGCTGCAGCTTATTTTCTCTGATTTGGGCAAGCCATGCTCTTCGGGGCTCAGATTTGATATCAGGAAACAGGATTGTTTACCGCTCATATGTGTTCACAAATGTAAATGAACACCAGAAGTGATAAAGCGATATTCCATTACCCGAGGAACACTGAAAAAGCATCATATGTGTACAGGAAAAAAGTTGTAGAGACCTCCCTGCTCCATATATATGATGGAACATAATAAAACAGGAATAAAACCTTTGCTACCTTTCTGAGAAGATAAAACAATAGATGTAGTGACTTAAGGCCTAGTCTGTTTTAACATTTGAGGCTGGTTTCAATTAGTTCTTGTGTCCGAGATCAGGCATCAATCAGTTATTTTCAAGGACAATTATAACATTATAGGAATACGCAAAATGGAATATATATCCAAAGACAAAGTTGCATGCCGTTTCCTAATCCATTGCTCATACGTCCTCATTTTTCAAACAGACCACCACTCACTGAACCGGAAAACAATTTGTGCTGCATTCAAGACATTTTACACTGCTGTTTAGCAAATTAAAAATAAACAGATCACCTTAAGCAGTTAAAATATAACATAAGCAGAAATATATGATTCTCCTGCCTTCAGCAGCTTTGAATCAAATCCTTCCCTAGGAGAGGCAAGAAAGAAAATAACAGAAGACGTACTTTCTTCTGAGTTTCTTAGTTCTGCATTCCTCGAGACAGACCAAATCGAAGCTCAGTGTCACCTGGTACAACCTCGGCACCAGTGATATCAGCACCAGCACTGAAACTGGGTTTGCACATACATAGATAAGAGAGGACTGGACGGCCCCCCCGGCCCCCCGGTGGCGCAGCAGCAGCCAGTTTGATCCCCAGCCAGGGAGGGGACCCACATGGCGCAGCAGACCTCTCCTGCCTCTCCAGCCCGCTGCTCCCCTCAGTAGTGTGTTTCAGTCAGTCTGCCTGTTCTGCTCCCCACTCTGTCTCTGGTGAATCCTCTTACCTCTTGTGACTCTAGCCTGTACCCCAGCTCTTAAATGCATGAATAAATAAATCTTTAATTAAAAAAAAAGAGGACTGGATGCAGAGTTAATGAAGGGCATTATTTAATCTTGATTTCACCATTTAAATGGATTTTCCCATTGCTTCTTTTATAGCAAGTAAAAACATATCAGAGAAATTCTCTGCAAATAGTCTTCCACGATGGGCTGTGCCTCTTTAAGAACATGACTCTGTGGTGGGTGCATTACACACAAGGAAACGGATTGTTGGTCACATGGATTTCTGATGGTGACTGTACACCTGACCTCTGTGGCTGGTCTGCTCAGGTGCCGTGAAAATGTAGGAAAACATGGTGCTTCATACAGATGAGCTCAGCACATGGCAACTACAGTTCTCGAAACAATGGCTTCACTTCAGTTTAAATATTTAGGATTAAATTAGGATTAAATATTTAGGATTAAAAAAATATTTATTTTCTTACACTGTGGTTAATCAGTGTTTGATTTCTCCTCTTAGCTGTAGTTCCCATAGGGTGAAAACAGTGGCAGGAAGAGCACAGCAGGGTAGAGACGGATCCCTAGGTGCTCTGGCGGAGGGGGAGTGATGGGGTTGACGATTTAGGTTTTATGAATTGGAAAACCAAGGACTGAAACTCTCTTAGCACTAAAAATCCCTAAAATATTGGAAATCTGGGGCTTATGACTTTTTTCTTTTTTTAAAAGATTTATTAATTTATGGATACAAGAACAGGGGTATAAGCCAGAAATGTGGGGGCTGAGAGGATTCACCAGACACAGAGTGGGGAACAGAACAGGCAGACTGACTGAAGCACACTGTTGAGGGGAGCAGCAGGCGAGGCAGGAGAGGTCTGCTGCGCCATGTGGGTCCCCTCCCTGGCCAGGGATCGAACTCATGCTGCAGTGGCTGCGGATGCTTCACAGTGCTATGCTTAACCACTTGCGCCACCAGGGAGGCCCCTGATTTTTTCTCTAATATAAATTAAAAGAATGCCTGGATATCTGATCCTATTTAAAAAAAATAGTCATTTGGTAAACGTTTGAAGTTATGATAAAGACTGAAAGAACAATGAAAGGAAATCCTTTGAGAATTTCAGATATTTTCAGTGCCTCTGTGTGTGAGCACATGTCTGTAAGATTAACAGGAAACAAGCTTCTGGAACAGGGAGAAGTGGGAGTAGGGGGGCAGAGACGGGGAACAATTTTATGACTGTATCACGGAATGTCTGGTTCTAGTCCTTGTTTAAAAGGATATACTTTTGGGCCACAGAGATTCTCCTTAAGACAAGTGGGTAAAATCTCTCTAGTCTGATCCTGGTTCTACAATACTATCAACAACAAACAAAAAATTACCACTGGTCATTTAGAATGCTTTAGGCCCTTTGCAAAGAGCCATCTCATTTAACACATACACCCTAGCTTTAATTTTTAAAAAGATTTTTATTTATTTTTGTGTAAAAGAACTGGGTGTAGGTCAGAGGTGTGGGTGTGAGAGGTTTCACCAGAGACAGAATAGGGAGCAGAACAGGCAGATTGACAGAAATACACTGCTGAGGGGAGCAGCTGGTGAGTGCGTCATGTGGGTCAGCTCCCTGGCCAGGGATCAAACTCAGGCTGTCCTGGTGATAGAGAGATTTAACCCCTGAGATTTAACCCCTACGCCACCAGAAACATGGAGATACCAGAGGCTCTCGTTCTGTCTTGAGACCCTTACCTTCGTTTTCTGTATTGGCTGGCACAGAGTCGACCCCAAACGGATGCCAGGGCTGGAGGTCATCCAGGCTGAACTCTCCGTTCACGGGGAGAAGCTCCACAGTGGTCTTCGTCTCGGTCAGAGATGGCATGAGCGCATCATTGCCATAACTGATTCTTGGTTCACTGATCATGTTGGCCAAGACGTCATCCGAGTAGTTTTGCTCTTTCTGAAGCAGCTCATCTAAACAAAACAAAGTCATGTCCTTGGTGAGGATCAGCATCAGCCACCAGAGCCACAGCAGCCAACCTGTCCCGTGTGCCAGGACTGATGTGAAGTGCTTGACCTGTATAATCTCACTTATCACGATGCAGAAGGGACTGAACTAAAAAAAGAACTCTCAAATCTTACAGATGTGAGAATTAAGGCAACTGCATTAAGCCTTTCCCAGTCATAGCTGCAAGTGCCAGTGGTGGGCTTTGAGCTCATGGATAAGCAGGTGCTCTCAGAGCTGAAGACCTCAGAGCTACATCACCACTTCCTCCCATGACGTAGAATCTCTAATGAACAACATGCCTTGGTGAGGGTTTCATGGCTGCACAGGTAAATTTCTTTCAAGCCCAAAGACATAGCCAGCAAACCCCTGATCTTTTCTCCAAAACTTCTAAGGACAAGAAAAACATGACCGAAGGGCTGCCTGCTACTTTCTGGAACAGTTTTCCTGGTTTTGCTTGAGCACACCTGCTTTTCCCAAAAGCTCCCCTGGTGTTGCATGATCTTGATTCTGAGATAACAGAGAGACAGTGCCTGGGCTGTCCTAGGTGTGGCCTCTGCAGAGGCAAAGCTCTGCCCAGCCTCACTTCTGGGGGCTGAGCATCCCTGCCTCACGCCATATTATGACCTTAGCTCAACTCTCCTCTCTTTCTCCTCTGCTGTTTCTTTTCCAAAGAATGCCATTGGTTTTACCACTTTATAAAACCCACTGAACACAACTTTATGGAACATAATTGATTTCTCTGAAGTTGAGTCTGATGAACAGGAGCAATTATACAGTTATTATTGAAAATATTCTTCCTAGAAAAGAGAGCTTGGAACAAAACCTAATATCATGTGTAATTATGCTTTAAAGCCATGGTATCACAAGATTCACGAATCTCATTAGGGTGCCAAAGATGCACCAAGGATTTTGTGTGATATATTTTTTAAAATGAGACCCATAAAGAACATGTGTGCTATTAAAAATATCAATTAGAATATATCATGTTCTGATCATACTTCTGTCAAGAGTTTAGTATATTATATATTTCAAATCAATCATTAGTTATATTATTGCTATAGAAAATAAAACCAGGATTTAAATTTTATTTGTAACATTTTACTATCACCCTTTACATTCTTTTCAACCAAAAAATTTATCTTAAAAATTAAAATTCTGTTCAAATATATCTATTAAAACAAGTTGACAGAATAGCACTAAAGCACATGATTAATATCCTTCCACGGAGTCAAGCTTTATTGCAAGATACTTTAAATGATGAAATCCTAAGCAAATCAGTCCTCTTTAAGTCTAATTTGAGTTATAATAAAATATCTGTTCACTGTGGCACTATTCTAGAATTCAATATTTGATGTCTGCAATGACCTTTCCCAAACAGATGAAATGCCCCCCATTAGATTTCTTCTAATATTTTCATGTCTTAGAGAGTCATAGGTAATGGCTAATAACTTAGCCAGTGCGTCTGCCTTAATAAATCAAATGGGCATTTCTGTTGTATAAATCTTATGCTTTGACTGTTAAGCACTTACTATATGAAAGAGCATCTCTTCTGGAATAATTATTGGTGTTTATATATTCATCTTGAGAGGAGAACCTTTGTCAGCACCATTCGCTCATCTGGCGCCATGTTGTTTTTGGCGACTGCACTTACCATCAATTAACCTCCTTCTCCATCTGGAAATTTTGTGTCTTACACACCCGGTTCTGAGCTTCTTCCCTGTGAGCTCTCTGAATGACCCTTCTTGTGCCCTTTTCTGACTCACTTCATACCTATTATCTTCTTGTATTCTTCTTGCTATAATTATCCGTGTTGGAAATCCCATTTACTCTTGAAACCCTAAGGGTCTCCTACTTTGGATGAATCTGAAAAGTAATTCCCCAGCTTTGACTTTTTCTTCTCATTCTAGTTTATATATTTCTAAGTTTGCTGGATTAATGAATTTAGATCCTCTACATATTTAGTATGTAAAAAACTAACTACTTAGTATGTACAAATGTAAAGCATGACTAAAGGGCTTCCTGCTCCTTTCTGGAGAGTTCTCCTAGTTTTGTTCCTTGTCCTCTATTCTATTTTCTTGTTGTCTAATGACAGAACTATTCTCTAGCCATAGGTCTAAAACCTTCAGAACCACCTATACCTCTATATTTATTCTGAGTCTTATACTTTATTACTGACAACTTCATTCTAATCCCATTTCTTGATAGTCTTACTTCTCATTCCCACTTCTCATTATTAATACTATTAATTAACCTCCCTGTAGCACCACTGTGTTTTTTTTTGGCCCGTATCACTGTGATAGCCTCCTCTAGTTTTTATCTCCCTCTATCTCCACATCTTTTTTGATCCTGAGAAATTATTCCTCCCCATTGCACTGACTTCTCATTTTCTACCAAATTAATGCCAAACTCTTTTGCTGATTGCTAAGAGTCCCACCTCATCTTTCCAGCTGTGAGGCTCATACCTCTTTACTGTACACACCTGTGATGTGTGATTTATGAAGTATAGACTTGGTCTTCTATGGCACAGTGTCTTCAGCTGTGTCAATGAGGCAACTTTGAGAACGACGTTAGGCTTACCTAAGGATGTGGTCTGGTCATGAGAACCTCCAGTCTACAGTCAGTCAGTCAGAAGCACAGGTGAGAGAACCTGGCATCTGAAGTTTCATAGCTCTATGTTCTCAAACTATGGGGCTGATGCTCTCTCCAGGCAGACAGTGTCACAGGTGAGTCGAATTGTAGGCCACCTAGCTTATGTGGGGCAATCGCTGGGTCTGGGGGAACACATCCACACAGTGTGACAGATACATTTAGGGCCTCCCTGCACTGTGGGGCTTCCGCAGCCACCACATCGTGAGATTGATTTCAGGCCAGGGAGCTGACCCACATGGCGCAGCAGACCTCTCCTGCCTCACCTGCTGCTCCCCTCAGCAGTGTATTTCACTAGATCTGCCTGTTCTGCTCCCCACTCTGTCGCTGGTGAATCCTCTCACTGTCCATGCCTCTGGCCTGAATGCCAGCTCTTGTATGCATAAATAAACTTAAACATTAAAAAAAACACATGATACATTAGTTAGACTGATCATCTTGGGGGATCCCTTGCCAGCACCATGCATTCCTCCAGGATACCTGTGCTCTCTGCTCCTGATGCTTAAATGATCTAGACTACATGAACTCAAAAGCGCCCTCCTCTACGACTCTCCTCTCAACAACTCTGTGATGAGGGCATGGTCTTCACAGGCTAACAAACTGCGGCCAGGAAACACGATCCAGTATCTTCAAAAGTCCATAGCCAATGCACATAGGTGCTGAAATCCACATCCTGGGGTACATAATCCAAACCTCCTGCACTGAACCCCACCTATCCAGCCTCAGGGTCCCAGAGGAGGAGCCCCCTATTAGCCTCAAATGTCACCAGATTATGCTTTCACGGCGTAAACAGAGTATGGAATGTGTTTTGAGTCAGACTCCATCTTGGCTCCGACTGCCATGATGAGATTTCACGTGATGCTTCCAACCCAGCGCTTGTGTCTGACAATGAGAAATATACATCCTTGGAAGTAAACAGGAACAACCACCGATCCTGACAATACCCCCCAAAAGTCTGGCGACTTTTTCCCAACAACCGGGGACAGACAAACAGATGTAGGAAGCAATCCAAAAGGACAACAAACTGTGACTTAATCTTGGATCACTTCTCTGCCTGATCCTTAAATTCCCATCTCACCCTAGCGGTACTCATCTTGGGTGGTCTGCTCCTTGGGGGTGGCCTGAATCACAGTTTCTATTCTCAAATAAAACCTCCTTTGATAATAGTGCAGCCTGATCATCTGTCAAACTGACAGGAGAAACCAGGCATTAGAGCACGAGTGTCCCACAGTATCGTCTTATGGGCTTGGCCCCAATGCCAGCAGCAGCAGCCCCAGTGGGAAGGCTTGGCCCCTTGAAGCACGCACTTCCCAGGTGTGGGGGCTCGAGGGAGTCTTCTTCCTATTTCAGCCCAAGGTGGTAAATGAAAGTGCAGCAGTAAAAATCCTATCTGCATCTCATAAAATATCCAGAGCACTTTAGGGTGAGGTAAATTGTGGCATCCTCTTTTCCTTTTTATCACTTATACTTTTGGGAAGACATTTCTTCCAAATGGCCACTAAAATGTTGAGCCCTGTGGTGGTTAATTTTCTCAGTATATTATATTCATTTTCAGAAAATGAAAGTAAAGATAAAATATTCAAGAAATGTTTTATTTTTCACAGAATGAAAAGCACTTAAGCTTTGTGTGTGTGTGTGTGGGGGGGGGGGCCGAATAGCAGAAATCCACATTCCGGTCTCAACTGAACACAGAAGATTTAGAAAGGACCACCTCTGGTTATCATTTGGAACAATGAAGTGATGTGGTTTCTAGGGGGAAAAAGAGGCTGCAGAGGCTGGATTACCATTAGCTGGAGAGGGTTCAATTTTATGAGCATAAAAGGTCGAAGGCAGTAGCTACCTTGTGACATTATTAAGGGCTTGGGAGTTGACCAATGGGTAAGGCCACGGGCACCGGGCAATTCTGCCTGTGATAAAAACAAATCCTGAGTCAAACGGATCATTTCATTGCTCATTCTGAGTGAGACTTTATCTCTGAATTGCATGGTACGACTAATCACCCAGAAACCACACTTCTACTATGTTGGTGGCCCTGATAGATGATCTTATTATCTGAATTAATTTAATATTTTATTACAATGCTTTGATGGCAAATAATGGGGATTTCCAGAGCTTTTAGGCATCTCCATTTGCCAACAGCTTATTAAACCAAGACACTAGAGGCTTGTACCCTCTAAGTCTTTCTTTTTTTCTTAAAAGTTATTTTTATTGCCACAAACTGCAGCAGTTACATCCAGTCAAAATATCTTCTCCTGTAATGCCCAAGCACGTGAGCTTTGTAGTTAAAAATGAAAATGTTTAAGTGAGTTCAATCCTGGTAATGTTTAGTCCAGAGTTTAAACAGTAATGGAGATATTATTTAAACTATTAAACATACAAGGAACCAGACCTTCACCTTGCTCTTACAAAAACGCTTTGAGGATGTATATGAGGCATACTTACAGTTAAAATAAAAAGGGTGGGGTTTAAAAAACCCCAAATCTCACCACAGCTGTCACGGAAAATATTTTTTTTCCACTAGGTGACTTTTATTTTTAAAAAATACTTAATTTATTTTTTCTTACAATGTTTGCTTTCTCTTCTAAGAGCAGTCCCCATAGAATTTCCACCACCAATTCACCTGTGCACCTTCACCGTAGTCCCTTGTGCTCCTCCCGTCCCTGCCTTGATCCCAATCCCTCCCTCTTCCCTGCAGATTCTAAAGGCAACAGCATCAAAAGAGACGCTACAGTGATGCCACCTTCAAATAAACTGGAATATTTTGTTTCTGTAGAAGCAAGAGTGGCCACGAGGAGAGAATCGGCTTCAGAAAAGGACTGCTGAATGGGGAACACATGGATTCTAGAGAATTCCTTTAATACTTTTTAATTATTAATCCACTAGTCAAACTCCTTCTGAAAATTTAATGGCCACATTTTAGGTTTCAAGAAAATAAGGTTTACAGACTGACATTTGATCAAAGTTCTCTTTTATAAGCTTCAGTTGACTTACTGAACTAACCTCTTGCACCCACTAAACACATTTGAGGTGGGGAGAAAAATTTCCTTCAAGTACAGGAGATGCAACCTCAGTCTTTCCACTCAAAAACCACACATATTAAATGTCTGATTTGGAGAGCGGTGCAAAGATGAGATCTCCCGGGTTGCTTTTGTATAATATCAAACCTGAATTGCTATTATTTTTCTCTATTTTCAAATTTTTTTTGGTTTCCAGTCAATAAATATAAGCTCATGTGCAGCCCCTCCTTCAAACTGAAATTTCCTTTAAACCTCATCTAAGCAGGGGTTCCCATTCGACCAATTCTTATCTAATAACCACAAGAGAAATGTGCACACCTCTGTCCAGTGCAATCCTTATCCCCTTCAACTGCCACAGCTGTGCTGGAAGTCTTTGTTAAAGGGACGGAATTTTTTCGCTATCAAGAAGTGTCACTATAAATTTGCATTCATCCATTCTAGCTATTTTGCCCACATCAGGACTATGGGGTCAGATTTAATTCTGCTCTGGGCATGTCTGATGCTCAGCTCAGCACATCACTGCTATGCTGTTCCACAGTTAACACTGCCAGGGCCTCTGAATCTCTGCTTCCTTCACCTCTATTTCTACTGTGGCTGCGGGGGTGTCTCCTGGGTGCTGGTTAGAAATGCAGACTCTGCTTCAACTGGAGCTGGGGAGTCAGAATCTGCACACAAATGTGATGTCCATCAATCCTTTACACTTGCAACAAGTGTCACCTCTGCCACAAGTTACACAGCGGCAGGGCCACCCAACAGCCTCCATATCCCCTCCAAGAAAGACATTCAAGGCTCAAAACAAACCACTGAACCGTTATGAAAGATGGGTATGGCCAAGAAACAGCACCGCCAGAGGAAACCTTACTCCCAAACACCTCAAAGACGTATTCTCCAGACCCAGCACACTGCTGCCTTTGGGCTCTCATTCCCGGAAACACTGCTGAACCAGGAAGTCACAGGAAAGGAAGGGACAGACATGACTTTCCTTGCCAGACAGGAAATCCCACAGCAGTCCGAGCAGGGAAGCACGCAGGAAACAGCTGAAGTTATGAGACTCTGGGAAAGGGATGCACCGGGGTGTGGAGGGTGCCTCAGGACACCAGCCCCTGCCTGCCCCTGCTCAGACCAGCCCCAGCCAGGCAAGACAGCTTTTTTTTTTTAGAAGATTTTATTTTTTTTATTTATTTATGCATACAAGAACTGGGGTGTAGGCCAGAGGCGCAGGGGGTGAGAGGATTCACCAGAGACAGAGTGGGGAGAGAACAGGCTGATGTACTGAAATATACTGCTGAGGGGAGACAGGAGAGGTCTGCTGCACCCTGTGGGCCCCCTCCCTGCCGGGGATTGAACTTGTGCTGCAGTGGCTGCGGAGAGCTTCATAGTGCTGAGACTCAACCCCTTGCACTACCAGGGAGGCCCTGTTCTGAGTTATTTAAATGATAAAACAGTGGGTCGATTCCGCATACTCGATCACCCCAAATAGTCCTTTCCCAACACTGACATGACTAGAATATTCCAGTGGCCCAGTGTGAAACAGCTTTAGACCATGTGGCCATATTTTCTCATTTTGGGGAAAAATATAAACATATCACTGCAAAATAATGCTGTTCTACAAATCGAGTTTTCACTCTGACCTCCAGAAAACTGGGTCAGTCTCTTTATTTTTAGTCACACTACCCAGCTCGGAGATCTGAGAGTCAAAATTCAACTCCGCGTTTAAAACCAGGGTTATTTTTTCAGCAGTTTTGTGGACACGGATTTTCAACGGAGCATGCTTTGTCTAGTTAACAATGACAATCTGTCCCTGGGAGCGACACAAATAGGACTACACGACACTTGGGAGCAGAGTCCTCACTGCGAGTGACGTTTTCCTGAAGGATCATTTGTCTGGAGTAAAACTGGGGGTGTGAAAGGAGTCCCTTTTCTCTGAAAGGAGATTTCCTTTTGACTTTCATATGGCACAGATCAAACAACTCAGACCTAACACGCCATCAGTGGGGAGCCAGATAAAAGTCAGCCAGGCTGCTGGGCCTCTGAAAACAGATTAAAGACTTCCTTCTTCGTGTTGACTAGAGAAACTTCTGCCAAGGTCCTGATCCTATTTCCAATTACTTCAGGAGTCTTGGTGCTGCTTGGGTAGATGGGGCTTAAGCAATCCCCCAAGGAGAAATCTTCTAAAGTTTAGACTAACACTCAAGTTGACATATTCACAGAAATAATCTCCACGGGTATGTGGCGTTGGGTTTATCATTTTCATATATAAATAAATGCTCTAAAAAATGCCTTTGTTTTGAGCAAATACAGAATGAAAATTTAGAGCAAATAGGTTTGCAAGTTAATTTAAAAAAATGAAATTTTAGATAATATTTTCAGAACTTTAATTATAGTCAGATAAAAAGTTCACTACCGTTGAAACAGCAGTGTTGAAACAGTAGTGCCAAATTTAACCTGAATCTGTCTGGATGTTTCCCTGTTAGTCAAGATTTGCTGAACCCGGGGCCTCCCTGGTGGCTAGGGGTTAAGTCTCAGTACATCACTGTGATGGTCAGAGTTCAATCCCCAGCCAGGGAACTAACACGCATGGCGCAGCAGACCACTCCTTTCTCACCAACTGCTCCCCTCAGCAGTGTATTTCAGTAGATCCACCTGTTCTGCTCCCACTCTGTCTCAGGTGAATCCTCTTACCTCCCGTACCTCTGGACTATGTCCTGGTTCTTCTACGCAAAAACAAAATAAAAAATATTACAATAAAGGAATAATTCTTAAAAAAAACTCGCTGAGGGCCTCCCTGGTGGCGCAGTGGGTTAAGCAACGCACTATGAAGCAAACCACAGCCACTGCAGCACGAGTTCGATCCCAGCTGCCGGCCAGGGAGGGCACCCACATGGTGCAGCAGACCTCTCCTGCTGTGCCCGCTGCTCCCCTCAGCAGTGTACTTCTGTTGATCTGCCTGTTCTGCTCCCGCTCTCTGTGGTGAATCTTCTCACCTCCCACACCTCTGGCCTGTACCCCAGTGCTTGTATGCATAAATAAATAAATCTTTAAAAAAAAAAAGGTAAAAAAAAAAACTCGCTGAAACTGCACATATGGCCACTAAGTACACACACACAACAAAATAAAAATTAAAATGATAGGATTTCTATGTTCATAGGCCTTAAACGTAAATCAGTGGTTTCATATGGTCTTTAACACAGAAAACACCTGTTTCTTCAAATGCCAAGAGAGAGCGACTGTGTAGGGCAGGAGAGTGTACTTTCTAGCTGAGCAACAGGATCTCCAAAAGTGATCACGATGATTTGGAATCCTCTTTGAACTTGTCTTTAAGAGCCTACCCCCACAAAGCTGGGCCTTCACTGTGACTCTTCCTTTCTATTAAAAATGCCAGTTGGTAGAAACATGGATGGTGCTGGAAGGGATTATGCTCAGTGAAATAAGTCAGAGGCAAAAGAAGTATATCAGATGGTTTCACTTCTAGGAGGAACATAAGGGAACGAAATAAGGGACCAAGGAAAAGAATAACAACAATAAAAAAAATCACAATACAACAAAAACAAAAAGACGGGCCTCCCTGGTGGCGCAGTGGGTTAAGCAACGCACTATGAAGCAAACCGCAACCACTGCAGCACGAGTTCGATCCCTGCTGCCGGCCAGAGAGG
>JAGFMF010011629.1:10685766-10739397 GCA_019455555.1 Galemys pyrenaicus
CTGTCTGTGGTGAATCCTCTCACCCCCCACACCTCTGGCCTGTACCCCAGTGCTTGTATGCATAAATAAATAAATCTTTAAAAAAAAAAAACAAAAAGACAAGGACTAATCAGAGGCAGTTTGGGGAGGGAATGGGATGAGGGCAGAAAGAGCACAAGGTACTGAGGCGATGGTGCACTGGTGAAATGGTGGTGGGAATTCCCTGGGGACCATGATTGATATCAAATATATATAAATAAAGGAAAAAAAATGTCATCAGTAGGTAGCAACTACAAATCATATAAATCCAGTGCAAATACTGTAGAAACATAAGAAACAACAATTCATTTGCACTCCACCAGCGATAACCAAGAGCAATATATTCTTTAAGATAGTTTTATTCTTTACAGAATTGATTACCTCATCTCTTCCTATCATCACTTTTATTATTTAATGACTGTGGTCAGTAAGAATATATTCTGAGAAGTTATTGAGGCACATCCTGGGAATCAGGATGATTGGGTTTGAGGACATAGAGACATGGAATCATGACGATGAGGGTTTTTCTAGCTTCATGCTAGAAAATTCTCAGTTTTCTTAACACAAACCAAAACCCAGACTTTGTTTCAAATGATGATCTAAAGAGTTACCCATTCAGCATCAGATTTTTCTACTCTTTCCTTTTGTAAGAATCAGATTCAAAAATGGAACTACTTTCTCCATATCTACTGTATTAAAACATACTCATTTTAAAACAAGATTAATGCACCTCAAAATTTGGAGGCCAGCACACTAATGATCGTTTCAACACCCCCCTGCCCCTTTTGAAAGGGTGATATAAGTATCCTCTCTTTGAATATAATTTAAACTTCAACAACAAATTAAAAAATGATTCACATTATAGTGCCTTTAAACATGTCTTTTCATCTTCCCAGTGCAGTAAACATTAATTAACCTTGGCTAATTAAAACAGTCACGGTTTACAAATTTACTCATTAATCAGCCTCAAGCAAATGCAAAGCATTTAAAGTCTTTCCTAATTTGTACCAATTAAATATGGAAATTATTATTTTTTAAAATGATGAGGTCATAAATCCAAAACATGCAGTCCTTTGGCTCAAATTTGATAGTGTTTTAGAAAGAAATTTGGAAAATTGTCCAGACTCATAGACATGAGAGGAACAAAAAAATAAAACTGCTCGTTAACAGGTTTTACTGTGTTTCTTGAAAAGCTATGTGCACATTAAATCCACAGTGCTGGTGAAGATGACCTTATTCAGAAATAGGCTCTTTGTGGATGTAATCAGGTGAAGGGAGCTCACATTAGATTGGGTCTTAATCCTATGGACATAAGGTGGGTTCTCGATCATACTAGAGAAGACACATGGAGAAAGGGAAATCAGGTGAGGGCAGAGGTGGAGATTGGGTCAGTGTGTCTACAAGCCAAAGGAACGGCAAGAATTTGTTGCTATACCAGAAGCCAAGAGAAAGGAGTGGATCCAGTTTCCTTTCCAGTCTTCAGAAGAGGGAGTGCGGTTGTGGACATCCTGATTTCAGTATGAGGAAAAAAACAAATCTCTGTTGTTTTAGGCTACCCCGTCTGTGGAATTTCTTATGGTTTCCCTCGAATATGAATATGTTGGCATATGAGGAAAAAAACAAATCTCTGTTGTTTTAGGCTACCCCGTCTGTGGAATTTCTTATGGTTTCTCTCGAATATGAATATGTTGGCATATATAAGAGAATATTAGCTACTGCTGATAAGATAAGCCTTTGTGGCTTAATAAACTGGAGTAAACTGCAGTTTCTGAGTGAGCCCGTTATCCAAGGTTGGGACAGGGAGATTGAGAATAAAGAACGCCAGACCCCCAAGAGTGAATGTATTCAGACAGCGATGTTTCCCTGCTGAACACCAGAAGTGCTCCAGGGGAGACTGAGAGGCGCCTTCAGTTAACCCCAAGACTATCTTTTCCCTTCTGCGGGGAGGACTACCCACCTCCCTTTCTTGACCATCTATAGTTACATGTCTTGCCCTAAGACCAGGGAATTCTGGACACCAGAGTCAAGCTCAGCCAGGAGGTGGAAGGGTCTCAGTTTCAATCTTCTTGTAAGCACAGAGATAAGTTATGTCAGATTCTCTGAGAAGGCAGCAGCTAAGCTGTCCCCGGCTACAAGCTGCCTGGCATAAGCCTGCCAGGTTTCAGCTTGAGGTTTTCCTAACGGAATAGGAGCAGGGCTAATGCCAGCATTGAGGCTGTGGCCACGCCCACATTTAACAACCCGCATGGAGTGATTAAGGACAGCTAGAATCCTTTAGATGCTTGAGCAGATCAATTTCAATGAAGGGTTCACAGCCACAAGTTGGGTTTATAAGATTTCTATGTCAGGTCACCCCAGGAGATACTTTAAGAAGCAAAGGAATACAATTCGCTTCCAAGTATAATCTGCAAAACCATCCACTATTGCTTAACAGAGAGCTGCCTCTAGATTCAGCATCTGGAACTGGTATGCTGCATATAGACCTTTTCTTGGTGATTTCTTGGTCAGTTTTCTAAGAAGCAAGCTGGTGCCTGAGCTAACATTAGGCTCTGACTAGACTCCAGCATTACAGCTCACTATTTACAACACTTGCCACTTGCAGGGTGTTTTGTCAATTCCCCCTTTCCTCCCTTATCTAAATAGTATGGCTTTGGATTTGAAGAGGTCTAAGTGAATAATTTAAGTACAATGCCACTATCACTAATAGAAAGAGAAACATCTAAAGAGGGAGGAAAATATTCTGGCAAACACAACATAGACAGGCAATTTCTAAAAGAGCAAATCAAATCACAAATGGGGAAAAGGTTTTGAAAGCTAGCATTTCAGCCTTAAGCCTGCACTGTGTTTGTTTGGTTTATTCCCTCCAGATACAAAGTTAATAAGCAGTTTTTGCCAATCCCTTTTTACAGCTAATAGGAAGACTTAACTTAGATAAATAACACATAGCCATCAGCTTTGTCACACCTAAACAAATTCTCAGTACATGTGAACTTCAAAGTTAATAGTACCTTGCTGTAATAGTTTGTACAATCATCGCTTTGAAGACAAGCACTACTAGAAATCCACATGGCTAATTTTCCAGGCTACAGCAATTTTTCAATGACAGTGATTGCCACTCTCTACGCTCAAGACCAACATAAATACAATCTAAATGTGCCAGAATTCTTATATTTTTGCTATTTCCTATAAGCATGAGTTTTAAAACTTCTGGATGTTTAGGAATCACCTGGGGGTAATGAGGAAACTGCAGGTTTCTGTAGATCTGAGGTGGAATCTGTATTTTAAACATGAATTCCTGCCAATGACTGAGCTTCACTTGGCCAAGAGCCATTGTAGGGTAAAGGTTGATCAGGTATTTCCACCCTCCCACCACTGATGATGGACACCTGCAGTGCTGCGAGCATTCCAGGGTGGGCATGAGCTAGTGGGTGCGCCTGTGTGGGACACAGGTATAAATGGGCGGCGTCATGAGGGCGCCAGAACTGCGAGGGCCAACCTAGAGAACCGACAGCAGCAGCAGCAGAGAAGAAAGCAGCCGAAAGGGTGAGATGCGCAGGGGGTTGAGAGGCCTGCTAGCTTCCCAGCCCCCCGGCACCCCTGGCTGCCATGTACCTGGCCACCTCTACTAAATAAAGCATGAAAAGCCACCGAGGGCTCCAAGACTCTCCTTCCCTGACCGACTGCCCAGAACCATCCCGAACCCTGCTTCTGTACCACCCTTCCTGCCAATACAGCCATTAAGAAAGCAGGCTAACAGAAAAACAATTTCCCTGGGGAGCACATTTCTTCTCGGGAGACTTCTGGTTTTACTCCCAAGTGATGCTCACATCCAAGGACTTATATCAACCAAACCAGAGACAACGGCAAATGCAAGACAGTCCTCTCTGTTGGCGGATGGCACAAAGGTGCAGAAATCACATTATGACGTGAAGGCCCAAATGACGTGGGCATCCCATGAGCCTTCCTGTAGGGTAAATAGAAGTTACCAAGTTTTTCTCCCCTCGCCAGTAGCATCAGTGATAGACCCTTGCAGTACTGCATGCATGCCTGATGGTGGGCATGCATAAGTGGGCACACCTGGGCTGAGAGGCTGGATGTATAAGGGTGACATCACAGGGATGCCAACAGCAGCATTAAGTGGGACAGGCAGCAGTAAAAGCAGCAGCAGCCCAGAGAGTGAAGATTCTCTGGGGGCTAGGAGGCCTGCCCCCCTCCCAGCACCCCACCTCCCACCCCAGTCTCCCCGCTGGCAATGCACCTGGCCACCTCACTACAAATGATGTAGAGGTCAATAAAAGCTTGAAAAAGTCACCGAGGGCTCCAGGACTCCTCCTTTACCTGTCTGCCTGGACCACAGAGAACCTGCCTGGGGTCCTCCTGCCGCTACACTCCCCTATAGGGGTTCCAACCACCTCCAGCCCCCGTTGAGGTCTTCCTGTATACCCGGAACACCCACACTCGGCCTCCAGCCAGGTTCCCAACTGACTCTTCTCTGCCCTTGTTCTTTCTTTGCACCCAAGTAAGCAAAGATCAGCTTCAGTTTCTGAAGGACTTTGGTTGAACTCCTTGGACTCTGCCCATTTCAGCATTCACAGACTCGGTTTGGACCAAGCCGTTTAACCACCCAGAATGCTTACTCTGAAAGCAGAGACATCTGATTCCACTTTCCTGTTCCCCTGCAGAGGTGTTGGTAAGTAGTGTGAATACAGCTCACACAGAATGTGGAAAGCACATCTCCTTATGTCACATCCAAAAGATCTAGAAGCCAGAGCTGTCATGCCTTCATACAACACCTGACTTACATAACCATGTTGTGTTAATCCAGCCACAGGGCATTTAGGTCTTTTTCTCTCGTGTGTGCGTGTGCGTGTGTATGTGTACGTGTGTATGTGTACGTGTGTGTGTGGTGGGGGGGTGGGGGGTCACTATGTAAGAGTAAGAGTCTTGCTTTAATTTCTGTTCTTAAACACCTGAAGAAAGCATTTCTTCTGTTCTTACACACCTGAAGAAAGCATTTCAAGCAAAAGAAGATTCTCACTAAAGAAGAACAATACTCTATGGTTGAGGAGTTAGTTTTCTGCCAAAAGGATGGTTGGTGAGAGAAATGAAGCAGAGGCTTAGCCCATAAATTCCAGATAAACTCTGCTGGGCTCAGGCTACTTGTAGGGTTAGAGAAATCAGGGCTTTCCACCCTCCCACCACTGCGATGATGGCCACCTGCGGTGCTGGGCGCACCTGAGTTGGACACGGGCTTAAATGGGCAGCGTCATGAGGACGCCAGGACTGACAGTACTGACGAGCAGCAGCAGTAGAAAGCAGCAGAGAGGGTGAGAGGCGCCAGGTGCTGGCCCGGCACCCATGCCTGCCATGTACCTGGCCACCTCTTACAATAAAAAGCATAAAAAGCCACTGAGGGCTCCAAGACTCTTCTCCTTTCTCCCCGTCTGCCCGAATCATGGAAAACTTACTCAGTGCCGCCCTTCCTGCTGCTACACTACTGGATTGAAAACAGATTTCTCTCAGCCCTAATCTAGTTCTGCTTTTCCTGAACCAGCTCCTTTCCCCCCCAATTTCCTCATGATAACTGACACTGCCAGCAGCAGTGTGAAAACTGTTCTGGTTGATTCTCAGCAGAAATTTGAGGGGCTCTTCCTGTTATTGTTACTATCCTCAAAACACTTAGATTGGGTTGGCTGGCTCCAAGTGTTTACTCTCAGTATTTAAAAAAAAATTGCCAAGAATTTCTAGAACTTGCTTTGAGAGACTTCAACTATCTGAATATTTAGGAGGGAGAAAGAAGACAGTTTATTATTGCTCTGTAGGCCCTGTCCTAGAAATTATGGACTCCAGGGTTATAGTAGAGTAGGAAGCCTTGGTAGAAAGAAACAGCCTAACACTTCCGCTGATCATTAGGCTGGTGATTTTGACCAGTTCCACCTAAGTTTCTTGACAGGTTACATTTCCTGCCAACATTCTATTAAAGTTTCCCTGTATTTTCTAGGTATTGAACCCCAAATTGAGAGAAATGTCAAAGAGGAGTTTGAGAAGGGGACGCTGGGTGTAGGATTAGAGTAAAGTTCTCAGGCTTTTCCACCCTCCTGCCATTGGTGTGATGATGGACACCTGCGGTCCTGCACGCGTGCCTAGGTGGGCATGCGCACCTTAGATAGGCTTAGATAGGAGCCTATAAGGGCGGTGTCATGAGGATGCCAGGAGTAGAAGCAGAAAAAGAGGAACAAGGGAAAGACAGAGGCATAGAGAAGCAGAGCAGCAGAGAACAAGAGAAGAAAGAAGTAGCAAAGCAGCGGGCTTAAATGGGCGGCGTCATGAGGACGCCAGGACCAGCAGGACTGACAGTACTGACGAGCAGCAACAGCAGCAGCAGCAGAGAGAGAGAAGCAGCCGAGAGGGTGAGATGCGCCGGGGGCTGGGAGGCCGGCCTGCCTGCCATGTACCTGGTCGCCTCTGATAATAAAAGCATAAAAAGTCACCGAGGGCTCCAAGACTCCTTCCTTTACCCCACCTGCATGGAATCATTGAGAACTTGCTCGGTGCCCCTTGCTGGCACCACACTGGGTCTGCTGCAAATCATTTACACTTTATAGTTATTTTCAAGGGGAGCGTATGTATCAAAAGCATGCAAACATTACTGAGGCTGTCACGAGCAAGCTAAGTGCCTCCTCACAGGTGCACCTGCAGACCTGATAAAACACGGTGCTAAATGAGAAGGTGACTTAATGTCTTAGGAAGAGTCCAACGGCTCCGTTTAATGGTTATGCCCACGCTGATCGACACCTTATGGAAGTTCCTGTCCACATACACTGGTCATGGCAGTACGAAGTTCTTTAAGCTACTGATTTGATCATCTAAAAATGCTGTTTTAATTTTTATTACTTAATCATCAAGAGTGGTGCATCTATGACTACTCACTAATTTTCTGGGAATTTGGAGCTGCTGGGTTTTGTGAGTGATTAAAGCACATTCATTTGGGTTTTCACCTTAAGCATCACTACGGCATACAGTTTTTATCAGCTGGATTTAGAAGATATGGATTTATACAGATAAATCCAATTGGCTTGAGGGCTGTCAGAATAAATCCTTGCCTATTAACCTTTCATAAAGTGAACAGCCTCTAGTTGCTTGAGACTCTACTCACTAGTTAGTGCGTCTCTGTTTACATGAATCAAAGACACTGGGAAGTTTGTGAGAACAGAGTGCTGAGTCCTTCCATCTGGGTCACCGATTCAGGGAATTAGGGGTGGGACCGGAGAACCTACAATTCTAACAGTTCCATCTAACAAGCTGACATTGCAAGTCCTAGCAACACACTGTTGAGAGCGACTGCTCTCACAATTCTGTGAAAAGAGGTATTTGTAATTATCCCTAATGATTTGTGCCAGGAGCCACATGGCATTTGATGCATACGCTCAGGGTTGACAACTATCATCTGGCAATTGTTGAAATGTACATATCAAAGTAAAAAGAGACGTAATATGGAAACCAGAAGATCAGAGGACAGAAACTTAGAAGCTAAATATGCTTTCAAGTGGCCACGACAGGGCTGGGCACTGCAGGCAGGTGGAACAGCGTCGGTAAACGTAACCAGGTTTGTGGCTTCCCTGCAGACGGTTAGGTAAACAGGAATAAAGGAAGTCACCACCTGCTTTGATTGTCCAGGCTTATTCTGAGACCAAATGAGAATCAGAAATAAGAAAAAAAGAAGCCAGGTATCAACTAAAGAGGCAAGAGAGTAATCATATAAACAGAAAAATTGTCCCTAAGATGTTTTGTCAAATTCTTTTTCTTTCTGCTTGTCTTCCCGAAGTACATTTGAATTGCAACAAATTAACTATAATTTTACAATCCTGAAAATGATTATTTTCTTCGGGTTAGGAAGAAGACCTAATGATACTCATGATTTGAAGGGTTTCTGGAAGGAACAGCCACAGAATAAACCTGCTATATGCCTTGCAGGTGGTTAAAACCTGGCTGAGGATTATTACATTAGCTTTCAGAGAAATTTTGCTTTGTCTGCAGAGAAACATCTAATGAAGGGTTTGTTTCCTGTCATGTTTTGTGCGTTGGAATAGTCTCTAATAAAATAGAAAACACACACAAAACAAGAAATCATACAAAATGTGTGTAACATACATTTATATCCTTTTAAAAGCCCTCCACACTGACTTACATATTTAAGGCTTGGGAAACATCTTATTACTGAATCACACATGCTAAAAATGGGAACATTTCTTGCTCCCTTAACATTTTCAAAGAAAAGTTGCTGATGCTGAATAAATGACCTCCAAAATCTCGTTTGGATGAACTTGGCATCAGCACTGAGGCTGAGCAAATACCACTGGATACAGAGATGCTGGAATACATCCAGTCCTCACTCTTATTAGCCAGATGTATGACCTTGGACATATCAAAAAGTTTTTCTGAGTCTATGAAATGATTTGGCTGAATAAGCTGAAAATTAAGGTTATTTCCTTCTCTGATAATCTTCAGTGAGTGATGCTGAGGTAAGGAATGGCTGTCAGATGATACTACCTTATCCAAGACACAGCAATTGACAGTCTCACTCCGTACTTTCTTCAGCAGATTCTAAATTATTTGGTTGTAAAGATGATGCCCTATCCCTGAAATATATCTGGTGACAAGCATAGACTATGGAAGACAGTAGTTATTTTAAAAATATTCTTTGAAGATCCTACATTCTTGATCTTGATTTCTGGACGACCATGATATTCACAATGGAAAATGAACTTACGTAAGAAAATGATGTAGCAATCCAAATACTCATTGACAGAGCAGTGAATTAAGAAGATGTGATGTATCTATACAACGGAATACTACTCAGCTAGAAAAGTGATGAACTCTTGCCATTTGTGACATCTTGGCTGGAAGGGGAGGGGTTTGTGCTAAGTGAAACAAGATAGAAGGAGAAAGACGGATACTGTATGATTTCATGCATGTGGAACAGAGAGAGAAAAAAATCCCCAAAGGGACAAAGCTAAATCTAAGCAAATGCTTAAAAGTGACTGTAGAATTGAGGCTACTAGAGAGATAGGGAGGGTGGGGGTGGAAACAAAGTGGGGAGGGAGCCCAATGGCTGAGGGTAAAGGGCTATGGGTGTCTTCGTGGTGGGTGTGGCAACACATCTGAAGAGGTAGGATCCTATACCTATACCCCAAAATCACATACAGTGTTGTAAACCAATGCTACCTCAATAAAGAAAAAAAAATGGTGTTAAGAGGGGCTTCCCTGGTGGCACAAGGGGTTGAGCACCACACTATGAAGCATTTGTAGCCACTGCAGCATGAGTTTGAGCCCCAGCCAGGGAGGTGACCCACATGGTGCAGCAGACCCCTCCTGCCTTGCCCACTGCTCCCCTCAGCAATGTACCTCAGTCAATCTTCCTGTTCTGCTCCCCACTCTGTCTCTGGTGAATCCTCTCACCTGCCACACCTCTGGTCTGCACCCCAGTTCTTGTGTGCACAAATAATCTTAAAAAAATGGTGTTAATAACATATATAATACACTTTACTCTTTAAGTCATGTTTAAGGGTGCAGCCATCCCCACCATCTGTCTCCAGAACTTTCTCATCCTCCCAAGTTGGAACTCTGTGCCCATGAAACACTAACTTCCTCCTCTCCCCAGGCACCAGGTGCTCCCTGATCAACCACCATCCTTCCTTTGGTCTCTGTGAACTTACTACTAGAGCCACCTCATATAAGAGAAACCAACAAAAAGGCAACATTCCACGATGTTCCACACGTGTGGGGACCACACGAATCTTGGTGTTGTGCCAATGGTCTATGCCGAGTTTAGTCTGTGTACTGCTGAAGTGACTGCAACATACTATACATCCTTGGAAATCCACCAGGTTCTCTGAGAAATTATGAGAGTAGTGACTGAGATCTGAGCTGTTTGCCTAGTGATATCTCAGTGGAATGACAGTTCTGTTTATCTGATTAGCAACTTGATATTAGAAAAGCCTAACAATTTAAAGATCATACTAACAATTCAAGTTTCATATATAAAAATTTGAGAGAAGCTTTTGGTATCAGTGGAAACTTATAAATAGCAAGAAACCTATGCTATTTGGTCATAGTCATCAGGTGAAGAAAAATATTTAATGGAGAACACTTCAAACTGAAGGAAAAGCGTTAATGTAATAAAGGTCCTATGAGTGCAGGGTGGGTACCTGCAAGTCTAGCAGGATATACGATGCTTTTCTTCTGGTGTAAGAAAAGGACACGCGTGACAACTTCCCTTTCAACCAAATACACTGACTATCGTGTCACAGTAAACCCACCTTAATTCTTTCAAGGTCAATAATTGTCCACCAAATGCAGAAGAGATTTTTAAATAGAGTAACTAATTGGGAATTTCTAACAGCAATGTCTCCTTCAATTCTATCCACCTGAAACTTGTAGAATGTTATAAACCAATGTTACTTCAATTAAAACAAAACAACCCAGAATGTGAAATTTGGTTGGCATCCAGAATTTCCTAAATAAAACAGTCTGAGACACCAGTAAGCATCTCCTTTACACTTATAGCTCCCCACTGCTCGTACCCCAGGAATCCTCCATTACTTGGCAAAGCTTCAGAAGCAACTCGCTCATACCCAGCTCTTCACCTCATTAGTATGGCCTCTGAAAGACAAGAAGGAATAGTTTGCCAAAGCCAGGCTGGCTCAGGCTGTGCTTCTGGGGCACACTACCTGCAGCTTTCCTCTCTTCCTTCTCGAAGACCAGCGGGTCTGAAACAGCCAGCGGGATCAGGTGCAGCTTTACCAGCTCTGCCTGCTCTAAGGAAGACTCACCTGAATGCTACGAAGACTGAAAGTGAAGACAGACCCAAGAAAATACAACAAGGGCATATAGAAGTGAATAATAATGACAAAAAGGAAAACAGAGTAAGAAAGTGTAGTGGCAGGAAGGTGGCACAGGGCAGGTTCGGGATGGTTCTTAGCAGATGGAGGTAAAGGAAGGAGTCTTGGAGTCCTCGGTGGCGTTTATGCTTTTTATTGTCAGGTGTTCAGGTACATGACCTCCTAGCCCCTGGCACATCTCACCCGCTCGGCTGCTTTGCCACTGGTGTCCTATTCCTCCCGCTGCTGCTTGTTTGGCCAGTACTGGATGGCCTCATGACGCCGTCCATATAAGCCTGTGTCCAAACTCAGGTTCAACCACCTGCGCATGCCCACCTAGGCATGCGCACAGTCCATCATACCAGTGGTGGGAGGGTGGAAAGACCTGATAGTTCTCTAACCCTACAGAAAGCTATTTTAAACCCACTGTCTCAAGTCAGTGGCTCTGTGAACTGCAGTCGAAATGAAGTGACACCCTGACCTTTGACCTCTAACTAGCTGTTTCTCATTCCAAGTTCAAAGATTCTTCATGTTTGATTCACCCCCAAGTCAACATCCCTCAGGAGACATGCCTCATCATTTGGAGTAAATTAACAGATGAGACAGGAGGCGTCTTAGAAAAAGAGAAACAGAGCTTCTTCAGGGAATACATGGCAAAACTTGTTTGAGCTGAACAGCAAGAGGTAAATTAACATTCCTTCCAAACTCTGTCTCACATATAAACACATTTATCTCCTTTCCGGTTAGTCTTTCTGAAAGCATATTTCAAAATTCATCTCAATTTGAATTCATCTCAGGGTAGCAAACAGCACCAGGATTTTTTTCCTCCTCTTTTAAAATATGAACCTTGAGGCAGCTGCTTGTTAAAAACAAAATAACCAGTCCTTGTTCCAGTCTAAAATCATTGGTTGTTCCCAAGACTCTACCAAAAAAAGAAAAAAAAAAATGAGGACACATCTGCTGTGGGGTTTCATGCCAGAAAGTAGTCTAGCAGCCACCACTGTGGTCTGACTTCATTTTCCAATCATTCCAGCTAGGATTTGTTTTTGGATTCTGATTCCAATTAAAGGACCATCCATAAGAGCTGGTGGGTTAAGAAAAAAATCTAGCATTGCATTGGATCATGACAGACATCAGCAGAGCTTGGTGAGGGAGACACTGCTTTAGGCTTCACCCACTTGGTTACGTTGCACCATCAAAAAGAGAAAGGCCTGAGAACAAACAAAAACTACTGCTACGTCACAGTAATACTCCCTAAGTTGCTCTACAGAACCAAACAATTTCTATTAAAATTTCAACTACCTTTTTTGTAGAAAGGAGAAAAAGACTCTAAGGCTTATATGGAAAAACAAGAGACCCTAAATAATCAAAAAATCTTAAAGAACAAAAGTGAAGACCTCACACTTTACCACTGTAAATCATATACCAAAATCACAGTATTCAAAGTAGGGTGGTACTATAATAAGGATACAGCCACAGATCAAAGGAATAGAATTGATAGTCAAGAAGGCCAGTTGATTTTTGACAAGGATGCCAAGATCATTCAAGGGGGCAAGAACTGTCTTTTTCAACAAGTGGTGATGGGACACTGATATCTAAAAGCAAAAGATAGAAGTTGGGTCCGTGTCCATACCTCATATCACCTATAAAATAAACTGTAAATAAATCAAAGATCTAACTGTAAGAACTAAAACTATGAAACTCCTAGAAAAAAAATCATAAAAATTTTTGTGGACTTAGCACTTAAACAACAACAACAAAATATTGGACTTCATCAAAATGAAAAGCGTCTGTGTCAAAGAATATAAAAAGTAGAAAGATAACCCACAGAACGAGAGAAAATCTTGGCAAATCATATATCTGATTAAATGTTGAATATCTAGAATATCTAAAGAACTATTACCATTCAATAAGAAAAAGGCCAACAATCCATTTAAAAAATGGCAAAGGTTCTGAATAGACTCTGTCTCTGAGTCTCTCTCTCCCCTTTCTCTGTCTGTCTATCTCTACCTCCCCTATGTCTATCTATTTGTCTATCTGGGGTAGGGAGAGATCCTTGAAATAGCATGAAGTAAACAAAAACAGCTGAAGTTTAATTCATTGGAACACAATAAACAAGGTCAGTACACACCCTGAATTATACATATTATCAACAATTTGTCTGCCAGAATGATAGACAATGTATTTTAATAGAACTTTTCTGACTTTCATTCTTCCTAGAAAGTGCCCTAGAGGGCTGATGTTTCCATCAAAATTATGACTCAGAAATATGAAAACAGAAAATGCCTGTTGGACAGAAGGGAAAACTATAAAAATTATTCCATTTTCCTGAAGGAGTTATATATGCCAATCATTTACTTCTGGCAGCACTCAAAGGACCTTGTCAGTGACTTCCAGAGATCATCTGGATGAAACATACACTCAATCTACAGATTCAATAATTAAAATCGAAAGCAAGGAAAAGATAGCTCATGTGTCCTATCCAAAGATGGATGGTTTCCTTCCTAGGAGGAATATAAGAGAACCCAATAAGGATCAAGGAAAAGAATAATAACAACAACAACAACAATAATAAAAACACAACAAAACCAAAAAGACAAGGACAAACTGGGGGCTCTTGGTGGGGAGGGAGAGGGTTGAGGGCAGACGTGAGCATGGGGGACTGAGGTGAGGGTGCACTGGTGAAATGGTGATGGGGAATCCATGGGGATTGCAATTGGTGTCAAATATATATATATATAAAGAAAAAACCAAACCAAAACAACAAAACAAAGACGGTAGAGAGAGCTAAAGGTAGACACGATTACTACAGTGGCTACTCTGGGTAAGTTAAACACTAGGGGCTGTCACCCCTTAAGGCTGAACAGGTCAGCTGGTCTGGGGTTTGAACTGCACTGCTCTTAAATCTTTTTGACAGCGCACTGGAAAACTGGGGTACTGATGTCACAGTATGAATGTTCCCATTTTGAAGATGAACATGGGTATATACAGGTTCATCTGAAAACACATTTTCATTTTCTCATTTATATAATGAGTGATTCTATTTTGAAAGAACTGTCTTACTGGGGGGGCAGGGTGGTGGTGGATGGACAAAGATAAACATTTAGAGGCAGGCAAGCACACCCTGGTCATGCCTGTAATTCTGGTAACTACAGCTCAGAAGAGTATGAATAAAAAGTTCTGAGACTATTCTTAGAAGGCACATGTGTTCCAAATACTTAAGTCACCTATAAACTATAAAGTCTACATACATGGAAGGCATTTCTTATAAAAGGCAAAGAAGACTTTTTTTTCCCGTTGACAGCTCTTTGTCACTTCATTTACTTCTATGACTTTTGTTCTCCTTGATGTCCTTCC
This sequence comes from Galemys pyrenaicus, assembly GCA_019455555.1. NCBI lineage: Eukaryota > Metazoa > Chordata > Mammalia > Eulipotyphla > Talpidae > Galemys > Galemys pyrenaicus. The sequence goes on from JAGFMF010011629.1 coordinate 10,700,022, forward strand.
TTGGCTAATAAATGATACCTGAGGATATTTAAATTCTCAATAGGAATGAAGACTCCAGCCTGTTTCTGGCAAATGTTGCAAATATTCTATTTTAAACCTAGCGACTTTGGATGCATTAAACCCGCAAGCCAGTAGGTATATTAGAAGCAGAGAATGGAAATAGTGTCTCTGACATTAGCATGCTGTATTTTCTCCCAAGAGGAGAAAATTTAACCAAGCAGCACAGTCAGATTGTAATAAAAAATTACAAATCCTTTTCTATTAGTGCAAAATTCTTCATCTCCTGTCTCATGTTTCAATCCTGGATTTCACTTGGATTTATTTCAACTGTGGATTTGTTCGGTGACAGAGCCTTCCAACATCTGGTTTCTAATAATTCTTGTTTTGTTAATTTTGAATTTTAAGAGAAAGGAGGAAAAAACAGAGTCTGAAACCATTACCCCTTCTTCTGCCTCCCCTCCTGACTGCCTTTCCCATCAACTCTCCATTACAGCATTCTCTGAAACGGCCATCTCTGAATTGAGAGCTACAATATTTTTAACCTTGAGGTAGCTGCAAAATGAAGGTCTCTGACAAATCACCTCAGAGTAGAATACAATTCTTTTAGCATAGACTTAAGGAAGATTACCAAGGGCAAAAATACCCAGTCATTTTGAAATAGCTATCCAACAAAGCAGAGGTTAAACTGAACAATAGTCCTCCATAAAGGGACTCTGGCTGCAAGGGTTAAAGATGATTAAAACAGAATATGAGAGGGAGGCATATTTTCATGAAAATAATGGTTCTATCACTTGCTGGGAAAAAAAAAAGTCTTAAAGAGCTATTTTATTTTTATTTATTTATTTACTTATTTTTAAAGAGCTATTTTAAATAAGAGGATTTTCCCCCTTCTACAAACAACGCCTTAGCCTTTCCTTGCAATGAAACTTCATAACTTGCATGAACTAACATTAACATTAGGGAAACATTAAGTAATAAGTATGATGCCTGGGACTTGGCATATAGTAACTCAAACAGAACTGAAACATTTTTATAAAACAATAAAAGGCAAGCTTTTATAAAACAAAGAATAGGGCACAGTTTGGACAATTTATATTTCTTTGTGAAACAAATAGAATACATAGCCTCAGACGGTGCTTGATGGGAGAAACCTGATGATATCCTTAAGAAGTTGAGTGTCAAAGTATGTGAGTTGGGCAGATAACCAAACAGACTGTCATGGAAATGACAAAGTACAACCCAGGAAAATGGTATTAATTACAGCTCTTTGCACTCTGCTTTATTCTTTATTCTGATCTTTTGTCAACTGCACCCAATTTGTCAGCTGGATCAATTACAGCTTAAGAGGATGCTGTAGCAGAGGAAAGAGATTTGCTTTGTGCAAATCTATGCTCAGTGCTAAGGGAGGTGCTCAGCATGGTTGTTTGGGGCTGTGGAGGAATCCCGAGATCAACTTAAGGAGCATCCATCTCGCAACTGGGGGACTGGCTTCATGCTTGTCTACAAGGACAAATACCTATAAAGCATCACAGCCGCTGAGCCCAATAATGCAGAAATGACCCTGGTGTGGTCCAGAAGAGCTCCCTGATAGGTGCTGGGTGGACATGTAAATACATAATGAAATATAAAGCCGAATACGACATAAAGGTGGATGCACAGTGCTGTACACACAGAGCTTAAATAGAAGGAAATTCTCCCAGAGAGAGGAGAATGGAAGTCAGAGGGGGAAGGAATTTTGGATTCAGGCAGATCTTGGCTCCCAGGCCACCTTTATCACTTTATTATACGTCGTGGGCAAGTCTAGTGACATCTCTCTTGGGATGGTCTATTGAAGGTGCCATCACTGTCACAGAATTAACGAGTGCCGTTAGGGCTTCATAAAGTTACATGACTGTGAATTATAAAAAATACCATAATGCCAGAGGGCGTGACAGTGTGGATGAGTACATTTCATTTCATTCAAATGGAATACAATGACTTCTCGCAGTGGGTTAAGCAACGCACTATGAAGCAAACCGCAGCCACTGCAGCATGAGTTTGATCCCTGCTGCCAGCCAGGGAGGGGACTCACATGGCACGGCAGACCTCTTCTGTTGTGCCCGCTGCTCCCCTCAGCAGTGTGCTTTAGTTGATCTGCCTGTTCTGCTCCCCGCTCTCTCTGGTGAATCCTCTCACCCCCCCCAACCCGTGGCCTGTACCCCAGTGCTTGCATGCATAAATAAAATAAATCTTAAAAAAAATGACTTCTCCTTTCTATACAATGACTGGAGTCTAAGAAGCATGTGGGACACTCTGATAATGTGGAAGATGTCCCTGGAACTCAGAGATTAGGGTGTGGCAGACCCATAGATTGGGGATTTATTGAGTTAACAGCAAAGCAGCATGAACAGATGGAATTCCTCGGGAAAGCACAAGGGGTGGAGAGGGCTGGAATTCAGGGGTGTGCTAAGTTCTATGCTCTTGCCAGGCACACAGAATGTTCTAACAGATCTGATGTCAATTCCCACTTTCTCTCTTCCGTCTTTCTAGTGTGGTTGGTTTCTTCCTCATTTGCAGCCATAGCAGAGAACCCTACCCTAATGGGAGCATAAGTGAAGTGAAGTAGTAATATTAATACCTGTGCCACTAAAAATACTGCAGATCCTCATACCAGTAGAAGTCCTTTATCTCAAGAGCATCATTTACCTTTACTTAATTCTCTTTAGATGTTTTACTGCATTAAACATGTCTTAATTGCCTGCATTTATAAGCACAAACTTTTAAATATAAGGCACATATTTGTATGTAGTTCAGATTGTATTCCTGTACCAGACGCTCAAAATTTAAGCATTCTTATTTGCACTGAACATCGTCTAAATCTAAAGTTTGATTATATATAAAAGGCAGATAATTGTAAATCAGACTATGAACAAAGAATTTAATCAAAAGCTATGAAAAAATGAGAGATGTCAACTGGAAGAAATCTGTGACGATTCTGTTTGGAAAGCGAGCTGAAAAAAGCAACAATTCTAATTATGGAAAATTCCAAATATATTCAGAAGAATACTACAAAAACTCCCAAATATCACTTAACTCAAACAATTAGCACTCGTGGCCAGTCTTGTTTCCTCCGGAAACAAGTGAAAATAAGTTATTTTTAAATGTTCCTTCAAATGAAGAATAATTATAGGAGACATCTAAGCTCAATCCAAAAAGCCAGTTTCCACAGCATGCTCTACATCCTTAGCTCTGGCGTTAGGAACTGAAATGGGATGCTTGTCTAATTAACATAAGTCCATTAACACAAGCTTTCTATAGGAAATAGCCATTTAAAAGTGGAGGCAAGAAAGAATTTTAAAAAGATTATCTTTCAGGATTTGTTATATATCAACAGTAAACAGAATGGCAAAAATGTCTCTTAAAATAACATAGTCTTGGGCCTCCCTGGTGGTGCAGCAGGTTGAGCACCACACTGTGAAGCATCCGCAGCTCAGCAGCCTGAGTTCGATCCCCGGCCAGGGAGGGGACCCACATGGCGCAGCAGACCTCTCCTGCCTTGCCCACTGCTCCCCTCAGCAGTGTGTTTCTGTCCACCTGCCTGTTCTGCTCCCCACTCTGTCTCTGGTGAATCCTCTCACTTCCCGCGACTCTGGCCTGTACCCCAGCTCTTGTATGCATAAATAAAGAATGTTTAAAATAAAATAAAAAAAAATATAACATAGTCTTAATCCAGTTAATAGGTGAGTATTTCGTTTTTTTCTAAGAAAAAGTTCCCTGATTCTAATAATTAAATCAACCCTGGAAACAGATTTGAGGTTTACTGTTTGCTCTATTCTTGGGCATTGTGCAATACTCCAGTTATCAGAACCACCATCTGTTCTGTGAATGTGTGACTCATCCATGGTCACTATTTTCAGTAGTATATTGTTGAATAAGAAGTTCTAATAATTTAATTAGGAACAGTCATAAATAATTACCGGGTGAGAGTGAAATAGTATCATTAGCTTTCTAGTCTTTTGCAATGGCTTATTCCTCTTTTGTCTGGTATTATGACAATCCCTTAATTGAAGGCACATAAGAAAATAAGCTTGTTAGGAGAGTTACAAGGCAGAAATACACTCATCTTGAAGATGATTTCTTTGATTTTGTCCCTTCTACGACTTACTGGATGAGTTTCTTACACTTCTTTAATGTATTTTAAAGGTTCCTTACTTCTGCCCTACAAATATACCTAACAGTATATACATTTCATTCTTTTTAGGAGCTTGGGGCTGAGAGGATTCACCAGAGACAAAATGAGGAAAAGAACAGGCAGATTGACTGAAATACACTAAAATGCATGGCTAAGGGGAGCAGTGGGTGAGGCAGGAGTGGTCTGCTGCACCATGTGGGTCCCCTCCCTGGCCAGGGATTGAACTTGTGCTGCAGTGGCTGCGGATGCTTCACAGTGGTGTGCTTAACCTCTTCTGCTACCAGGGAGGCCCCCAGTACATGCATTTTTTTTTTTAAAGATTTTATTTACTTATGCATACAAGCACTGGGGTACAGGCCAGAGGTGTGGGGGGGGGATGAGAGGATTCACCACAGAGAGCGGGGAGCAGAACAGGCAGATCAACTAAAGCACACTGTTGAGGGGAGCAGCGGGCACAGCAGGAGAGGTTTGCCATGCCATGTGAGTCCCCTCCCTGGCTGGCAGCAGGGATCGAACTCGTGCTGCAGTGGCTGTGGTTTGCTTCATAGTGCGTTGCTTAACCGATTGTTCCACCAGGGAGGCCCTACATGCATTTTTTAAAGAAATGTAATAGATGGAAGTGGAGGAATTATGCTGGGTGAAATAAATCAGGAGAAAGATTTCAGTTATCTGCAGGTAATAGAGAAACACAAAGGAACACACAAAATGAAACCAAAAATACCTTAGAACTCTGCCTACAGAACAAAACCTATCAGAGGGGGAGGGTTTGAAATGGGAAGCCAAGGGGGCCAGGGGCCCAATAGTCAGTGGCAGAAGATGACGGGGGTTGGAAAGTGGGTGTTGTGTGGTAACGTATCTCTGAAGAGCTGTGAACCGATGCCCTTACGTCATATATGGTGCTATAAACTAACCTTGTCTAACAGCGAAAACTAACCTTGTCTAACAGGAATTAAAAAATAGAAAGCTTAACAGTCAAAAGTTAATTAAAATGAAAAAAAAATCAATGTCTTCAATTCATGGTGTCCACTAAACTCTATATTGATTATCCTTCTAAGAATCCCTCAACACTCAGTTCCCCCTCTTGCACAAAAGCTTAGGTAATGTATTAGTTTCTTCTCCAAGCCTGTGGCCTGCAGTATATTTGATTTCATCTATTAATGCGCAGTGCCGAAGACCATCAGCACCTAATACAGGAAAACAACACTCATAAGGCTGCATTAGGTTAGAAAAGCAGGTAAAATAGCACTGGCACAAGATGGAAAAAGCCAGCCAAGTGGTGTTTTGGGCACTTCAAAAGAGGAATTCCTGGAACACCTACAAATCCTGGGTGTTTTCCTTTCAGATAAACTACATCTATTTCCATTCCCGTGAACAAAGGGTGGCTTCATTAAGAGAGGACGTGCCTGCCACCTGCAAGCTGCTGATTCGCTCAGTCTCTGCACCAAATCTCTGGACCCGTATAATCCTTTATGCTGAAAGATTCACTAGCCTGTCATCTCCGTGCTTCTGTGAGTGAAGTTAAACAAACGTGGGTGGGTGGGGGAGGGGCTGCAGGGAATTATATGATGCTTTATTCTGTTTCCAAGAAAAACAGAAATGGGAGGACTCATACAAAAGAAAAACGATGTCACTGGGATAACTAGGGATGTGTGGGTGTGGCCAAACTATGTCACTTTCCCGGGGCTGATGATCTGTGGGGTTTGCCAGATGTCACTGCTGGGGTGAGTAGCTGGTGGGCAGGCTGGACCTGTGCAGTATTTCTCCAATTTGGGGGAGTAGATGGCTATTCTGAAGTGAAAGTATAATAAAAGATAGAGGGCCTATATTTCAATTAAGTTGAAATATAATGGCCAGAAAATATTCAGGGCTATTTTGGGGATTGAGGGGGGAATCAAAGACAAGTGTGAGTTACTGATAGAACAATAACCTCTATGTCTGTTTGTGCTTTTGCTATTTAGCACAGAGTGCCATAGGCAAGGAAATTATAGCCTAAGTTTGAGCTCTCTAATTTGTAATGTGAGGCTGCCGTGCTGCTCAGAAGGTTCTGGCAATAGAGACGTAAAAGACGAAGGCCGATTGCTTTTAGTAAACGGTAAAGCACTAAAGTATCTCAAGGTGATACTTACAAGACTGATTAAATTAGAAGTTGCTGACAAGTAAAATCCAGTAACGAGCGGATGGAAATTACATAAATACATCATAAGTCAAGCCACATTCCTCCACGCTTCTAAGGAGAGATAGTTAAGAAGTGAGGCAGGTACTCTGGCGACAGCAGCAACCCAAGAGTTTCACCGTAAAAGGAGATCTGCTCTTCCTTCTTCCATAAGTAGAGAGACAGTGATTCCAGATGAAGAACTCACGTCCCTGCCACTTTTCTACGAGGGAAAACACTGTTTGCAGGCACAGCAGCAAAAGAAGAGCTACTTACCCACTTCATCCTGAATCTCCTCGGCCACTGCAGGTACGTTGTAGAGCAGGGAGAGAGACTGGTTCATGCGCTCGTAAATCACACGGAGGTGAGTCATGACCTACCAGAAGGTAAGAGTTCCAGGTAAACCATCCTCTTTACCAAGCACAGTGGACAGAGACACGCTTTCCGAATGAGAATGATGATGAAAAGCGCTTCTGGGACTTTTAACCTGAAAGGGCATCCTTATTAAGTCAGTTGGAAAGCTACTCCCTCGACGATTACTCTGATGCCTTAAATATATTTACTGGCAAGTTTCCAATAGATAGGGACAGATGTTGATGTGATATGCTATTTTATGTTACACATGCACACACACACGCATGCACACATCAATGTGTGTATTTGTTAGTTTATTTAAAATTCTTCAACTTAAGGAAATGTAAAATTTGAGATTTAAAAAGGTAGATCCAGGTGTCAACCCTTGGGAATAGAGGGACATAAAACCTTATAACAGGGTTTTATTTGGGCTCATGTTATATCCAAGCATTGCAGAAGCAACTGAATTTATGACTGCCTGCCCCAATTCTGGTGAGACGACGTCAGAGACTGGGCTTATCCAACTTCTGCTTTCTTCATTTTAATCATCATTTAAACCATTCTAAATGGTCCCCTAAGAATCAGTAGCAGTAGACAATTAGGTTCCTTAATATTTTCAAAACTCAGAAAATAGCAAAACCCAGGTTGCTGGAGGGCAAGGCTTTCGAATTTGCCGGGTGTTTAATGAACAGCACTTGTCCTGTTTTTCAAGTGCTCTTGCTACAGATGCACAACACACAGAGCTGCTCTGGAGTCCCTGACGCTGACTCAAAGAGCAAGGACTTGGCACGTCGGAGCTGCAGGAGGTTACCTGGGATCGGATCTGAGCGGCTTTCTTTGGGTCCACCATGCGGACATGTTCAAAATGCTTCAGGGTGTGCTGTCTGTCTTTCTGCTCAGCACGGACATACTTCTTCAGCATGTTAAACACGTGACGAGGCTGTGGGGTGAAAATGAAAAACAAATTTCAGGGACATGCAAACAATGGCTTTTCCCAATGGCTTTGGATCAGGGCTTCCATTAACCCCCTTGCTGGAGAGGAATGCACTGCAAGTAATGCTTTTGCAATTCTCTCTTCTAAATGTTTCTCCCACTCCTTCCTCAGCGGGTAATCATTTGGTCCTTTGGCAACTCTTCATTTCTACAAGAAGAGCATTTAGCATTTTCAGCATATGTGATGGGTGTCCTCCTGAATCAACATTTTCTTCTTAAATAGCAGCGTTCCCACAGTAGAAGAAGAGCTGATTTTTGGCACCGTCAGATTTAAGTTAGGTTGTTCCCTTCTCCCAACCAAAAATAGAGGAGCATAGATAAGATTACATTTATGCATAGTCTTAGGGGTTACCTCAGTGGGAATGCTGCAAGGGCCATCCCATCATAAGTAACATGTACCAGCAGAATAATCAAAATGGCAAGAAAACAATAAATAGGCAACTTAACCACTACTAATTTGAAGGCCAATGATAAGCTCTATGACACATTGTTTTCTTAGAACTGTGGATGCACAACTGTAGTTATTTCACTTTGAGATTTTAATTAAATTCCTCTAAGCCATCAGATTCTAATTCTTCCACAACAATTAAGTTTTTCCTCAAGTGCTACTATTTTTTAAAAATTGGTTCCATTTCATTTTTTTATAGATCTGAAAACATCTTAATAAATAAAAACAGGAAAAAGGTTGTCTTCAAAAATTTCCCTGCTACATGCATTCTGTCATGTGATTTTGTAAAGTGATTTCTGAAGATCATTTTTTATTATTAAACTGAAAAAAAAAAAAAAAAAGGAAAAAAGGAGTCTTTGTATATCACTGGTGAGAATGCAGACTGGTTCGGTCTCTATGGAAAACAGTATGGAGATTTCTCAAGATGTTAAAAAATAGGTCTGCCATATGATCCAGTAACTTTACCCTTAGATATCATCGAAAGATGCAAAACCATTAGTTTGAAGTGATATATATACTCTTATGTTCATTGCAGCACTTTTACAATAGCCAAGCCATGGAAACAACCTAAGTGCCCAAAGAAAAAGGAAGATGTAGCATGTATACTCAATGGAATATTACTCAACAGTAAAAAAGATAAACATCTGCAACTGACATCATGGATGGAACTGGAGGGGATTATGCCAAGTGAAATAAGTAAGAACAAGTACTAGATGGTGTCACTTATATGTGGAATACAGAGAAATAAAACAAAGGGCCAGAAAAAGCCAAACCAATAACAAACCTGAGAAAACTGACTGTAGAACTGAGGCTACTTGAGGGAGAGGGACGGGGGGAAAACACAGCGGAGAGAGGGTACAATGGTCTATGGCAGAGGACTATGGAGGGTGTGGTGAGGTAACATACATCTGAAGTGTGCAATCCTGTGCATCTAAATCTCACACAGTGTTATAAATCAATTGTACTGCAACATAAAAACAAACAAACAAAACAACCAGCCATGGAAGTTTATGTCAGGCATGGAATTTTGGCCATTTGGAAGGTACAGAATTTATCTGCAAAGATGATGTGGATTTGTAGGTAGGAAGATGGGGTTTCCAATACTTGATGGGACAATTAACTTAGGGGCCAATTTCCTGACATCCCAGGGAGAAATGGTGTCTTTTCTCTGCGCTCTCGTGAAATGCTGTGCAAATCCGTATTACTGCCCTTAACACAGTCTATTAAATGATTTATATTTCTGACACGTTCTTCAACTGGGAGATGCCTGAGCCACAGGTTGGGTCCCAGTGTTTTTCCTCACCAGGAATCCCAGCACACAGCGCGCGATTCTGAGGGTACGCGGCATTGGCTCGCTTTATGTGTGCCAAAGGCCACATTTCTATACTTGTGAAAACAAATAAATACAATAAAAAGAAAATAAACCTATGCTACCCTGTGTTATTTATTGCTTTGATGCTAGAAGAAATTTATCTCTCCATAATCCACCAAAATGCAGCTCTCACAGCTTGAAATGTAGCTTTTGGCAGTACACCACTATAATTTTCATGTGTACTATGAAATCTGGCTGAATCTACAAATGAGAGAATGGCTTTTTAAAATTTTAGAAGAATAAAACAGATAACAATTGACCAGCTACAATGACAATACAGATATTTAAAAGGTGAGCGTTGGACCAGTTCTAAAAGGTAATTTTGAAAAGGTTACAAATTGAAGGGTATAGACAACAACATCCTATTGTTGAATAGGATGAATATTTTACATGCAGGATTGGGTGATCAGGCATTACATGTCCCTGACTCTTGCTCACTATTCAACACCAAGGCCTAAAACCCTCCTGCAATTATACTTCCAAGGCCGCAGACAGAAAGGGTTGCAACTAATTGCATTACCTTCCTCCCTGACCCATACTTGTGCAGCTGTCTGGCTGAACTTGCTTTCTTAGTCACTCATTTCACTCTTCTCCCTTGAAAAGGTTTTAATGATTTGAAGAACATAAAATTCTTACGTCTTTAAAGAGCTCACATAAGAAAACATATACTTCAATCAAAACATAAAGACTAGCCCTCCCTGGTGGCACAGTGGGTTAAACAACGCACTATGAAGCAAACCATAGCCACTGCAGCATGAGTTCGATCCCTGCTGCTGGCCAGGGAGGGGACCCACCTGGCACAGGCAGACTTGTCCTGCCTCACCCGCTGCTCCCTCAGCAGTGTATTTCAGTAGATCTGCCTGTTCTGTTCCCCACTCTGTCTGGTGGATTCTCTCACCCTCACACCTCTGGTCTGTACCCCAGTGCTTGTATGCATAAATAAATCTTTAAAAAAACAAAACCAAACAAACCATAAGGACTGCTTTCATCATAAATGTCCCCTCCTTTTTATTTGTGCAGTTGGTCAGCTATGAAAGTTTCTAGAAGGCATTTTGTCCTCAGATTGTTACCAACAAGAAACTAGAATGTAAAGGCCACTAACTGGCATTGGGAGGTAATTTCTGACAACTAACTTCTGGATCTCTACTTTTCTTTTTTAAAGATTTATTTATTTATTTATGCATACAGAGCTGGGGTACAGGTCAGAGGCGCCGGAGGTGAGAGGATTCACCAGAGACAGAGCGGTTAGCAGAACAGGCAGATGGACTGAAATACACTGCTGAGGGGAGCAGTGGGCGAGGCAGGAGAGGTTTGCTGCACCATGTGGGTCCCCTCCCTGGCTGGGATCGAACAAAGGCTGCTGTGCCGCAGATGCTTCACAGTGCGGAGCTCAACCCACTGCCCATCAACCCATCAGGGAGGCCCTGGATCTCTACTTTTCTTCCACAACCACCAAGATGGCACTCATTGCCAGTCGCTAATTATTAGCATCAATATCAAACTTATAATAAAGGACAGTCTTCAAAATGAGCTACACCTCAGTAGTCTCATCTGTGCAAATCAGATAACATTGTCTTTCACATCGAGCCCGTGGTGATCATCTGCTCCGCAGCCCTTCCCCAACCCGTACCAGGAACATTGATCTGTTCTTCTCAGTCCTTGCCTATTACTCTCCTATCCTCTTTCTTGTAAGAAAAAAAGTTCAACACTTCCTGCATGCTTAGAAGAAGAAGACAGTGTTTTCAGTGCTTCATGCATAGTTATGCATCAAATCTCTTATCAGCCCTACCACAGAGGAAGAGCTGCTCTCCCACTTCACAGATGAGGGCACAAAGGAGGCTGAGGGCTACGCAGCTGATTGCACAGTTAGCTAGTTACAGTTAGTCAGAAAAACACTCCTTATGTTTTGATTGAAGTATATGTTTTCTTATGTGAGCTCTTTAAAGACATAAGAATTTTATGTTCTTCAAATCATTAAAACCTTTTCAAGGGAGAAGAGTGAAATGAGTGACTAAGAAAGCAAGTTCAGCCAGTCAGCTGTGCAGTCCTTTTTCCTAATCACAGTGTGATGTTTTCAAGAAAAATCTTAAATGAACCAAAGTAGAGATGGTTTTGCACAGTAACTTAGTGAGTTGAAAACAGAAAGCAGTAATTGGATGGCTAGAAAAGAGCATCCTTGCCTGAACTTTTAGTTCTTTTGAGCTCAGATAATATTCTTTTGGGTCATGCGAATATCAGCCCTTTGCATTGTGCAGAAAACCATCCAGTGTGAGCTTGCTCAGCTCTTAATTACTGGCCTTGGTTTCTGATTCTGCTGCTTTGGCAACCATGTCAGATGTAGGGAGAAGTAGCAAGAGCGCAGGTTTCTGCCACTCTGTTTAGGGTTACTGAAAAACGATGAAAAATATTAGTTAAGTTAGGTGTTTGCGATATTCATGGGTTTCAGTTTTAAATCCATCCTCATCTTCCATTAAAATGGATATTAAATGGTGAATGTGTTTAAAATTGCTGAGCTCATTTAATACGGGTATTTCTTTATGTGCTCTGGAAATATATTCAGAAATATAGTTGTAGTCTCCCCTGGGCGGGCCCCCGATTTCCCTAAAGCTCAACAGCAGTATGTGGCTCTCATGAATCCCCAGGCCCAGCACGAACTTCCCTATACCATGGACCCAAGCACCCCAGAGCCCGGGGTGGCTCTGACCTCATCTCTTTATGTGAGCCCAGTGACACCCCGTGTGTGCACCTACATAAACATAAGCATTTTTTCCATAATGCCTATGCTTTGGGACATGAGATAATTCAGGAAGGCATTACCATGTCCCACAATAAACAAACTATAGGGTTCTGTTTGGTCGATTTACTCGTGAGCATATTCATAAGAATCATGCTTAAAACGAAAAAAAGAAATCAGATTAGCTTTTACGTTGGGGTAGGCAGATAAACAGTATCAAGTAAAATGGCAGCTCTCGCTATACCTTGGAACAAATACTATATTTTTACTCAAGAAAAATAGGTAACCTTTCCTGTATTTTAATATTTTGATTTGCTCTAGGGCAAAAAATTAAAGAGCCCTGCCTCTGGTATAGGACTCAGGCATATTTCATTCAAATAAAGGAATAGCTGCTTTTACAACTTTTAGCTGGAAGACAGAAGTCCCAAGGCTTAGAATTACTCTAGTTACTTCTAGAGTGGTATCATGTATCTCAGAATAACAAAGCATCTTCACTATTTAGGGACTTTTATTTCTTTATGCTAGAACATGGATAAATTTCTTGCATTTTTACTTGAAAATAGCATCACTCATACAGGAAGACAGAAAACTATAGCTGGTACTTCCATAAAAATATATTCTCTGAAATGCTATACTATTGTCACAGAACTTACATTTAAGATTATTCATACGATTAGAAAAATAAAAGTATTCCATATTTAAAAGTTTATCGATAGTGAATAGAACTTTAGAGTTTAAGAAACATTTTTAGCCTCTATGTTTGTAATTTTCATCATTTTCAAGTTGTTAAATCTTCTATAACTAGTAATATTTTTTTCTGCCAAACTTCCCTTATTTTACCATTTAGCCATTCTAAGCATTAATATTGCAATCTCATTATATTGGCATTGGATAGCTAATCTTATTATTAAAATTTATAGCAAAGAACACAGATAATAAAAGGAAAAGATCTACCCCAGGGGGACTAATTATATCCAATCCTTTTTATTGTCACTATTATTTCTGAAAGAGTGTTCAGCCCATAATTATAAAGTATCTATTTACATCTAACTTGGCACATTTCAATTTGCACTAAATTCACTTCACAATCAGACCGCCTTTTAAGAAATCATTTCAGAAAAAAAATCTCTTAAAGAATTAAGAGTGGGCATTACTAAAATGGATTAGATTTAAAAGAAGATTTACATCTTGCCATATTAACCATTGTCCTTTCTTGGAAGGGGAAAATAACATATCTTTAACTCCTGGCACAGTTCCTGGCACAATTTGGCTGCTAATAAATGTTCGTTAATTGAATTAATGAATAACCTGGCACCAGTGAATTTCACAAGTAGTTCCAGAAGCAAAATATATCCTTCATGGTATCTGAATTGAAAATAACCATCTCTCTTCTAAGAAGAGATGTATTCACAATGTCCATGGGACCTTGTTTTGCACCAGCCTGCTCTATCAAGCAGAATGCTGGGGTGCATTAGGAAGCTGTTTTTAAGGGGAGCATGTCCTGGAAAATATTTAAGGAACTCTGCAGCATACTGAAACTAATATAAACAAAATTGGTTTCACTAATTTCAGAAGAGGTCATACGAGTGTCCTTATGGCTTGGTTTTTGCTATCAAACTGATGTAGGCAATTTTAAAGACTTCATGACTTTTCCCTATGAAAGATAACATTTAAAAAGAATGTATTTCCCTGCGCCTCTCAGTGTACTGCCTTTGTCACTTGGTTCTTTTATGTAATTTCATAAATTTGATATCCCTGACTCGGGATCATTCACACACATTTGATGGACTTAATGCCAATAGTGTCTGAATTTTTTTTATCCTCACTGTTCACATGGGAAGCATATTAAAACACAACTATTCAGTCCTGTGGTTCCACTTGTACTTTTATGCTTGATCTAGAAATCTGGCATCTTATCATAATAGATAATTGTGCCTTAAACCATTTCCTGATGGGAGGGAATGATCTGTCAAGAGCCTTTAAAAGCACTGGGCTTTCTCCTGCCAAAAAGAAGAAAGTGAGTGAGTCATTTTATAGGGAGCACCCTAACCTTTCCAGGTCACGAGGGATTTATTCAAAACCCTCTCCTGGAGCATTAAATTGCACTCTAGTGGCTTCCAACTCTGTGACTGGGGAAGTTAATCACCTACCAAGAAAAAGCAATTCTCTCCTGTTTTTACAAATAGGTTCAGGGCTATTATTTTCACAGTTCTACATGTTGGATTTCAAGAAATCTGGAGCACATAAATGTAAGATGTGCAAAATATCTGTATGCAGGTTAGAAAAAACACACAAGAGAGTTAAACCTCTTACTACTTGAGATGGTCTTGGACAAATTTATTTTATCATGTTGGTCCTCACAGTTGCAAGAAAAACCTGAAGTAAAAAAATAACATTTGGGGACATCTCCAGGGGAACCTTTAAATTTTATCACAACCTTGTCCATCTTTTAAGCTTACAAGTTGGGCTAAATTTAAAAAACTATATTGCAAATTTCATCTACACTTAGTTTTTCAGAAGAGCATATAAATTATCTTTTTAGTTTAAAATAAGAAGTGACATTTTATGCCAAGTTGACCACAGAAGTTTTTTTTTTTTCAAGGTGTGGCTTTTATGTTTTCCCAGGATCATTTATTAAAGCGTCTGTATTTTACACATTTTATGATCATAGATGCTTTATCATAAATTAGGTGCTAGTATATGGGTTTATTTTTAGAATTTCAACTTCATCCCACTGATTCATGTATATATTTTTGTGCCATTACTGGTTTTAGTACTTTTGCTTTGTAGTAAAGTTTGAAGTCAGGTAACATGTTACTTCCATTTTTCTTGGGTTGTTTTGCAATTGAGACCTTTTTTGTTTCCACATACATTTCAATATTTTTTTGAGCACAGAAGTCTTGAGGAAGCAACAGGGGAAATGGCATCCCAATTCAGTACTTCTCACAGTTGACAGTATGGAGGCAATAGACACACTACTTCCCAGAGAACACACGCTATCGCTTTAGCTATGATGTTGGGCAGTAACAGAACCCAGGGACACCCAGCTGAAGCAAATCATCTATCTCCCTCCCATCTCTTCGTTCCTCCCCCCAGTAGAAGCAGATGCTGTATAAAAGGCATATGGCACAAAGGCCTACAGATATTCTATGCCAATAACCTTTCTCTTAGGGAGAAAGATCTTTTTGCTTTACAATCTCATCTCAACTTTCATTAATCCTTTTGTTTTTATAATTATGTTCAACAAGCAGGCACAGTTACCAGTCGGTAACAAAGGGTGGGCCTGAGGAACTGCCAGATGGAAGAGATGCATGGGAGGGGGGTAAGGGCGAGGGCTTCAGCCTGCATCCCTCTCTGGACACAGCCCCTCCTTACCCTCCAGTTGTTCACCAGCAGGGAAGCTCTCTGAACCCACTGCTTAGTGTTTTGGGGGTTTAATTGGACGGCAAGTTTGGTTAGCTCGCTGGTGATTGGGTGGTCTCCCTTCCTGGGATGTCACGTAGCAGTGTAGAAAGTTCCACTCCTCTAAGGGCACAATTGGTTTCTCCAGCAGTGAGTCCCCATAGCTCAAGTCACCTGCTTACCGCACACATCACTCCAAAGGCTCTTAGAAACTCTTGAGTCAGGAACTGGGAACTGAGGCCAAATATTAAAACAAAAGATGTTCCTATTATCCCTATCATTCAGGAAATTACAAAAGTTTTAGAAATTCTCTGTCAGGAACTAAAAGAACAGACCAAATATATGTTTCTTATGTCACTGCAACAAAAATAATTATTTCTGAGAACTGGTGAAATATCCCAGAAAAAGCTATGAAGTCTCATTGACAAAAAGGTCATGAGTTTATGAGTGACTGAATTTAATCTACCCTTATCCTTATTTCCTACATTTTATGTTCGAATATAAACACCTTTTTAATTCCCAGACTTGCCATCTCTATAACTTGGAACTTGGAAGTTGGTTTAATAAATCATCAAATCCAAAGAGGGGGTGGTGGGAACCTCTGATTTATAGCTAGTAGGTCAGAAGTTAAGCTGACAACCTGGGTCTTACAAGTGGCTTCTGAAAGAGGATGCAGTTTGTGGGGGCTGAACCTTTAACCTGTGTCTATATAACTCTGGGGAGTTGGTTTTGGAATTATTTAATGTGAGCAGAAAAAACCCCACACATTTGATATCAGAGCCCTGAGAGTGAAGGGAAAAGATTTTCCTCTGGTCATACATTCCGTGGCTGTAAGTTAGTGAAGAGATGACAGGGAATTGAAATTTAAGACCTGACCAAACTCTGTGACTTATGCTTTTGGGCCAACTTGAATGTACATTGGACATAGAGGGTAGACCTGTTGACCTGAAGGCAAAAGAAATGTCAGAAGCTGTTTTGACTTGTATGTCAATTCTTGTTTATCGAGCAAGTGAAACAAGTCTAAATTCTTAATGAACAGGATTATTAATGCAACCCAGAAGGCACAGCCCACAGAGTGGCAGAAGAAATCTTACACAAAAGATGTGTTAAAGCACCATGGACATTTGAGATATGTCAAATGGTCTGATCAGCCAACGAATGCCAACTGGGACACAACCTTGACTTCTCAAGAGAATTACAGCTGGACACTTTCATTTTGCATATTTGTGCTTGGATTCTGAGTTTCTGCCTTATATATTCTGTATGGTATTTATAGGCACATTTATATTTCTTTTCATTTCCCCTTGCAGCTTCTTTTGCCTTGATCCACAGTACCCTGATGACTAGAAACATTCATAGGTGGACTCTCAAGATTAAAAGCTCATAAAAACCCAAACATAACCTAGGATCTTTGAGTGGATCCATGGCTGCACCTGAGAAAACGAGAGTGCCCTGGGGGCCCACGTGGCATTTTGTGTGTGCAGGTACTTTTCTCAAGGGAGAAGACACCTGACTGAGATCTGTTCCCCAGGGCACAGATCCATAATGCCAGCAGCTAAGCAACCACCGGATCATTCAATAATGTGTCTTGCACTTGTCAAAAAATAATTAAACGTGCATGTTTTCATAATGATTCTTCAATTTCCATGATAAATTACAAATTGATATCAACATATACGCATGTCCATGCGACCTCTGTCAGAACAAAACGTCATATTCTGGTACTACGTATTTCGACAGCATTTGCTGATGAGGTATTCTGACTGCCAAGGTAGTGACAAGTGGGGGAAGACCACTGTGGAAGGAATCTGGGTGACGAGTGGGGTCTCAGGGCAGCTTTTTCAAGCTAGTGCCTTTCCTACAAACTTAATTTTCTATTTAACTTAATTCAATAAACACAGAAAATATCAGTGTTTCTGGTTCCTTATTTCCTGCTAATCTTCAGCAAGGTATGTCTATTGGTAAAGATTCAAGCCAGGTAAGGAGGTAATAGAGCTTTTACCAAACTAGCACGCAAACAACTCTGCATACTTTATGGGGTTTTGCTCAATAAACGTGCCTTCTCATTTTTTCCTTTTACCCACTGTTTGTTTCTGGGTCTGTCCTTAAATGCTCTCAAAGTTAGAGTCCTCTGGTGCTCACCAATTATACAATTTCAACTAAAAATAAGAGAGTGATGAGTGCATGCATAGTAAGTCCATAAGATATAGGTTGTTTATATTTTTAAATGGTGATTTTGGTGCTTTATAGCAGTCTTTTAAGTACATTCTGATCAGCTTTTCAAAATTTTGATTATATGCAGAACTTGAGGGTAGAAAGCCTTTAACACCTTAGTATTTCTCTCTCTCCGGGCCTTCACACCTAAGAATTCAACAAGTAACTTTCATTTACTATCTATTATATAGATGTGTTTCCTATCTACCCTGAAGATATATTCTACCACATATGTTCTATAACCTTTTTTATTTATATTCTATACATTTTATTTATTTACTCTATAAATTTATTTATGTTCTATAAAGTTTTTGCTCTAAAAAAATAGTTACTCCAACATTCATGTCAGCTAAAAATGGATCTAGTTGGAACTTCCTCACTGGCATGTTTGCCACAAAACATTCATTAATTGCTGCTTTTATTTTTCTCCAATGATTGCTGCTTCTTAGTGAACATTTATTGCCCTACTGCTAGAATTTACCAAACAGCAGCCAGCAGAATCTCTACGGACCGTAGGACAAAACCATGCTCCTTAATTAGAAGTCTCATTAGGCAATGCAGTCATGATCTACCAAAGAATTCTAGAAATCTTCAGGAATCTTCGGGAAATTTAACATTTGGCTGAACTATGCAGGAACAAGAAAGAAAAAGTGTAGGTGCCATAGATCAGAGACATTCTGCAAGGGAGGAGGAGGGAGAAGGCAGGACAGGGTGGGAAGAGCACAAGGGACTGTGGTGGTGGTGCAGGGGTGAATTGGTGGTGGGGATTTCATGGAGAAATCATACACTGTGCAAATATGGAGGATGATGGAATAAATATACATTAAAAAAATAAAATGCCAAGTTCTGCAACAGGAAAAAAAGAAAAGTGTGGGTGCTAAAGACACTGTCAACATTTTTTTATTTCAAACAAATGCTGAGTGTGTGGAGCAGTAGATATAAGAACGAAGTTAATTTTAATATGAGTAAGTGGCTGCATCTGTGGGATGTCGGGAAAAAGCAGAACAACAGTCATGTCACACAGGTACACGTGAAAATGTTGCACTAGAAAATGCTTAGAAGTCGAAATAGGGTAAGAATTATGATTTCTGATGGAGGATTTAGAGCGAGGAGCTATAAAGACACCAGAGAGCTCAGAATTACAAAGACAGGTTTGGTTATTTAACTCTTGTCCATAAAATATTTCAATTCTAATAAGGAGCCCTGAGGTCTTTCCAGATGTAAGCTCATAATAGGAAGTTTGTTTTACATAGAAGCCATGTAGACTTTGGCTTACGTCCACCTTGTCTTAAGATTACAGAGGATGTCGAATAGCTGGGCGATAGCACTGTCTTCTCAACGCCTCAGAGGGAGAGCTGTGTCACCACTTACCAGTGGGAAGGCACAGTGGTACTTAGCTCCCGCTTCATGAGACAATGAGCTGTGTGAGTGTGAGCAGGGATGAAGTCAGAGGACAGGACTGCAGAGAGCTGGTTGATAAATGACGATCATTTAGCTTTAACTGGTACTTAACTTTTGTGGCTCAGAGGCCTCCCAGAGTGACGGAAATTAATTATGGGTGATACGACTTTGTAGACAAATTTAAATTTTCTGGAAAACAAAAAAGGAGTACTAACCGGATTTTCCAAGAAACTTTTAAGAACGTGAAAACATCGGAAAGGGTTGAACCTTAGAAGAGTAACTATCCTAAACAGAGCAGTGGTTTATCCTGAGTGCAAAGACACACCCACTTTTTATTTTCATTCCTCAGGAAAATAGAACTGTCTTAGCTATTATAAAAATTTTGTATTTATTTAAATTAAGTTTTCTATACAGTGATATTAGCAATGGAATCTATCGAAAAACCACATCCAGGAATTCATTTCCTTGTGTGTACATCTGTATGTTTCCAAGCATGATTCAAACAATGCACATTTAGGTTGGTCACTCAGTGGCAAGCCAGTAGGCATGTAATTAATTAAAAAGGAAATACAGAACATAAAGCACAGAGAAATAGAAGCTGACAAATGAAATTTGTGGCAGAGCAAGGAATTGCAGCTACATAAGAAGACCATGTTAAAAGATTCAAGTTTGGGTTCAAAATATAGGTAAAAGGATGGATTCAACCTGAGCTTCTAAGAGACTGTGTGGAAACAATCCACAATGCTTTCGAGTCCTCTGTTTGGGGGGTCTGGGACAATGGTACAATGTGGTCTGGGCTAGGATGATAATCATTCTGAAGGTGAAATCAGCAATACAAAGTATAGAAAAAACACTTTCACCAATTCATTCCCTTATAGTTAACTAACATTTACTGAATATTTCCTATTTTTCAGGCACTGTGTTACACAACAGGGAAATCTCAGAACTGTTCATTTATGGCTCCAAAGAAGATAGGACCTTCCTTCAGATAATAACTGGCAAGATCTTGATTTATGTCTTTCAATGGCAATATGTAATAGTACTCCTGCAAGGATTTAGAATTTTCTTCTATTTTCCAAAATGCAAGCCAGCAGTGAAAATTTAAATAAAACACTCAAAGACATTCACTTAACAAAAATTACAGGCTGTGCAATTACATGGGAGAGTTTCATGTATGTCTGAGGTTAAGTATCCAGCAGGAATCTTTGGATTAGTGAACAACAATCTACTTTCTTTGACAGTAAAATAGTTCTTGCTAATGCAGTTTTTAATTGTTACTTCAAATAAATGTGTCTAATTCCACTGTTTTTTCTGTGATGGCTGATGGGAAAGATCTGCAATCTGCATTTGTTAAAGACTCCATTCATTCTTTATCTTATTTTTAGCTCTATTAATGACCATTTAGCAAAGTTCTTTTTCAGAGACAGGACTTTCTGCTGAAACATTTCACTAAATGTCAGCTATTAAGATTCTGGTCTCAACACCCACCATCCTGCCCTGTTCTGGCAAATGATTCCAATGGCCTTGTCCCGAAAAGCGTGTGTCCGATTGAAAAAAAGAGGAATCAAGAAGCTTTTTTTTTTCCCTGCAAAAAGGACATCGACAGAATTTTCTGGAACAAAGCTAGGACAGAGGTTTTTTTCTGAATAGAAAATGAAAATGCTAATGTGAATACTGTTTGTCCAAAGCTTTTTGTTCAGAGAGGAAGCATGGTGCAGTGAGAAGGCATGCCACGGCCACAGTTGTTCTCAGAGCCACCCTGTCCCTCACTGTCGGAGTCACCCGGGACCAGCCACTCAATCTCTGATGTCATTCCAGAACAGGGTGAATACTATCTCATTATCTGGAAAAGTTCCAGGAGCTCCTCTGTGTCTCCTCACAGCTTTCTCTGCTACAACTTTAACACTGGAAGAAGAATCAAAATGATGGGGAGATTCTGTGCAAGTGGGACGCTTTCTGGTTTAGTGACATATTACCCCACACACTGCCACTTCCAGCCAAGACTGAGTTAATAGGAACCAGATTTATCCTCCCACCTGAGACAACCAAAACATGGACAGAATAATGGGCAGTTTTATCCAAGATGTTAGACATCATGGGAAGAACAGTGATTCCTCAGGCCATGGCAAAGAAATGAGGTGAGCGGCTGACTGTCTGAGCTTACTATTGTGAGTTTCCATGCAGTGTTCCTGCATTCCACGCAGAGTCTGTGGGCACCCAGGGTTGAGAATGTGAAGTGAGAGTCTGGAGAGATCAAGGTAGCTGGAGTTAACAGAAGGAGTCATGGAGAAAAAGGACTTGTCAGAAAGAGAATACAGATATTTGGAGATGGTATGAGAATGTAGTTGAGCAGTGAGAGGTGTACAAGCGTGAAAGAAAATAAGTGAGGTTGCAGGGAAATTTCATTAAAAAGGATTATTTCACACAGGGTCATGAATAAAGCTTATTCCTAACATCCAGATGGGAAAATTCGACTTTCATAGTAGATTACTCAGAAGGATCTGCCTCAGCAGTGGGGAATAACTGGTCACAGGCTGATAACTATTCTGATTCAATCTAGCAGATTTTAAAACCCAAACCTAGCAGTATCGGTTCCCTAGTTATTTAACTACAAAGCAGAACAAAAGCTCAAGAACATTTTTCGGTATACAGAATTCCCCAAAACTCAACAAGGTAAAATTCACAATGTTTGATATCCAAGAAAAAATTACCAAGCATTGCACGGTGAGGGAAAATACAAATGTAATCAAGAAAAATCAACCTAAGCCTACCCAAAGTTGACACAGATGTCAGTAGCAGCAACCAAGGATATTAAAGGTTATTCTATAGAGCACGTTTCAAAAGTTCAAAAAGTAAAGAGATGGAAGATATTGAAAAACAGATTTTACAAAACCCAGACTGGACATCTAGATATGAAAACTACAATATATGAGTTGAAAATCAGCCAGGTAGGATAAATGGCAATTGAAATACACCATGCACATTACACCAATTTGCTCAATCCAAGTGATAGAAAAAATCTTAAAAGTAAACAGATACAAATATGTTATTTACAGAGTCATAAAGACTAGGGTGTTATCAGCATTCTTTTTAGAAATAACACCAGTAAGAAGACAATGAAGTATCATCGTTAACCTAGCAGCAGAAAAATAAAACATACACCCTAGGATTCTATACCTAGCAAAACAGCATATTCCAAAACCAATGATGATATAAATATATTTTCAGACAGACCCAAGTACAAGTACTCACTACCAGGCTACAGGTATTTTAAATCCTTTGAACAGAAGGAAAGTCATTCCAGATGGATCTATATATGGAATGAAGAACATCAGAAATGGTAACTACACAGGGAAATAACATCTATTAATGAAAAAAATATTTAAATATCATTGTTTTAAAAAAATAACTGTCATGTAGAATGAGAAAAGTCTGCCAATAGCTCACAGGTTGGGAGTGGGGAAATGGAGTCTACTTTAATTGTAACGTTCTTGTACTGTTAAAACTGATATAAAATCATTTGAACTAATGATTGAACAGTACATGTATAAGAATATAAGATTGTAAGTGATATCACATCAATTAAACTATAATCTGTGAACAGTTAAAAAAAATGAAGAGCTATAGCTAAAACAACAGCAAAGGAGATAAAACAGAACCATAAAAAAATTCAATTAAAACTTTAAAAAGTAAGGGAACAGAGATGGGACATATAAGATGACAAATTTAGACATGACCATATCAGTCACGTCATCAATAATGTATATGGTCTTCCCAGCTAAAAGGTGAGACCCAACAATACGCTACCCATAAGAAATGCACTTCCATTATAAAACCAGGTTAAATAAAAGCACAAGGATGGGGAACAGTACACTACGCTAACATTAATGTAAAGAAAACTGGAGTATCTTTATTATTAGACACAGTACATTTCACAGCAAAACATATTGCCAGAGATGAAGAATTTCATTTCATAACAATAAGGGGCTCAGAGGGCATAACCACCCTGAGCATTTACGTACTTAAAAAACAGAGCCAAAAACAAAGAAAACCAGATAGCTCTGGGGAGAACAGACTGACCCACTTTAGAGTCAGAGATTTCAAAATCCTCATTCTACAATGGAGAGGAGAAATGGACATGAAGTGTATGCTCAGAATTTTCCTTCCATCCAGCAGTCTCCCACAGAGCATCACTGAGGAAATCTGTGACTGTACTGATTAATCTTTCTTGGCATTTTTTAACTGCGAACCACAAATTAGCCTCCCCACTGCTGACTTGGGCTTCCCCCCACCCCAGAGAACACTGCTACTGCTGTGACCAGGAAGTCTGAGTTCTAGTTCTTGTTGGTCCATTACAATTCCTTGTGAGCCTTCCAAATCTCCATTGTTCCTGACCTGTTACATCACCTACTGATGAGGGGGCTGGGCTACATGTGAAGTCCTCCCATTTCTTCACTTCAACGAACGTGAGTTTTCACCAATTGAGAAATATCAAATCAAGTCAGCTCTTGTCCTGAGTCACTGGGACATGTGCCTGTCCCCTTGCCTGAGTGCGTGGGGCTGAGACAATCACGTGGACTTGGCTGCCACTGACTGTTATTATTACTGTCAATTGTTTACTTAGTTGTTTAATTGTTTACCTGTTCACTTTGGAGTTACACTTCCACTCTTGCTTCACTCACCCCCGCCATGAAACCTCCTGCGTCAATGCCCTTCCCACTTCCTTCCCGACCTCTCCTCCCCCTGGGTTCCCTCTGATAGCCAGTACATTTTCTACAGTCTTAAGAACTGTTTCTGCTGTGCTTTGCCAGTGTATGTTCTGCAGTTACTTATATTCCACAGATAAGTGAAACCTTCCAATAATTGCTCTTTTACACTCTCCTGCTTTTTTCACTGAGCATAATCATCTGTGGCCCAAGGACCCTTTGACCTTCAATACGAAACCAACAGTGGGTCAAAGCCGTGAATAACACGCTCACAGCATCTTTCCAGATTGCTTCCTGATGGCCTTTGCACCCAGTGCCTGCATGCTGGCTGTCTGTGCTCAGCCCTGAAGCTGCTGGGGACCTACCCGAGGGGGCACGGCCTGCAGGGCAGTGATGTAGTTCTCCAGGGCCAGGCGGCGGCGGTCGTTGAGCATGGCTTCCACTCTGGCCATGTGTGTCTCCACCAACTGCTGTCTCTCGTTAGCTGCTTCCTGCTCCAGAGACTCCACTTTCTCCTGGAAATGCTGCAGGGGATAAACACACAAGTGTGTGAAATGGCAAATGAACCAGTAGGAGAGGACAGCTAACCCATGTCTTTTAAAAGGGCTGGCATAGCCACCATGGAAAGCTGTATGGAGGATCCTCAAAATACCAAAAGTGGAGCTACCAATTGATCCAGTGATTACACTCCTCAGAATCTACCCAAAGGACACAGAACACTAATTCAAAAGGATACTTGCACTCCCATGTTTACGGCAGCACTATTAGCAACAGCCAAGATATGGAAACAACCTAAATATCCTAAAACAGGTGAATGGATCAAGAAGATGTGGTATATACACACAGTGGAATACTACTCAGCCATCAAAAAGATAAATGCATGTCATCTGCAGCAACACGGAGCTGGAAGGGATAATGTTAAATGAAATAAGCCAGAAGGAAAAAGATAAATATCACACAGTTTCACTTACAGAGTGAATATAGGGAAATTGAACAAAGGATCAGGTAAAAGATAAAACTTGCAAGATGACCATAGACCTGAGGCACTCAGCAGGAGAGAGAGAAAGAGAGGTCAAGACAGGGGTGGGAAGAGCACAGGGACTGTGGTGATGGTTCATAGGTGCTGTGGTAGTGGGAAAATTAGGGGACCACGTCTGAGGAGAAAATCAAATCAAATATTGTATAAAAATGTACAGTGATGCAAGAAAATAAAAAAAATGGCTGTCATACTCCATTTTACTCAAAGGTTTCATAGCTATAGCAACATTTTGACTAAATCAGTTATTTAAGGGTTACCTCCTTTATCTGCATTCCCTTCCCCAAACCAAGTTTCTCATTGGAAATTATTATTTTATGTTTCCTGAAGACTGATTTAACCAAAGATAATATAGGTTACCTTTATGTGTATTTCTGAAACAGTACATAATATATTTAGTTTTTAAAAAGCCCACCTCTTACTAAAAGTAACAAGACAAACCAATAAAACAAAACAAAAACTAATTGTTTGATGATAAGAACAACTGTGGTCACCAGAGTGGGTGTACTTTAGGTTATGTAAAGTGGATTAAAGGTGGAGCACAGACTCTTAGACTTGTGGTGGCAATTCTAACATGGCTTGTATAGATTCAAATTATGTTTCTGTGCACCTGAAACCTATACAACACTTTAAACCAATGTCATGTCAACAGAATTTTTTTTTTAAAAAAGGAAATAGGGCCTCTCTGGTGGCGCAAGGTGTTGAACACCACACTGTGGGGCTTCCACAGCCACATAGCAGTGCACAAATTTGATTCCCAGTCAGGGAGGGACCCATATGGTGCATTGGAACTTTCCTGCCTCACCCGCTGCTACCCTCAGCTGTGTATTTCGGTAGATCTGCCTGTTCTGCTCCCCACTCTGTCTCTGGTGCATCCTCTTACCTCCTGCACCTCTGGCCTACACCCCAGTTCTTACATGCATAAATAAAATCTTTTTTTTTTTTTTAAAAAGGAAATATCTGTCTAGCTCAGGATCATGAACGGAAAAAAATGAAAATAACCACAATGATCTTGCAGTTTACTTAAGGGAGTTTGGAGAGGGTTTTAGTCAACAGTATAAATTCTTACAGTTTTTGCCAGGGAAATAGTAGATTACAGTAACCAAGAAGAAATATTATGGGTAAGTGTAGACTGTAAATAGCAATATGAGTTTTATGGAAATAATTATAACTTGAATTAACTGGGAGCAAAGGCAGGGTTCAAGTACCCAAACTACAGGATGGTAATTCAGAATGGCTAAATTGACGGATGTATGAATAAGCAGTCAAGCACGCTATCCAGCGTGGCCAGGATATCCTCCTTGGAAGACGATGGACTCAGGCTTTACCTGGATAACTGCTTTCTTATCTGCTTTCGGCAAGTTCTTTGCTTGGCGTTCTGCCTCTTCCCATTCTCTCATGACCTACAAAATCAAAATACATTTGAATTTAAAATCATCAGATCATCCTCCAAAAACAGACTAAATTTGAAATGAATTACTATTTTTCATCTATTTTTATCACTCTAAACACACACACACACATACAAACATCACATTCCATTCCTATCTCAATTGTTGACCTGCTGCTGGGATGTTAGATAATCGATCATAGTAGCGTGTTAGAAATAAATGTTCACAAAACAAAAGAAAACGAAATAAATGTTCACATTTATTGCAGGAATGTGGCTATTGGAAACCAAGATGGTCTTTTTTTTTTTCCTGAAAAATAACTGCAAATCACTTTATTTGATGTATACAAATGTTGATGTTTCATAGCAGGTATATACTCCCTCCTGAGCAAGGTTTTCCAATGTTATACTGAACCCACTTACTGGTCTTCTGTGAAAGTGAGTCATAAAATTTCAAACTGTATATTCTGCAAGAAATATGAGGGGAAAAGGCATATGTAACATTTTAGGAAGCTGTACACTTTGTGAATACAATGCCCCAAAGAAATACATGATGCAGGAAGGTAAAAGCTACTTTCTGTGGTCAGAAATCCTAAGAGCCACCCCACCGATAGGCAAACTGTTTTGCTAACCTTGAACAGTGAATAACATTCTCATTCCCTCCAGAAATTCCAAGAGAGTAAACATTAGAATGTTTCCAATACAGCAAAAAGGTGTGCTTGGCAAATAAAGTTAACTTCATAACCAGGTTAATATGTACTATAGGAAAATAAAACTTCTCCTTTTATCCCTGATGTTTACTCAATGTTTCCCTGAGACAAGTTCATTTATTGATATACATGCAAAGAGGAAAAGTCTGTGGTTGTTGAAGGAAAATGCTGTTAGATTCTTGCCACCTACTGCTGCCTTTTCTGTTTCAAGTATGCCATTCATTGTCAAGTAGAGTTTCTTTAAGTGTAACTCCTACCTGAGCTAGGAAAATACAGAACAGAAAGATCAAGGAAGCAAATAATGTTTGTTGACAGACGTGTGCTTGCATAGTTTGTGGATCTTACAAAACACAAGAGAACTTGAATTCTGTACTGTACGAGTTATTTATAGGTATCCCTAAAGAATGGATTTATATGACCTCCTTCATGCGTGCCGAGAGAGAGAGAGAGAGAGAGAGAGAGAGAGAGAGAGAGAGAGAGAGAGAGAGAGAGAGAGAGAGAGAGAGAGAGAGAGAGANGCGAGAGAGAGAGAGAGAGAGAGAGAGAGAGAGAGAGAGAGAGAGAGAGAGAGAGAGAGAGAGAGAGAGAGAAAGAGTGCAATGTGGAAGAAGGAACTGCTGATAAAGAATTTCTGTGAGATCATACTGTATCAAATCATCACATGGGTTCTTTACTAGGTATTTTATTGCGTATTATAATACATTAACTTGTTGAATAGAAGGCTAGCTTTGCCATGTTGTTTTCATGAAATTACCGTGAACATAGGGTGGAGTTACATTTTCTATGACATTTAAAGAACATATAAAATATAATCTCAAGAGCCCACAGCAACATTGCATAAATGCTGAGCTCACTTCAATGACCAAAAACAGAACTCACGAGGAAAGGAGTACATGGTCCCACCTGCTTTGGTGTCTGAAGATAATGAAGGGCACCTGGGTGTGTGTGTGTGTGTGTGTGTGGTGGGGGTTGTGTGTCACTGAAGACTACTTATGTTTTAGAGATGAGGTAAGCCTTGCAATAAGAGTGTTTCAATTTCCTGTTCGAGAATGTTCAGAGCATCAGTACGCTACCATGAATTCTTTAGGCAAGGAACCTGAAAATTAGTTTGAGAGGGGAGCCAAATATCTTATTGGAATGTGAACTCTGATTGCTGCATTACATTTATATTTGTACTATTCCACCTTGTACCTTCAGAAGCTGGATTTTTCAGCTTTGAGTTAGGTAATCCATAGAACAGTGAAAAAAAGACTTTATTTAGCTGATAAACTGCAAATAAGGTTTACAACACAAATGAATCCCAATTTGGATTTTTCAGCTCTAATAGGAAAAGATACAGTTAATCCTAAATTCATGTCAGCACTGTCCATAATACTCACATAATACTCTTGTGTGTGTGGGGGGGAGGGGTAATCCCTGGTGACCTAGGGGTTAAGTCTCAGTGCTGCCACCTCACTGGCCCACCACAATGGCCTGAGTTCAATCCCGGGCAGGGAACTAACCCTCACGGTGCAGCAGACCCCTCCTGCTTTGTCCACTGCTTGTGACTCTCAAGACTTTTGTCCCCTGTGGCCCAATCTGCCTTTATAAAATGGCAAATCCAATGGGTGAGCTCAGTTTATTTATGTTTGGCAACAGGAATTAGTGCTATTCCTAAGATTCTGATGCTTATCTTAAACACAGCATATTTAGAAAAAGGACAACTTAAGGTTCCAATAACTGCATACTAAGGATATATGAAAACTGGTAAATTCCTAGTGAAAAGGCACTTATCCACTATTCAGATTCTTAAAGTGGCTGGATAATATTCATAACAGAGTCACAGAAATCTACACGTTAGAGTTATCAAAAGCTAAAACAAAAGCAAAACCCCTAAATCCTCTGTATCTGTAAGACAACAAGTAATAGCAAAAACTGTAATAAAAATCACTTTTGAAAGACTAAAAATGGATCTGAACTTCATGGTTGCTCCATATATTCTTATAAAGCAATTTCCCACTGTATCCAAGAAAGTATTAGTGTCACTGGATTTATGGCTCTTCACAGACTTGGCTGTTGTCATGTACAGAAAATAACAACTAATTCATAGAGATTTAAGAAGCAGGCAAGTTCAAAGTCAAACAGTCCCCAGAATTCAGTACCATAGATTATGATGATAAATGTTGATCTCGGGCATCTCAGTCTGCTATGACTACTGGCATGGAACATATAAAAAAGTCTCTGCTTCAGAATAGCATCTTCAGCTAACATGAAGTTATTGCAGATATGGTTAATGACTAAAAAAATTAAGAAAATCTATCAAAACCGATACGAGCTAAACAGTTTAAATAAATGTTAAAATAAAGTTAAATTACTCTTCTAGGAGAAAATTATATAACATCTGCAACCCTGAGTATTTTTAAATCAGGTTTTCTTGATAGGATCAAAATGACCAAAAGGGGGAGCAATTTATAATCGGTATTTTTTTCCCCTAATAATGACTATCGACATGAAATCAAGGCAGAAATGCAGGCTAATAAGGTGCCGTCTATAAACTTACAAGGATGAAAAGATCCCAAGCCTTTTGATAGGAGGAAAGACACACATACCAATGATAACTCTTCAGTCAGTACTGAGGAGTTCAAGGAAAGGCAGGAGCCAAGGCTACTTGTCCCAGGATGAAGGTCATGCAGGGTGTAAGGTGAGGTGTATGAATGTGAAGAAGAGGGGAAGGTTATTTCCAGAAGTCAAAGCTGTGAGCTGGGGAGGCCCGAGAAAGCTGAGAGGAAGAGGAACAATGGCTCAGTGCTGCCGACAGATGATGGAGCAGTTGAGTGGGAGAGCAAGTAGAAAAAATGAAGCAGGGGCACGAAAGGGTACAGGGGTAGGTGCTGAAAATGCCAAGTGGAGTATTCAGGGCGTATTTTTGCTCATGCTTTTTTGAAATTCATTTTCCCAGGAATGGATTTTGAGGACATTGGGGAGTCTGTGAAAGTTTCAAAAGGATAAGTGAGCTAGTATTTCTGTTTAGAGGATATTTCAGGTGCAGTAAGTATGGCTTACAGCCAACCCGTGCTTTCTTTTTTTCTTTAAGTTAAAGCAGCAGTGCATCAGCACACTGCATACATTTCAGGTGTGCATCTATACACAGACATCTGTACACACTACATGTAGCTCACCTCAGTGATTATGCATAAGTTTCTAACTTTCCTAATGAAAAATCCTATCTTTTGAGAGGATTGGCTCTAGACGAAACCTTACTATTCCCCTCATTATTCCATTGGAGCTAGCTTTCAAGTTCACTTTAGATTTTCATCATGGTAAATCACTAGAACTGCACATTTACATTCCATAGCCGAAGCTCTGTACACATCTCTCCCCGCTCTCCATACTGTTTATTATTCCAAAGTAGATCTAAGTATCAAGGTCACCCATCTTAAAGAAAGGAACTGCACTGTACTTTTCTAGGTACATTAGCGGTTCTGTGTTCTAAAACACTGATTCTGTTATTATTATTATTCAGGTATGAGGAGGCTGACAGACCAGAGGATGACCGCTGGTTCCCAAAAAGGGGGCACTTTATACCACAGGGAGTTCATTCAGGGGACACATGGAGAAGCACCAGGTGTCAGGAAGCAGGGAGTAGGGTCAACAGGGGTCTTCATTGTGTCTTACGGGAAGGAATGGACAAGGAGGTGAGCAGGCCAAGTCGGCTTAGGAACGGCTGTCTTCAATAATTTTTAAAAAAAGATTTATTTACTTAAGCAGACAAGAACTGGGGTGCAGGCCAGAGGTGTAGGGGATGAGAGGATTCACCAGAGAAGAGTGGGGCAGTAGAACCCCCTCTGTACCATGTAGGTCACCTCCCTGGGATTGAACTTGTGCTGCAGTGGCTGTGGAGAGCTTCATAGTACTGAGATTTAACCCCTTGTGCCACCAGGGAGGCCCCTGTCTTTAATAATTTGGGTGGGCTCCAGAGTCTAGGGATATCCCTAGTGTTTTGCTATCCCAATTTTATAGTCTTGGGTGAGAAGGGCTGGTGGATATAGTGAGCCAAAGAATAAGAGCCTGATAAAGGGCCTCCCTGGTGGTTCAGTGCGTTAAGCACTGAACTATGCAGAATCCGCAGCACAGCAATGCGAGTTTGATCCCCGGCCAGGGAGGGGACCCACATGGCACAACAGACTTCTCCTGCCTCGCCTGCTGCTCCCCTCAGCAGTGTATTTCAGTCGATCTGCCTGCTCTGCTCCCCACTCTGTCTCTGGTGAATCCTCTCACACCCCTCCCTTGCCCCTCTGGTCTGTACCACAGTTCTTGTATGCATAAATAAATAAATATTAAAAAAAAAAGAGCCTGATAAAGAAGGAAGGTGAGGGGTATGAGTTTAAGATTAGTGGGTTTGTATATGAAAGGCCAGTTATTGGCTAGCAGTGGGAGGAGCAGTGCCCCAGATGGCAGAAAATCAGGTATGATTAATCCAGTCTAGTGAAGACTTAAGATCTTAACACACAGGTGGCAGGTACACTTCATGTCTATCATGAAACCTATTAAATATTTGTACTAAGTATGACATAATTACTCATAGCTGCTGGTATTTACTGCAGACTATTAACACCTAAGAATGGTTGACTTCAAACATCGTTCTTCCTGTACTCCAATTTATGTTTCTTTGAATCTGATTTTACACTTTGACACTTAAGTGTACAGACTGTGTTAGGACAGTGACTGACAAGTGCTGGTTACATATTTGTTGAATGAACGCAGATTCTGAGAAAGGGCACAAGTTTTGTGTATCTAACTAATAAAAGTGACAAAGTAGTCTTAATATTTACTATTTAAACTATAGTTGGCATTATTAGAGATCCATGTTTTGAATGCAAGTAATTTTTCATTTGTTTCATAAGCAATTTGCATTAAAAGAAAATCAGGCTTTGTAGCATGATGTCATGAAAAGAGCTGTGTCCTAGGAGCAAGTTAAGACTTGATTCAAAGTTATAATAAGCAGGTTCAAATAATTTGTTAAAAAGTCATGCTATCCAGGTTATAATAACTTGGTTTATGTTATAATAGCCAGGCATTTAATATAAGGATATTCTTCTTCATTACCAAAAAATATTCTAAGGGATAAAGGAAGGTGAAGGGTATGAGTTTAAGATTGGTGGGTTTGTATATGAAACCATGGTTTAATTTCAACTTTAAATGTTTCATATGGGAGACTGATTTGGGGGTTTTTCAACTCTTTTTTGAGCATGGTGCCTAAGAAATATCCCCAGATAGAGTAAGTGTATTAGGATTTTTTAATGGTTCATTTATAACTCCATGGTTCAGGTTACCTAAGCTCAGGGTAATAAAACTACTATGAATATTATAAACATTTAATTTGTGCTTTAAAAAGATCAATGAAGCGGCCTCCCTGGTGGCACAAGGGGTTAAGTCTCAGCACTATGAAGCTATCTGCAGCCACTGCAGCACAAGTTTGATCCCGGCCAGGGAGGTGATCCACAAGGCACGGCAGACCTCTCCTGCCTTGCCCGCTGCTCCCCTCAGCAGTGCATTTCAGTAGATCTGTCTGTTCCGCTCCCCACTCTGTCTCTGGTGAATCCTCTCACCCCCCACACCTCTGGCCTGTAACCCCAGTTCTTATATGCATAAATCTTTAAAAAAAATAGTTTTAAAAAAATCAGCGAAGCACACTTGCAACTTATATGCTATATTGTAATGTTATCTCTATTAAAAAATGAGAAAAGAAATACGAAGAAAAGCATTAAAAAAATCCTAATACACTTACTCTACCTGGGGATATTTCTTAGGCACCATGCTCAAAAAAGACTTGAAAAACCCCCAAATCAGTCTCCCATTTAAAGTTGAAAGCCTGGATAAAATTAAAGCCCTTTATCCAATCTTAGGAACACCTCCTCCCTGGAGCCTCCGAGGCAATGGCCCATCCCAATCTCTCCTCTATGGTGGGACTGAGGGATGGGAGAGTCATATTTACCTGGGACATTCTCTCTCGGTGTTTGGCCTCCAGCCTCTCTTTGGCTTTCTGGAAATGGGCATGTTCATTCTCATCCCCAGGCGTCTCTAGGTACTTGTCAACGGCGTCAGGAGTGCTGGCTGCTGTTGTAGGAACTATAAAGCAGAGGGAAGAAGGTTGGAGAAGAGGAGTGGAATATCCGACCATTTCAAAGAAAGTCATCTTTTCTAGGGCAAAGAACTTAGTGAAGCAGCACATTCAAGATGTTAATGCTGTTTAAGAAAACACAGACATTTCACAGCCCATGAGGATGAGTTTCATTGCTTTCAAGGAGAGGGAGAAGGAACATTTTGAAAAGTCACGTGATGAGTGTAGAATCCTATTGAAATTCTTTGATTTCAAGCATGATAGACAAAAATGGTGTTTAAAATAGGTATGTTGTCACCAATTCCTACGCTTTCCTAGATTAGCGTTTATAACCTTGAAAGTAAATGACAGCATCGCGTATGCCATGTCTTAAGATACCTACAGAAACCAAAGACATTTAAAAATTGGCCTGCTACAGAGTAACACCACTTCAGGGTAAAGGTAAATTCCATACTATGCATTTTAGATAGTGTGACTACAAAGCCATCTTTTGTGAGAAGGTATTTAAGCTCTACAAAAAGCCCCTGTAAATGTCAATAAATGCAGTTTCGGCGTTAGTCATAATTTGGCAATAGTCAACCACTTCATTATACCAGCTATCAAAAGAAAGTGATTTCTATTTTGAATTCAACTAATATTGCTAAGCAATAACTGAGTTGTAACATATACTGCTATAGTATATGGAAACGTAAATACCCATAAAACTGAAGCATGTGCTGTAAAGCAAAAAATGTCTTCCCCACAAGTTGAATGAGTTATAATGCCTATACAAGCAGTTTCCCAAAAGATTAGTAATTACTAGTGAGAATTCGGTGTGTTTGTGAGCTTACATTACAAACCAAAAAACCCATACATTAACAGCATGAAAAGAAACCAACATTTTGATTTAAAGAAAGCATGTTCAACCTAAAAAATGAGATAAGCTGTTTTTATAATGTTTTCAGGTCAAATGAACTTAAGTGATTATTCAAATGACTTTCCAAATGTCACCGTGTTCTAAATATTCTCCTCCACTGTCTTTATCTAATTAGTTGATTATCATGTTTGGAATGTCATATCCCAAAAAGGACTCAGAGGAAAGAATTTCTGGTAATTCATTTTAAAACTAAATTCTCAGTTAAAGGTCTTTTATACATGCTTGGAGAAAACATCTGGAATATAACAATGCAAAGGCTCCCCAAGATTTGAACCAGAAGTCTTTTTCACTGCAGTATTAAATAATACCTCTAAAGACACATTTGTTCTGATTTCTGCTAACTCAACCACCATTTGACAATCATATTTAAAAAAAAAAAATAAAAGCAACTTAGACATCCATCCAGATGTCTCTTTGAAGTGGAAATAAGATGATAGGAATTTTTTCCAAAAGTATCTGCAGGTCCATAGAAATCTCCTCAAGTAGGGAATTCAATTGGTGTGCGACTGGCACAGCATCACGGTGGATGTATCTACACCTGCTCTCATTTTGTGCACAGGTGAGAAAGCAGGTATTTCACCAGCAGAGGAAGAAGGCAGGACCGTGGACTTGGCAATTAGGCACACCTTGATTTGAATCCCTATTCTTCCCAGGCTGGCTGTGATCCAATTAACTGAAGCGGTCTATGTTCCAATTGCTTCATCTATCAAGAGGCAATAACACGCCAACCTACTAAAAGCATCGAGAAGATGAGATGTCACACCATGTGCTTATCACCCTGCAGAAAGGTAGTACACGGGGTATTTCATGCTAACACCCCCCTTCCTACTTGTTTATTACCTCTTCAAATCATAGAGCTTAGCTAACTACAGGAAAAATCAGCTACCTTTATTTCACATCCTCTGCAAATGAAGCACCACTGGAAAAGTAATGTGCATGTTTCTAAAAATTCTTCACTTCAGTAGGACCTGCATAAAAATCTTGACATTACAGAAAATGAATCCTTAGTAAGACCAAAAAGTAACTTTCCATTTAAAATCCTGTTTGTTAAAAAAAATCAAACATAAATGTTTTTCTGCATAAACTCAAGCAAATTAATATGCAAGTATTTTAACTTCATCATTTCTCCACTTGAAATTGAAGTGATATTTAGCATTTTAAATGTTTCCCAAGGTTTTAATTATTTTCTCATCGTTCAAGGCACAACTCAAATGAGAATGAGTTAGAGTTCTTTTGGTATAGCACAAGCTGGCAGGGATGACATAACAAGAGAAGCGCGTTTTACATTTTGAACAACTGAAAATGTAAAAATGCTTGGGGGGGGGTTCTTGTCACTCATCAAGATAACCATTTGTTCTAAGTGTTGTTCCATTAACATGGCATCCTCCTTGGAAGACTGGACTCATAGAAGTTACTCTGTAAGCAGGAAGGTTCTCCAACTCTTATGACTTGCAAATATTGTCTGCAGGGTGATCACGTCCAACGTCTGAGTCACTGTAATCTTATTAGCCTAACTTGAAAGGTAGCTTTGCAATATTAAGAATAAAAGAATAGTAATGAAGTGAGCATGAGTGTGTAACAGGATTACGAACATTGCAAATATTACTCTTTTTTATGCACCTGGCAATAAACAGAAATACTGCATGAGACAGTGACTCTTTTTAATCAGGAAATATTTTTCTTTGAGTAAGTTTTCATTTGGTGGGGGGGCTCCTTGGTGGTGCAGTGGGTTAAGCAACACGCTATGAAGCAAACCGCAGTCACTGCAGCTTAAGTTCAATCCCTGTTGCTGGCCAGGGAGGGGACCCACATGGCACGGCAGACCTCTCCTGCCTCGTCTGCTGCTCCCCTCAGCAGTGTGTTTCAGTCAGTCTGCCTGTTCTGTTCCCCACTCTGTCTCTGATGAATCCTCTCACCCCTGGCCCCTCTGGCCTGTACCCCAGTTCTTACAAGCATAAATAAAAAAAAGTTTTCATTAGGGGTCCCTCTGGGGGACTTTCAGAGACGGTGTTTCTTTTTTAACCTTTAATTCAAATTCTTTAGCCAGTCACACCCATTCTCTCTCAACTAGCATGAGTGAATTTTCCTGCATTCACATCAACAGCAAGTCAAAGACAGAGAACGATGGTGCACTGATATTTTAAAATGAACTTGTTGTTTTATTATCAGTACCCCCTGCTGCTGCTGGGGAAGAAGGGAGAATGTTGTAGGAGGGGTTTTTCCAGAGTGCTCAGCTTCTATCGCTCTCATTTTCTGACATCCTGCACACAGCATCACACCAGGATGGGCTTTGTGATGAAAGCCAAGGTCGGCCAGAGACATGTTAACTGTAGGTGGGTGGGGGCAGGAGGAACAGTTCATGTCACTATCTTTTCAAGGAGCTTCCTTTTGGGAAAGTGAGTTGCTCAAAGCATGCCAGGGAATGTTCCAGGACAGTGGAACAGGAAGTTGTGTATCACAGGTCCCTTGAAATGGAGGTCACTTGAGCCATTTAGGAGAAAAAGTGGAAACTGGCTTGAGGTGGGTCGATTTTGTTGTGACTTTCTATGAGTTGTGACCACCAAGCAAGGCTGTTCTTTTCAGAGACCCCTGGGATTCTTTAAAACTGTGACATGGGCCAAATAACAGCTGTCTACACCAGTAGCGTCTCCTGTGCTGGGCACCTGACATGTTTTAATTTTACACACGGGAAGAAAGAAAAATCACCCTATTACACTTACTACATAGAAGGGGAAACACGTTCATTTACCACACTCATATCGCCACTCTGCCCTCCCCCAACACACACATACAAATAAGTCTGAGTTTAGGGTTACATAAACCACGAAAAGTAAAGTTAGTATGTAGAGCAATGAAGGGCTAATTCAGCCACACATCTGAGCACTGAAAACGGTTTGGTTTTGATAATGAACAGAATTGGCCAGGATAAAGTTTTGTTAGGATAGCTGTCAGTCTATTTTTTCTCTTTATTCCCTAGATACTGTTTGGTAATGACCTCCACACAGAAGCTTTCAGGGGTCAGAGTGATGAAAGGATCAGAGTGTGAATGTGAGTGATCTAGTCTTGGGACTCATTCACGCTCATCATGCCTTTGGCAAGCAAGCTGGCTGGGTACTGTCACCTGTTCACAGAAAACCAGACTCAAAAGTTGAAGCTAAACAGCTGGGCTTCTAGTTTCATCCGCCAGCTGCCAAAGCATTAGCTGCAATGTCATCTCCAAATGCAAGTCCCGAACTTCTTATTTCGGGTGCCTTCATATTTTTCTTTCGTTGGTGTAAGCTCCAGAGCCAAGATATGGAACCATCTCATCACAAAGATTCTTCCTGCCACATACCAGGATTCTTTTATCACCACAACCACCTCCCTTCCTGCCCTCTGGCAAATATGAATCTGTTCTCCATTTCTATGATTTTGTCATTTCAAGAGCATTCTATAATGGGATTTCTTTTTTGAGATGGACTTCTTTCACTCAGCATGATTTTTTTGCAGTTCATGCAATGTCCTACTTGTGTCTATCTATAGTTTGTTACTTTTTATGGGCAAGTAATATTCCATCCATTCATTTTTGAATTCTGATTTTCTCCTCTGTAAATTCTACTAAGTGGGTTCTCAGAACTTGATACTCGAAAGGGCTGAGATTGTTTGTTTGAACAAATACTTAATGTTTTGAAAGAGAACAAATACTTAATGTTTTAAATACTTAATGCTGTCACACCTCAAAATAGTCAAGAGACCTAGCAGTCTCAAGGGAAGGTGGCATGTGCTCGGGTTCTGGAGCGCACTGTGCCACCTGTCACCTTCAAGTAAGCAGGAAGAGGACGGCTTTCACTGGAGTGTTTAAAGGAGGTGTCTTGTTAACAAGTTTCTTCAGGAAAACATAAGGGGAGACTGAATTGTCACTTCCCAAACAAAAACTTTTAAAAATAGAATTATGAGTTTAAAGTCTTTCTCTAGTGCAGAGATTACTTCAGGGTTTTCACTTATCCTTCAGCATCTGTTTTTTTCTCATTTTAGTCTCATAACAGCGTGGGAGACTAGGATGGGACAGAGATCCTTTAATAGTGGGAGGGGTGGTCCAATCTCATCCCAGATGAAATGAGGCAACAGAAAAGCAGTTCTCAGGCGCACACAGCACATTACTGTCTCCGAGTGATTCGGCTGTTCCGGGTGAGTGATGTAAGACTCAGACTTGGGAGTCGGAGTGTCCGAAAAGCAGGGACAGCAGCTTGCCCGTAGCTTGCCCTGCTGCATGGCATGCGCCTGCTCATTCCCTTTGTCCTCCATTATACGAGATCACCACCCCCACCACGAGAGGCACGGGGAAAACTAGGAGGCAAGACAAAGACCCTTGTTCTTAGGCACCGATATTCGAGAGAGACAGACAATCATCTCAAAAAAATCATAGTTTTCAGAATGGGATTTGTACTATGGAGAAAAACAGCAGGGTGAAGAGGACCCGGGAGGGTCTCTTAAGGGGGCAGGGCGACAGGAGCAGTAGCAGGATTGGGCTGGTGTCACTTCCCAGCGACCTGCAGGAAGAACATGGCCAGCAGATGAAAAATCTAGCACAAAGGCCCTAAGAAGGGAGTGTGTCTGGAAACTCCAGAAGTTAGGCCAGAGCTGAAGAAGCAAGTCAGAAGGTAGTGAGAAGCGGCAGCGGGCAATGGGGATGGAGTGTGTAAGGTCTTGAAGGCAGGTAAGAACGAGGAGCCAACCGTGGGTTGTTTTTAGGAGAAAAAGCATGAGGTGATATGTTGTAAATACTCGGCAGAAGGAAGACATTTTAAGGGTAAAAAGTAAAGATGAGGGTGGCTTGGAAAAGCTGCAGGGAGGTGGTGAGGGGTCTCAGAGAAGACAGACAGACAGACAGACAGACACACACACAAGAGCACAGATTCGCTTCTTTCGCTGACTAGGAAATGCTGTTACCTCCACCCAGCCCAGGTTACCAAACACTAAGAGGGAAAAGCCTTCTCGAGCGAGGGCTCATCAGTTTTAGCATTTGTGCACCAGAGCTTGCCAAGAGACTTCACTTCACACTGTAATGTCTTCTGAGGATCTGCCAGAGCTCTACAATCTATTTCTTTAGATCGTAGGGGGCAGGTTTACTCCCAGCTAATTAACAAGCCCAGTTATTGTATATCCAGTTACAAATGCACCATTTGTTTTGCCAGTTTTGCAAAACTGGTCCACCATATGTAAAAAATGAAATTGGACCACTATCTCACGCCATGTACGAAAATCAACTCAAAATGGATAAAAGACCTAAATGTAAGA
>JAGFMF010011629.1:10740388-10804175 GCA_019455555.1 Galemys pyrenaicus
ACCAAAAAGCCGGGATAAACCAAAGGGACCATGGGGAGGGGAGGGGAAGGGGGGAGGGCAAAGACGGGGAAGATGCCAGAGGGTGCATAAGGGACTGAGATGATGGTGAACGGGTGAAATGGTGGAGGGTACCCCCTGGGGACTACAAATGATGTCAAATATAACTAATAAAAAAAAAAGAAAGAAAAAAAATAAAATAAAATTATTTTCAAAAACTAATCCAATTAAAAAAAAAACAAATGCACCATTTGTGGTGCTTCACCCAACGCCATCGTGATGGAGCATTCCCACCCCACTTCCATCCCAAGGAAACTTTACAATGCTAAGAAAAGTCACTTCAAGACGAGGGGGACTTCTACACTCTTCATAAGAGGGTAAAAATCACTCTCTGTCCACTGGAGGACCATCAAATTGAACTGTCAATGCATCTGTAAATGAAGATTACTAGGTTTTTCCATCCTCCAGCCACCTGTGGCCCTGCACACATGCCTGACGGCGGCACTGAAGCAGGGTGCGGGCATGCGTAGGTGGGGGCACCTGGGCTGAGACACTGACCAAATATAAGGGCGGCATCACGGGGACGCCAGGGATAAGAGCAGAGCATAAGCAGGAGGGGAGGCATAGCAGGGGCTAGAGAGCCCAGGGAGAGTGAACATTGGCTGGGGGCCAGGAGGCCTGCCAGCCTCCTGGCCCCCTGCCATGTACCTGGTTGCCTCTGATGCAGAAAGATTAAGAAAAGCCTGAAAAAGCCACCGATGGCTCCAGGACTCCTCCTTGACCCGTCTGCCCCGATCGTGGAGAAGCTGCCCTGCGCTTTCCTGCCCCTACAGCACCCAAGAAAACTTCAGTTCTGATTCTGTGGTCACTGCATTATCTCATTGCACATTCAGTAAAGACAGAGGGAGTGGAGTCAAAAACTGGAGCCATCACGAAAACTGTCCCTCTCCTTTTGGTATCTGTTGCCTCCATTTCTAGGGCGACACGAGTTGCCATCCTAGTGGGCTCGGGAGGCAAGAGAGGGCCAAACCCACCTTCCCCTGGACCAGCGGTGACCATCTACACCCGAACCAGGTGGCAGAGGATCGCCCTAAACAGAGCCCGTGATTGGCATCTGGTCAACACCCGAAAGTTAGTTCTCCCAGAAAAATCTGGTCAGTGTCCTTATGTCAGCAGAAAGGCAATTTACGTCCACAGCACTGACAACAGATGTAAGTAAATTAAGACCCAGAGAAGTCATTGACTTCGCAGTGAAAACACTATCTCATCTTACACAGAGCCCACGCTGCTGCCACTTGAACGGGCTATGATTTACACGCAAGGCGACATGAGGATGATTTATATACCGGTGAAATATCAACCTGTAAAGAAAGATTTTATGGGAAAATTTAATCTCAAAACATGATAGTGCTGGCAGACTGCCACCCCCACTGGAAACAAAAAGTCTCTTCGTTTGTTTAATTCCAAAATAATGAAAGTCCCTGACACATTCTAAACACAAATATTTATCACCCCCAACAAATCCAAGTTAAAGGAGTTACTTATAATGTGAAAATAAACTTTGTGAGCCTTAAATGTGATACCAGACTCTCTTAAAAAAATTAACTTACCTCCCACTTGCCCTGAGTCACTTTGTGCCTGTGCAAACACAGCAGACTACCAATGCACCTTGTGCATGTAAAGTGAGAAAAATGGAATCGACGCTGTATTTCCATCACTTTTTTTTTTTCATTTCTTATGGCACAGACTGACTTGAGAATTTGGTCAAATAACTGAATGAAATGAATGAACACTGTTTTTTTTTTTAAATCAGTATCTATAGGCTACTTAGCATGGCACACCCAATTTAAAAGGCCACTTAGCCTACTTAGCAAAAAGTACCCCAATTTGACCTTGAGTCAAAAATCTAAAAAATGGACGCAAAGCAATAGTGAGAATAACTGGCATCTAGAAGGGCTACCCTTGGTGATGGTTCTCTTGTCAATCTGTCAGACGCAGCTGTCAACTTCATGAATGACAGATCATAAAAGGCTGACCTGTCACGGCCCAACACTCAACGGATGAGTTCGAGAAGTCAGAATCTTCAAAATTGTCTGCCGAGAAATTGTCACAACACAAGTCAAGTGGAGGTCTTAAAAGAAAACTCACTTTGTTTCCTTTGGCTTCCAGAGCAGTCCTTCCCTATGCTTGTCCCTTTATGTTTTTATTCAATTGCATCACATACTTGAGTCTCATTCTATCAACAAAACTCATGTTATTAAAAGCATGACACTTGGTTTACTTTGCCAGTACCCCCCCAAACACCTAGCTCAGCGCTTATGCATCCTGAGTTGAAAAGTAACAGCTTTATCAAACTAAGGGGTGGAATGCTGTATATCTTTGTAAATTCTGATTTTATTGAAACACAGCTGTTATCTATTCGTTTCTTCATCTCTACGACTGTTTTTCACATCACAATGGCCAGGGGAAGGTATTTATAATAGAGGACATATGGCCAGCAAAACCTAAAATATTGACTACCTAAACCTTTCACTGAAAATTTTTGCTGACCCTTTATTAAACTATTTACTCTAAGCTAAGGAATAGAGATATGTGTAATGAAGGACTTCGACTGCTTGGCGCAAATGAGGTTTCTCTATACTGTTTGGCATCATCGATTAATTCTTTTCAATCTGAAGGCTTCTCACTAGCATAGCTTGAAGGAAAATGCTGTCCTCCTTGTCCAGTTCATTTCTGGAACCCAAAGACATGGTTTCTTAGTCTTATCAATCTAATAGATTCTCCTGGCACTGATGTGACATGAAATTTAATGCACCACATTTTTGAATGCTTTTAATTATTTTTAATAGCACTTGGGAGGTCTGTAAAAATGTCGTAGTTGTATTAATAGTAGCAGTTGTGCTAGGGGAACAGTTGCTGTTTCATCATTGGATGAACGAGTATAGAGTGGCTGCCACAAGGGTTCAGGTCTGTCCAAGACTAGAGGGCCTCAGTGCTAGGACAGGCTCCGAGAACAATGGGGCTCAGCTGGCACGTTCTAATCAAAGGCGGCATCGTGAATTATCTACAGTTTGCAAACGGTGAGCATTGAATGCTGGGAACGGACTTTCAGTTCCAATTGATACAATCTCGGCAAAAGTAGTCATCTATTCTGCTATGTCTAGTAGGGCCACCGAGTCAGTGGAAATCAGTCTACCCTTTTCCCTCCCCCATAAGGCTAGACCTGTGCCTTTGCTGAGACTGAAGAGGATCTCAAGTCACATCCCAGGTGCCAACTCGGCTGTGTAACAAGGCTATGTAGCTGTGTAACATGGTCGTGTGTGTGTGAGCTTCCACGGGTACTCTCAAAATCAAGAGAAAACCGAGAGGGGCAGACAGGGCGGTTTATGTCTTTGCAAACCAGGACTTAGCTGGTTTATTCTCTGCTTGAGGGCTAACTAATACTAAAATCAGCACAAAACCTCCCTTTAAAGGTGATAATATCGAGAACGAGGAGACTTGTCCAACAAATTCAAGTTCATAAATATCTGCTGAAAATCGCACTTCTAACATTCTAAGACTTGGGCATACCCTCCAGTGTACCGAAAATACACCTGTTTACATCTAGTTAGAGGCCTCAATCAGATGTCTCTCTAGATCTGAGGTTTTCATAGATTTTGTCTCCAGGGACCACATCTGGCAAAATCTAGAGATGTTTTGAGCTGTCCAGCTAGGGTAGGGGACCTGGCTTCCTGTGGTTAGAGGCCAGACCGCTGCCTCTACCAGGTAAAGGACAGTCCCATAACCATAACAATTTATCAACAGTACTGAGGCAAAGAAAACTGCTTAAATATTGGCACTCACAGCAAGAAAAGAAGCCAAAGATGG
The DNA here is from genome assembly GCA_019455555.1 of Galemys pyrenaicus. Lineage (NCBI taxonomy): Eukaryota > Metazoa > Chordata > Mammalia > Eulipotyphla > Talpidae > Galemys > Galemys pyrenaicus. Next base: position 10,744,253 of record JAGFMF010011629.1, read on the forward strand.
CTCACTGGCCAGTCTCTTTGCTGCAGTCAGAGGAGTAAGAGATCAAACGTCACTAAGGAGGAGGTCTGTTTACCTTTTGAGGTGCAATCTGAGGGGGACCCCACCAGAAAAACAACACTCACGCTTTCCTACGTGAAACATAAACTAATCGTTACATGTTTCCGGAATATTCTACTATTCACAAACACGGCCCAGGGCAGACTGGATGGGAATCTATTGTGCTTTCCTAAATGCAAACGGGAAGACACTAACTCATGTCAGAAACAACGCAGGCCTCAGAAGAATCCTTATCCCAAAGGGAAAGGATTATTTTAAAGGATCTGTATGTTCATGAGTAAAATGAAAGCTCTTGGCTTCCCATCTAGATCTTCCTGTGGCTTAGATTCTTATCTGTGATAGCAAAACAAAACCACAGCCCTCAAAATTGTTTTTTTTTTTAATAAGATTTAAAATCCAGAAATGCGTCATTATAATAAGGAGTCGTGACAGGATAATTATGGTTGTTACACTGCTGACCATTAGACTTTCTCCAGATGTGTAATGTTATTTTATCAGCCTAATTGAAGAGCTTTTCTATCTCATTTCACACTGATTATTTGACTAGGAGTAAGACAGAAAACCCTGTAAAAGCAACCACCTTTGTGAACAGAGCTGGCATCCAGTGAGCCCCGTCTGGCACAGGAGCCAAGGTCAAGTCCAAGCTGCCAGATCAGAAGGGTGGCTCACCTTCTGGCTTGGCGCGTTTCTTCTGACTGCATCCTGCTATCTGCATCTGACCTCCAGATGACCATGGCTTTTTCAACCCAAATGTGCAGCTTTGCTATAAATTAGACTGCATAGCTTCACAGGCTATAAATAACTAGAAATTATATGCTTTCTCCCAGTCTGTTTGTACTAACAATGCGAAACCCTTCACTTGCTGTGATTGAATCGTCTCTGTGGGGAGACAAGAAAATATAGCTGCCCAAATCACTTCACTCCCCCGAATGGAAAGGTGTCAGGGTTCCAAACACCCTCTAAGCAGACGAAGAGAATTACTGGGAAAGAGAAAATATTACAAGTGGTTCCATATCTGTTTGGAAGGATCAATGATGCAAATACTTTGAGCATAAATTTATGACATTGTGACATTCATTTCCATTAATTAATAAAAATAGTCAAAATACAATTTTATAAGCTAAAATGATATAAAATGAAACAAAATTACTTACAGTTTAGTATAAGGATGGGGAAGACTTGATTTATTGATGTATGCTATATTCATGGCATTTAGAAAAAAATGTTTTTAGCATTCTTCATCTGCTTTTCACTATTTCCTGCACTTTTCTATTGTGCTTCTGAACCTCAAATACAATTGTTTGAATCTAGAAAACAGTACCTTTTGGAACATGGAGCAAAGCCACGTTATCATTTAGATTTCAATCCTGGTTCTGCCATGTTGATGTCTTAGAACAAGTCACTAAGCAATTTCAGTTTCGCTGTTTCAGAGGAAATGAGGAAAATGTCCACAAAGTGTTTCTTGGGAAAATAAATGATCTCTGAAAATATATGGCGAAAGCCAATGTCCAACAGATCAATGTGTTATTAATCCTGTGCAATATCTAGTGTCTTCTTAGGTCCCTCCGACGACTCCCATGCCTTACATTCGATGTTCCTAGCAAGCATGCTTTCTGACAGTCACAAGAAGTATGTAAAAATCACATCCTTCGAAAGTTACATGCAACTTGAATGACTCTGAATCTTAAGGGAGCCCTAAAAAACGTTATGGGGAAATCTTTCATACATCACATTATTCTCCAACTATAATTCATCTTTTAAATAAGAAATAATTGGCTTCATCAGTTTTGAGATTAATTTTTTTTTTTAGGATAATGCAGATAAATGTTAATTTTCTATTTATCCAAGTCACAACTGAAATTTTATCTCTTCCACCAATCACAAGAATCACTGACACAGATCATCCATTACCCAACACTACAGAAACCTATTTTTTGGATATGATCCAAATTTTAAAATGAGTTTTTGTGAGTCTGATATCTATTTTTCTTCCTTATTTTTTAAAAAAAAATTTTTTTTTTTTGGCTAGGAGAAAAAAAGGTTTCATTTGAAAAAACTTCATGAGTATCTTGATTTTTCTGGTTCTTACATCATTTAATTGACAAGATTTTATTTATGTTTGATTACTGTTTTTCATTTGTTATCACATTTTTGAACCAACCTAGACTAATAAGCCAATTGAAATCATCATACAACAGTATAAGGTTAGTTGATAGAGTATTTCTTTATGGGAAGTTTTCTCCATAACCTCATGACAAAAATCAGAACTGTTGGGTACCTCTGCCTGAGGGACAAAGACTTGGCCCAGACATCTGAAAGTGATCATTTACTTCCTAAAGCTTAGCAACTGTCTCACAATGCACATCACTGACTGCTATGCACACATAATGCTCGTGTAACCAGCCGATGGTGTGTGCAGTAAATACTTTACTCCAGGAGAGTCACTTAGACACATGGCCTTGTGTTAACAGTGTGGTATCTTGGCAATGTTAGGAAAAAAAATAGTGATGCCAAATAAAAGCCAACAGTAATTGACATATCAACGTTCAATAGAATTATACAAACTAAGAAGGAAATTGATCAGAAATAGCAACTTAGTCAGTGCTGATAGCCAAGCTCTGAGGTTGTTTGACAAAATGAGAGATGACTACAAGTCAGGCAATGAAAATAAATATTTCATAGAAGACAGAAGTTCAAGAAGCAAAACCATGCAAAGAAGGTGCTGATTCTGCGGTTATCATCCAGCCATGCATTAGACTCCTTCCCCGCCCCTCCCTCGAGTCCAATCACAACATACGTTTAACAGCATCTTGGGGAAGAGGTTCTTGGGTTGTCTTGAGTAAAGTTTGGGACACTATGGAGAAAATAAAAGAACATAACTAAAAACAAAAGTAGGAACATGAGAATGATGGCTGAAACTCACACATTCCACTGTTCAAAGGGAGAAAACAAAAGCACCGCTACAAAACAAAAACTAAACAAATACCCTAAAGTTGGGCCCCAGCATGGACTCAAAGGATACATATAAACATAAGATGGGGCCTCCGTGGTGGTGCAACCGGTTGAGTGCCACACTGTGATGCAGCCGCAGTCACTGCAGTGTGAGCTCAATCTGCGGCCAGGGAGGGGACCCACATGGCTCAGCAGACCCCTCCTGTCTCGCTGCTGCTCTCCTCAGCAGTGTATTTCAGTCCATCTGCCTGTTCTGCTCTCCACCGTGTCTCTGCTGAATCCTATCACTCCCACACTGGCCTGTACCCCAGTTCTTACATGCATAAATAAATCTTTTAGAAAATAAAATAAAATAATAAACATAGATGTATTTCCTTGATAACATCTTGGAGAGCTTGCCATCTGTGACATCTCAGGACCCAGCTGAAGACTTTTTGCTGCATGCCCATTCTGCATCCTCAGTACCAAGCCCCACCAATGTCCACGGGTCCGATCTTCGTGTTGGCATCTCCATTTCCCCCCTTCACAGGGCAGCCTCAACTCTGAGCGCTGCGTATTGTTTTGTGCTTCACTTTTATCTGCCGCCCCTTCGAACTGACCTTCAATCTGTCACTTTTGCTCTCTTGATAACTTATCCTGTTATTTTCCTACCCTGAAACCAAGCTTATCCCTCACAGCTTTTTTAAGTCATCTACCTTTTGCAAACTTCTCAGCAAAGTGTGTGCCATCCAGGGATGTCCAGCGACTCCATCTGACCTGGAGAGCCCCTGCTAGCTCACAACCTGAGTCTAATCAACTGATCAAGAGAAGAAAATGTGCACAGGGATGGCAGCAGGGTTTTTTAAGGGGAAGAGGGATAATTTTGAATTCTTAAGGCAAATTCATCACCATTTACAGTTGTCTAAAATGCTTTATACAAAAACACACACACCTTTATGATTGAAAAAATAAATCCAACTTTGGGGAAAGAGAAAAAAAATTAGGAATCTGCCAGGAACACCCCACCTCCCCCCATCAGACACCCTACAGTGAAACCAGTTAGAATCATGCTAACAAAAGTCCTTTGTTCAAGAGGCTTCAGGCAAAAGAATTCCCCATTGTGTTCCAGGTTACCTGACCTAATTAACTTCTTTGTTTGAGAGTGAAGAATGAAGTCTTTTGAGCTGGAAGGAGCAATCATCCAATCAGTGCCAGAAAAGAAGCCCTTGGGGTTACCAGTGCCTACACCTGCACTGGCACAGGAGAGGGGGAGCCACCTCTTACACTGACACCTACAGAAACCTTTCCATTCATTCCATGGAGATGCCAAGCTTCACAGTGGAAGGCTGAATGGGGCAGGCCTGCTGTTTAGCTTAATCCTATGATCGCACTGGAAAACAATTTATATAATCCCTAGTAATCCCAAGCAGGAAATGGTGGATGTCACTTTCTCAAGAACAGGGAAGAAAGGCAGGAATCTCTCAAAAAAGAAACGCATCATTACTGAGTCTGATGTTTAATTGGTAAAATCGAGTAATTATTTCTTGAGTAGTTCAAATTTCCAACTCATGAAAAAAAATTAGCCAGTGGCAGGTGGAAAGCTGCTAAGGAGAACAGAAGCATCTCCTATTTGGTGCACTACCTTTGTGGGAAAAGTTTCAACTTGCACTTCAATCATCATGGTGTCAGAAATCTATCCCCTGAAGTTATGAAAAATTTCATAAGAAAAGATTTAGAGGAATACAGTCCCAAGGAGCTATATTCCCTGAGCTTTATGTCATTGAAGGCTTCTAATGTTACGTCAACAATTTTCTTCTTCTAATTCCAAGAGAAGACAGTAAAATTGACATGGCAAAGGTCCTTGTGTGAGCTCAGGGCCCTGGGCATTTTCACCTCCCACAGTGAAAGTGCATGTGCTCCCTATAATCACACGACCATATGAGACGCCTGTTCGGACATAACTTAAAGATACTCATCCCAGTAATATGCCTTGCAGTGCTACAAGGCTCCATCAGCTCTGATTTGCCCACGTGCCCGAACACATATGGACAAGGACAAACACACACGTATACATTTGCAGAAACAGCCAAGAACACAAAAGAACAACTACAGCTTGGCTTAGAGAAGCACTTAAAAGTCCCTAGAGGTTGCAAGACAGTTGCCCCAGAGCTAGCAGAAGACACACCCAGGGCCATGCTTTACTAAAGACGGACACGTGTGTACGTGATCAAACACACCGGAGAACACACCGGGCAGTTAGCGAGGTGGACAGGAATGTGGTTAGTGGCAGCAACAGACCCGATCCCCAGAACCAGGAAACCCGATCTGTTACAAAGAGCAGAGTCAGTGGGGAGAAAGACGAGAGGCAGCCAGGCTGGAGGAAGGTCCACTTACTGACGCTGCCACACACCGCCATGCAGTACTCTTCTGTGTCAAAGTTGTTTCTGTTGCCGCCACATCCGCCGTAAAAGAAGGGGGCGCACTTCCCCTCCGATGCATCAAAGTACCAGCGGGAGATCACGGCTCGGCACGGCCCGGTCTCGGCTTGTTCAGAGCACACCTCTAATCAGAGGAGACGTGGGAACCACATTTAGCGTGAAAAGACACTGGCTGTGCTCACGTAACACACGACTACTCTTCTTAGGCATCAGCCTTTCCCCGGGACTTGGACAGAACAGAAGCATCTGCCAAGGCTCTGCTGGAGTGTAATCCCTGGGGGGGACTCTGACTGATCCCCCCACCCCCAAACACAGCAGTGCTTGCGCCTCCAAATTCATCAGGGCAGCTGCCCGGATTCACGAAGATCGGAGCTAGATGGGAACAGATCCTCTGGCTGATTCTAGATTCCTCTGCTATGCCTGAAGGCATAGACATCAAAACAGCTCTTCAAAATAACTCGTGGCAGCTTTCAAGGGAAAAGGCTTGTGTCTGCTTAGAGTGAAAACAGGGAACCTCACAAACAGCTGAGTGTTTTCCTTCATAAACAATGGCCTAGAGTCAGAGAATAAAAGAAACAGATCCTGAATGTGACCTGGCTTCAGAGGGAGCCAGCTTTTCCACTGACTGTATCTGAACACCGTGACATCTGCAAATATGACAGTCGACCACGTTACCTCTTATTAAAGACCATTTTGGGGGTATATTTATGTCTGCAACAAGGATCTTCTGAACAATAGGAGTCAACCAACACTAATTCGTTGATGCATTGTTTTACATAAAAACACATCTTACCTTTCAACACGCTTGACCCCCCCTCCCCCCGCCCCACAATCAAACTGATAATTCCCGATGGACCCAAAGTGTGGTGACCTGTCTGATTCCACTGGTCCAGTTTTCTTGCTCAGAATTAGACCTCTACCGCTGGGGACATGCCATTTTTGGCAGCCGTCAGTCCACTCTCCCCCGGGGTTCACGTCCTGCCCTAGCTGGGGTTCTGGGGAGCCTGCTGCCTTAGCGCATGTGAATGTCTTGCTTATTCCAGGTTTTACTAACACGCCAGGGGGAAGCTTCCTTCTTCTAAAAGATAAAAGCCACATATAACTCAGAGCTTCCAAAGTAGGAAGAGCACACAGAATGACCCCACTCACTCACTCAGAAACAAAGATCTACAAGATGAAGTCAATTTCCTTGCACACCCTGAATTGCTGATTCGAATCCAGGCAAATCTGCTGCCTTCCTGATGTCAACATAGTGAGGCACTCAACCCAGGAGCATGCCATACACCCTGCGGGAGAAATGCCCTGTAACAGTTATCCAAGGTGGTTCTGGTTCTCTGAGTGGCTTTCAGAAAGCAACATCCAGCTCCAGGAACATCACGTTCAAGGTTACCCATCAATATTGGTAAGGTCATCCCAATCACTACTGCTACTTGGAAGCCCCCTGCTCACTCCCCAAGCCATGAAGGGTTTTTAGATGGCCCTCTATATGGAGGTCTCCTACAGGATGAAAACCTGACAATTGGTTGATACAGATACCCCACCCACTTAGAAATTTGATGTATTCCCGACTCCACCCCCACCAAATGAAAGGAAGAACATTGACACTTATCAAGGCCAAGTTAGTTTTGGAGAGGTCTATCCCCTTGCAGTGATGACGAAGCAGTCTCTGAGCTGCAGATCTAAAAGTCCAGCTGTTATTGTGGGATCCCGCCAAGCACAGGCAGCGGCTGTCTCCACACCGGGATGGTATCATCTCTCTCTCCCAGCTGTAATAAGTGCCTGCAGTTGGTTTTTCCTCTGTATCTCTGATTCTCCCTCACGTATCTGTACATGTTCATGTAATGTACTTCTTCTTCTTCATAACATTCATCGTTAATCTCTTCCTCAGGCTGTGTTCGTCCCTACAAGACTGCCAAGCAATGGCGTCTTCTGAGCCCGTGCTGGCACTGGACTTTCCAGTGGTTCCTGCTACCAAGGAGGCCCTGGCAGGCTTCATCCCACAGCATAACCCGAAGTCAAGGGGCATGAACAGCAGAATTCACCTGGCCTCATGGTCTTGTGTGTTAGATTCACCCGGCATCAGGTCTTGTGTCCCTAATTCCCGTCAGCCACAAGCCCCCGAATGGACAGCATAGCTCTGCAAGGGGCAGGACACTTGCCTCTAGGCTATCTTCTCTGTACTAAAGGAAAGTGGTAGAACTTCAGGTAGATGCAAGTAAACAGGCTGAAAAAACAATGATCCAAGGACATAATCCATAGCAAATATTTGCTCTTGCGTGTGACATAGTAACCATTTCTTGCTTCTGGTAAAGGCAAAACTTCCTGGTCCAGCCCTCAAATGGCATTACAAATATACTGTTATTTTCCTACACCAGGAGTGAAACATAAAGGTGTATTTGTTTTATGTTGTTTCATTCATTTTATTTTTCTTGTCTCATCCTAAATGGCTATGAAATCCTTTGTCATGGTTATTATTTGGAACCCCAATCAACAAGAAAAGCATCCAGAATTCAGAATCCACTTAGAGCCAATGAAATCAAGAGAATAGTCTACATGATGAGACCACATTTCTTGCTGGAGTCTCCAGTGATTAGTCTTGGCCCAGCAAACTGAGAAGCCAGGAAAGAGTGACATCAGCTCCATTTCAGAGTGTTCTGTTCTGTTGGTGCTTCATACTCTACATGACCCCACAAAGTTTCTTGACTTTGGTGTGTGTGGGCATTGCAAGGAATAACAATCCAATTCATGGTACCCAATGACAAAAGGATATTGGAGATAATGTGGCCAGAAGTGAGTACCCTAGTGTGTAATAACCTAATGCCAAATACTAATTTATTGAGAAGTAGACAGAAATGAACTTGGATGTACAGACCTTAGAAGAACAGGGGTGAGAATGTGTTTCTATCATTTGCAACCTCTAAAAGACAATCACTCCACTCTACTCTGCTGACAGTAAGGGGTTCTACGCAGCTGCCTTGTACGCGAGTGAGCATAGACAGGTCAGAGAAGCCATCTCATTACATCCCTTCAAATCATCAGCATCACCAATTGATCACCTTCTGGCATTAGCAACCATTTTCTTTTGGCTATATCTAGAACATCAACTTTCTACAGCAGGACAGCTGATTTCAGAGGGAATTCTGACTGGAATGAATCGTTTAGCATGTCTCAGTTCTAACTAGATTCCTACTCTGCTGTAGGGTTACATAAGTGTTTGATCTCTCTGATCTTTTAACTTTTCAACATTCCAGAAAGATTGTCCATGTAGTTGAAAAGAGAATCTTCACTTAGTCTGAGAGAGGTTAAGGGGTGGCCCTGAGGTCAGAGCTGGGGATGTATGATGCTAATACTTTCACATGTGGAATGAAGAATGCATAGGAGACAGCCAATGGCTCTCAGAAGAGAATGAGGAGAACACTGAGATGAGAAGTGTTAAGTGACCAATGTCAAGTTCACAGTTGTGATACTGCCTGCAGAAAGGAATGCTAGATGAAGACTAATTCTTTCACTGCACGAGTCTACCATATCCCCAAAAAATTTAAAGAAAAAAACATTAAAAAACAAGCAAGATGAATGTTGATGAGTTTAGTTTGCCTAAGAATCCTAATCTTGCCTCTTCACTTACATCTCTGATTGCTCAGAGTAATTTCCTCAAAGGGCTACGAATTTCAGTTTGAGAAACTTTCTTTTAAATTCTTTTGTAGCAATGGGAAACTACCAGCAAATCTATCCAATCAAGATTCCAAATGAGTAGAAGAGTCATAAAGCAGTGAGTCCTGAAATAAATCATTTAGAAGTTATATGCCCAGATTCAGAGAAAAGGAAATCCTGAGATCATAAATTCTTATGTTTAGCATTGTAAATTTTCTGAATAAAACACTGTCTCTGGGCTCGCCCCGGTGGCACAGTGGGTTGGGCAGTGCACTATGAAGCAAACTGCAGCCACTGCAGCACGAGTTCGATCCCTGCCGCGTCCCAGGGAGGGGGATCCACATGGCGTAGCGGACCTCTCCTGCCTTGCCCGCTGCTCCCCTCAGCAGTGTGTTTCTGTCCACCTGCCTGTTCTGCATCCTGCTGTGTCTGGTGGATTCTCTCACCACCCCCACACCTCTGGCCTGTACCCCAGTGCTTGTATGCATAAATAAATCTTTAAAAAAAAAACTGTCTCCCTTCCTAATCTATAAAATTACTAAAAAATTCAGTGAAGACTGTTTTATATAAATTACTATAATCACACAACAGAAAATTATTTTCTGTATCATCCACTAAATGTAAAGCATGTAAAGTTGGACCTTATATAACCATAATCCCAAAGAGAATTTCTCTGAAAATTAAAACTATATTTTCCTTTTCTCATCTTCATTCTCTTCTCAAAAATCTAAAATAAGACACCATTATGAAATCACTTACTAAATTTATTTTTTGAATTCCAATCCACCTTCATTTCTATTCCAAGTAAGTGCTACATATAATAAAGAAAAAAAAATGTGTCCAGAATAACAGAAGTGGATATTTTTCAAGGAGAATATTTAAAGTTAGATAAAAACCTGGGCACAGACTAAGGAACTACAGTTGTAGCTTTTCAACATATATAATCTTAAACTTTTAAAATCACAAGTGGGCTTCTTAATATTCACCCAAATGAATTCTGGTGACAGGGAAGGCTTATCTCTCTCTCTCTTTTTATAACAGCTCTATTCATCATTCAAGACAAAAATCACTTAATATAAACTGAAGTGCCCATGTACATAAAACAATATGATAGAGTGTAGATGCTTAAAAACAAGCTTTCTGCATTTTGTACCTTTTCATAAGGTAGGTCCTCACCAAACTTTGTACTGGTTTCAACACCAAATTCCAGTTTGTAAAAGTCAGTATTATATAAACACAAGATAGAAGCAAAGTTAGTATTCTCTGCGTGATAGAGAATGATTATGCAATCCACTGTCCAAATAATATTTAACCACAAAAATTAACTCAGAATGGTTTTCAAATCAAGCAAATTTTTCTGTGAACAAAGTCAGAAAGCTAATTTTACACTTTTTAAAAAATTCATGAAGCCTAAAGAGAGCTGTGAAAATGGCAACTCAGAGAGGAAAATCCCTACTTTCAAATGTATGAAAATTACAATGCCTTCTCTAACAGTAGTTAATGGACATACAAATAATTAACTTGAATGAACAAAAATAATTCCAAAATACAGAAGCTTTTTATTTCATTTTTAATAAATGAATTTTAATTATTCTTAATCTCTAGGAATATATGTAAAAAGAAACCATTGCATGAAATGTAAGAATTTCAAATTCTCAAGTTTTGAGAAAACCACCACCCCCCCAACTAAATTATCAAACTAGAGAGTTAAGGAAGTTAGGAATTGTATATTCTAATATTATGATATAATAACAAAAATATGTACCATAATTTCTCCATATAGTATAAAAATATATATTTAGTTATAGTTTATCATTAATAGAAATGTATCTATATTCTTTGCGTTAAAAATTACATATCTTACAATTTTAAAGAGATCAAAAGGGCAAATGTAAGAAGACAAATATAGTTTGACTCTAATAAATCACCTGCTTGATGTTAGCAGTAAAATAAAATGAAATAAGGACATAAGTATGGAAATCTACTAAATATGCTTATCTTCATATATCTCAAATAAATGTTGATTTATATGCCTAAACATCCAATTCACTAAAAATGAAAATGGCTGACCTCAATATACTTCATGACTACTTTTCTACCTGATTATTGCTGCTATTCAAAATATTACTATAGGATGAAAATTCCTGAGCCTAAGTTATTAGAATGACCTTATATTCCATTGAGGAATCAGTAAACAAATACACGTTTGATTCTTGTAGATGAAAAAAAATTAAGTCATCATATTAGAAAACTGTTATTTTTGGAGAATGTGTCTTTCATATTAGAGGTACCCTTAATGGAAAATGTTTAATGCATTTGCTTAATGCTTGTACATCTCAGCAAGTAGCCATCTCAAAATACATCCTCTCAAAAGTCACTGACCAGGGCAATAAATGATTAGGTATTTATTACCTAGTAATCATTTAGAATTACACAAGCAAGCTTAAACTAAAGTCTTATGACAAAGCTTACTTAAACCCAAGATATGAGTTGAAATATATAAACAAACACGGGAACAGCTGTGCATGGTAATGAAATCACTGACTCACTACAAAATGATTGGAGCTAATTTGTCACAGAAGTGTCTAGAAGATATCTGCAGTTGGCTGGCCTCTCACTGAATCATGTTGATTCTTTCGGGCTAGCTGATACATCTGTCACTCCAATTATACCTGACCTGATTCTCACATCTCCCCATGATGAGAGATTATTTATAAGGTGCCACCTGAGGAGATGTACTTGTTACGCATTCAGACCCATCAGGACTCGCTGGTGTATTGGCAAAGATTCACAAAATGGCGGCCCAACACCAGATATTTCCGTTTCCTGTTTATATCCTGTTTCCTCTTTTTCACTGAGCTGTGTGATTAGTCTGAAGAAGACAAGATGTCTTATCTTTTGATGGAAAGAAAAAGAAGTTATTTCTTTCAACAGAGAAGCAGGAGAGAGTTGGGAAAATGGTTGTTTCCAGAGAAGCAAAAAAATAAAAGTCTTGATTTATAGTGTTTGCTGATTTCCAAGACTGGTATTTCAAGCCACTGATGCTTGTTGCTCACAGAATTGTTCAATATTAAATAGTCGGCTTCCACACTCATGAGAGGCTACCCTCAATCCTGAGGGGACATGGGGTACAAGTGAAGATATTAACAATTATGGATGTAGGGAAATTGTAACTGCTTTCTAATTTGCTCGGTCTTAAGTAAGTTGCATTTTTATAAAATTGCTCAGTGGGTAGATATCAGGATTCTCTCCCACCTGGTGACATTTGATTATATACTGAAAATGATGACATCAGAGATGAGGGTGGTCCTGCTTTAATCTCCTCCACCAGCATGAGGGGTACAAAAGGCGAGTGGAGTCTATGCCTTGGCCAGCATCACCTGCACCTCTGATGCCCCTCCAAACCTGCTGCCCCAGAGTCTGTATTCATCAAGCCTGCTGGGCAATTTGAACAGAAATTCATGACTGAGAAACACCACGATCAACCATACCTTTAAGTACAGCTGATGTCAACTAAATGTCAACACCAAGTACATAATGTATTTCAAGGTATTTAATACCTTTAGTTGATTATTTCCATTATTCTAACATTGGATTAAAGAACCTAGACAAAAATAAAACAGTGTAGAAAGGTAACTAAGTACTACTAGCCATGTACAAGTTTAAGCAAAACCGAGTTCAAAACTGTACTTACTATGGGACAATGTGCGTCATTGTGAACATACAAGAACACTGGATGGTAGGCAAATGGCACCTCGATAAATTTTTTCTAAAGAATAGATCAATTATATATATTTTCTGTTCCTTATTCTCATTTAAGCAACCTAACTAAAGAGCTTTATCAATTGGGACAGCACATTACTTAGAACAGAGCTTGCTAACATCATGCTTCACGCTACCTCTGTCAGAGCGAACAGGAAACACCTGGAAATCAATGGCTGCCCTCACGGGGTCTAGGATAACAGATGCCCGCCCGTCACAGGTACGCCTAGCACTGACGCTTGTTCTCTAGCATCACTGGAAAGGACGCTGCATTCGGGTACAAGAGCCACCACCTGAGCAGAGGTGAAGTTGCTCAAGAGGAAGAGGCTGTTATCCCCTTGTCCTCTGCCCAAACACAGCACAGACTTTTATTTTCATTTGGGGGCAGTAAGCTGTTGGGAGGTTTCCTACAGAAGTGTGTGAGCCTACCTTTATATTCTCTCAGAAAGTCCAGCACACAAGTTTCCCCCAAATTTTGTGACAAGTTAAATATGGCTGACAAGGAAGAGTCCTATTAGTGAGTTACAGGATGGCTCGAAAGTGTCACATCGATTACGGGACAGGTAACAAGGGGCTGTGAGAATCAGGTGAGCTGTGCTTCTTCTACACCTGACATTCCTAGAAGCAACTCTCATTTATTGATGCTGCTTCCCATAGTCTGTTTGTGCTCCATTGTAGGGTCAGAGAATGATCAGGTCTTTCCACCCTCCCACCACCATGATGATGGACACCCGTGGTGCTGCGAGCATTCCAGGGTGGGTGTGCGCAAGTGAGTGCACCTGAGTTTGACACGGGCATCAATGGGGAGAGAGGGAGAGAGGGAGGGAGGGAGAGAGAGAGAGAGAGAGAGAGAGAGAAGAAGAAGAAGAGATGCGCTGGGGGCTGGGAGGCCTGTCAGCCTCCCGGCCCCCCGGCCCCCCTTCCTGCCATGTACCTGATGCCACCTCTGACAATAAAAAGCATAAAAGCCACCGAGGGCTCCAAGACTCCCTTCCTTGACCCGTCTGCCCAGAACCATCCTGACCCTGCCCAGTGTGCCCCCTTCCTGCCGCTGCATCCATTAACTGCAAATCCCTATTACCTTGTAAAAATCAAATATCAGTTTCCTAGCACTGTCTTAGCTGAAACTTCTGTGTCCAGATTGAGATCTTTCCTTCTTCCCTTTGTGCTGCCAGAGTTCATTGTCAGGTGGGTCAGAGTCTCTCCCCAGGACGTAGTGTGCAGGTATGGCTGAGGGCAACCTGAGCCAGTCACCCCGTTCCCATCACTGTGCCCGCAGATCAGCCAGGGCCCAGCACCCAGAGAGCCTGGCCGATGCTGGTGGAATGTATAGCAGTCAAGCAAATGGGGCTTCTCCCAGATTAGAGTTCCCTCCCCGCAGGGGATAAATTCAGAGTTTAATCACCTACGCAAAGCAAGCCATATGTAGAATAAACTTTTTAAGTTTCATCATCACATGTGATGGTCAAGGAGTCACCGATTGCAGTGTCTCTGTCCATTTGGTAGATGAACTTCTGAGAGGTTTAAAATACCCACAGGAAAGAAAACTATCTTGAAACGCACTGGCATTTAATACTATCTTGTTCCATTTTCCACAATGTACACAACTGGACTGTAGACACTTTAATATATGTTAGGCGTTCCTCCTAAATTTTAATCCAGAAAATGATTTTAAGTTTTTTCACGTTCTGCACATGTAAGTTTTAGTTCTATTGTACCAACAGGTATAGATGCAGTCATGGATCGTTTTATAAAAACCTTTCAGACGGCCTTTGGCATTCCTAATTTAGCAGTAGAGAGTCCTCTGGGGATCAGATGATACTTATAATCATCTTCAGATCCTAGTTAATTCAGCACTTACTGTTTAGTGGGAACTGGACTTAGTACTTCGCATGGATGACATCACTTAATCCTCGCAAAGTGATTAAAATTAGGAAGGTATGATTAAACCCCATTTTACAGAGAAGCAATGAGGCTTATGTGATTCATCTGAATGTACAGTTAGTGGGTTATAGAGCTAGGATTCGACTCTGGACAGCCCGTGCTTCTCAAACCAACTTAACACTTACCACGTGTCAAAATGTTTAACTCTCAGGATGGCTGATGTTAACATACATGATCTAAAGTCAGTCATACAACACTTGACAAGGATGTGTATTTTACCGTTACTGGGTGAAGCATTCCATAAATGTCAAGTTGAAAAAAAGTAAAGTAATTCATACAACAAACAACTAAAGTAATTCACATCAGTATCCTTCCTATACACGTGGAGGAAGAGACTTCTCAAGGTTATTTCACTGGCCCAAGACCATGAAGTTATTGAAAATTCTCTCTTAAACACCACACCAATCTACCGCTAACCATAATACAGCTACCTTAATGAAATTGGATACAGCAGTATCTGAAATATAAAGAACTTCAGAGTATTTTTCTGATGATGAAGATCAAATGTTTGCCATAAAGGCTTGGATTATAAATCCGGTCGCTTTCTAGTTCCCATGGTGTCTTTGCGACGACTGAACTCTGCTTCTGAAGCATGAAAGCAGCACAGACAATGTGTAAACCAGGGGTTGGGCTGTGTCCTGAGGGAAAATAGGAACCTGGCCCATCTGACCCATGACCACGTTTTGCTGGCCCTGATCATTATTATCATCTAAGTAAATATTTTAAAATTTAGAAAATGCGCAGTAAAGGAACACACCTTTACAAGGGACAATGCACCACGCCAGCGTGCATTTATCAACAAAAGGAAAAGGAAAAGAACCATCTTGACAACAGGGTAGTGGAAATATCCTGGTGGGCCTGCATCCACGCCCTGGTCTCAGCAGGGACCAGCTCTGTAACCATGGGCAACGGAGAAACCCTCTCTAGGCCTTTGAAATTCCAGCCTTATCTGCTACAGCACAGTAATAGCCAGGCCCTCAGGACAACTCCCTTGTCAGTGCTTTGCAATGAGCAGGGGCAAAAGAAGTATCCGCTGGTGGCAGTGACATAAGAATAATAACGAAGTGATTCTGGATGGACCAAAGAAGCTAGATGCCATCATAAATTAAAATTCTATCATTTATCACACATTTAATCAACATTTTGCATTCATGTTTGATCAGAAATGACCCTGATGTCTTGGGTTTAGAAAGTCATCCCTTCTCAAAACATAGGATGTTAGAAACATGTATCTAAATGTACTCCTGTTTTATTCCAATGGGTATTGGCTTATTCCACAGGATCAATACCCAAGTTTCTCTTAACAAAAACAATAAATCCTGGAAGCCGCTTGAGTGTTGGCACAAGCGTGCTGACTTTCCAACAATACCTTTCTCCTCTGGAATCATTCATACTGCTAGAGCCGACAGCTTCCACTTTGGTGTCATTGATTTTAATACAGGACTGGAAACTGACCACACTGAAATGTCCTATATTTTTCTTCCCGAAGAACTAAAAGCCAATTTCTTTCAGATTTTAACAGGTTGCAAAAGTACGGGATTTTTTTTTTATGAAGCCCATTAAGGACTCATATTAGTAGCAATATGTTGGTAATGAAGAAACAATTTTCTTATTAAGTATGCTTGTAAATCACATTTTCTCTCGGGCACTGAAACATTAACATTGAAAATTAGATTGTAAGCTTCTTTTCAATATCTCTTCTTTGCAAGTCACTTCCAATTTATGTTTTCAGCACAGGAGCAGATGACTTGTAATTAGAGTTTTACAAAGTTAGCGGTCGCTCTTAATCAGGGAAGGACCATAACCTGCTTTTCTCACCAATGACCTAGAGGGGAGGGCTGTGCGGCTGCCCATGTACCATCTGAAGCTCCTACTTCTTTATTGGAATTAGCTAGGAATCTAGAAAACTCTCCAACATGGACATGATACAAATACCATAACACATTTCTTTTTTCAGCTCTTTCTCAGAAAGACTTCCTTCAATGACAATTTTTGTCCACATAGGAGTTTTAGGTGGGTAGGTAGGGAAAACAGACACCCATTTAAGACTCTTCTGTTTCTAACATTAACAGTCAATACCCATAATAACCAGTTGTTTGCTTTTCGAAAGTTACTTTTATTGTTTATCTTGCCATCAACATTATTAACTTGTTAGCTTTTAAAGTTCGTTTCTTCTCTTTTACCTGCTGCCTGAATTTTTAAATTCTCTTTTGATTGCCTTTGTCTTTCTACAGAAAACACTATAACATATGTCCCTCTGTGTTCTATCTTATTATCTCATAATGCTACATTTGACAGAAATGAAAGCAAAAAGAATGGGACTTATTCAGAACATAAAAAGACCATATTACCTCAAGACATTTCTACCTTGGTTTGGAATATGGGAATTAAGTTTGCGTAAAATTACGTCATTTCTCTTTACCCATTCCTTTAAGTACAGTGTCATCCGCACAAAGTCTCTTCATGTTTCTACAAACAAAATCCTTAACTCATTGTGGGTCCTGAATTGATCGCGTCAGTTAATATCCACATGTGATTATCTGGCCTTGAAGTTCTCCACATTTCAGGCCTAACCTAATTTCCTGGAACTCTGTTATGTAAGATGCCTGCTCTAATTTATGTTGGACAGACTCTGTCTCCCAATCAAATGATGTGTATTTCCATGGCACCATTTGGCTTGCCAATCCTATTGACTCCAGCGTATGCTGTAACAAAATTCACTAATAGATTACTCACCATCTGCTTTCTGGTTCAACTTCAAATGCCATCTCCTCCACATAATCTTGTCTCTTCACTATCTTACTCTTTAAAATAGGTTCTGGACTCCTCGAATTTTTATAGCACAGACGACTTGGTATTTTTTTGACTTGAATTTCCTCCTGAATTTTAAATTTTCATCCAATGCTTCACTGAGATTAGCAAAAATGGTTTGTATCAAACAAGTACTCCAAAAACTAATGTTGAATAAATGGACATTAAGCATTATGCAAACAGCATAATACTTTCTTCACAGAAAGCACAAGAATTTCAGTCCCATTTTTGCAATTACTAGCTACTGTAGTTGGTAGTTAAACAAGCTTTAGGTTTCGAAAAAAGAAGCTCTGAAAAGAAATCTGTCTATCCCAGACAGGAAAACTGTATTTAGCCAGATCTGCCATTGATGGTCTTGCATATGAAACATGAATCCTAGGAAAAAATTCTTTACATATTTAAAAAGAGTAGCTCAAGCAAACTGTGTGTTTACTTAACTGTATCTGTATTATGTAAGCCCTTACGTGCTATATTGACTATGAAGCCATCACCAAGAAGGGAAATGACAAAGTGAACATCTTACTACATATTCTTTCATAAAAGAATACTTGATACTTTCAATGAGTTTTAAGTTAACTGAATGTTCAACTCAGAATAATCTCAGTTTTAAAAGCCAGAAGTTAAACACAGATCTCAAAAACATTACGTTAAGCGACAGAAGCCACACACAAAAGATCATATGTGACCCCGTTTACATGAAATGTCCAGAAAAGGTAAATCTGTAGCGATGGAAAGTAGTTTAGTTGCCACTTGGGGCTGCAGGTAAGACCAAGGATTAACTGTGAGAGTGTGAGGGATCTTATCAGGATGATGAAAATGTTCAAAGACATGGTTATGGTGATAGTAGCATAATTTGGTAAATTTATTAAAGTCACTGAATTAGATATACTTAAAATGAGTGAATTTTTATGACAGGCAGATTATACTCAGGAAAGCTGTAAAAAATGGCAATGAAGGAAGATGGTACTACAGATAATTAGGAATCTACTTGAGGCAGAGAAAATCACCCATTTGCAGCTCCAATTTAACAACAGACCTGAAATCATTTTACCTTCATGAAAAGCAAAAGACTAGCGATGCTATAACATTTGTGGATAGATTTTTAGAAGTATTTCCAATACATTAAACCTCAATAATTCTGTATATATTCATTCTATCTTTTACTATACATACCCTTTAAGAAACTCAATATAAAAATTCACCAGTTGCTATAATAACATCTGGTTGTTTTAATATAAACGGCATGCTTGTTTCTGTTTCATGGAGAAAAGGTCTTTTAGTTCATACAGTTAAAAATATTCTCAACAGGAACATTAATTCAACAGGAAAAGGTCATTTGAGATAGTAAAACGACATCTACTGTCACCCTAATAAAACAATGTAAACACAACACAATTACCCAAGGTAAATTTCCCAGCAAAAAAAATATACTTGCCAAAACTCTTACTTCTTTAATGAAATCTAATCACTTTTACACAAAGTTTTTTGGGAAAATCTTTGTACCATACCTACCATATTGTGTAAATTCTATTGTTTACCATTCAGGAGATAAAACTGTAGGTGGGAGCTAGGTGACAGACAATAGAGTGGAATAAAATTCACACCCCAGGGGCTTACCAAGGGAGTCACCTCACCAGGCCCTTGTCAAACGAGATGACACAGGGTCAGGTCAAGTTTTGTCGAACAATTTGGGATTTACTAAACTAAATATAAAAGGCACAGAATAGACTATGTCATCAGGATTTCGTGTCCTTTGAAATAAATTATTGGTCTGCTTCCTAAGCCAAAAAAAATTTAACAAGCACAGGAAGACTTACTGTTCTTAATTTTCATTTTTGGATGGGGAAGGCAGTGTGGTAGGGTGGACAGAAATTTCAAACTTTGATATGACCATTTTCATTTTCCCAAGAAATAAAAAGAAAATTCAAGTCAACAGTGGATTACCTCGAACCACCTCTTCCACAGACTCTGTGGTGGTGGTGGTGGTCGTGGCAATGCTGGTGGTTCTCTCTGTGGCTTCTTCATAGGGTTCCTCTGCCTCTTCCTCGGCCTCATCACCATCCTCATCATCCTCATCATCCTCGGCTTCTTCTTCCTCCACGTCAGCCACTTCCTCTTCCTCTGCTACTTCCACCACTTTGTCTTCACTGAAACAGGAAACAGAAACAACAAAAGTCATTTAAATACTTCAGGAAAGAAATAATGTGAAAGAATCTTAGTAATCTGAAGGGAAAGGAGGAAAACACACAAGAAGACTTGAAGCTAGCAGGTCCACTGTGACCCCATCTTAATAGGGCTGCAACATTTTACCCTGGGGTTCTAACGCTCCTTAGTTCACACAGTTGTAATAAAGGGGAAACCGTGATTCTACTTGATGATACTATGAAAAAGGCAAAATGAGGAGACCTTGGGAAATTGGTGGTTGCCAGGGGCTTGTGATTAGGGAGGGAGGGATGAAAAGGCAGAACACGAGATTTTTAGGGCAAGGAAATGACTCCCTATGATGCTGGATGAAAGTAAATATACTACATTATGCATTTGCCCAACCCCACAAAACAGTACAACATAAAAAGTGAACTCTACCAGAAACAATGAACTTGAATTAGTATCATTTCAATATTGGTACCATGCTAATACAAAAAATACTAATACAAAGTGTATAGTATACTATATACTTTACATGCTAATCTATATTAGCATACATATACTCTATACTATACATGCTGATACAAAATATCAATAAAAGGGGAAACAGAGGGGATGGATGTTGCCAGCGGTAGAAGGAGGGCATGTCTGGAGCACAATTAGAAAGTCCTAGTAAGGTCATGCAATTGCCTGGTGCATACCTGGTAGAGAGCATCTGAAAAATGATAACTGAAGACAGGAGTATAAGTGTTAAATAGTGAGAGAGAACCATGTGTCAGCTGGCCAGATAGGAGAAATCGAAATATCTTCTTTGATCAGATTACAAAGCCAACATAGGAAAAAAGGTCTAGATGTGGTGAAGGATTTCGACTTAACCAGAGTAGCTGCTGCAAGTGTCATTTGACAAGAAGTACCAGGGCGATGGGACTGAGGCTGCCATGTGGGCATTTACCCAGAAAATGAAGCAAGCAGATGATGAATTATTAGCCCAGGAAGGATTCCGACCTACAAGAAGTTATTGCTGGGAGACGCGAGAGGAGACTGGAGAGTATATGTCAGCTATAACCTGAAACCTGGTGCTGTGGGGTGAGCTCAGCATTGCAGAAGGAAATCAGACTTCAAACAGGTTAGACAAACAGCAGTAAGATTCCATGACCTAAGAAGAGACAGACCTGATGGGCTACAGGTGAGAGACAAGTAATTTTATGGAGGGTGAAAAAAGGGAAAGATGTGAAAAGAGATGAATCCAGCAGGAGGAGAAATCCCCTGATTAACTCAGAATTTTCTGACTTTTATAAAAGGTATGACCCCTTCAATAGTCCACCTTCCTAACTGATTAAATCAGGTTCATCTGATGCAAGGATAATAAGGAAAACATCCAAAGATGCTAATGCAAGTGGCTAAAAAAGATGAAGAACTTCTTAAGCAGACTACATAAATAATAACTTC
Source organism: Galemys pyrenaicus (assembly GCA_019455555.1). Lineage (NCBI taxonomy): Eukaryota > Metazoa > Chordata > Mammalia > Eulipotyphla > Talpidae > Galemys > Galemys pyrenaicus. Next base: position 10,765,441 of record JAGFMF010011629.1, read on the forward strand.
TTAGTATGCTCACGAGTGAGGTATTAATACACAAAAGAACCACAGCAGTTATTAAGACCATGAAGAAACAGGTCAGAAACAAGGGCACTGATAATCAGAGGGTATAAGCCTTCACCTACATAGAGATAAACGGAGTGAAATCTTGATTTCTTGATTGCCTGAATTCACATAAAAGTCTGCCACCTGAGATCACATTTCAAAAAGAATCCTAAACTTAACAGTTGGTCGGATGCCCCAAATTTCACAAAGGACACTGTCTCCCCATTCTCCTGGAGAACTTCTGGGCTGTACCACTGAACAGAATAAAGATGACCTGGAGCTTGTCTTTAAGCCAGTTTGTTGCAGTAAGCTCTCCTCTGTGCTCCATCACATCACAGGCACCAATACTGTTCAGCTCTTCAAATGAAGTGGAAAATTCAGGAAAAGCCAGAGAAAAATCAAACCAAACCAGTATTCTCTTGACATCACGACGTGTGCACATTTCCTTGGAGCATGCAATGGAGTGACAAGGTCCGAGAGGTGACGGCCTGGTGCTGCCAGCAGCGATGGGGAGAACATGGACCCCAGCACCCCGGGGGGAAGTTCCCCCAGTTGCTCTGCTACAGCCAGAATATCGCACTCAAAACTCCAAACAGAAGACAGGCTCACGAAAACAGCTGTGTTTTAAAAGCGATCTGCATTCTGGGATGGTCCAGCCGTGAAAAAGAAGTACATGCCTCCCATCCATCACTGCGTCTGGCTGAGCAATTTACTGGCGAAATCACCAGGCACGAAGATCCATAATAGTTCAACTGGCTGAGGAATTAAATTACTTGGCCTAAGAGAACGTGGGTCTAGTTCTTATTACCATAGCTTTGATTTCTGGAATTAAATTTAGATGTCTATGAATCCAATTATCTGTTTGAACACTATTAAAACAGTAGCACACAGTTATGTTCTAATGATATTGCATCCTTCCCAAGAATGCCAGGCATACAAACACAAGGTTCAATCCCAGTTTTCACAACTTGCAGGAAATATGGAAAGGGGGAAAAATGACTCCTACCTTCTCTTTCATTATTCAGCAGCTTTGTTCGCTGGTGTGACTCAGGTGAGCTGGTTTGAGAAACTGATGATGTGTGAAGACGCAGTGAAAGGACCAGTTGTGGAGACACAGGGCTGCGCATCCGAACGCATTTCTCTTACAAACAACCACACAGCAACTCACAATAAAATATGCACTGTGAGCACAGTGGAATCTTCTCCTCACATTCACACACTTTAGCACCTGTCAGTTTATAGCAGACAGCTGTTAAAGCTTTTAAATTCTGATAACAAGGAACATGTCTGCAGAATGAGGGAACTATCTGCAAACGCTGATCATCTCAGGAGTATCTCAGTTTAATAAGGTCCAAGTGTCCAAGGAATATCAGTGTGATGAAATAAATCACCAGTGATAAAATTTTATGTGTCAGCAAGCAAGGCTTCACTTGGGGGAAGTGACTACATCACCAAGGTGACTCTCCCTGCATTTCGCCATAAGAGCTGACCTTGATAGAATTCTACTTGACCGGGCCTCCCTGGTGGCACAGTGGGTTGAGCACCGCACTGCGACACATCCACAGCACAGCAGCGCGAGTTCGATCCCTGGCCAGGGAGGGGACCCACATGGCACAGCAGACCTCTCCTGCCTTGCTCGCTGATCCCCTCAGCAGTGTATTTCAATTGATCCTCCTGTTCTTCTCCCTATTCTGTCTCTGGTGAATCCTCTCACCTCCTGAGACTGGCCTGTACCCCAGCTCTTGTATGCATAAATAAATAAATCTTTATTAAAAAAAAAGAATCCCACTTGGCCATGCCTCCCTGATATTCCCGTTAACCAGTGAAAGATTTTGATTCACTTCCCCCTTTCATTCCTTTTTGGTGAAGGCCCAGAAAACAATCCACTATTTGAATTCTCTAGCAAAGCTCTATTTATTCTTTCACAGCTCTGTTTGAACTGACTTTTTTCTTCCCCTTTGTAGGACAAAGGCCAGAAAGGAGAAGGAGCTCTGAGGCCTGACCCACTGCAGTGAGGACGGCGGGCTGAAATCAGAGCATCTCTGAGATCCCCAAATGTAAGGGCCTTCCGGGGACCAGAGGGACAGGTCACGCAGGAAGAAGTGGCAGACAGGGCTCTGCTGATAGAAGGGAAGATGGTCGACGGGGGTCAGGGACACAGGGACAAAGCTGGGCACCTTTTAAAATGATGTAAACAGACAGTTCTTTCCCTCTTTGGCCCATTTCTTAATACTGCTGGAAAAAATCAGTTTGTCCCTTGGGAAAGTAGGGCTTGCATGATTGCTGACAAATTAGGAAATCTAGATGTAGCCAGAACATATGAGAAAATATGAAAGAAAGGAATATACTCCTTTAATTCTCTGTGGTTCTGAGAGGTTTTGAGAAGGGGGAAGGGTAGGAAAAAGACGGCATCTCTCCCCACCAAAGCCGCACACTTGAGAGACATTCTGGCTGACCCCATAAAAGCCAGAGGGGCCGCTGCACTCTGGGGAGGAGGGCTGGTGACCGAGAAGGCACCGGACAGAAGCAGAGAGAGGGGGCTGCAGAGCCGCATGTTTATCTGGGTGTCGGCTGCCAGCTGTGTGTTCAGTGTTGAACATTCGTCGAGTTGTGAGCCTGTGTGTGTGCGCTTCTTACCACATGACCGTTAAGCAAAGATGATTCAAATGCTGTGTCATTTCTCACTTGCCTCTTCTTTTTTTTATTTTATTTTTTAAGATTTTTAAATTTATTAACGCATACAAGATCTGGGGTACAGGCCAGAAGCAGGAGGTGAGAGGATTCACCAGAAACAGAGTGGGGAGCAGAACAGGCAGATGGACTGAAATCAACTGCTGAGGGGAGCAGCAGGGAGACAGGAGAGGTCTGCTGCACCATGTGGGTCACCTCCCTGGCCAGGGATTGAACTTGCGCTGCATTGGCTGTGGAAGCTCCACAGTACTGCACTCAACCCCTTGCCCCACTAGGGAGGCTCTTGCCTCTTCTTAAGAGCTCTCATAAACTGATTTAGACTAAGAACTCTTAAATTGATTATACTACATTTTCAGTGTTTCTAAGTGTATCAAAATATACAACCATACTAAACCACCAATCCCGTAAGAGTACAAATTAGGAGAGGCTGAAACTATGCACACCAACATCCACACACACCAACATCCACACACACCAACATCCACATACATACACAAACGTCCACATACATGCCCCACCCCCCATACCCCTTTCAGTCAAGGCCTTACTAAGCTGGGCTGAGCTCGTTAGGTAATTAATTCTCTAAATTCATTCCTTTCTTCAGATATTTTATAAATGGATTTTGTACTCATAAAACTCAAACCATCATAGTTTGATGATGACTAAAAAAAAGATTCCTCCCTTGAATGCTGTGCTATTAGAGTTTCTGAATCATCTGAATGAAAACTGACCCCTGCTGATTTCTCTTTAGCTAGTCACTGAGTCCTAAGGCTGTTCTGATGCCATTCCTAGGAGATGGGTATTATTCATTTTGCAGTTAAAGGATCTCTAAGAATTTGATTAACCTTCTCTCCTGAAAAATGCCTGCAGCAGAAATTGTCTGTAAGTTACTTAAGCCATGCTTAAGGCTCACCCCTCCTTCCACCACAGAAAGGAAGCCCACGGTGCCCCCACAGCCGCCCTGGGTGCAGATGGGGCAGGAAGCTGACACTCCAGGTCAGATGCCAGAGAAACCCGCCTGGATTGCTAAGTAGGGCATCTAGGAAAGTTTTTGCTTCCCAGATGAAAGGTTCTTGCTGAGTGATCAGAACACTTTTGTTCTCTCAACTCTGTCCTTGCACTTTGTCCGAGTGGGAAAAGGCAAGTCATCTGTCAGCTGGTAGGTGATAAACACCAGGACCATGACGCAGAAGAACCTAAAGATAGTCGTGAGTGCCAGGGCAAGTTAGGGATAATTAGGCAGCTTCAGGGACAGGGCAGGCAGGGACTTCAGGAGAGGTAAGGAAGGCTCCAGAGATGAGGGCAACAAATTCCAAAGGGATCTTCTGGAACAAGAATAATAAAGAAAAGTAGCTAAGACAAGGGCTGGGACACAGAGACTTAGTTCTGGGCACAGAGACATGAAGGCTGTGAGTGAGACCACCCAGAAGTAGCCAATCACAGAGACCGGGGAGCTTTAGAGTAATTAGGGAAAGGAGGTGCATATTCCCTGAGGCAAGACTCCTCTTCAGCTCCCTTGTCCCTCCCTGGCTGGTTCCATCAGCCTGCTTCTTCTCCCTTGCTTGCCTGAGCATCAGTGAAGTTCCTGCCGTGGCTTCCTGAGACACCAGCCCATGGTGGTCTAGTGACTGGGACTCAGCACCCCCCTGCAGCCTGGGGTCATTCCTGGCCGGGGAACTAGGCCTGAAGACCTGAAATCTGATGGTATAAGTGGGGTGGGCAGAAACTAAAAGGAGGCATCTTCGCATCACCGGACCAGTCCCGGGTCCCGACACCAATGACCTGGCTTCCTGTCAGGATGTGGGGGTGTCCCTTGTAGGTGGCGCACACTATCCAACAAGCCAGTCCCCGATTCTGGCTCATGACCTGGCTTCCTGTCAGGACGTGGGGGTGTCCCTCACACACCATCCAACAAGCCAGTCCCCATTCTGGCTCAGATTGAGGACTCGTGCTTTAGGACACTAAGGACAGAATTAAGCAACGAGAAATCCATGACTCAGGCATGAAGGGTGAGTTACAGGTCACAGACTTTAATTTGAAATTAGGATGTCTCATCGCTCTTACACATTTAATGAATGCCTACTGGGGGTGAGAGAATCCACACTAATTGCTGTGTGAGTAACAGACACAGTTAATACTAAATGCTTTAGAAATTCAAATGGGGAAGTGACTCTGGGAGCTGGAGGTGTCTGGCCTGGCAGGAAGCGAAGAGCAGAGTGTGAGGATGAGGCAGGGGCCCCTATAACACACAATCAGGGGTAATTGACACATCAGCTTGACTACAACAGAACTGCGCCAGGCACCAAGGGTCAGCAGTGAGGTGTGCAGGCTGCAGACACCAGGTAAATCAGGTCTTTCTTCTGTACTCAATGGCTAATTAAGTATTCGTGTTGAAAGGGAGGGGCAGCTATTGACAAGGAGCAAACAAAGGGTAACATCTTAATTCTCTAGCCATGGAACCATCCCATCAGGTGCCACTCTGAAAGACACCAGTCATTCAATCAAGAATGTTTACTCTGCTTTTTACCAGGTGCTATTCCAGGCTCTGGACAGACAAAGGAAAATGACAAAGCCTCAGATTTCCTGGACTGCGGACTACAGTGCGGGAGACACAATATGAGAAATAAATAAACTAAAAAATTCAAATGCACTATAGAAAAAGGAAACAGGGCTCATGTGCAAAGGCTTGCAGAGCCTGTAAGATTTATTCTCTGGCCCTTTACGGCAAGTCTGCTGACCCCGGCACAGATGATGTACTGTAGGGTGGCGAGAAAGTAGAAGCAAAGTGAGACTGTACTATGTTTTGATGTGAAACAAAAGCTGTGCAATGAAACTAAGGGCAAGGCATACAGGACATCAGCGTCCACTATCCTAGAGCAGACACAGGTCCCTGCTTCTGCATCCATCAGGTGGACAGGCTGTAAGGTCCAAAGAAGCCGGGGCTCTTGCAGCATAGTGGGGTGACTTAAAGTATGAACCTGAGGTCGGCTTGGGCTGGATCCTAGCGGTGTGACCTTGGCAAGTGTGTGAATGTCCTGAAACACAGACCAAACAAGCGAGGGATAAGAGTGACATTAAAGCAAGTTCTGGTGTAAACTAGCAGTGCCCAGAACTTCTGGAATAAAAACAATCTCTCTTTCTCTCTGCTTGCTCCATACACAATTCTAGTACGAGGGATAGTCCAGTCACAGGGTAACAATCTAAGTAAGACCCCAGGAGGCAAAGAAGGCTCAAGGGTGAGCACGGCTTCTTCGGCACGCTGCAATCATAACATAAGTGAGGGGCTCTGAGTCCTGGGCATGAGGGCTATCCCAGGCTGGCCTGGGGTCACACGGAATCTGGTGCAGGAAGAACACTCACGGGCTCAGGGCAGACCCGACTATGAATTCTGTTATAGATTTAAAAAATCTATAACAGATTGTGGGTGAGATGGTGTCTCTTGGGCACTACAGAAAAATGTTCTTTGATTTTAGAGATCCAGAACTGAATGAAGTATTTAGTATACTTGATATCTGAACTTTAAATCACGAAAAAGTATGTAGAAAGAGGAAAAATGATATTCTGGCAAGACTGCAGAAATATTAAGTTTGGAATATAATTATAGTAAAAAACGAAATTGCTTTTTTAAAGACTATCTTGGAGGCAAGAAAAGTCATATATAATCAAAAGCGGGTTCTTTTCCTGACAGGTTTATGAACCAATTAGGATGAAGGAGAAGCATCCAAGGTGATAAAAAGTTTCAGAGTCATTTTGAAATCTTGATATATGAAGCAAAATTTCAGTTCATCAGACACCAGGCTGCAAAAGTTAGAATAAGCAAATTCCTCATGTCAAAGATTTGGCTGCTAAGGACCCGGATGTATAGATATTCCAGATGGAGCTTGAGAAGTAGAAAGCCCAGATTAATTCTACATTAACTTTTACAGCCATCTTCCAATCCTTGGAAACCATGTAGTTTCATAAAATAAAAAGGACTCCTACATATTTAAATTAAAAAAATAAAAATACCATTAGTTGTTCACACGACTAAAGCCAATTTGAATAATGTTCTCAACCTCATCGGAGGACAGAAAGTGCTTATGAAATCATTATCTATTATTACCAATTGTAATGATTACACGGCCTACAATAGTTTTCAAAGACCTCATTAAGAGGGAATATGTCATAAAAAGCATGACTAGGAAACTAGAGAGGGGAGAAGAGTCACTGTGTCCCAGAAAGGGCCTTTCTGACGCTGTGAGCGCCAGGGCTGGAGAGGGCTCTGACAGAGGAGACGCCCTCCACAGTGGTCTGCCCGCGCGGACGACACACTGTGTGCTAAAACACGCCCACTCCACATGTTCCATCAGTGTTTCCCTATTATTTAACTCATCCTGGAAGCAAATGTCATGATACAGGGTTACTGCATCCCTCCCCCATTTCGCCCCCAGGGTCGAAACACAGACAAAGGCTCAAGCAAATTATTTAGGTTCAAAGCACACTGTCAACTTGTGAAGACATTTTTGAAGCAAAGATCATCTTGTTAAATAGCAAGTTTTTTCTCTCCTAATCCACTTGGATGCATATGTTCACTGGATTTCTGTCTCCACACCAATGTCTTGTTAAGCACATTAGTCTGCTAAAGACCATAAGTGGCTTATTGCCTCTTTCTTCATGATAAGAATCTCTATCTCATTGTGGGACCAATGTGTGTTTGATACCCTCTCTTCCCACCGGACTGACAATAGGTTGCTGAACAGAAAGCTATGGAAGAGGAAATTGAAACAACAGTAAACAATGGTCACAAATGCAAAGGTAAACTTCCATGACACCCTACAGGAAATACTATGACAGCAGATCATTTATACAGCTTGCGTTACTATTGTGCTAAATAAAATAGTGCTGGTCTATAAACATATTTGCAAGTAACTTCAAACACCATGATATACTTTTGAATATCCTCGGGCAATCTATTCCAGAGTTACATATTACATTTCATGAAAACAATTTAGTTAATACACTAGCACTAATAGCCTGTGATGTTTTCAATATTTTGATTCTCTTTATAATTATGTATGACATGATGTGTTTGGTATGAAACAGGATATAAGTTGGAAGAACGAATATCCAAGCCCTGTGTGAAGATAACAGAACTAGAGAGATAGCTTGTTTGCCCTTTTCTTTATTTTTTTAAACTGATGATAAAATGAATAGAAAATAATAAAATCCAGACCTGCAGAAACCTGGATTATTACTACTAGGATTACTTAAATATCATACAGACACTCATAATTCATACTTTAGCTGTTTTCCAAAAGTTTACAAAGATGCTGCTTCACAGTGTTAAAGTAAATAATCAAGAAATTAGAGAAATAGGTCATGGTCAATAAAATTTTACATGTATAATATTTTTATTTCCTACAGTGATCTTACTAGAAATAATCATAACGTCTGATGCAAGTAAAATTTATCTATTTATAGTTGCTTAAATATCAATAGCGATAGTTTTTAAAAAGACAAAAATATGCTGTTGAACCAAATATGGTATGTGTGTGTCTCCATACGGGGAAATTAATTAAATAATGCCATTAATGCTTTGTCCTCAAAATGCTTTCCTCGATTATAAATAACCTATTCGTATATAAGTATATATGTAACAAACATACATGCACAAAAGTAATGCAAATGGTAGATAAAATACTACTAATAATAAATTGAATACAAAATCAGTTTGAGCTACTGTATTTGATAGTCATAAACTCATCTCTTTAAAAATACTGAACATTATTCTTACGTTCACTGTAGCACTATTTGCAACAGTCAAGTTATGGAACCCACCTAAACTCCCGATAACAGATGAATGGATAAAGAAGAAATGGCATATATACACAATGGAATACTACTCAGCTACTAAAAATTTTGACAACATGGACAAAACTGGAAAGGATGGTGCTAAGTGAGACAAGTCAGAAAGAGAAAGCAAAACACTGGATATTTGACTCATGTGGAATATAGAGAAAAACCGTAAAAGAACAGACAAAAAGGGGCCTCCCTGGTGGCACAGTGGGTTAAGCAACGCACTACGAAGCAAACTGCAGCCACTGCAGCACGAGTTCGATCCCTGCTGCTGGCCAGGGAGGGGACCCACATGGTCCAGCAGACCGCTCCTGCTGTACCCGCTGCTCCCCTCTGCAGTGTACTTCCATTGATCTGCCTGTTCTGCTCCCCGCTCTGTCTGTGGTGAATCCTCTCACCCCCCCACACCTCTGGCCTATACCCCAGTGCTTGTATGCATAAATAAATAAATCTTAAAAAAAAAAAACAGACAAAAAGCAAAGCAAACCAAACCCTTAAAATGTGACAGTAGAACTGAGGGTACCAGAAAGGGGGGAGGTGGTGAGATAAAAGGAGAGTAGCTTAGTGGTCTACAGTGCAGGTGTGATGTGATAACATCCATCTGTAGAAGTGTGAACCTCCTAAAACATACTGTAGTGTCGTAAACGCATGTAAATGGATGTTCCTTCAATAAATAGAGAAACAGAATGTACATTCTAGAGTTTTTCATAAAGATTGTTCTACTATCTCACTCCATATGGGAAATCTGCTACAGGTTAAGTGAAGAACCAATTTCATTTTCAGAAAAGTGAGACTATTTTTTGAAGGAAGGAAAGGATGCTGGCCCCTTAGAGTAATTTCAAAAAAAGAAACATTAATAGATCATGAAGGTGTAACCCAAGCAAGTTTCAGGTATTCTACCCTACACAGTGCTACAGATGAACTCTGAAACCACACAAGATGTTTCTTTGTCAACACTGAGGGGAGATGAGAAGACAAGCTCAAGGAAGTTTCTTCTTGGGAAAATTTTGCCTACGCTACCTCTTATCAAAGGAAACTGTTCTGATGACCTTGAAATTATTTTCCACATAACTGCCTTCCAAAACATAGGCTTATTAAAACTTTGCTGAATTGCCTTTGCTAAGTGTTGGTTCCAGTTTAGGGAGAGAAGGAAGACATTATTTAAGACTTGCTTGACTTCCTACTTCAGGGCTCCTGGAAGTTGGAGTTCTGCCGAATTATAGAGGATGGACTTCCAAATAAAGTCTCAAACTACGATTTATTTGTTGCCAAGGTTTTGATGAGCCACTTGGCTCAAGTAAAAGAAACCTCTTTGGGTATAACATGCTGATTGTGGTTCTTGAGGACAAAGGGAAAAACAAAATAATTCTAGGGGACACCTTTCCGAGGAACAATAGTGTGTCCATCTAAATGAGGCTTGATGTTGAAGATGATAATATCCAGAAGTTGGTTTCACCATGGAATTAATGGTTGAGGGTACTACTGCCAGAAACCAGAGAAAACCATACGAATTTCTATTTTCTCTCCTTTTCCTCCTTTTTACAATTCAGAAAATTTGGACAGTTCAATAAAAGACACTAGAGAGGCAGAGAGAGACCTTCCATGCCTCAATGGCATAAAACACCGGGCACTGAATAATCCGATCCCTGAAATAACTCTTACCAATGAATCATTGCTATGATAACAAATAAGTGATTCAGCGTATCTCCTGTTACTGGGCAGCCTGGACCATGTGGTCCCCGCAAGTAGAGATCCCTGCCAGAGGTGGCTCGGATGGCAGTAACCCAACCCCGCACTTCAAAGGCCATCTCCTGTTCCAGCCATCACCTGCTTGGAAACCAAAACAAACCCCCCTGGTTTGGCCACACATCTGTAATCTGGTTAAGGCTATAAAAGTGTTTTGTTATTCTTCTTGACATACATGCGGTCCAGACAGATTAAAGACAGAAAGTCAGCATTTTTAATAAGATCTCAGAGCTGGCAGTCAGTTCCCTCCAGAGAAAATGCAAGTTTCTGCTATGCTCCTATTCATCATTTTCAAATTAGTTTCCTTATTTCAGTATAAGAGTCAGGGATACAGTTACAGCCTCAAACAGAGCTACGGGTTGGCGGCATTGTGGCAGTTATTGCTCAAAGCCCTAAGCTGTTTCATCAAATCCCTTCTAACTTGACTCATCCATTGGCAAAGACTGAAGGCTTTAATTTATGGTTCATATCATGTGCTCCGTGACCCTCTGCAGTTGTGAGGTTTCTGCCCCCTGGAGTATTTAATATCACTTTCTCAAAATGTAAGGAAGAAGAGTTGAGAAAGATGAGATACTCAAGGAATTTTAATTCTAGAGATCCAGAGAAGATATAAAGTTAAACAAAGTCCCACCCTGCCCTCTTGCATATAATATAACCAACTTTAAAGACAGAGAAAAGTACTAACAGACCCACTAACAGACATACATTCTTAAGACGGTCTGGTGATGAATGTCTTCCCATCTTGGACTGAGTTACACAAACGCATAACTTAAAACAACTCAGGGCTGAAGGATGCGTTTTCACAAATGACAAATAATGGGTTTGTGAAATGCACCTCCATGCTACCATTTAGTGATGGTTCCTGAGAACAGTTCTTGGAGCTCACAGACCGTAACTAGTTTGGCTTTCAACCATACCTAGCACTGCACCTCCCACAAAGGGAACCTTAATGAGAGCTTTTTATGCTGATTGCAGTAAGGACCGTGATCAAGATTTCACCCTATGGGGTGAGCATCGGCTGGTATGTGTCTCTGCTTGAGTTTCTGGGAAATGACTGGACATGGGCGCACTCAGTGTTATTAGCACCTTCTGTGCTTCTGGAACAGAGGTGAGTCCCAAGTCTCTAGAGATATTCATAAAAAACTTCTTATAATTGGGCTCAAGTGTTGGGTACAAAACTGGCTACTAGCTATGACAATGCATTTATGGCGCCACACGTTCTTACTGGAAAGGGAGAAGGAAATACTTTGAAACCATAGGGCTGTCTCTCAACACTTGAAACCCAACAGCTTCAAATGCAGCCACATCCTGAATTCAGCATAACCCTACCGTTACACTTGGTCATGTTACTCTCAGTTGGATCAGTTGGGGCTTACAGGACTAACATCTCCCCTCTGTAAGTAGTCAGTTTTAACACACGGGCTCACTCACAAACTATACCGTAGCTCCATTTCTTTCTGATTTGATTCAAATAATGACCAGCCCATCCGGAGCACTGACTCAAAAATGGTCTAGCCATGGATGAAAGGGAGAGGGAGTTTCAATGTTTGTTTCTCTATGTTCATAACCACTCCCGTTCGTTACAAAAAGAATACATCTTTGTAGAACGTTTCACATAGAAACAGGAAAAAATGTCTTAAGAAATACGTTTCTAATAATGTATAATCCCTTGGCCATAAATATTCTGTTCCTCTCTTACCCAACTGTCCACACCCCAAAAACAAATAGATGAAAGTGGAGAATTTGAGGGGTAATAGTTGACTGGCTTTAGGAATTCTGGGTCAAAGTGATGTTTTTCAGGTGCAGTGAATTATCTCTACAGACTGTTTTTTTTTTCTTGGCATCTGTCACAATATACATTACTTTCACATTTCCCATCTTAACTTAAAACTTAGTCTCTGCCTTCCCCCAGTCTCCAGAAGATTCATAACTAGGGGGGATTAAAGAACACAGAATTGACATAAATTTTATTAGTAAAAGTCAAGCACTTTACACTTTTCTCATGTATATATGATCAATTAAAATTACTTATTGATCTGAAATTGTTCATAATCAAAGTTATGAATTTCATGGTTATTAAGGTTATGATTTATATGTGCTCTTTAGGTTGAAAAAATGTAATTGAATGAGTATAGTTTATTAATTATACTTCAGGAAACTATTCCTTGTTTTGGAAAAGCCCAAATAAAACTCATTGAATTATTCTACAAATAACTAATAGGTGTTTAAAAAGCTATGGATATTAAACACATTATCATATGCAAGGTGTTCAGAGGATTGATGGAGCAAAACTATGTAGCATCTATGATTGCTTCTACTCTTCCACCAGCAAGGGTATAAGAAGGCAACAAAAGCTACTCCATGCATCATATGATACTTAGAGTCCACTGAAAGACTGGGAGAATGTGGGAGAAGCAAGTAACTGAGCAGAAATATGTTACCCAATCCCGGGGTGTATGCAGTGACAAAATGAACCCACTGATGCTGACACCTCACTGTAAATGGGCATAAACACCATCAAGGTTAAGTTTAACTATTGTCAAAACATCCCTATCTTTTAACCATCAAATCCTATTTTTGGAAATCTACCTCAAAGCAATTATATATAACACTGGAAGAGAATCAGAATCATTAAGGAATTTTAAAGTATGGCCTGCATACGATTGAAAAAAAAAAAAAACAAGCAAAACTATACCTGACAAGGATAATATTAATAAGTAGGTGTTAAAAGTATAATATACACAAAAGGACAAGATTCTAAATGGAAAATATGTAGAGCCATCAAATAAAAATTATATATTTCACCACAATTAAATAGACACAATGCACCTGGAAAGAAAAAACGACCACCAGATACTCAAAACTTACAATAAGGTCAAATTAGAGGTGATTTTTTTTGACCTAAAACTTTCTGAAAAATGATCACACTTTCAACATTTTCTAATTACACGTAATGAAAAGATGTTTTAAGGGGTATTTTCCCATGCCTCCACACCAAGTATTTCAAAACATTAAATATGCCAATACTTATTACAATCAAGAGAAAGAAAAATATTTGACATAATGATGAGAATTAATGAAGGACTGGGCACAAGCAGCCTTAGTCATGCATCATTTTGGGCACATTTGGACTGTGGTATTTTAAGCTATGGATGTAGTTATGTTTGGAAGGTTTATTTTGCCCTCCAGCATTTCCATCTGTGCAAACATTGTGTTCAGAGACAACTCCTGGGGTGTCTGTTCTTCTGACCAGAAGCGATCAGGGTGAGGCCAAAGCTCAGACAGACGATTTTGTTTTTTGAAGACTCATTTCCCTGCTATTCTCCTATTGTGGTGAATGCGGAGGACACCTTGAAAGCAGTTTCTTCACCTCAGTCCTACTGACATTTCTTTACTGTGGGCTGTTCTGTTTGTTTAGTGTAGGATTTTTATCAGCATTATTGGGCTTTGTCCACCAAATGTCAACAGCAGCCGTCTCTCCAGCTGTCACCACTAAAAACATCTGCACACATTTTCAAAGGCCCCTTGGGCTGTGCGACCACCTCCAGTTGAGAACCAATATTCCAAGAAGTGTTTATTCATTTTTTTAAACCACGCAAGGTTTGAAAGCTAGAGGACTTAAGCTAGTCTCATAACTATAATTTGTATTTCTTGAAGTTTCTGCCTAACCACTTTTATTAAAGAGGTCCATCTAGACACCTGTGAACAGGAAAGGCTTACTAGGTCAAATGAGAAAGGTGTAACAATGGACTTTTATCCAAAGGTTCAGAGATGACTCATACCTGCATTGTAACTACAACTGCATTTCATTTTATTCTACTTTACTTCTCTTTTGAAGCAATGAAAAGATATTCAGATAGTAACTACAGGAAGGGTATATTAACAGGTTGTTGCAAATAATCCTGATGAGGTCCAAGCATTTTTTTTTTTTAACATTTCCAGCTTTAGACTACTGATGTAACTTCACTTAATTATTGCATGTCAGAGATGACAGATCTTGGTAGATTTTTTTAAGTCCAATTAGTTTAACCTTGAGTTACCAATTATGTCACTGTTTGTATTTGACATAAATAGCAATCCAAACCAATTCAAAGCAAATGTTTGTTTGACACTTAATTTGTAGAAAATTATGCCATGTGTTCTAATGTATAAAGTCACATATGCCTTAAAGCAAATATCAACTCCAGGTAAATAAGAAAGGATATCATCCCTTAGGATAATACTGATCAGATTTTAACTTAAGAGTTCTATTTTTGAGCAGGGTCTCTCTACTTGGAAAGTGTGACATTTCTGATTTTTACAAAAGTTTTATTAAAAAGATTATTCTAGTATATAAGAACCATAGGAGGGCATGGAACTTTATATACACACTAGATTGTTTTTGCCAGAATTTTATATTTTAATTAGCCAAAGAATTATTTCATCAGTACTCATCAACTATGTCTACCAGTGTTAAGAAAACCATACAATGTGAAAATGAAAGAAAGAAGGAATTGCCTCGGAGGATGATGCAATAGGGAAATTATCAGAGTTTTATTACTGTGTTCTCAAAATACTGCATTGTTCCGAAGGTCCAAGGAGTCTTTCATGGAATACAGTTGAAAATCAAAAGTTTTTATTTCTCATATTGGCAAGTAGGAGAAATTGACAGGAGAGATGTTGCAATCATCAGACAGTCAGCAGATGAAGAACATCAATCACACCACAGAAGTTCAGACCATGAGTCATTAGATGATTAGCTACATGAATTTTCTTCAGCTCAAGAATAAGTGAGCAATGCCTTTCTAAACAAAAAAGAAATGCATATTCTCATCAACATAGTTTTTGAACAGGAAGTACAAAATCACTCAGTATTTGACCAAAAAAAAAAAAAGGGGGGGGTGGCCTCCTTGGTGGCACAGGGGTTAAACTCTCAGTGCCATCAAGCTATTGCCAGCCACTGTGGCATGAGTTCAATCCCCTGCCAGGGAAGTGACCCACATGGCACAGCAGACCTTTCCTGTCTAGCCCACTGCTCTCCTCAGCAGTGTGTTTCAGTAGCTCTGCCTGTTCTGCTCCCCACTCTATCTCTAATGAATCCTTTCACCCCCACACCTCGGGCCTACACCCCAGTTCTTGTGTGCATAAATAAAAACAAATCTTTAAAATATTTAAAAAAGAACTGCTCATCGTTAGAAGATGTGCAACAGTATTTTCCCTCTGTTATGATGCTGTGCCACATTTTATGATGCAATATAAACACCAAAGACAGAAGTGACTTTAAAGGTGACTGGAATGAAAGAACCAATCAGAAAAAAGGAACGGCAAGACTGACGTGCTAATAGGTGCTTGTAAATTTAAACTGAAAAATATTTTGCAGTTATGGACAGATGGCACATAGTCATGGCACAGCAGACTATTTTCTCTTCAACAAAATTATGAACTGTCAACATTTTACCGATTTTTTTTTGTTTGTTTGTTACAAATATGAAGTGAAAGTTCAGGTGCAGAAAAACAGACAAGAAATCACTGGCTTGGGCCTCCCTGGTGGCACAAGTGGGTTGAGCACCAGCCACGGCGAAGCATCTGTGAAGCATCGACGGACAGCAGTGTGAGTTCGATCCCCGGCCAGGGAGGGAACCCAATGGCGCAGCATATCTTTCCTACCTTGCCTTCAGTGCATTTCAGTCAGTCTCCCTGTTCTGCTCCCCATTCTGTCCCTGGTGAATCTTCTCACCTCCCGTGGCTCTGGCCTGTACCCAGCTTGTATGCATAAATAAATAAATCTTTAAAAAGGAAGTACCACTGGCTCAAACCACGTAGAGATGTATTTGAAAACTGGAGTCTGTGTTGTCTAGGTTCATGAAGCAGCCAGCTGCAACCAAGATGCAGCCCATGACAGAAACCCACACCTTTAAAAGCAGGAAGCCAATTAAATTTGGGTGTACTCTATTTTGATTTCATTAAACTATTTCAGTGTGAATATTCAATAAAATTTCTAAATAAAGTTGTTATTCCTATTCCTGCTAATCATCTGTAAAAGTACTTTAAAATAGAAACAATGATGATAATGATAATAAAAAGTGCTTAATGTACCCAGCTAGTGTTGGGCTAGTTTTGTGGTGGGACAAGACAATTACCAGAACTCATTCAGCTGACTGGACTCAATTAGTATTTTAAGGAATTGTGCTTTTTTTTTTTTCCAGCATTTATATGTGTGGATGGACACACACACACACACACACACACACACACACACTGAGAAAACTTCAATGAACTAAAGGAAACTTTTCCCAACTACAAAATATAGCTTCTAACAGCATGATACACTGAAAAACAATTATCTCATTCTATTTTAAGACTTTTTTTCATTAAAAGGAAAATGTCAACTAATTACCCAAGAAGTTACATTAGGTTATCTATCTGCACATTCTCACTAATATCTGCAAAGCTAAAAATAACAAGATAAAAACATGCACCTTTAGTGATTCTGTTATTAAAAAGAAAATGAGAATCTACTCCTGAAGGAAGAGAGCTGATACATGAAGAACTAGAGGGTCTTCCCCGTGTCATTTGCTCCATAGACTCAACACTCCTGTGGACGATGTGGTTTGTGTTGGATTGTGACGTTCTAGGGGGGCAAAATCACCCTTTAGATCCTCCCCCCAAGTCCAGACAAAATATGTGGCTGGTTTGATGAGTTAGTTTTCCAGATTAATTTTCCCCTGGAAAGATTCTTACCTATGATGACTGGAATCCATGTACTATTAACATCAGTAAGCGAAAGGTATTTTGATATGGTCAGAGAACTGAAGCACTCCAGCAATGGAGTAATACATACCAAGCAATTAGAAATGAATTCTGGGGACAATACCTGTTTTGTCTCTATTCAGTCTTTAACAAGACTGGCCCTTTTTTACTCCAGTGAAGTAATAAAAGAGCTCCTCCCACAAAGAATATTTTTCTAAATGCCTCATTACCAGTAGGAAAACACTCCCACTTCTTACCAAAACATCCATTATCTACAAACCAGCAAAGTATATTAAATTGTGGATCCAATTTCATTTCTGGAGGATCAGCACCCCCCTTTTTTTCTCTCTCTTCATGAACTGTCAAAGTGCCCAATGAGGAGGTCTTACTGAAGTTGTGTCAAACTCCTATTCCCATCCTGCATTTCAAGTCCCTCAAGGAGCATCGATTCTTGGAACCAGGAGGCTCCCGGCTGGCACGAGCCCAGCTTCTGTGTGAGTCAGTGATGCAATGCCTCTCTGACTTGGCCCACTGGCTTTGCTAAAACCTGCAGGGTAACAGAAAAACAGGTAACACTAAAAAATGAAATGGGGGCCTCCCTCGTGGCAACAAGGGGTTGAATTGTAGCACTATGACATCATCAATAGCTACTGAGGCATAAGTTCCATTCTCTACCAGGGAGGTGACCCACATGGCACAGCAGACCTCTCCTGTCTCACTTGCTACTCCCCTCAGCAGTGTATTTCAGCAGATGTGCCATTCTGCTCCCCACTCTATGTTTGGTAACTTCTCTTACCCATCCCACCCCTAGCCTACACCCCAATTCTTGTATGCATAAGTATATCTTTATAAAAATGAAATGATGCCGGATATCCTAAATATATAAGTTCAAACAGAAATTAACAAAAAAGTCAGAGTTTAAACTCAAAATATTTACTGGGTTATAAAAACCATTTGTCTCAATGGAAAATAGTGACTGACATCACATGTATTTAGAGCTGTTTTATCTAATGGAGTAGCCACTAACCAGATGTGAATATGAAACACTTGAAATGTGACTAGTTTTCAAACTGAGATCTGTTGTGTGTGTAAAATACATGCTGGATTTTTGAAGGCCTCAAGTGAAAGACAAAAGATATTGTGACTTAGTTCATGAGTAATTTTTTCATATTGGCTACATCTTAAAATGATACTATTTTCAATATTAGATTAAGTAAATACATCATTAAAATTAAATCCATAGGGTTTCTTTTTAAGATTATAAAAGTAGCTGTTAGAAAATAAAAAGCATGTATGTGGTTCACATTATATTTTTATCAGAGCTCAGGGTAAAACACAAGAGGTTCTATGACATCCATTTAAGGACCTCAGAGTCCTTCCCAAAGACTAAGAAAAAGTTTTAAAAAGAAACAATTCAATTTGACTGGTATTTCTTGAAGATCAATATGTAAGTCACACTTGGTACATGGACTGTAATTTAGATTCTAGCAGGTAAACAGAAATATGACTACAGGTAATTGGAAGAGAAGTCACTTAGGAATGAGAGTTTAAGAAGAATGCAAAGGAAAAGCAAAGAAAATGTAGGAAAACCTGGTTTCAAGAGGCAACTGGTAAATCTTTTTGGGTGAACACTGAAGAATAATACAGGGTTTTCCAGGTAATGAACAGATACAGCATTTCAGAAGAGACACTTATCTCTGAGATACGGGAACACCAACCAGTGAAAATGGAAAAACATTTTCAGAAGAGGCAAGAAAAGGTGGAAACGAAAAGAGGCTGAGGGTTTGAGGAGGTCGGTAGGGTGAGGAGTGTGGCTAAGGCTAGAAATGCAGGTTGGGGGTCAAGAAATGTGAATCAGGAGAATCTGGACCTTTCTATAGGCAACAGGAACCAGGAGCATATCCTAACCAGCTGTCAACATGATTACAGGAGCTTAATAGGAAGATTCCTAAGGCAGGGAGGAGAACTAGACAGGAAGAGAGTACACAAATTTTTTCTAAAGATTTATTTATTTATGCAGATAAGACCTGGGGGTACAGGCCAGAGGCTTGGGGTGTGAGAGGATTCACTAGAGACAGAGGGGGGAGCAGAACAGGCAGATGGACCGAAATACACTGCTGAGGCAAGACAGGAGAGGTCTGCTGCGCCATATGGGTCCCCTCCCTGGTCAGGGATCGAACCCACAGTGCTGTGCCGCGGATGCTTCACAGTGTGGGCGCTCAACCTGCTGCGTCACCAGGGAGGCCCCACAAATGCATTTTTGGGGGAAGCTGAATGAATTCCAGGAATGAGAATAGAGGTGAAGGGAGAAGTGAGTCTTAGAAAAAAGAATACAAAAAAGTAGAAAGGTAATAAGAGGAGTAAGTGAGGCACTGATGAGTAACTGAGGAAGTCAGTCCAGGAGGAGGTCCATGATGATGTGAACTCAGACCATGGTAGCTGGGGAAACAGTAGGCGTGTATGCAGAGGTGAAGGAGCAAAGGATGAGGGATACTGAAAGTGCCAGAATGGATTTATAGATGGCAGGTAAGCATTAAAAAAGATGTTGCGTGCCGATGTGGACAGGGGAATGCAAATTAAACAGTGAGAGATGTATGATTTGCAAATATCCTCTCCCATTAAGTAGGATGTCTTTTCATTTTGATGACAGCTTCTTTCACTGTGTAGATGTTTTGTAGTTTGATACAGTCTCATTTGTTTTGGGGGGCTTAAACTCTTTATTGAAGTTTATACCTGTCTCCAAGTTTGGAATCGAAGCAAACAGGACCCTCTTGTAGATGAACGGATAAATTCATGCATTCATCTATCCAATGGATAAATTTGGTGATATGTACAAACAAACAATGGAATATTACTAAGAAGTCAATCTGAAAGAGCTACCAACTGCGTGACATTATATGACATTCTGGAAAAGGTAAAACTATGATACAATAAAAGATCAGTGATTTCCAAGGACTGGGAGAGTGGGAATAAATGATGAATAGGTAAAGCATAGAGGAATTTCAGTGAAAACACATTGAAAATACTTTGTATGACGCTATAAACATGGACAATATGTTATTATATATTTTTCTAAAGCTATAGCATATATGACACCAAGAGTGAACCAGAATATTAACTATGGACTTTGGGTGACTCTGAGGTCAGTGTAGGTTCATCAGCTATAACAAACATACCCTTCTAGCGGGGGTTGTTGAGGAGGGGGGCTCTGTACCTTCTGCTCAACTTTATTATAAACCTAAAACTATGCTTTAAAAAACGTCTTGAATGATTTCTTTTTTAATCCAAGAAAGGGAGTACAGGTGATCAGAATCTCAGATAGAACATAATTGGAAAAGGGAAGAAGGGATATTGAAATAGAGAAATAAATCTACCTGAAATAAGATTCTTAGAACCAAGGAGAATGGAGCTGGTCTATATCAACTGCTAGGAGGAAGATGATAGCTCCTCACATAGTGATAATTAGGCACATCAAGTAACATTAAGATCCCAGCTGATGTTACAGCATGAATAAGAAATGCAACTAAATGATAAGGTTACCCAATATGATATATCTAACATATCAACCTTTGAAACTCAGAAGCAATCAAGGAAAATTAATTCTCAAATGTGGCAAACTGACAAAATATAGGTTTAGAAAACATAAAAGGTCTTAACAAGTCCAGGATTTCAAATGAATATACAAAAATGACTCTCTACTGAGTCCATCCTGATTAGAAGGAAATTGACTCTCCCCACAAAGAAAAAAAAAAAAGAGCCAAAATCCAGAATTGGGAAGATGATTATGAGGGAGTAAGACCGGATGAGTGTTGCAGGTGTGTGATAGAAGATCATGGTCAGAGAGAATGTCAAAGCCAGAAACCTTATGGATGCAAGATTTCTAAGTGAGGATGATGGGCTAGCGTTATGCCCACGTGCACACAGCAGACACGAACTAGAAATGAAGTGACAGGGAAGGAGCTGGCTAGCATTTCAACTGGTATCAGTGTGGATGAGGATATTAACTGAATACAGAAACAGGTAGGGCAACCATATGACCTGGTTTGTCTGAGTCCCTTAATTTATGACTGTGGTCCCAATGTCAGATATGGTTTAGATAATAAATGGTATGGCTGCGTAGTAGGAGGTAATACAGTAAATTAAAAGGGAAAAAATGTGCAAGCATGGTATTCTGGTGTCCTACAGTTTGGAGATTGTAACAAAGAGGACAGAGAGGGGCGGTAAAATCAGTTCCTAAATGATGTTATAAATAAATGAGGGAATCAAGGCCAGAACAAGAAGCCCCGTGGGTCTGTTTCCAGGGCTGGTGAGAGGGCCACAGAGAGGGTTTCATAAGCTATCATGTTAGTAATTAACATTAAGTAGGTAAGTTGGAAGAGGTGCCAGAGGAAAAGACCAGGACACACTGAAATCTATCACACTACAGCAGAGGTTTTACCAGACTTCAACAATGTGCTACATGAGAACAAACCTAACAAACCCACGTTCAGGACAAAGCAAAAGCAGGGGCCTCCCTGATGGCGCACTGGGTTAAGGCACGGCACTGTGAAGTTGTAGGCAGCCAACACAGAACATGTTCGATCCCCGGCCAGGGAGCTGACCCACATGGCACAGCCGACCTCTCCTGCTGCTCCCTTCAGCAGATCTGCCTGTTCTGTTCCCCACTCTGTCTCTGGTGAATTTTCTCACCACCCCACACACCTCTGGGCTGTGCCCCAGTTCTCATATGCATAAATAAATAAATCCTTTAAAAAATAAAGCAAAAAGCAACCATTTTCATGACAAGTCCCCTGTGGACAAGAGGTTACACATGCAGGCCATCAACCTGTGACGGGGTGTGGGTGCTCAGTTACTTTCTAAAATTCTGACACCAGAGATGGCGCTTTCTTTATTTACTTGTCGTTATTTGGACTGTTTACCCAGCACACAGTACCACTTCAGTCAAGGGAAGTGATCAAGATAAAAATCCAAGAGTCTCGGAACATGCTGTCCACCTTCAATTTCCCCTTTAAAGACTCTTTTTTTCCAGTTTTTGTCCAACTTCCCTTTTTCATACTGGGTGCTTAGGGAAAGCTCTGGTATGGAGAGTTTTTTCAAAAAGTGACTCTGCAGCTTTCAAGTCTAGATATAATTCAGGAAGAATATGAAGAAGCTATTAAGGACAGTGAGAGCTGAGGAACTCCAGCAATTCAAGCAACAGAATTGAACCAGTGCACATTTCTACAACTGGCAGGTGGAACCAGGTTTGTGGACCAGCCCTGGCCCAGAACCCAACTGATTGAGTCCATAGACAAACAGTTCAGAAGTTTTCCATGGGCAAATCCACCACCAATACTTCCTGCCCCAGGACAAGGTGAATTTATGTTTTTAACTTTTAAAACTTTTACAAATCTAGAAAAATGCTATGACCACGCCATTGACTTTCTGCTTATTTCTTCCTCTTGTTATTTATAATTTAAATTTTGCCCTGCTATACTGAACACAAATTTTCTAAGGCTGATAACGAGGACACATAAAAGAGTTTAATAAAAAAGGAGAGTCCTGATGAAACTAATAGCCACTGAAAAGAAGTCTTGCATTATAAATAGATAAGAAATGATAATAGGATTCTTAAATATACATAGATACTGACATATTTGTAAAGATAAATGTTTGTGTAAAAATTCTATAAAATATTATGAAAAAGTTATACCCAAATATAAGCCATAAAACTTTCTATTAATAATTATCAATCTTGCAATTTATATTTATTGTCCTGCTTGGAAATCTATAGTATTAGGGGACATCTGAGAGAATATGGAGGAAACAAGTAGAATATGATCATCATTAGCTTTTGGGGTAAAACAGAACATGAAATTGATGATTGAATCAGATGGCCTTTCTAACCAAGATTCTGGTTTCATCATTTCATGACTTCAGTATAGATTTTTGTCTTTAATTAAACTTAAGAATCAGATAATAATGTATAAATATATAAAGATACCAAAGAAAAAGAATTGAATATATATTTCTTAACAATCACAAATCCAATACCAGTCAATAAACTTTAACAAACATTTATGAATGCCTGACTGTTCACAAAGGAAAAAAGGCAAAAGAAAAATTAAAATAAAAACATAAAAAAATGAAAACAAAGACATAAATCAGCTCATGAAAAAGCAAAAACCCATAAAACCAAATCTTTCTTAACAAAAATTCACATTTAGCTAATGACTGATTAAAAATATCACAAAAGAGCATACAATTATTTCTAAATTATAGACCAAAACAGAATGCAAGTCAATCACTCAGGTTTCAATTCTGTTAGGACTACCTGTGACTTTTACAACATCAACAGAATTTGGATGTCAACTCTTGGAATGAAAATGAAAGTTGAAATTAACTCAGTGAGGGCTGATCCAGGATAGTAGTCCATAGTCATAAAAGGAATGAATGGTTATTTACTTTTTTCCCATAAAAGCAAACTTTCATGGGCATGGCAGAGATCCTTCTAATGAGAAGCAGGCACATTTACAGCAGCAGGTGGTACACTGGCTACTTCAGCATCTATAAATGACCCAACACGAAGGCCCCCTTACCTCCCATCGGCATAGTCTGTGTCTGGTCCACCCCACCAGACGTCTGAGTCATCCTCCTCTGCGTCTGCGGAATCGATGTTGTCACTCTCCTCGGCCAGCGGGCAACAGACAAACTCTACCCCACGGAACTTGTCAATTCCACAGGGCAGCAACATGCCATAGTCATGCAGGTTAGTGCTCTTCTCACTACAGGTCTACGAAGGCAAGGAGAAAATGGTGAGGGCAGTGGAGTAGGTGACTCTCATTCTAAGAAAACGCCAAGTATAATAATCAACACACATACCCACGATATCAAGAATTCTACTTCTTGAGTGGTCTAATATAATCCACTCAACAGAGTTCCTTTAGCTAATTTGGCATCCTTAATTTTTTTTAACTGTATTACTTATTTAGTAACACACACCATAGCAGTTTATTAAAAACAATAGGAATGGAAATTGATTGGGAAATAAATGTAGGAGACTGTACTCATGTATAGATATCAGAAAATCAAAGCTATCTGGCTTCATTAGCATATGAGGAAGCTGTTAAGGCTCCTTTATATTCCCCACTGGTTTCCACCACATTACAGATGGATGTTTCTCTCACTTGAACCTTATTCTCAAAATTCTAAGTCTCTTGGCACTCTCCCAGAATAACAATCCTGAGAAGAAATTATCTTCCACTATGAATCAGACCTTACAGTCATTAGAGATTTCTCCTTCAATATCTTCTCTTAATATCTGGGGATTTACAAAATTTGCACAAATCTAGACTAACATAAAGTTCTGAAAGTATTCATTGGTGGCAGGAGAAAGATGAATAATCCAGAACACACAGGTAAACAACGACAATATTACAGAGTGCATTGTGACTTCGGGGGAATGAGTCATTTTTATTTCTTAGTAACAAAGAACTTAAACAAATTCAAGAAGAAGAAAAGAAATTACCAGACAGGTAGCTGGGCTTTGCATTTTTTGGTTTGCTTTCTTAAGGTAATTCTTTTTTTTTTTAAATAATTTATTTATTTATGCATATAAGAGCTGGGGTACAGGCCAGAGTCCAGGGAGGTGAGAGGATTCACTACAGACACAGCCGGGAACAGAACAGGCAGACTGACTGAAGCACACTGCTGAGGGGAGCAGCGGGCGAGGCAGGAGAGGTCTGCTGCCCCATGTGGGTCCCCTCCCTGGCGGAGGCAGGGATCGAACTCCTGCCTCATGTTGCCCAACCCACTGCACCACCAGGGAGGCCCTCTTAAGGTAATTCTTAAATGGCCCAAAGATATTTTTATACAAAGACCATTTTGTTTTAGTTAATTTGAAAATATTACTTTGTAACAGGTAAAAACAAGGTTAAATCTTAAGTGATACCTTCTGCCTGACAGCTTACGGCTATGGTGCACTGGTCAGATCAGGGTTTCTCAGCCTCCACCCGACTGATATTTTGGTCCAACAGGGTAAATCTTGGGGGAGGGAGCAGGGGCCGGCCTGGTCACTGAAGGACGCTTAGCAGAACCTCTGGCCTTTAGCCACCAGCCCAGCAGCACCCCTCCCCACAGCTCTGATAACCAAAAATGTCTCCAGACATTCCCATGTGTTCCGGGGAGGGAAAGGAAGCAGAACTGACCCAGCTTTGGGAACCACTGAACTAGACAGGAGCCTAATTTTAGGAGGCTGATTGCACTACAAAAAACGACAATTGACACTGACTAACATGAGCTTGAACTAGGAGGGTCCACTTGTCAGTATTTTATTTTTGTTCTAACAAACACAGCAGACCCTCCATAGTCATGATTCACAGATTCTAAGATTCAGATTCACAGACTCAAAGTTGGTTGGTTCAAAAATGAAAAGACAAGGACAAATTAGGGACACTTGGTGAGGAGGGGGTGGGGAGAGGATTGAGGGCAGACGGGAGCACGGGGGACTGAGGTGATGGTGCACTGGTGAGATGGTGATAGGGAATACATGGGGATTACAATTGATGTCAAATATGTATAAATTAAAAAAATTAACATTACTTTAAATTAAAAAAATAAAGTCAAAAATTAGATTTTGCCATAAAACAAAACAAAACAAAACAACAACAACAACAAAAAAAACAACCAAGAAAATCAAAGATGGTTGGTTGAATCTGCAGCTACCTTTAACTGATCTCAAGGGACCTGAGTGGTGGTGGATAAGGGGCAAATGAAACCAGTGAGTTTCAAGAACACCAAAGTTGACTGGCTGTTCTGGGGGAATCAAAAGATACAAGTGCATTTTCCAACTACTTGGGGGTAGGCAACCCTATTCCCCCTACAAGAATCAAGTACACGACATTTATTAGACAACTGTCATGACAGATCAGTGCAGAGGGTGATGATATCAAAAGTGCCATTGTGAGCCTATTGTCTCATGTGTTTTAACAGCTCAGCCAAGGTAAAGGTTAGCAAAGCACTAGGGCTGGTTCCACACTCACCCACTGTGGAAAAATGAAGCTAATGGCATGGCCTGGTGAACACCAAATTGGATGGCATGACTCAATCTGAACTCCAACTGTGGTTTTCAAGTTGGCATTGTACAAGCTACTTCCTGTTCTACCACTGATTCCTCAGGAATAATCAGGAAAAGACTTAACTTAAAAAAACTTTGCATGTGACCAAAAAAAATATATACAGGAAAAGAAAGTATAACGAAAAAAATGGTACGTTTTATGGTTTACAGGTATTCTCAGATTATAGATTCTAATTTATAAAACATGGGAAAGACACATAATCTAACTGAATAGCCTTTTATTTGTCTCATAAATACTCCTGAATTATTTTTTTAATAATAATTTTTAAAAAAGAGTTGATTTAGCAACATAGTTGTTGCCTCAAATTTCTCTCTAAAATGCAATTGCATCAGTCCCCAGGAAACCTTCCCTATAAAAGAAGAAAGAATGGGCGTGCTGGTACCTCTTTGGCGACAGTGTGCCAGTGGAGGTGGGTCTCACAAACGTCCATCCTCTCCTGGTGTAAGAATTTGCACTTGTCGGGAACGAGGAGGGCATCGCTCACAAACTCGCCAACTGCAAGGAAAACACTTCATGTCATTCCTCCGTCTCATCGAGAGAGCATCAAGGAAAGATGGTCGGCGCAGACTTTAGAGGAGGTACAGGGCTTCTGAGTGACGAAGCAATCAGCCAGAGAGAGGCCAGGAGCTTTACAAGGCTGAGTTCTGCCTCCGTTAGCAGGTCAGGTCCTGGCTACATTGCACCTTGATGGTAAAGATACTTCCTTCATGTTTTTTTTTTTAAATATTTATTTATGCACACAAGAACTGGGGTACAGGCCAGAGGTGTGGGGGATGGGGGTGAGAGGATTCACCACAGACAGAGCAGGGAGCAGAACAGGCAGATCAACTGACCATGTGGGTCCCCTCCCTGGCCAGAGGCAGGGATCGAACTCATGCTGCAGCGGCTGTGGTTTGCTTCATAGTGCGTTGCTTAACCCACTGCACCCCCAGGGAGGCCCCTTCCTTCATGTTTTAAGTGGCATCTTTATTTAATGAATATGTATCTTCTACTGTGAAGCTGATCATACAAAAGCTGCTCAACTAAACAGTCAATTAGCATATCTGGTCAGTTTCAACAAGGGTAACACATAGGCGGACACCACCAGGTCATCAGTTGAGCAGAAATAATGTAAACAGTTGCTGACCCTCCCCCACTGGACAGAGACTGTAAACCAATAGACATTTTAGCATTTTTCTGCTTCCTAAACAAACCAGAAGTCTGCGGATACACAAATGTGAATTGCATGTTCATATACGTGAAGCATACATATTTACATACACGGAGAGTTTACTTTAAAAGCATACCACGGAAATTAATTCCAGCATTCCGGGTATTGCAGAATAAAAAGACATTATAGAAAGTCCTACATATACTCTTATTCTAATGAAGATGAAAGAAGGATAATTCTGACATGTAAGCTATGAGCTTAATTTTTTTTTTCGTTTTTCTTTTTGGGTCACTACATTTTCAGTGAACTAAAATTGTAGTGAACTAAAAAGTTTATTTCTAATTTTTAGCACAGGTTCTTCACATAGTAGTCAATCAGTATCTATAGATGATTGAAAAAGTTAAATGCTCTAATGAAGATAAAGAAAATGCTGGGTCAACATAGTACGTAAGTTATCTTGGGTACCCCAGGAGACATCAAAATAGCAATAACACGGGAGACGAGTTTAAGCGGTTGAGTAGGAGAGCACCAGGTGGGACATGAATAGAAGTTCCATGATGTAAGGACAGAATCTATCTTGTTTACCATTCTGACCCCAACCCCTGGTTCAACTGTGCCCAGTATGACCACCCTGGATGGATAAATGGATGGACAGCAAAAGGCAATTCAACGTGAAGGGAACCTCTCGTTCAAAGAGAATTTAGAGGGAGCAAAGCGCATCTGTAGAAGAAGCAGGAGGCCACAGTGCCTGGAGCACAAGGTGAGTGGAGGTGAGACTGGAGAAAGGTGCTGGACCCCAGTATCAGCACTCAAACGGCGCTTTAAACAGGCTTGGCATGCTCAAGTTTGCTTTCAGGAAACTCTTTAATCAAGTGAAGGATGGACTGGCACAGCGAGTCCATGAAAGCAGGTGCACTGCTGAACGGGCACTACAATCCTTCACACAGAGACACCGGAATGGATTTAAACCAACTCCAACTAAGCGAGGGACATAGGCTGTCCACATACCGACAAAGATGGCAAAGCATTTTTTTCTTTCATAGGATGCAGCATGACATATTCTGAAATGCAACATAAAGAGAGATGAAGGCCCAAAGAATGAGAAGAAAAAAGCCTTTCATTCTCTTTATATAAATGGTGCTGATAATCCACATACCTTACTGTGCATCTCGGCTGCATAATAACCACAATGGACTGCTAATACACCCCACTTTTCAGGGGAGAAACCCCTACCCAGAAAGGGGTTCAGAGCTACCTACCTGCAAGAAAGTATAAACTAGCTCCAGAGATAAACAATAAGAAATAGCATAATCACGTAACATCACATTATTTTAACATAAATTACTATGAAACAAAAACAAACAAAAAGCCAGATGAGAACACCGAATCTTAACCACTAGATTAGCAAGTGTGCCCCCCCAATCCAGATTAGACAGGTGATCTCACCCCAAACCAACTCATCACTCCCCAGTGGAATTCAAAGGGTTTCTGAGGTCAACTGTAGTTGCTGGCCAGAATCCCTGGTACCCGACACAAGTCAGCTCCCAAGCGTGTGGAGAGCAGGTGTAATGGTTGGCCTGAAGGTGCTGACTTGCTAACTCCAGTCAACCAAGCAATGCTGCGATAAGTACAATGTCCAAACTACTCGGTAAGGTTGGCTATTTTACAAGTAATCAATAGAAAATTTAAATGTCTGGTCAAGCACAAGGCAATCAGAAGCAGATAATAAACACTTCATGCTGGTTCAGTTCTTGGGGCATAAACTGAGAAACAGCTGTCAAACACCAATGAGTCCAATTTCACTGGCCCTTAGGCCAACCTGGTCAGGACTAGATTTGAACACAAAGCTGAAGTCACACTAAAGATATTTCTACCTTGGTAAAATCGAATGTTCATGAAAAGAACAGTTATTAATTACATTAGCATTTTAGGACAGATTTATTTTTAATTTGCAAATGATATATCATTTAGTACTGCAAAGATGCTCTTAAGTTTCTAATATGCATATGACCAAGAAATAAATGCCCCCCAAGTGAGTTCGCTTTTTCTTTTTCTTTTTCTGTAAAGGATTTATTTATACATACAAGAACTGGGGTACAGACCAGAGGTGCAGGGGTGAGAGGATTCACCAAAGACAGAGTGGGAAACAGAATAAGTGGATCTCCTGAAATTCACTGCTGACAGGAGCAGTGGGTGAGACAGGAGAGGTCTGCTGAGCCATGTGGGTCCCCTCCCTGGCTGGGGATCAAATTCATGAGGCAGTGGCTGGTGGTAGCTTGATAGCTTGATAGCACTGTGTTTTTAACCTCTGTGCCACCAGGGACGCCCCGAGATTGCTTTTTCAAAGGATTAATATTGGTTCTTTAATAAGCCCTCAGGGCTTATGGAACAATAAGAAAACTCATTGTTCTCTAACATTAAAATAAATTTAGCAATGAACCATGGTTTTATAGCCCTACTTACATTAATTTCAAATTTGATAAAACATCCTGGAATGTGACACAACAGAAATTTTAAGCAATTAAATTTACAATAATCTGTTAAAATCTTTTAATAAGAATTAAGAAATATGGTGAAATAGAATGAAGTCTTCCTCACAAATTAGCTCAATGTGGTTTACATTTTTTCCCTTTTTAATTCTGATAGAGTAGGATTAAAAAGATCTCACTAATGTGGGATCTCTTTTATGGCATCTATAACTAGACAACTTACTTTTAGATGTTCTAGCCAATCTTCTCTGATTTAATAGTGTATGAATGTCTGACATATAAGTTCTTTAAAAACTTCAAAAATTTCAGAGCAATTATACATATTATCAATAATCAAAGAGATTCTTTGCTTTCCAAGTTTAGCTTTTTCTTAGAAATATAAAAGTAACTGATCATGGGATCCAATTCTCCTTTCCAAATGAGGCATCCCAGCCCACTGCATAGCTAATAAAAGAGAGGCAGGTTCAACTCTCGGTCCCTACTCTGTTATAATGTTCACTCCCACTATGAAGTGTTGCAATACTCGTCAAATTCTGAATCACTGCCTTCTCCATAACCAAGCCAGTATCAGTTATGTACCAAGTGCTCTTTCTATTGCATCTTTTCCTTATTGTGACTTATAAAGCATGACTCAGGGTTATCCTCATTTTTACTAACACTTGTAGTCATTTCAACACGGTAGAATTATGAAAAGAAACATTTCCAGGTCATAGATTCTCCAACCCTAATGTGCTTCAGAATCACCTGGGGTGCTTGATCAGCAAGGGGATCCAACCTCTGGATCTCCAATACCTGGACCTGATGAATGTGTTCTGGTAGGGCCCTAAAAATACAGCTCCCCAGAGACATGTGTTTCAGGTGGTTTGTGGTCCACACTTTGAGAAATGATGTTTAAAACAGCACTTCTCAAACCTGCACATGTACCCCCATCGCCTGGGGGGTTATTAAAATGCAACTTCTGATTGGACAAGTCTAGGGTGGGACCGATTCTGTCTTCTAACAAGCTCCCCAGTGAGTCCCTTCAGCTGTTTCTTCACGTAGTAAGGGTCTACTCCGGAAACTCCATTATCGCTAATGTTATTAAGTTTTCTGTTGTTGTTACATGCTGTTGCATTATAAAGTACTTCATACAATGGCTTTGTAATTATGGCAAAATACACATAACAGAATTGAGCATCTTAACCCTTTCGAAGTATATGGTTCAGGCCCTGGTAGTGCATTCACAGTGACCTCCAGACTCCTCATCATGCAAAGCATCAGCTAAAGAAACAACTCCCCATTCCCTGCCCTCCAGCCTTAGGCAGTCATCTGTCTGCTCTCCCTCTCTCTCATTTTGACTATTCGAGGTGCCTCATGTAACAAGAATCATTCAGCATTTATCTTTTTATGATTGACTTGGTTTGTTTTCAAAAACACCATTAAATCTTTCCCGCCATCCACCCATGAGTCTGTGCCCAGCACCATAGAGGCACACCTATTAAGAACTGAGTGCTGCCAGTGACATGCTCGCCTTTTTGACCACTGAGTAATATTCCATTGTGTACATATACCAGTAGGTGAAAAATACCAGAGGCTTGCACTTACAGGTGGAATCTAGAGAAACCAAACAAAGGGTCAGGAAAAGAGACAAAACTTGCCATCTGACCATCGATCTTAGGCAAACAGCAGGGGAAGCAAAAGGGGGAGTTAAAAGAGGAGAGGGAAGAGCACAGGGGACTGTGGTGATGGATCACAGGTGCTGTGGTGCTGGGAGAAATACACCTGAAAGGGAGAAATCAAATAGGAAAAAAAAAAAGAAAGGAACCGAGCACCTTTGCACACACCCCAAGAACCATATTGTTCCTGTCTTATCTTTGTTTTAATTATAGAAGATACAAAACAGAGTCGAAAGCTTTCTATATGTGAGGCTACCAGGGTAGAGAAGAACAGAGTAACCCAGGGCCATCAAGGGGTGACTCCCAGAATTGAAAAGGTCTCCCGACACTGCCTTCAGGCCACAGAAGTTCAAACAGGATGAGGGACAAGAACACAAATCAAAACCCAACACAATTCGGTTTACTTGAAGAGCTCCTCTCTGTGTTCCTGCCCCAGCCCCAGGAGGGCTGAGGCTTTGCCCTCCACCAAAACAGCTGGTGTGGCCTGCCGATCAGAACCATATGCAGCCCGTATCGACAGATCCGAGTTCCTAGCAGCCACATTACAGAGTACAAAGACATGGGTGACATTAATTCTAGTAACGCACTTCGGCTAACTTGGTAGATCCTCAATCGAATCACTTCAACGCGCAGTCCATGTCAAGCATTTTACACAAGCGCTGTCCTTTGGACCAACCACATTTTAAGGGCATGACAGCCATGTATGGGCATGGTCACCTTTGGGCAAACCCAGTTTAGTGTTAAATTTTAGAGATCATGATTATCTTTCAGGGAAGGATGCACTGAGTGTGCACAGGCTGATGTTCCTGGGGTGAGAGGAGATCAGAATGCAAAGATGCAGGCCTAGACAGGAAAATCATAAATCATTAAGTGGGATTCACTGAGAAGGGGTACACACTGTTCTAGACGCTGTCAGAATACCATGCATTTTCATTACAGAGAGGAATCAGACAGGAAAGCCACTAGCATTCAATTTGTTATCACCGCTCATTCCATTCATCAACAAACCCTTCCCCTTCCCACCTATTTCTCTCTCTGGAATTTTCATATCGCAACTTGTATTTATGTATTTAATTTAGGTGATTAATTTAGACATGGGAATTTAAGTAAGTTTTCCTTTAGACCAAAACCTACTCATCTTTAACCTAGTGCAGTCATCTGTATTTTGAGAGATAGGATAAAAAACAGTTACTGCAAAGGTACTTTCTCTTTTTGTTGCCTTACTGGCTGCTTTTTTTCCTAGCATTTCCCTGTCTTTCTGACTTATTAAAAATTCATCATCTGATAGGCTTTAAAGACACAATTAATTAGGGCTATATGTGGGGCTTTTAAAAAGCCACATAATTGCTAACAAAATAGCAATCAGGTTGATGCACGGGGAGGCAGGCGAACCACCTGTTATTACCAAA
Organism: Galemys pyrenaicus; assembly: GCA_019455555.1. NCBI lineage: Eukaryota > Metazoa > Chordata > Mammalia > Eulipotyphla > Talpidae > Galemys > Galemys pyrenaicus. The sequence goes on from JAGFMF010011629.1 coordinate 10,798,300, forward strand.
ACCTTAAATTACACAGAGAGGTAAAAATACACAGCAGGTTTCTTCCACATACCATCCTCCAAAATCCATGCATGATGTAGGCTATAATCAAAACAGGAAGAGGCATTTTCACAGATAAACTTCTCAACAGCGCTGTGGACTGTCACTTTCAAGCATCTCATTTATTCTTTCCAAACCACTGCCATCTGGCCTTGCTCCAACAATCTTCCGCAAGTCTCCCTTCAAGGTCAGTCGTCACAAATGCAATGGTCTCTTCTCAGCCCTCAAGTTCACTCTCCATTTCCTACCATATCACTTACTTTACTTTTGGTCATCCTCTTTAGCGTTCAATCAACAGAAAACACTTATTCTCCCGTTCTCCTAATTAGGCTAATTGTTCTGCCCCTCTCACTGACTCATCTGTTAATAACTCTAAAGAGTAAGACCCTTTCCTCTACCCTCTGCTCCTATTTTCTCACCAAGACACCATTCATGCCCAAGACCAACAACCTCTTTTACTCTGTCAGTCTTAAAGTTATTTCCACTCTGAATGCCTGGAAGCATGTGAAGATACTGCTTTTAGCAAAACCACTAGAAAAAGTATTAACTAATTGAACATCAAGTCCTGGCAATGTACTGCAAAGAACAGTAAGCCACTGGGTGAAAATGTATCCTAAGCAGAAGCAAAAGAAAAGAGCCTTGTGTGAGAGCCTGCTGAGCAAATCCTACCTGACCTACTAAAACCCAGTTCCCTCCAGGGGGTACAGTCTTCAGCACGATCAAGCTATTGCCAACCACTGCAGCAAGAGTTCAATCCCTGGCCAGGGAGCTGACCCACATGACACACTGCTGAGGGGAGCAGCTGGCAAAGCAGGAGAGGTCTGCTGCGCCATGTGGGTCCCCTCCCTGGCCGGTGGCAGGGATCGAACTTGTGCCTCGGTTTGCTTCATAGTGCGTTGCTTAACCCACTGCGCCACCAGGAAGGCCCCAAAGCTGGATTTTAGATCACGTCACGTGTAGAGATGTTCTGGAATTCTGAGCTCCATTAAACTATTTGCTAAGCAGAAACTTACCTTTCCAGGTCACCGCCCTGTGACATTTACATCAACTGAAGCAGCTCCTCACAGGTCCTCGGATTCTTGGTCACTCCTTAAGGTCAGGAGAGGAAGTTCTACTGCCTTCTTTTGAGTTCCCTGCCAATCTGGCCTGGGGGCCTCAGCACATGCATTCGCCCTGTGTTCACAAGCAGCTACCACCCGTAGTGCCCAGAGGTGGTCCCAGCCTGCCCCTCTCCTCAGTGAGAGAGCCCATGACCCAGTGACACTCTGTGCTCCTTGAGAGTTTATGAAACCCCCTTGTGGAGTCTCTTGTTCATACCCTTGCCTGGGCAAGTCTAGCTTTAGATGGCAATGTGTTTGTCTCCTACGTGGGACTCAATGTTGTTCTGTATTTCAGGGGTGTTCCAACTCCTAACTTTCTAGAATTTAGAGCCTAAAAGAGGCAAAACTAGGTCAAAAGGAAACTGAGAGAAAGAAAAAGAAAAAAAAAGATATCAAGGTGCTGGACAAAAGAGGTAGCCAGGAAATAACTAGCCTATAGTATTCGAATTCAGCACAAGTTTTTACTGGTATTAGGACATTCCTCTAAACTCGCAAGGCTCTGGTAAAGCAAAGCAAAGCAAAGCAAAGGCTTCGGTTGTGGCCTTGTACCAGCAACACCACCTTGAGATGAACCACACACTCTCTAAGAGACAAAAAATATGGTAAGTATACCTTATTCATCAAGCTCTTCAACAAAAATGTTTTCAGAAATCACCCAGTTCCACTTGCAATCTTTTCAATGGAGCTGGATCCCAGCTTCCTTCGAATCTCTTCCTCTGTCGTGCCACTTGGGAGTTAGAAATCGCCACTTTGATGTATAAACAAGGCTTAGTCTCAGTAAGTCAATTTGCCAAGGTTTATCACTCCTGAGAGAACTAAAATAATTGAATTTCTGTACTTCTAAGGAAGAGGGTTTGAGTTGGAATATAATTACATTAAGATTTTCAAATGGTGTATCACAAACTGTTTAGCAGGAAACTCCCCTGGAAGAGTCCGATGCCACTTCTCTAATCCAGTGTCTTACGATGGCTAATTAGTCTGGCCCAACTGAATTGTCTGTCTACACCCGCTGATATAAATAAGAGCTAATGAATTACAGTGAATTTCTGTGGTGATGGAACATAAAGTCCACATTATAACCAATAATGGGCTTGAAAATAAAGGAGCTACAGAATTTGTTTAAAACAAACTCCAAAAACCCAAGAAAAATCTAAGTTCAGTTAAAGGACATAATAGTATTTGGGGCTACTGACCAGGTCCTTCCTTAGTAACATAAAAAATAAGACATTATTCTGCTATTGACACCCCCCCCCCCAATGTCATATGACAGAGTGAGAACAAGGCTATTCTTGAACCTAGTAATGTTCCTTTATAACTGCAACTTCAATCATGGATGTAAATAAAAATTTCTGCTCACTTCGCTACTTTTCTGCTTGGCTGGATTTTATAATGAAAATGTCTGTTCCTTTCCAACAGAATACAAGTGTCATTCAAATTTTACACACCAGGAAAAGAGCGGATGCATTTGTTTAGATGCAAAATCATTTAAATATGTATCAGGACAAGCTGCAGCGTATTTCTGGATGCTGCAGTTGAAACATTCCCTAAAGCAAGAAAGCCAAGGTGTAGAATGAAGGTGCAATCAGCCTTCAAACATCTTCAGAACAGTCTGAACAGTCAGCCAGGCCCTCCTTTCTTGCCCCCTCCACCCCACCAGGGAACCTTGCCAAAGCCCCATTCCACTACCCCACCTCTCTTGGGTCAACAATGAAAGTCACATAAAAAGGCCATCTTCACTTGACCTCTCCAGGGAGCAAATATTTTGAAGAGCAAGCATTTCAGGCATGGGGAAGTTCAGTCTTTCAATCAAATTCCATCTTAAGTAGCTTTTCAAAGAAAGACCTGATGGCATAGAGAAGGTACATAGAAAGTGTCTCAAAAAGGCACATTTCTCATTTTAGATTTCACATTTGTAAACAGGAAACTGTGTGTAACTGAGGCTTATAATCACAGGGGGTCATTTTAGGCTATTTCTCATTCGAAATAGTATAGTGTCTTTCTTTTAAAATGAGAAAGATGACTAGAACGTCAATGAAAGGAAAACGATACATAGGGTCTTGGTTATTTTAACCTGGAAATGTTGTGGTTTGGGGAAAATGATAAGGAAAGACTCTGATATTTGCTAACAATATCTGCTATCAGAATCTTCCAGGAAAAGTATAAATGATTTGCCATTGTCTGGACCAAGGCATACTAACAGGCCAAGGCACCCTTAAGGTGGCCCATTAGCTAGGTGAATGTGGTATATGCCCCTCTCTAGTCAAAAGGAACAAAGGGTCTGCTCCCTCTCATCACCTGACACATTTCCCACCAGGTGGGATAATTCTAGGTGTCTCCTTGCCAGTTAACGTTCACTATATGGATGTCTCAAAGCTCAGCTTTTAATTCAATTTCTAGACAAGGAAGATGGCTATTTATATAAAACCTTACAAAATGTACATTTACATCTTGTGCATTTACAAGACCATACAAGGGAAGCCACCTCTTCGGGAAGACAGGGCTGATGTACTGGACAGCCAGCTTCATGCCAAGTATAAAAGACGTCTCTGGTAACAGTTCTCCTGTGCAGATAAGCACTCATCAACTAACGGCAAGTACCAGGTACTACGTGTGTCTTGGAATCGGAGCCTTGGACCGCCTCACTGTCTCCCCTCATTGAGGCAGTTGGCTGAAAGGGCGTTTCAGTAACAGCACAGTTATCTAGGTTTTGCTTTTGTATGATTTAATTCTCTTTTTCTCAGTTATAAATTTTAGTACAAGTAGAAAATCTCCTCACCACGCAAGATGCTCATCCCTAAACAGAGATCACATCCATATAAAATGATGTATTTTGCAAGATGTATATAAGCTAAAGTAACTAACATTCTTTTTTTAAAAGTCAAATATGTGGAGATGATTGTACTTATGTGTCTATTTTCATTTCTAGGAAACACTTAGAAATATCTAGTTGCCATTAACTGGCAGGAAAACAAAAAACAAAGCAAAACAACTACAAAAATCCTTGTTTAAAGGGACTATGGTGATGGTTCATATGTTGACTGGTGATGGGAATTTCACAGGGATGAGAAGTAGACACTGTACAAAGATGAAAAACAATGTAAAATATATATAAAAATTTAAAAATATATAAAAATTTAAAAAAAGAAAAAATCCCAGAAACAAAAATCCTTGTTTATGGTGATAGCGCAGTATGAGCTCATTTGGATCTAATTAATTCTTATGCATGAAATCAAGGATCAGGGAAGCTTTAATAGAAGCTGTAAATAATCCCACCCTTTGCCCGACTTTTTTTTTTTTTTTAATCCCACATGGTCCAATAAACCAAGAAAGAAAAATGAAATAGGCATATTCCAGGCTCATATATGTTCTTTGCTTACCCTGAGCTCAAATTTACTATTTATTGTTAAGGACACTGGACACTGGCAAAGACCTTGGATGAAAGCTCCGTGTAAACTAAAAGCCAGTATTTGCGCTTTGGGCAGTGTCCCAGTCTCTCACCTTCAAGGGGACAGGCCAACTACCAATATGACGGTCACAATGCATCCGATGCCCAGTGAATACTTAAGAGGCCTGGCCCAGACATAACGACTCAGGAATCCCAAGCCTGGCCTTTGGGAAACCAGTGCATTAATTTCGTAGTAAGTGTGCTGAGGAAATGAACCACCCAGGAGGACTATGAAACACCAAAACTAAGGATTTCCTGGGTAACCTACAGGAAAATGAGCCAACGAAGAAGAATGAGAGTCAGCAGAGAGAAAACAGAAGCAGCCGCATAGTAATCAGGGAAGGAAGAAGGCAATGCTCAACGGTTAGACATCACCGAGAGGAGGAGGACAGCAGTGTCTGATGGATGTGACACGTGAAGGGCAGCAAAGAGCTCACTCATTGCAGGAAAAGGATGAGTGCCTGGTGACAGTTACTGTGGACAGATTTGGAGGTTGTGAAGGTAAAAGAGGAACAGCTGATACCATCAAGAATCATGGCTGTGAATGGACAATCGATGGGGAAAGTCAGAAGAGCATATGGGGGCAGGGGACTGACGTGAGGGCCTGAGAGTCTCTGATGCATAATAGGCAGAGGCTATGAAATGAAATGAAGAATCTACTGACCAAAGGCCTTTATAAAGTCAAAGATCAGACACTATAAGGCTGAAGAATCTGCTGAAGAAAATATGCTCATTGGTAACCCATGAATGTAAACTCAGCTGAGAATTAGGATGAAAACTTAAAAGGAAAACAAAGGTAGACAACAACACATACTAATTATTAACTGGCAAAACCAGGACACGTTCTTGGAATATTCAACAGAAGCCCATCCTAGTCAATATAATTTGAGGAAAGTAATAGGCCCCTGACAGATCATTAATTGTAAGTTTTCAATAGAGGCCATAGACAGATGACTAACTGAGGAATCCAGCAAATTGCACTGATGAAAAAGGGACCCTTCAGTGATAGCCAAACCCTTAATAAATAAATAAATGGTGAAACTCTGGGTGCCTTGGTTGTGGGTATGGTGAGAGGACATGAGGAGGTGTGAGCCTATGCCTCTGAATCACACATAATGTAAAACAATGTTACTGTGACTAAGAGGGAGGGAGGGAGAGAGGGAGGGAGGGAGAGAAGGAGCTGGGAGGAAGGAAGGAGAGAGGGGGGAGGGAAGGAGGGGGGAAGGAGGGAGGAAGGGAGGGAGGGAGGGAAAGAGGAAGGAAGGAGGGAGGGCGAGAGGGAGCTAGGAGGA
>JAGFMF010011629.1:10804228-10825488 GCA_019455555.1 Galemys pyrenaicus
GGGAGAGAGGGAGAAAACAAAAACACAAAAATAGAGCTTTTCTGACCAAGTAGGTAATACTGAAGAGTAAGATTTAGGAACATTCAAACCAGGTAACATTCTTGAAAAAAGAATGTAGCTAATCAATAATCAATAGAATACATCCCAACTGTATGGCATGAAACGATTAGACCTGCTGTCAATGGCGTACCTCACACCTATCTACACACCACACGGACCTACTAAAGTTACATTCGTCTCATCATTTAGTAAAATCATTTCTACCCAACAGGAACTCACAACCCCTAACTTTGATGGGAATGAGTACATAAACATTACCCTAACTCTTCAGGTACAATATAAACGTCTAAAGTAAGTTTTTAAAGTCCATTAATATCATGAGCAATATTTAGAAGTGGGTTTCTGTTAAAATAAGCCTTTATCATTACAATTAAAAACTAAGGGTAGCTAAACTATTATAGGCAGATGTAATGACATGTTTCATCTCTACCTAAACATAGATGTCTCTGGTATATACTGGCTTTAGACTATACGCTCATAGGCTAGGTTAGACCCTATTTCCCAGACAAAAGAGTCAAATGATCGTTGACCAAGATCCAAAAAGCCTTGGTTTCTTCCTGATCTGAGATTCCTGTTACTTCTTGGTTGTCTAATAAAACCTGCCTTAACCCTACAGGCCAATAACTAAGTCAAGTAAAAGGCACTGAGGGCTTCTTTAAGGTACCTGGAATCACGTATACCTGTTGCCTTTCTGGTGACAAGGTTCTTAATTTTTCCAATATTCAGCTAAATTCCCAGTTCATTTCCTTCGTATATACTTATTAAGTATATACAATGTGACATGATATGCTTGAAGCTCTGGATATTTCAGTGAATATAAACCAAAGTTCCAATTTCATAAAGCTTAAATTTCAGATAAAAATACAATGACTTCCAAATGTAGGGGCACAATAGAAAAGCTTTCGTAGTCTTCACCAGAATATATTATTATTTGCAATATAGCTCTACAATTATTCTTTCCCCTAATCATGCCCTCAACTCCACTAATTATAATACTTTCTTCCAACTTATTGTTCTCTTATGGATTTGCTATTAAAATTCAAAAGCTGATGAGCAGCTATATTGCTAAGTAACTATTAGTTATGGAAATATTACTCCAGGATATAAGCAGTTTTATCTCTAATTCAATTGTAGCATCTATTAGAACTTACATAATAAAAAGATTTATCCTGAGGCACAGAATATGTACTATAACAAATACTATGAAAGAGGGTATATCTTATTGGTGATTTTATGTGGCCACCACATAAAAGAAATAATCAAATCAATGTAAAGTCCTTCCAATTAAAAAAATGTGATTTCTATACTATTCTAAAATTAATTAAACAACCACCTTACTTCTAATTTTTCAACCTTATTTATCGGTATTAACACAAACTTGTTCCCAGTACATCTCTATACAAATTTTCTAGTTCATGCTTCTTCACACTCGTCTTACAGCACAGCAATCTCTCAAAAGCACATACCATCTGGTCATAAAGCAATTCAACAGAACTGGAAGTTCAAACAAAATTTGTGGCTAGGGGAGGCCAGCTGGAGAAAATGAGTTTCATGTTGAGTTTGGGTCCCTGAACAAACACGATTTTAGTAGGAAAAATCAGCTTAAGTCCAGAACATAAATGATCATAATGACAAACCTCTACAACCTTTTCATTGTGTACAATGGGCAGAAAAGATCATTTTATATACTTGTAATCTTAAATTACATCCAAGGAAAAGCAAATATGAGATAAAGTCCTTATATGGTATATAAGGTTAGCTCTATTACAGCATAGCTTAATTTTATCCAATTCAGAGTTAGACAGCAACAAAAAAAACCCAAACAGTCCTTTAAGAGGAACATCTGGTCAAATTATTCATGTGGCATAAATCATGGAACCCCCGATCCTCCAAAATCTTGCTTAACTTTTGTGATACACTAATTGTATTTTCTACTATAACCCTCTGGAAAGCTATTTACAGCTAGCATGGTAAATACAATCAAGACAGGATATCACGTGTATTATTTGTTGGAGAGAATAACATGATGAGAACTGACTTTGAAAGGCAGAAGGGAATGTCAGTTTCCTTTCCCTGCTTGGGGTGGGAAGTGAGGGTGCTCAGAACTGTCAGATGGAAAAAGAATCAACTGGTTTCTTGGCTTCCCATGACATTCACATATAATTATCCATATCAGGAAAAAACCCAGAAAATTTCATACAAATGACACAGCTGGATGTTAGCTGGAGACATGGGCATCTATATAAAATGTATGTTAAAACAGCAAGCTAGTGGTTTCTGAGACTGATGATGCAGGTGCAACCAGAAAGCAGCAGTTTATCAATTGAGAGAGACAGCAAAGTAAGTGCTCAGACCGTCAGTTCTGATAGGACAGCACCAACTCATATACGGGACTCACATGTAAATTAAAAGCTCAAAATAACATATCCACCCTACCTAAATGATGCGTTATTAAGTCTAAAGATACTTTTGTCTTTTTTTAATGAAGTGGGCGAATGTGATCATGTGAAATTTAAACTACCCTTGACTATTTTTTTATTTCTTGGAGACCAGCATTTGTCATTCTATATACATATAAAAACAAACTAAAAGCAGTATCAAAGAAATGAAACACAGAATATGCTTTCCATGACTGCACTTGTTCATTGGAAAAGCACAGTAAATGATGGGGGTTATAACTCACAGAAATAACCCACAGTAGTATCAGTGTTTTTAAATTTTCATATCCCAGCCTCTCTTTGACAGAGCTACCATACATATACAACTCAAAGAATACTGGTATTTCCTATAAAAATGGTAACCAGTAGAGAAAGTGATTCCTGAGATTCTACTCATCTTTTTCTTATGATTGAATTGTTAAGAAGCTTTTCCTTCCTTAAAAATTCTAACTTAGGGGGCCTTCCTAATGGCCTAGAGGTTAAAGTCTCAGCGCTATCACCACCATGGCCTGAGTTAGATCCCGGGCCAGGGAGGGAACCCACATGGTGCAGCAGAACTCTCCTGCCTCGCCTGCTGCTCTCCTTAGCAGTGTTTTCTAGTAAATTTCCCTATTCTGCTCCTCTGTCTCTGGTGAATCCTCGCAACCCCTACACCTATGGCCTACACCCCAGGTCTATGCCAAAAAAAAAAAAAAGACAAGTATGAAAAAAATTTTAAGTTGCCAAAAAAGGACAAGTACCAGGAAATACCTATAGAAAAGAAAAAGACACATACTTAATACCAGCCCCCAAATAATTTAAATGCAAATTTAAAATAACATAATAGCATCCAGCATGTAACAATGAACATAGTCATGCTTTAAAAAAACTACTGCCTCATCATTCATGCTCAACCATCTTCCCTTTCCAAAAACTATAAACCATGTTCTCAACACACCCTTGGCCCTATCGTCCAGCTTTTGCTCACATTTTCCCTAAATAGCTAAAATACAGCTCTATTTTTGCCCCATCCTTGAAATCATGGCTGAAATATTAATTCCTGCCAAGTCTTCCTCAAATTCCTCAGCTAGAAATTCTTGTACCCACTTGTTACCTACCTCCTGGGCTGAGATAACTAACAAGTAGTACTTAAATAATGAATATAAAATTATACCTTTCACTACTCACTTTTGCAGGGTTCCATTGTGATTACAATTAACATTGTTTTCCAAGTTGGAAATTCAGAGAAAAAATTATTTTAAGTAGTTCCTTTATTACTAACAAATAATCAAAATAACGGATGCTTCCTATTGTCAATGAAAAAAACATCAGAGCCAAAGGTAGCGGTACAAATACTTAGTTTGATTATAAAACAATACTAAACATTTCCTCCATGTTTTTATACACAATGAAATAACAAATATATTTTATTTTATTAACTAAGATTTACAAGGCATTCAGGTAATAATTGTTTATAAAAGTCAAATGAATGCAAATGTAGCTACTATGATATTACAGCATCATTTAAACAACAACCCAACAACTTAACTGTCAAAGTTAATAAAGAACATATTGTAGTGTCTGGCATAATAGTAGATGAAAAATTGTGCTCTTAATATATTAAAAAAAAAAGACAAGAAACAACAAATGTTGGCAAGGATGTGGAGAAACAGGAACTCTCCTACATGGCTGGTAGGAACATAAACTAGTCCAGTCTCTATGGAAAGCTGTGTGGAGGCTCCTCAAACTACTAAACATGGAGTCCCATATGACCCAGCAATTCCACTCCTAGGAATCTACCCAAAGGACACAAAAGGATACCTGCACCCCTATGTTTATTTAGCACTATTTACAATGGGTAACATATGGAAATAACCCAAATGCCCCCAAATAGATGACTGGCTCAAGAAGATGTAGTATATATACACAATGCAATACTATTCAGCGATCAAAAAAGATAAACTCATGCCATTTGTAGAAATATGGATGGAGCTGGAAGGAATCATACTCAGTGAATTAAACCAGAAGGAAAAATAAAAATATCAGATGGTTTCACTTATAGGAGGAATGTAGGGGAACCAAATAAGGGACAAGGGGAAAAAAAGACAAAACCAGCAGGCAAACTATAGAACTGAGACATACTGTGGGGGTCAGCGGTGGGGAGAGGGGTCAAAAAAGGGAGGGAAGAGCATAAGACACTATGATGTCCGTTCACAGGTGATGTGCTGGTGGGAATTTTATCGGGATTACACCAAGGGGAGAAATGAAAACAATGTAAAAAAATCAAAATAAAATAAGCACCAGAAATAAAATACAACAGCAGGTACAATAATTAAGATGAGACCATGAAACTGCCCTGGAACAGGAGCCAACAAAAATCACTGAATTTCCCTTTAAAATCTGATGTATTGAAAGTAATCTTTTAAGTCACTGTCCTTCATAAACTTTAGGAAATAAACCAGGTTGAAGTCAGTATTGCCAGGGCCAAAGGAAGTATACAGAGGTATAATCACTGGTGCTGGTGTGTGACTTAACGGGAAGAAAATCATTTTCATAGGTTTTCCGCTTAACAAATGGTAAGGAACGACACCTTCTAAGTTCTTCCCCACTCAGAAGGAATCTATAAGGTAGATGTAATTTCTTCCCATTCATTGATCCACCTGAAACAAATACAGCTCCTATGTGCATTTGGGAGGGAAAAACTAAGTTTGATGCTCTCTCTGAAGAATGACCAAAGATTAGGGATGCTGACATTTGGTAGAAGATGCAAATGGAGACATCTTTTAATTAGGCAGTTGGACAGTTCTAGAAATAAAATATATTTTCTTCAGAAGTAGCTATTAAAGTAAAAAGTTCACAAACCAGAACTGCCATTAGTTTCAAACAACCTATCAGGGGAGAAAGACAAAAGAGTTAAATGGAATGATGCTCTAAATATGTTGTTTATTTTTCAAACATACTTTCCCCCTACATACAAGAAAATAAGTTTAGAAAATCTAAATGCCACAATTGAATCATTTCAATTTCTCATCTGCCCATATCTGAATGGTCTGGTTATGAGTTGTAGGTTTGGGAAGTGTTCAGTATAAAATAAAATAGAATGGCATTTCAGGTAGTAATTCTTTAACTTCTAATTCTTTGGGATTAAGCTATTACCCTTATTCTGTCCCTGTAAATCAACAGTAATTTATCTTCTGCAAAGTACTTTACCTACACTGGACAAAGACAAATGCAATAGAATGTCAATTTCAATGGTGTCATTTAAATGGAAAAGGGTTGAAAGCCTTGCAAAGAAAACGTTCTCCTTAAGTAATGACAATGGTGTGCTTGAATCCCATATAAGATAATTAATAAAATGTTCTGATGATTGAGACAGATTATCTACTGTGGTTTCAATAGCAAAAGGTGGAATGAGAAAAGCCAATTTACTCTCCAGGGAAATCATCCACTCCACAGGAAGCACTGAGCAACCTGATATACTTTCTCCAACTAGGTAAAGAATTACAAGATACTCCTACAAGAATGCCCGAGGCAAATACTTTATTTAGAGGGAAATATCCAGCGCAACACAGGATTCCCACACAGCGAGGTAAAATCGAGAAGGTTACATACTAGACACTAGCGAACAATTTTGTTCAAGCTTTGTTTTGAATTTTAATATGTGTAAGACAACCTTATTTTGTTTTCTACTAGGTAGTTCCTTTTAAAGAATTAAGTTCATTGGGGATTACAATTGATGTAAAATATATATAAATTAAAGGGGAAAAAATTTTAAAAGGAATTAAGTTCATTAAAATAATCTCCTTCATCTAAAGGATATATTTGGATGCAGAGAGTGGAGAGGATATTTATAGTAAAGCTGAACAGTAATTCTTTGTTCAAGCAGCATGTGATATGTAGAAAGGTTGCCTATTACTTCCATAAAGTGAAAACCATTATTAAATAGATTTATCCTTTACTGGGACCATGTGGTCCTCACTGTCTCCTTTATGAATACAATATATAGAGAGGGTTTTTTATAAGTATTAGTTACTGATTTCAATCCACAGCCTCTCCACACTAGAATTAGTAAGTCAGGTAGTTATTTGCTCTCATGCATTTTTTTGCTAATTCTAGAACATGGAAAATAAAAAGAATATGGGCATTGGACCTGATTCCACCCCTAACTGGAGTGGAATGTGAGTGACAGAGACACCGAGCCTTGCTGTGAGGTGAGACTACTGAGATGAAGCTTCCCGGATGGGTCACTGTGCAGTTCACCACCATAAAACACATTTTGACAGGCGACCATAGAATTTTTGAAAAACCTCCTGACGTTTTGATCTGATGCTATTTTACACATCTTTTGTCCCTTTTCTCAGCGCTTTCCCCCTTAGAGCTTCAATTCACTCTCGCCGTGGGGCAGAGTTGGGGAGCAGGGGCAGAGAGGGCAGTTGGCAGAGGGGAGCCGGTCAACTTGGGTTTCAGTATTTGCCACAACTCACTGGTGTTATGGTAGCGAATAGCAATCTTTTTTAAAAAATTGTATTTATTTTTTCTTACAATGTTTGCTTTCTTTGCTAGGTGTGGTCCCCGTAGAATTCCCACCACCAGGTCACCTGTTCACCATCACCATAGTCCCTTGTGCTTTTCCCGTCCCCGCCTTAATGCCAATCCCTCCCCTCTTCCCTGCAGAATGTCTCTGTTTCATAGCTGTCTTCTTATTTGTTTTGTTTTGTTGTAGTTGACGTTATTTCTTGCCCCCATGTTCAGCCTTTTGCCTTCTGACTTATTTCACTGAGCATAATCCCTTCAAGCTCTATCCATGTTTCTGTAAATGGCTCTAGTTTGGCGAATGACAATCTTAATGTGAAATCCACCTTGTCGTCAATCCTAACAATTCTGAATTGAATTATCAAGCAAGAAGATGGAAGCCAAACGCTAAGTGTTCACTGCGGGGCTGTAACTGTCACAGCTGTGAGTGTCGCTGCTGCACCAAGGCTTCTCCAAAGACCTAGTGCTCTTCCCAGGGAGCTCACACTTCAAAGGAAATCTCTTCTAAACATTTCAGAGAATGGGCAAGTGAGACCCAAAAGGCACACATCACCATTGGGGTCTGATCCCCCCTAACTTAACTGATCCCTGAGCTACTTGTGATGAATTATATGGTTGTTTGGTACAACAACTAAGTAAGTTCAAATTCCACAGCTTCTGGACACAGTTGCCGTTTTATTTCCTTGAAGGCAGAGTTCTGTGTCTAGCATTTAAACACTAATTGACTTTTATCTTAGTCAGTTTCTACTTGGTGACCAGTGTGGTGAAAAATAAAAAGGTTTAGAGGCTTGTGAAGTATTTCGAGGCAAGCACTAAGGAGGAACGAGGAAAGAGGTGGCTCTAAGAATCTGCTTTTTCCACGCTGTCTTCACCAATGACATGGTTAGTGAATCCACCAGGTGAAATCTATAGCCCTCTGCCCAGTGCTTACTCTTGGTGTCCAAACCTACGGGTGCCCAGGGAGGACAAACTGATCATGTGTTTGACCAAGACTTACACTTCTCTTCACACTCTTGGATAATCACCCTGACTTCTTGTGCTGGGATTCAGAACGTCCATTTGTGAAGATTCCTTTCAGTCCTTACAGGCAGTCACCCGCTGCACAGCCTTCGCACGGGTCCTCGTTGTTCTTACTGACCAGTGTCTACGGATGAGCACAAGTGTGGAGGACACCCGGCTGCTGCATCAGGCCAAAGACTGCTGACCACAATGCCCAGTGACACAGAGCCACTGCCAGGTCAGTGAAAAGTGATCAGGCTTTTCCGCCTCCCGCCACTGGTGTCACTCACGGACACCTGCGGTGCTGCACGTGTCTTCTGCAAGTAGGGTGCGGGCATGCGCAAGTGGGCACACCTGGGCTCAAGACATGGGCATGTGGGGGCGGCGTCATGAGGATGCCAGGAGAGCGCATGAGCAAGAGAGAGCAGAGAAAGAGAGAGCAGAAGCAGAGAAGAGCAGCAGCCCAGAGAGTGAAGATGCGCCAGGGCTAGGAGGCCTGCCAGCCTCCTGGCCCCCCGGCCCCCCTGCCTGCCGTGTACCTGGTCGTCTCTGATAAAATGATGCAATAAAAGCCTGAAAAAGCCACTGAGGGCTCCAGGACTCCTCTTTGACCCGTCTGTCAGAATCATCGAGAACCTGCCCTGTGCCCTGCCGTCAAGTGCAGAGGGACCAAGAAGCACTGAGTTTCAACATAGACTATGATTAAGAACGTTTTCAGAGGAAAAAGGTTTGACACCACCTAAAATTCAGTTTTGAAAATAAAAAGGTTTAGCTCCATATGAGGTCAGTAACACGCGCACCTTTACATTTTAGTGATCAAACTGTCTCCTCCGGTTTAATGTAAAGAAACAAAATCGCCCAACCCTTAAATCTCTGTGTTCGGACAGAGGCATTATTAGCTGTTCTAGGAAAGCAACTGTCACAATGTCGGCGCTTCCCTTAGATACTTCTATGAGGTCAATGTGCAGAAACACATAAGGTCGTAACTGTCCAAGTGTGCATTATCAGCATGCATTAGAATCACCTATGGAATCTGGTACAATCGGGATTCTTGGACTGCATCATCAGGTATTTGTTACATTTGGCAGTCTTGGGAACAGCTCGAGAATCTTCAATTCGAATAAACACACCAGGCAGATTCCTTCAGAGGCCCAAAAGTGTGAAAATATTGCTCTCTGCTCTAAAGCACTCTGGATTACACTAATAGTCCCAAACACAGCCCCATTCAGAGTGGCGACGTGCTAAAGGAAGCGCGGGCATCTGCCCTACCTGGGGCAGCCTCCTTTCCCACCCCAGAGCAGGGTGATGAATGCCAGCGCACGGCTGGCCGCTCACCTAAGCAGCGGTAGGGAATCACCATGTGGGCGTGGGTCTTGCACTGCTTGCGGCCCCTCTTGCACCAGTTCTGGATGGTCACTGGCTGGTTGGCTTCTACCACGTTGGTGATCTGCAGCTCAGGGTAGACCTGGGGGCACACAAGAAAGGCCAATTGTTAGCTTCAGAGAGAAAGGACTGGCGCATGCAGCACCAGCTTAACCGCTGCTATTATTCAAAGGTATTGCTGTGCCCCAAAGTACAAAGTCCACTCTTGTGATGCAGCCTAAGAAATTCAGGATAGTTTGAGGAACTGCCACATTGCTTTCCATAATGGTTGGACCAGCTTGCAATTTGGTTTCCCCCCTAGGAGGAATATAAGGGAACCAAATAAGTGATCAAGGAAAAGGAAAATAATAATAATGATGATATAATATTATATATGATATAATAATAATACAATAATATAATAATACAATAATAATAATGATAAAAACACAACAAAAACAAAAAGACAAAGACAAATTGGGGATACTTGGTGGGGAGGGGAGAGGGTTGAGGGCAGAAAAGAGCACAAGGGGGACTGAGGTGATGGTGCACTGATGAAATGGCGGTGGGAAATTCACGGGGACTACAATTGATGTCAAATTAATATAAATGAAGAAGAAGAAAAAAAAGAAATTCAGGATAATCAGCAGATGCAAGTGACAAGCTCCTCATCATTCCACTCAAAACATAACACAGTGTGCTTTACTGCATTCTACTGTACTCACTCAGGCTTAAAGTATTATTTTTCCAGGAGAGAGAGAACAGAAAGAGAGGAGAGGGGGTTGGTTCCTCTGGTAAGCATGGGGCGATTTTCAATGCAAAATGAACTGGTGTGAGGATGATATTCCGTAATGGCCTAAATAAATGTTACACCTGGAGATAAGACCTTCATTTGTGTGCCACCCACCCCTAGTTTCCTAATTAGGCAAACATTTTACATACAGGACACATAGCAAGCTTGCTATATACAAATCTTTCTCCTTATTCAAAGGAATCGGTGATAAGAATAATTTATTGAACAGTTATCACAGGTGTCATTTAGATAAAATCACTATTCATGAATCTCGCCCCTGGATAACTACAGCCTTTTGCTTTGATTTACGGTTCTCAGTAAATCATGGTGTTTACTGAGCCTTTGAAACTGAATATGAAACACGATCAACTGAAATATACTTGTGGACTAGCAAATCATTTATATTTATTAAAGATAATGAGCAGAGATTTGAAATAAAAATATAAGCGTCAAAATTTATTTCTAAAAGCGACTTTCCCTACAAATCTTGCATTTCACCAGGGGTGCTCTTCTGCCAGATGAAGACAATGAAGGGAGAGGAGCGTAAGGAGGGGACTGGTCATTCTGGGTGATGGGCCACGAAATCCACTGTGGGAAAAGGGAGAGTGTGGGCACAGTTAACAAGCTGCAGTGCTGGGGAGCCCTGGTGGGGGACTGACTGTATGGGTGAGGAGGCAAGAAGCAGCACCTGGGAAGTGGGAAGCTGAAATGAAGGCATTCGTGACCACAAGGAACAGGATATGCCCCTCAGAGAGAGGGCTGAGAGGAAATGATGGTGAGATGACTGGAGGAATGAAAATCAAGGAAATGAGAAACTGGAATATTGAAAGGAACGTGGAGGTTCATGCTTCAATCACTTAATCATACAAGGACCCTCTCTTTCAGGTGGCGGAATCTGGAAAAGATGACAGAAAAAGCATCTTGCAAGAGGAAGAAAAAAAGAACCAGTCACCAGCTTTGGAACTCAAGTGAAGGAGACCATATCCTCAGAGCACCCCTCATTGATGGAGCTGTCCTGTCACTGAGCTTTCTGGCCTCTGCAGGGTCACTGGTAGGTGAAGACGCAGGCTGACCCAGATGACCTGTCCATACACTGTTGTGCGGGCCACTCAGGGTGAGGCCCAGAGAGCAAGGACCCGGGCCTTGCTGCTCTCCACCTCGCTCGGCCGCGGGCAGAAACGGGAGCGAGACTCCTAGACCTGGGGTGCTATCAGCTCTCAGGGCCCTCGTCTGATGGGAAATGAGGATCCAGTGACTGAGTATGTGACCCTTGCCCCCACTGGATCGCAGGAAGGGGGGGCAGCCTTGGCTGTGAAAGGACTCTTCAAACTATTGTTTTCTGTTAAAATGTCTTCATGAGGGAGGGAGAGGAGGCTGGGAGGGAGGGAGGGAGGGAGGGAGGGAGGGAGGGAGGGAGGGAGGGAGGGAGGCAGCAGTAATGCGATGACAGGAAGCCAGGGACTAAAATCATCNGGGGGGGGGGGGGGGGGGGGGGGGGGGGGGGGGGGGGGGAGGCAGCAGTAATGCGATGACAGGAAGCCAGGGACTAAAATCCTCAAGGAATGGAGAAGTTTGGCCACTGAAGGGAAAAGAGGTCTCCACATGACTCCAACAGGTAGAGGAGAGGGGTGATGAAGTTTGAGAACAGGTATTTCACAACTGAGGGGGAGGGAAAATGGGGGACCCTCCTCTGCTCGGGCAATGTTAACATGATACGAGAAAAGAACTACTGGAGGCTACAAGGGAAAGTCAAAATGTAAAATGTTGACATTTTGTTCATGAGTGTTTTTTTTTTTTTTGCATTTTGATTTAAAAAAAATGATTGCATGGACACAGTACTTATCTTGATTCCTGAGAGCTTCACTTCCCTCGCCCTAGTCCTAGCCCTGACACAAATGAGTTCAAACAATATAGCGGTGAGAACAAGTGGTTCATGACAGGTCACTCGGCACTGGGAAGCACTAGCCACCAAGCCCTGGAGGACCAGAAGGCCCTTCACTGCACACTACTAAGTGGACAAAGCCAGCCGAACGATTCCAACGATAAGACATTCTGGAAAGTGCAAAATAACGAAGGCAATAAACGGGGGGCTAGAGGGAGAGGGGTGAGTGGGGGAGCCACGAGGATTTTTAGGGCAGTGAAAACGATTCCATAATGGTGCATAAAGAGCATCATATAACTTGTCCAAACCCACAGAACATACGACACCACAAGTGGACCTTCATGTAAACTATGAACCTCAGGTCTAAGCTGAGGCAGATGCCGATCATGGGGGAGGCTGTACTTGATAGGGGGTTGGAGGGTATATGGGAAATCAGTGTACCGTCCTCCTGATTTTGCAGAGAATCTAAAACCACTCTAAAAGATGTCTATTTTTAAATTTAAGATAAAAAAGGGCACCTATTAGTGCAGTGTGGGATGAATTTAGTGGTGGAAATATATGCTATGGGAACATGGAAAAAAGGACATCAGAAGCCTGGCATGGTTAGACAGGGTTATTCTTCAAAAACTCCGCCAGGAGCCTAACTCTGGACCGACAGAGCCAACTGCCCTTTATTTGATTCTGTTCTCAAGTATCTCAACACGTCAATGTATGCACTTCAGTGCGGATCATGCTTAGCTTGGCAATGCCATTAAAAATTTAATATCCCCATGGCTTTTTCCTACATAATAAAAGGTAAAGTGGCTCTTTGTACAGAAAGATAATTCTCCCAGCACCTCACCTTGTTTATGGTCTCACACAAGGACGGCACTCGTAAGTCACCAAGTCCGTGACACTGGAGAGCTGACCCCCGAGGGCCGCGGCTTTATGTGCAGTAAAGTGAGTTACTGGGCTTTTCTAAAGCGGTTCCAGCTGCCTGTTCGTGGAAATACCTGCTGCAGCTTTTCACAGGAGTGAGTCTTCTGACCTCCCTAAATCCGGTGGCAGGCACGGCAGGGAGAGTTTCTCCTTTTCAATTCAAAACCAAAAAACTGTGTGTACGACACACATTGCTAAGTAGGGAAGAAGGATCTGTCCTTCTGGCGAGTACATCCTCTGTCCCGTGGTTGGATCTAAGGCCACCTAGTTTCTTATACAGTTGGTAACTGTCTAGCAAATAGAATTGTATACTGACATTGAGGATCAGTGAAGAAGGGGCTCTCCTCCCCCGCAAAGATCACAGGGGTGTCACTCGGTGATCAGCCAAACACAGAATCTACTTTTGCTCCCCATCATGGGACAGAGAGCATCCGTGTTATCACCTATGTTTCAACTTCTCCTCCAGAAAGCTGATGGCCAATTGCTAACATGCAATGGAGAAGGAGATGATAAAATGGCAACCATATAAATCCCATGTGGCTTGCCTATTCCCTAACGGTGAAAAATGCAAGTAAAAACTTGAACTTGGCCCAGATACTTATACTCAGAAACAAGAAGTTAAGTCTTAATTTCCCAAATAAAACATGTTGCTATTTAAAATCAGGAGGTTTATTTAAAGGGGGTGGGGAGGTATCTCAACACAGACACATACCCCAAATCAGAAAGCAAAAAACACAATTAAAAAATAAATGCAGGGCCCTCTTTGGTGGTGCAGTGGGTTAAGCAAAGCGCTATGAAGCAAATTGTAGCATGAGTTTGATCCCTGCTGCCGGCGGGGAGGTGAGCCACATGGCACAGCAGACCTCTCCTGCCTCGCCCGCTGCTCCCCTCAACAGTGTATTCCAGTTAATCTGCCTGTTCTGTTCCCCACTCTGTCTCTGGTGGATCCTCTCACCCCCATAACTGTGGCCTGTACCCCAGTTATTGTATGTACAAATAAATAAATATTTAAAAAATATATAAAAAATTTTAAAAATTCAAGTTTCTGACAAAGTACTATCCCTAGTATTTTTTTAAGCAGCTCCAGCCTATAATCCAAATAGAAGTATTCTATGTGTTAACAGTATGGAAGCGCACCGTTATAGGCAAACATGAATATTAAAACAATTAGACATGCAAATATGTTCATGGTTAGTTAAGTCCCTAACTCTTCACCATAATTAATTACAAAGATCAGTTCAATTGTTTATATTTTCTTTGCCTCATCTCAAATCATAACATGGGAAATGAAGATATCAGAGATTCTTAAGCTATTTAATTTGTGAGTTTCCTCATGTGCAATATGCAATGTGAGTATTATTAAAATAACCAGCATTGCTAACGACTAAATGGCAAACATTAGCCCGTCTTGCCTTTTATGTGACCGTTCCTTTTCTAAAATGTTTCCTATGTGAATCCTAATGATGAGTAAAAGCAAGAATGCTTTTCTTGATGAGAAAGATTTTAGCTAGCTACAGCTATGTTAATAAATGTCATGAGTGATCCTAATATTACATGTGCTGACAGTGGAGTGACCTTCCCTGATGGAAAGGTGGGTGGGGCTTATGAAAGTGTTCACAAAGCTGCTGATAGGAGGCATGCAGAAGGCAAGGCAGATCAAAACCTGGCTGTATGAAGAAGTCCTGTCTAAGTCAAAATGAGTAAGTCAGTCATCTTGGAAAAGATACCCCAAATGCATAAACACAGGCTCCAAAGTTGAGGCATTTTGAAATACTCATGGATCCCACGCTGTGGTCCTGAAAGCTTCTTCAACACTCATTCAAGACATACCCACTCCCCACCCCCACTCTTGGCCAATGGGTTGATGCTGGAGCTCTCTGCACTGGGTCCCACCCTCTTGGTGTTGCCAAATGTCCCAAGTTTTGCAAGAGCTTTGCTATTCCCCACCCCCTTTCTGCTAATTTAATTATATGCTTACATTACTGTCATGCCAGTGAAAATGCATTTTCCAAAAGTAGGGAAGGAGCCACAGTTTGGCACCTTGCAGACCCCTAGGGTGCCCCACATACATTATTTTTGGTTTTAGACAACCAGGAGGCTGCCCGTCCTTTGCCGCTCTCTGCAGTGCTCCCATTTCCAATCCTCCACGGGAGCGTTCCTCAGTGACCACGTTTTAACACTATTAGTGCCAGAGGGAAGAAAACTGTAAATCGTTCTTTTTCTCAAGAGTATGAAACTGTAAATCATTCTTTTCCTCAAGAGTGTGAAACTGAGACCCCAACCAGCAGGCAGGATAAGTGACAGCCACAGATGGTGAATGTCAAAACCCAGGTGAAGAGGAGCTGGCCGTCTGGAAGAAGCAGCAGCTCTAGGGGAGGAAAACAGTAAGATGCACAGAGAGACGCACTAACGTTTTGGAGTCACGCACCCAAGCCAGAGACAGACAGATGGGGCAGGGATCAGTGGAATTGCCCGAAGAGCTCACACCCCAGCCTTCTCCAGACAGAGGTCCTCTTCGTTTTTTTTTTTTTTTTAAAGATTTATTTATTAATGCATACAAGCACTGGGGTACAGGCCAGAGGTGTGGGGGTGGTGAGAGAATCCACGAGACACAGCAGGATGCAGAACAGGCAGGTGGACAGAAACACACTGCTGAGGGGAGCAGCAGGCAAGGCAGGAGAGGTCTGCTGCGCCATGTGGGTCTCCTCCCTGGCCAGCGGCAGGGATCGAACTCGTGCTGCAATGGCTGCGGTTTGCTTCATAGTGCATTGCTTAACCCACTGCACCACCAGGGCGGGCCCCAGAGGTCCTCTTTGTAAAAGTAACGCTGGGAACTTTATTTTCCTATCAACTGCACAAAACCCCCCAAAAAGACCCAGCTCAAATGCCAAGTCATTAATATCCCTCTCGATTCCCATGACTCATGAATTCAAAGCATTTCATCCTACTACTTAGTCACTTTCCGCTTCCTATTCCAATTGTTTTTTCCTACCCTGTCGGAATGTGCTCCCCTTGAAGGCAGGGGCCATTTGATCCATTTTGGGTGCCCTCAGCAGTGGTCAATACTGTCACAGCACAAGAAGTACCTGATAAATATTTAATGACTATTTCTGGTTAAGTTGAGGATATATTAAATTCCCAATGGGTATTATCAATTTATCTCTTAAGCAAGGCAATGTAAATAGTATATAATAGAGATTATGAGTTTTTGAGAAAAATGAACATCTCACTACTTCCAGTATTGTTTTTCTAAGCATGATGCAGCAATTTATGCATATAATTGCATCTCAGGTAGAAGCAGGACATTAATGTTAATATATGCACAGCTGAGGGATCAGCTTAAAAGAATCAGAAGACAAGTTCTCCCTTGAGAGCTAAGAGGGCACATTTGTTGGTTGATTCAGGGACCTCAAAAGAGGCCTATTTCCCTGGCCATGGAAATATGTTTTACCTTTGAAAAGCAAACTTATTAACATATAAATTGAATGTGTTTTTAAAAGAAAGTTAAAACAATTCCAAATATTAAGCCAATGAAGTTGACTGATGGAAGAGAAGCTATCTTAGAATATTAGAAGTTGTAGTTGGGAACCTAAGTGCTTTTATCCACCAAGGAAAAGTAGCTTCAAATTTGGGTCATCATCAGAACATTTTCACTCTAAATTTAAAAAATCTAAAAAGTCTCTCTGTCTCACTTTCCAAACTGGAAATACATTAATCTCAGACAAGATGACATTTAAGTTGTTATTCACAAAATAGAAGACACTGATGAAAGCCCAAACATGGGGTTGTAAGTACAGAAATATAAAAATATTTCCTTAAGACGTATGTGTCAGAGTTCTACAGAAAGTTTCCTCTACTCCCAATACAAAGAGCAAATGGTGACCCTGCAGGTCCTCTTGGTAAAGATCTGGGTCCATTGATTAATGCCAAAAGTCACGCTTACACACAACTAAATTCCAAAGGACTGAGGGTATTTCAAGAACACAAAACCAAATATAGCTAAGAATTAAGAGTTACCAATCTGGGTAACAGAGATCATTATTAATTCCAAAAATAACTGCTTCCTGTTCTTTTCAGTCTTTTAACTTTTGAAATGAATTTTAAGCTAATTCTTAAGGTTATTTCTTTTGGGGGAAGGAAATAACATTAACAAAACAGTATTGTATTTGCTTTTCCAATGGGGGGACAGACGTGCAGGTCAAAATAGGCAGAAGGCAGTGCTCAGGCTATGGCTAGTGTATGAATAGCTAGTGAATAGCTAGTGTACCCCCTGGCAATAAAGGTGAGGGGGTGACTGCTCCAGGAGGCTACTCAGCCAAGAGAAGCAGTTGTCAGGAGGTTCAGTAAAATGGTATGTTAATCATGTAAGTCAGAAGTCAATCAGTCAACAACATGTGATGCTTTTGTTCATTTAAATCAATGTATAGCTCTGTCAAGGGGGTGCACAACACATCTGCACGAGGGGTTTGCTGGAAATAACCAGACTCTGAAGAAGGTCAGAGAGAGAACTGGCTTTCCAGGTGTCTCCAGGAACAAGAGGAACACAATTTGATAAACGGTTGGAGTCATAAGTATCTAGGGTGTTCGTTATCCTAGTCTTCCTACTTTTACATAGAATGGAAAAGTGGAATTAAAAATAATTAAGAGCTAAAAAAAAAAATCTAATCCAGCGGAACCACTTAGTTTTCTAAACTTGCACTGGAAGTGAAAAAGCCAACACAAAACCAACCGTGACCCTCACAGCAGCTGCACGAATGCAGCATGCACGGACAGCTACACGAACAAAGGACAAACTACCGCAAAATGCTTTGAGGCGGATAAAATCAGAGGCATGAAAATATCCTGGGATATCTTCATTTCCTAAAAGCTTTCACATACCAGTTTCTTTTTCGAAGAACACACCCAAAAGAGTATAAATATGTAATTGAAGGTTCTGTAGGTGCTGGGATAATTGCTACTGTTTTATGTGTGGCACTGCACGCAGTCCTCTAAGGTGAGATGAAACAGACAAACTAGAACACAGCAACTATGGCAGGAGCCATTTCAAGCACACAGGCAGGGTATTAATTATAAGCTTTAAACAATTCCATTTCAGCATCAAAAAATAATGCAAAGTCTGCCTTAGACATATTTCTTTCTGAATTAAAATAAACTTTCTCTTGTGAAATCCTCTGAAATAGAGAAACGTCCCCTCGTGAGCTGCTTCCAACACTATCTCAGTAGTGAGAGATATTGGGGGCCGAATATCTAATCTAATTGAGCAAGAGAACTGGAAATCGCAAACATTCTCTGCTTACAATTTAATGAGGTGCTGAGAGGCCGAACACATCTGATGAAACCTCAGTGCAAGAAGGAGCTGAGCGCTGTCACGGAGACAGAAGATGGCCCCACGGACAAACCAGGATGGAAAACAGTGCAGGGCACTGGCCCATTTCTCAGTAATCTGGCTCCAGCTTGTTTCTGACACAGCACAGGAATATATTGCTATGCACATACATGCATGCTCAGGGCTGGCAAATGTTACCAGCTTAAGTCACTCTTGTGCTGGAAGCTTAAGTCACTCTTCTGCCACATCGCCAACAGATGTGGGCATGGGTGGCTCAGACGGTGGTTCTCTCCCAACTGTAGCTAATTTTCTTATTTTTCAAATATCTAAATGACAATTTGTCAATGTATGCCTAAACAAAGCTTACAGATCTATGGAAATTTTAAGATCTAAAGCGTCAATGGTAAGAATCCCTAGCACTACTGCAAATCTGTAATAATTGTGTCTATACATTTAGGAAGAGCAGGATAGTAACAAGACAAATGTTAAATCAAAGGTTGACTTGATTAAATTATCACTGTGTGCAATTTGCAGCATGGGGACTGTAGTCAGTAACGAGGTGGCGCAAATTTGGAGGTTGCTGGGAGGACAGACACTGAGATGATCATTTTGCAATGTGGAATAATTAGGTGGTACACCTGAAACTAAAAAATATTGTATGTCAGTTATACTTCAATTAAAAGAATGTAAGAAGAGAGTTCATAGCGGCCTCATCGCTCGACTCTAAATTCTACGGTTTGTGCAAGCAATTCTTATAAACATACAAACCATTAACACATAAAATTATCTGCCCTCACAGAGAACTCTATTCATAAACTGTTTTACTTTTATCTTTCTAATGCCAAAACCACAAAGTATGCATGCTTGTAGTTTGTGGGGCCTCTTTAATTTCCCACAGGTGGATGGCACACATACCAAAATAATTTAAAGGTCAAGTATATACAGCTTGAATGACCAGAGCAAGACCTCAGAGTTGATGAGATTAAAAAAGATCACATGCTGTGTTTTAATTTAAGTTGAATTTCGGACATCTACAATATGAACACAAAAAGAAATCTTGTTTAGTTATATATTTTAGTGTAGGGAGTTGGACAAAAAAAATGTTTTTAATCTATGGAAAATAATAGAAGACTCCTTAAGCAAACTAAAACGGGGGCCTCCCCTGGCAGTGCAATGGGTTAAGCAATGCACTATGAAGCAAACCGCAGCCACTGCAGCGTGAGTTTGATCCCTGCTGCCAGCCAGGGAGGGGACCCACATGGTGCAGCAGACCTCTCCTGCTGTGCCCGCTGCTCCCCTCAGCAGTGTATTTCAGTCGATCTGCCTGTTTTGCTCCCAATTCTGTCTCTGGTGAATCCTCTCACCCCCCCACACCTCTGGTCTGTACCCCAGTTCTTGACTGCATAAATAAATAAATCTTTAAAAAAAGAAAGCTAAAAATTGAAAATGCCATATGATCCAGAAATACTGCTCTTAGGTATAGACCTGCAGAATGAGAAGACACTGATTTCAAAAGATAGACACTCTTCTATACTCACAGCGGCATTACTCAAAATAACCAAGAGTGGAATCAACCTACAGGCCATCCATGACTGGATATATTGTAGTATGTATCTTTGGTGGGATACTACTCAGCTATGAAAAAGATTAAATCTTGTCTTTTGACATGGATGGAACGTGAGATGATCTGCTAAGTGAAATAAGTCAGAAAATAAAAGACCATTATCTGGTGCTTTCTCTCAACTGTGGAACGTAAATAACCAAAACAAACCAGTTGGAAAAACACAACAAAAATGTGTATGACTGTAAAAGTTATAATGGTTACGAGAGTGCAGGGGTTGGGAAGAAATGGAGGGTCAATTTGGTTGTATGATGACATGAAAACCGGTGGCGGGCAAGTGAAGCTTACACAGCTCTCAGAACGAGAAACTGTACTCCAGAAATGGTATAGTTTTATAAGTGAAAAGCAAACCAATAAAATCTGATTTAAAAAGGAAAAAGGCTTTGTTCAACTCATCTAACAGGCACTGGTTTTAATTTTGTCCTGGCACTGGTATGCTTTATTTGGTGATCCTATTAATTTCCAGACCAAACAACTGTTTATTTAGAGCAGAGAAGGTTAAAGAAACAGAGAACAGTTGTCAGCAGTGGGCGAGAAAACACTTAGGAAAGGGAGACTATAACCATAATCTCCCACATGAGATTATAAACAAAGCCACATTCACCTGTCTCACTTTCCCAGCTGGAAGTCTGCCCACTCTTGAGGCTTACCCCAGTCATAACTTACCCCAGAGACTGGTCCCCAGCACCAGCGAGCGCAGCCACCTGCACTAAACCCCTAATTCACAAGGGCTGCTGTGCACACAAGGGACAGAGGTGGCACTGCCTGAGCTCAAAGCTTTCTCCTTAAAGAGAAAGGACCATGCTGAACATACAGATTTCTAGTTAACGACAACATTTTGTAATAGGGTGGTCCACAGGAGAAGGAGAGGTTCCAGGTTCCCTGCCCCACCCAAGGAAGGGTGGTGCTGTGCTGGGAGGAGGGGAAACTGGAGAGGAGAGAGGAAAGGAGAAGGATGAGGAGTGAGGAAGAGACCTGGAGGAGGCACACAGAGCAGAGAGACATGTGAAGAAGCTGCACTTGCTTCTTGGTCCTTTAGGGTAAATGGAAAAGCGATCAAGTTTTTCCACCCTCCCAACATTGGTGTGATGATGGACATCTGCGGTCCTGCACACGTGCCTAAGTGGGCATGCGCAAGTGAGTGCACCTGCGATGAGACACAGGGCATATAAGGGCAGCGTCACGAGGATGCCAGCGGAAGGGAGAGCAGAGAGAGAGAGGAGAGAGAGAAAGGCAGAAGAAGCAGTGGTAGGGCCTCCCTGGTGGTGCAGTGGGTTAAGCAACGCACTATGAAGCAAACCGCAACCACTGCAGCACGAGTTCGATCCCTGCTGCCGGCCAGAGAGGGG
>JAGFMF010011629.1:10825538-10872092 GCA_019455555.1 Galemys pyrenaicus
CGCTCTGTCTGTGGTGAATCCTCTCACCCCCCCACACCTCTGGCCTGTACCCCAGTGCTTGTATGCATAAATAAATAAATCTTTAAAAAAAAAAAAGAAGCAGTGGTAGCAGCAGAGGCATGAAAGGCTAGAGAGCCGAGGGTGAAGATGTGCTGGGGGCTAGGAGGCCTGCCAGCCTCCTGGCCCCCCGGCCCCCCACCCTGCAGTGTACCTGGTTGCCTCTAATATAATGATGCAATAAAAGCCTGAAAAAGCCACTGAGGGCTCCAGGGCTCTATGTTGACCCATTTGCTCGGATCATAGAGAACTTGCTCTGTGCCCTTGCTGGCATGACAGTCCCGGACTGCTTGAAACACACATGGGTGAGAGAGCCACAGGGAGGTTAACAATGCAGCATTTCTCTTGATTGTGATTTTGTTCTTTTCCTCCCAGACTCATCTGGCTGTTTCTGCCCCTTTCCTATGGGTTCCTACCAGAAGGTTACTTAGACTTGTGGCAGGCTTTTGGGTCTCAGTGGCTGTGGTTGAGCATTTATCCATGAGTGGAGGGGCGACTTCAGGTGCTTGATTTGGAAACTAGATTCTTTGTCTTTTCTTCGTTACACACTAATTGTATTAAAGTTCCTTTCCATGAAAGGTCCTACACACTGGAGTACGTTTTGTCTTGATGCAGTGGTTGGCAGAACCTATTTAGAGCAAGTTTGGGGGTTCTGGGGTGCCCCTCTCCCTGTCCTGTAACAATTTGACTTTTACAGCACACACCTGTGTGCTCTTGGCATGCAGGGAAGACTTGATCTGATTGGCTGCCGTGTCTTATGCTTAACCTTCGGTTGCTTAAGAGTATTCCTGGATTGCTCAGGTGTCAAACAGTAAAGGCTAGATTTGAAGGGGGCTCTTCTGGCCACTGAAGCCTATGTCACTCCCCACACTGCACGACAGCTTTACAACAGCCTGGATACGACAACATCTTGAGGTGTTCCATGTGCTCCTTCTACAGTGAGGTGAGCCCTTTTCACACTAACATCTTGAGATGTGAATTCCCTGCCCTCCTCTTCCCCAACCCACCCTACCCTACGATCCAGGCTAATTTTTCTAAGGGCCGCTTTAAGTGTTCCTTGACCAAAAAACACTCATGCTAACAACTAATCCTACAGCTGAAATCCAAAATTAGATCCCAAATCCCCAGATTTTTCAGTCAAGACCCTCTGCTTTACAACTTCACGCTCTTTCAGTTTCCTAGTTCTCAACTTACCTAACAGCAATTAGTAAACTGTTAATGAGCCAAGAACAGTGTCTCACCACTCAGCAATATGTGGCCAAAAGTCCTGAACAGTACTCAATACTTGTTATACTTGCCTCAATTAAATGTGGGAAGATAGGACTATACTAAGAATTGAAATACTCTTCCAAATTTCTCTTCTCCTATTCCCAAGTCTTTAGTTGAAATAAAATGATCTCTTTTTTTTAAAAAAAATCTCACGTCACTCAAAAGAAAGAGGACAATAAAATCTATAAATTGTAATTTTAGTTCATAGGGGAACATTATCCTAGTTTTGTTCTTTTTGTTCTTATGAGACTCCTGGTTCTTTTAGTCAGTGTTTGGGAACTATAATAGTTCATTAAGGTAAGTGGCCACTTTAGGCTGTTAAATGATGAATAATTTATATAGCTATTTTCAAGTTTCTATGATGCACTTTATGCACTGAGTATAGAACAGAAGAAAGGAATTTTTCCCTATTAAACAATGACAGAGGAAAATAGTAATTGAGGGGGATCAGCGTGGTTACATAAAGTCTCGACCAGACTACAGGATCTGCTTCCAAGGGATCAATTCACAGGCCCAGCGAGCTAATCCTGGCTGCCGGCGGGAGGTGTCAGGTAGGTCCTTACCACAAGCTCACCTCCATGGTGCTGCCTGAGCAATCTCGTGCCAGAGCAGCTGGCTTTCCCCACAGCCAGTGATCCAAAATTAAGCAAGACAGGAGCCGTGTATCTTTTATGAACTAGTCTCCAAAGTCCTACACCATCATCTCTGTAATGTTCTATTGGTTGTGCATGTCCGCCACATACAGTGTAGGAGGAGAGAAAGCACTGGAGCCATCTTGGAGGCTGACGACCATACAACAGTATACTGATAGCACTTCTTTCTCACAATTCTGTGGGTTGACTGGGCAATTCTTCTTCACAGGTGTTCAGCTCAAGTACTTTAAAAAAGGCTACAAGGTCCGACCTGGCCTTGCAGACGTGGCTGGTACTTGGTGTTGGAAGATGACTGAGAGCTTGGGTAGGGCTATCACCTGAGAACCCCATTCTCTTCCAAGAGGGCTTCTCCACAGCTGCTCGAGCTTTCTCATTGCACGGGAGTCTAAGAGTGGTCTGACCTTTCATACTACCTTTTCAGAGTCAAAGGAGAATCTTCCGGGTCTCCTTAAGCGTTGTCCTACAAGAGGACCAGTGTCAATTCCACTCCATTCTACTGATGAAAGCAAGTCTCAGGTCCCACCTCAGTGTGTAACTGTGGAGCACCTAATTCATTCACTGCCTAAGATGGACCATTACCACAGGGTCACAAAAGGAGCCATCTAGAGATTTGGTTTGGTTCCTGTTTTCATGAAGTGTACCTCGTGTCACCTAGTATCTTTAACTGAATATTTAAAGTTATGCTCATGTTTATCACTCTGCTACTGAGTGGAGCACATTACACTAACATCTCAACTGGGTAAAAAATAAACTGAGGACAAATCTGGACTTTGGGCTGACACCCGCCCCACCCCCAACTCTAACCTAAATATCACTTTACAAATCTTTCAGTGGAAAGAAAGAATCTCTGAAAAAGGAGGCCACAACTCCATTCAGAGGAGGCATTTTCAGTGATGACAGGGATACAATGACCCTCCTGCTTGCGTCAGTCCCAAACCACACACGAGCCAGGAGCAGCTAACAGGTACCTGGGTCAGAGCTAAGTGTCAGAGCAGTGTATGGTGAATGATCCCCAGAAATCCTCAAGGACACCTCAAGTGTGTAATCCCAAGAGTCACAGTACATCCCAGAGTCAGCTGGAACGCCATCACAAGTGACCGTAGACCGGGTGGTTTAAATAACAAAGCTATTTCAATAACACAGTTCTGGAAACTGAAAGTCAGAGATCAGCATGGTCAACTTGTGGGGACAGTGCCCTTCCTGGCCTGAAGACAGCCACTTTCTCTCCGTTACCTCACACCACCTGTGTGTGGGGGTGAGGGAGAAAACTCCTGCAAGTCTCTGGTGTCTGCTCTCAAAAGGACACTAATCTTATCACACTCATGGCCCCACACTCATGACGTCATTTCATCCTAATTACCTCCCCAAGGTCCCCGCCAAATATCATTACATTGGGGGTTTTGGGACTCAACATATGAATGTATGGGTGGGGAGGGACTAGAAGTAAACATTCAGTCCATAGCATTCTAAATACATATTTTGTGAAGACAATAAAGAGAATCTGCAAATGATGTTGAGTTGGCTAATAAAAACAGAAAAAGAAAAAAGATAAGCATTTGATGATTGGGCAGAAGCAAACTACTGTCAATAGAGGAGAGGAGGGGATATATGGGCACCAAGAATGTAAGGGTTTGGGATAAAATGCAGACAAGCATATGCTCAATTTAAGCCATAATTTCCAAACTGCCTTCCCAAGGTTTACAGGGGCTTATCACTAGAGTAACAAAGATGACTTGATTTTTATGTTTTCTCCCTAATTTTACTCTTGATCAGTATAGAACCAAAGGAGGCAGGGGGCAAAAACAACAATATTCACACTAACAATGAAACAACCAAGAGTAGGGGATACGAATAAAGAGAAACATGGAAACATGGAATGATAGGGTACTAGTATTTGACACATCTTATTAAGCAAAGAACCATCTACTGTGTTGTGTAACTTCTAGAGGCAATGCTGCTTTGGGAAAACAAACTGAACTAGTGAAAGGTCAAAATGAGGTCACGATCATGAGTTCACAGTTAGTTTTGTTCTGTCCTAGGCTGCGGACCGCTCACAGCTGTCTCTGACTCAGCCAGCAGTCTCTAGAACATCTGTTTCAGTCACAAGAGGGACTGAGTGAGCACATAAAGAAAAAAGTGATTCACCACTACTGGGAGAAAAATAATCAGTAAATGAGTAACATTATAAATGGGAACAACAGTAATGGTTTCTCTATATTGCTTTTTAAAAAAGGAATTTACACAAGGATGGAAGCCAGAATATAGTGGATAAACACCATCAGGGTACTCAGCAAAAATAAATTTATGATATATTTATTAATGAAAGGTCAACCTAGAATTCTATAACTAAGCTGCTTGGTTAAGAATAAGCACTTCTGTAAGTAACTAGTTAGGATGATAGTTATCCAAAAAAAAGAGGAATGAAAATAAATGATACAGGAGTAAAGATGCTTTGGTGAAAGGGTAGTTTGTAAACAATCATGATAAAGATAAGACAACTGTGAGACTAATGGCACTAGTTTAGACTGTGATATTACAACTTTGAAAATACTAAAATATTTCTTAAAACATCCGTGAGAAGGGAGAGGAAATTGTACTATTTCCTTGGCTTTGCTAGCAGGGAATCAGTCAAGAGCTATCTAAAATAAAAACATGGAGTAAAAAAACAGAAAGTCAACTGTACACGCAAAAGCTATTCATTATTTAGAACTATAAAAGAAAAATACCACAATACCTACAAAATGAAAAGGACCAAGAAGACCCTAAAAAAGGGGGGGGGGGGGGTTGCTCAAGATGCACCATTCAAAAGACAATGCCAAACACTGTTTGGAAGTTCTGCATGGACAACCTCCACCCTCCCAGATCTTCCCCAAAGCCAGTTAAAGTCGCTGAGCTCTGAGCATCCTTTCAACTACCAACTCTCCAGCCTTAAATCTTTTCTAGACTAATGTGTGGCTCGGTCAACAAGAGCCACCCTCCCCCCACACCCTGCCAGACTACACACCTACAAGGCCATGACAGGCCCGTCCCAGTACCGAGTCCTGTGTTATGGTGAGCGGCCAAAGGCAGAAGTGTGACCCAAAGCAGGGCCACCCAGAATCCCTCCCTGGAATTACAAAGCACTGTGGCAGAACAAAGCTGGAATGCCACACTGGGAACAACACATTTCTAGAGCCACTGGCAGCCATCTTCCTGGACCTTCTAGAGGACCTTCTAGATCTGGCAGAAGAAACATGAGGAGAACACAGAGGGTAAGCAGAAAACAAGATAGCCCAACAGAGAGAGCCCAGGCAACACCAGGTCTCACTGCTTATGTGTGAGGGCCCAGTTTCCAGATGCCTTTTTAAAAAAAATCTTTAAGCGACTTTCAACCTAAGATCCTACCCCTTTGTGGAAGAAAATATTCTCCGTGTATAAGTTTTGTGAGTTTCTGTCACCTGGCAACACAAACTGCCTAAATAACCCACCCTGTTTCCCTGTCTTGTTTTACTTTCTTCCTTCTCCTTCCCAGCACTCAGTCAATCCTCCCCGGGATCTCATTTCGCCTTACATGTTATACATACACACGGGCTTGCTTTTCTTAAGCTGGACATCTACCATACCCACATTTAACTCCCGTTTCCTCTGAGTAAGCTCATTCCCTTTAAAAACGAAAGACACTACAAAATGCAAAGTCCCCCTTGCCCTGGCATGGGCCCAAGCTCTCTGCCTTCAGGTCTTCCATCAGAGAGCCTGTCCACGTTTATCTCCCTGCAACTACTGCCTACAGGTGGGTTTCTTCCTGAGCTGGCACACTGACAGTGCCAACCCAAAGACCAACAACCAGCTTTTATTTGCCAGATGAGAAGACTGTTCGTTACAAAGCAATGTCCGCTACTTAGAAACGGGTTAAAGAGAGTGCTGGGAGTCCCAGCAGAAAAATCTGCAGGTGTCTTCCAGAGCCTGCGGGTGGCAGGGGAAAAGATTCTCTGACTCTACACGGTACAGTCTTCTGACTGCCTTGTTTTTGACTACGCTTTTTATAATCGTGTGAAGGGTTCGATGATTCTAGAAACCAGACAGATAGCAAAGGAAATACTTCCTGATCAAGCACAGCTGATCAGAAGATTCCGCAGCCATGTAAATGAGATGTGTTGGAGAAAGAATTTAAACCTCTCTCTCTCCAATTCAGACTTGGACTAGTTTTATGATTTTAGCTTGTTGAATGGTGTACTTCCCCCACGTTCTGCACTGTATCTGCCTTGTCACCATTTCCATCCAATAAGCAATGAAGCCAGACTGGCTTTCAGTGTGTAACACCTCTGAGTTCTGGTGCTGGGTCTCTGTTCACTGCTCCTTCTCCACTAATGGCGCTCAAATTACAGTAGCCACGTGTCCTGTGCTCAGCAGCCACATGTGGTCAGTGGCCACTGGAGTGGCCAGAGAGGGAGTAAAGGTTCCAACAGGGTAGGCCCCTTGGGAACTGACAAACTAGCTTGATACGGGGTCACAGTGACAAAGCAAGAAGGTGACTTTCTGAAATGGATGTCTATTGTCCCTCTTCAGTAAGTAATAAAATAAATACCTTTGATGACTTCCTGCTATTAGAGAATGAACCCCAAATTCATTAAGAGGACTCAGCGAGCCTGAAGTGCTGGTGTTTTCTCCTTCTTCTGGGTGACACTTGTCTAACCCACCTTGAGACTCTGACCTGGATGCGTCATCCTGTAAGACCTCCGTGGGTGGTAAAATGAGACAACAGATAATGCCAAAATTTGAAGGATTTTTACTCTCTTCCTCTCCCACCCACAGCCACTAACAATCTGGCAAAGTCTGGGCCTGGGAAAATCCCTTAGCTTAGCGACAAACAACAGAGAGAAACAGAAAGTGAAGCTGCACAGGCCTCGTGGGGAGCTTTGGGGGACTGGGGAGAAGGGCTGCTCTTGGGGTCAGAGGGAACATTTATAGGGTCATCAGATAAATGTAAAAACATCTGATTCTATATAAGTGATGCTAAGGGAGGAAAACTTAAAGGCAAACTAAGATACACAGATTAGCCATTCAGTAGGAAGGATGATGTGGGCATGTCATTGAATCTGAGTTGTAGCCTTTTTCCAAAGAACTGCATTGAACACTCAGAATGCATAATCTGTACACACACCCAGAGACGTGAAATCATCCAAAAACCTGCAAGTATGCAGGCACACGGGCCCAATTTACTGAAAGTGTAACTCATCTACAAATTGTACTACAAGGATTTTTTGGTAAAATGTGAACAATTCTCCTAAAGTGTCTACTTTAGAAATGTCATATCTGGACCAAAGTGAATTTATCAGTCCCTGTTTAATAAATAAGCAAGCAGGATGTTTTTAGAGAGAGATATAAAGGGTTTAACCATGAGTGATTTCTCTTTCTA
Source organism: Galemys pyrenaicus (assembly GCA_019455555.1). Lineage (NCBI taxonomy): Eukaryota > Metazoa > Chordata > Mammalia > Eulipotyphla > Talpidae > Galemys > Galemys pyrenaicus. Next base: position 10,832,913 of record JAGFMF010011629.1, read on the forward strand.
TATTCATACTCCTTCAGGATAAAATGATACATAAGATATAATAAAATACATTGCTTGATAGATTATATTGTGACAATGTAAATACTTTTTCCTCAAAATACATTTAAGAGGCTGACCTTCCTAAATATACATGAATGTATGTATTTTTATATTGCATGTAACCATACATATGTAACATTAAATATACATTTATAAAGATACATATATAGCTCATTAAACAATTATTTTGGATCCAAAAAGGCTAAAAGAAATTTCCCAGTAAATGACAGATTTAAAAATTTAAAAGAAATTTTCTAATAAAAAATATTGCCAGGTTATCTGCTGTTGATATAGAAGGTAAGAAGTTTTGTTTTCCACAAGCCATACAACAAATTCCTTTAAACACATTTAAAACTCAAATAGTCACATATCCTAGAATAGATAATTGTCTAGAAAGTGAGAGATGAGATGCCCAGGGTTCTTCTAAATTGAATTAATAAGAAAGATACATCCTATACATCAATATCAAGGACACCAGGAAGGACCAAGCAAAGAATGAAGATCTCCATGATGGAGAGGGATGATTTACAAAACATAAGGTTTCGATGCAATGTGCAATGTAGTGTTTACAGTAAGCTATTTTATTTACAAGAAAAAGAAGGAAGATCCAATCAGAAACCATAAAAAATGTTTATCAATAGATTTCTGAGGATGACTTCATAGAGTTTCAATGTTTTAACCATATAAATGTTTTGCATTTTCAAATGAAAAAATCTATAAAGGAGGCCCAAATGAAAGCAGTACAAACAGAAATAAGTGAACTCAAATATATCAAACTGGTAACATAAATAAACTCACTTCTAGCCACTTTTAGATATAACACATTGACTACACAGCCAGACTGAAATAAAATCTAAAGCTAAAAGAAGTGTCAAGACATCTGAGGCTTTATTCAGGATGACATTGCTGCTGCTCTAGATCATAGTTTTTAAAAACATCCAGGCTGGTACAGAGGCGAGCAAGTATATATAGTAAAGGCATGCACGATAACTCACTAGGAGCCAAGATTTTTCACATCAAGTGATAAAAAATATATCAAAACGTAAGAAGGTAAAAATAAACGCATGGGCTCCAACAGGAAGCCGCCAGCGCGCCCTACCTCCTGGCAGTACTGCAAGATGCCCTCCTTGGTGCCGATGCACGTCTTGGTCCCGGACGGGTCCGACTCCCACTTCCCGTTCTGCACGTTCATGTGCATGTTCAGTTTGCCGCAGAACATGGCCACCTGCGGCTCGGCGAGCAGGCCGGCGTTGCCGTCGGTGGGCACCTGAAAGAGAAAGATCAGAGATGGAACCCACAGCTCTGGAGCAGAGGTTAGGGGAGGGGAAAGGGGCCCCAGGGACACCTCGATCCCCAACCCCTGCTTTTTGAGCTTTACACAGTGCAACAGTGAGAGGAATTCACTGAGTGAAGCGTTGACACATTTTCCCGTAGCAGATTTTACCTACTGCAAGCTTCTGACAATAAAATAAAACATTTTTGATTTTATATATATATATACACATATCCTCCTGGAGGAATGTACACACTCAAAATAACCTCCTCTTACTCGCGCAAAGAATGAGGTTGTCGGGTAAATTAAAATTGTCAGGTTTTCCCATCCTGTCGCCATAAGTGTCAATGATAGACCCTTGTGGTCCTGCACCGTGTCTGATGATGGCAGGTACCTGGGTGAGACACGAGGCATATAAGGGCAGCATCACCCGGACACCACGAAGGGCAGTAAAAGCAGAGATGGGAGAGAAGCATAAGCAGTAGAAGCAGCAGAGAAGCGGTGACCAGGGAGCCCACACAGTGAAGATGTGCCTGGGGCTAGGAGCCTGCCAGCCTCCGGGCCCTGGGCCCCCCACCTGCTGTGTACCTGGTCACCTCTGATGCAGAAAGAGTAATGAAAGCCTGAAAAAGCCACCCAGGCCTCCAGGACTCCTCCTTTACCCGTCTGATCAGATCATAGAGAATTTGCCCCATGTCCCCTCCTGGCCACTACAGAGGTCAAGTCCAGTGATGACCAGGTCTGAGTGTGTGGCTTTTCGGGGTCACCTCCCAGGGCCGCGGGCCCTTGTGAGTGCGCATCGTTAGTTACCAAGTGACACTGTCCATTTCTGAACAGAAGATTCACCGAAAAACTTGTCACGTGTGGGCGAATGTACTACCTGCTTGTAGGGGACATGAGCATCGCTCAGGTTTTAGCGCCATTGGCCTCTGTGGCTCTCACCGATGGCCTTGAGTGCAGGAGGCGCTTGGGAGCGTGGGATCGGGGCATGAAGCCTGATGGTGGAAGCCTGGAGTATGTTGCGGGTGTGCGTGAACAGGCACACCTGAGCCTGGAGGCTGAGGCGCTAAGGGCAGCATCACGTAGGGATGGCTACGAGAGGACGAGCAACTACAGAGAGGCAGGACCACGAGACGACACCAGAGAGAGCCCAGACAGTAAAGATTCTCCTGGAGCTGGGAAGCTGCCGGCCTCCTGGGCCCCCAGCCTACTGCCTTGCCAGCCTGCGGACTTGACTCACTACAAATGGTGTAGAAAGTTCATTCACAGCCTGAAAAAGCCACCAAGGCCTCCAGGACTCCTTCACCTGTTTCTCAAATCGATAGGAAGTCTGCCTTGTGCTTTGCTGGCACGACACTGCTCAACCTCATTTTCACCAGAACATTCTCTGGTTATCACCCTCTCGGCTCTTAAGAGTAGCTGAAGGATGCTGGTGACCCACTTCTCCAACCTCACTGCAAGGAGCCGAGACAGTCTCATTTTGAGCCCAGCGAGCTCTCAATAGCTCGTAGCTATTACCAGTGCAGCAACAGATCATTTCACAAAAATAACTCTGAAAAGGGGACCTTCTTTACTTTCAAACCCTTCTGCACACAGGAATTACTTCCTATCAACATTTTCAAGAGGGAAAATGGAAGTTCTGGGCCAGGTGCCCTTCATAGGTTCTGCTATCTCAAAAAGAAAAAGTCAGCAGGAGGTGGAAACTAAACCCATGGATGTTAAAAGTGTTATTCAAAACCAAGGAATCAAAAGATACATCAAGCAAAATAACTCTGACCTTGTTTTGTTTTATTTTTGGATTTATTTATTTATGCTTACAAGAGCTGGGGTACAGGCCAGAGTCCAGGGAGGTGAGAGGATTCACCAGAGACAGAGTGGGGAGCAGAACAGGCAGACTGACTGAAGTACACTGCTGAGGGGAGCAGCGGGGAGGCAGGAGAGGTCTGCTGCGCCATGTGGGTCCCCTCCCTGGTCGGAGATGGAACTAGTACTACTGTGCTGGATGCTTCACAGTGCAGCGCTCAACATGCTGCGCCACCAGGGAGGCCAACTCCTCCTTTGTAAAGCTGCCCTGCTGAGGAAAGGCCTGTTCTCCAGCCACCCAGAAGTCATGGTGACGCAGCAGTGATGGCACCAAGAACTGAGTAGTTCCAGAGTAACTAGTACATCCCTAAAAACTGATCACAGGAAAACAAACCCAAATAAAACGCTCACTAACACTGTCCCAAAAGATTCCGCTAAAGGAACAGTCTTGGTCTTGTCCCATTTCTTCCCAGAGGAATGGAAAACCAGCTCAAACACCTGCCCCATCTTCCCATCTTTCTTGTCCAACTGAAAATTTATAGCCTTAAAAGAAAAAGAGAGAATCTTACATTGAACCCTACTGAGCGCTATTACAGATCTGAGTACAAAAGCTGTCGGTAAAATCTCTAAAAATATGTTTTAGGTACATTTTCTACCTTTCTAGTTCTAGTTTGTGAGGTGCCTTTAACAAGTTTGCCCTACATCACCAGATATAACACTAGCAGCTGGGCCAGTAGACTGGGGTTATTTTATTGCCATATTTTTGCACAAATATATACGCCAAAGACTGAATGGTAGTCATCTTTTTCACATCTCTTCAATGAAGACGGCCTTATTGTAGTTCTGGAAAATATCTTACCTATGATCTCTTCACTTTAACAATAGGAGTTTATGGGCCTCCCTGATGGCTCAGGGGTTAAGTCTCAGTGCTATCAAGCTACCACCAGCCATTATGGCCTGAGTTCGATCTCTTGGCATGGAGCTAACCCGCATGGCACAGCAGACCTCTCCTCTCTCACCCCTGCTCTCCTCAGCTGTATATTTCAGTAGATCTGCCTGTTCTGTGCCCCATTCTGTCTCTGGTGAGTCCTCTCAGCCCCCCACACCTCTGGCCTATACCCTGTTTTCATATGCATAGATAAATAAAAATAAATCCTTTAAAACACACACAATAGGAATTTAGGCCAGCTATATTGGCTTTAGTTGCTTCTGAGTTATCCACCAGGTGAGATCTAATATTAACTTTAAAAAATATTTTTATACTTAATCATTAACAGGCCCTGTTTCCTCAAATTTGATTCCTGAATAATCAGGACAAATTATTACACCAGAAATTATAAAACTGACTGTGGGTAGATATTTCTAACATTTGACATTACAATAACCTCTTCACAAATAAATACTTAAATTACAAAAACATGTTTCTTGGACAAAATTATTTTCCAAAGCAACACCAGGTGTGTACAAGGGAATCAGAGCAATTAGCTGGGAGATACAAATTGAACCAGAAGTTTTTCTATTCTTACCGAAGCCCACCTGCAAAGAATTCCACTTTTTAAATAACCTATCCCTGGCTCAGTTAATTAAAACAAGACAAACAACCCACAGGAGCCTCACCTGCATCAAATAACCCATTTGAGAGACAAAGCCTGCTTGCTAAGAACAGCCCACACTGATGTGCAGTCAGTAGAAAAATCACTGCCAGCCACTTTCCAGCTAATTTGCTTTGGAAAGTCCATTTTCACCTCAGTACACCCCCCACAAGGTGGTCGCGCAGGAAAGAAGACACCCAGGGCCCGGCAGGTTTGCTCAAACCCCCTTTTCTGAATGAAGTCAAAGAAATAGCTGAGCAAGTCACACCCAGGGCCCTCTCCAGAAGCTTGTAAGAGGGACACTCTTCCAACTGAAATCTCCAGGACCTAGTGGCCAGGGTCCAGGTTCACCCATCACCTCATCTTCAGATACTTGCAAAATAGATCGTGGCTGGACCGTAAGGCCAAGTAATCATGGAGACGGCTGGCTTTGATGAGTGGATGAACCTCATATTAGAGGATGCCGAAGCAAATAATTCTAAAACGATGTCAAGAAAACAACTGGTTGGCCTGGGTTAGCAGGAGGTGATACTACTCTGCAGCAAAGTATCTCCGACTAGAAATGAAGTGAGGCCCTGTTGAGAAGGTCACCCAGTTCACTCATTCCAGGTGTCCTTTGTAGAAATAGTTTGAAAACATCTATTTATATTGCTTTTGCTCACCCTGATGTTATTGCCAGATGACAATAACTGCTGTGGGGTTGCTTTGATTTAAAACATTTAGAAATAAAATGAAATTTAAAAGTATTTTTTTTGTCTTTAATAGAAAAAATATAAAGCCTTTTAACCACTTAAGTAGTTATTCCATTTTAATTTTGTTTTCATCTTCACATTAGCTAAGGTAACTGAAGGTGCCTTTGCAGAAGTCTGAGACAACCCCTAAAAGATAGGCACCGTGGTAGCACTGGCCATTCATTTCTAGGGGATTGGAGGTGACGATGATTCTTGTCAACTGAATGACTTTCCACTGACATCATAAGACGAGAGATGCTTTCCCCTGGGAAAAGCGGTGTTCAGTGACAATGAACAAAGTAACTGCTAAAACAATGGTGTATTGCTTCAAAAGCAAGAGGCTACTACCGCCACCAGGTCCTCAACTATGGAGGTCTGAATACTGCACCTACAAGCGCTGCAAATCTTTTCAAAACAATCCTGGGCTACCTGAGAAAAAAGGCGAGGGTCACATTCTAAGTGAAAAATGGACTCTGTAAATAAAATAGGAAAACGGCCCTCAAGCACTTCGGAGAAGTTCAAGTAAACAAGTAGAAATACAGATACTGAACGTGCGTCAGGCTGCGGAGACCAACCTAGAATGGCTGTTATCGATGCATGAAGCCCAACGTCTTGCACAAGGTCTGCTGTCTTTCAAGTTGGGTGTTCCCTCTCCCCAAAAAGTTTCTTTATTATCATCAAGGAGATCAGAATGCTTTAGAGAACAGGCCTGGCAGGATTCGCCCCCAGAGTCCCATCCAAAAGGGAACGGGAACAAGGCTCTCTCTGTTTCACGGGCTGAAACACTCCCCGGGCAAGCAGAGGGCACACATCCACAGCTGAGCTGCACTGGATTTCTGTACTTGCAAGGTTCACGGCTAATGAAAACCATCTGGTTCCTGCATGTAAACAGGCTTCTCACTGGATTGAATAGCTGGCCTCATACAGTGTAATATTTGGTGCTTTTTAATCTTACATTTCCTCTCATTGGATCCTTGTTTAATACCTTCTGAAAAACACATTGTGATAGGGTTTCTATTACATCTGTGTTTTCATGACATAGTTTCCCTTCACCTGAGTGTAATTCAATTAGACCCCACAAAAATGCCCTTAAATTTACTTTGAAAACACTCAGATTTTCCATTTTCAATGCAATGAACTGTTCTCTAGCATCACAATATAGGGAATTTGAGAACCCCTTGCAAGAGGGAATTAAGTGCATTATTTAGAGCTGACATAAACAAGTTTTCATTCTTCATAAGGAAAATCTGTAAGGTTTACCTTTCAATGCCAAAAACAAAATCACAAGCAGAACCAGAACATCTACAATTTCCCATTTTATCTCTAACAGAGAACTGACTGAAATTAAAATTAGAATCACAAAGCTGGAAGAATCTATAAATTCATGTGAGCTGACTCTGGGAAGGAAAAGGCTTTGATAAGGATTTGTCGGAGGCCACAGAATTAAGAAGAGGCAGCGATGAGGGTGGAACTCCATCAAGAGTTTTGGTGACGTGACCAGCTGACTCTCAAATTAAAACGTGAAATTGCAAATTTTCCAGGGTTTTGCCCCTGTGTGTGTGCACCTGTAATTGTGGTGAGAAAAAAATGGCGAAGTAGATCAAAATCCAGAAGATGGAGACGTGGTTATGAAACGACCCGCAGCTTCAAGTTACCTGAGCAAGAGTCATTTGTGCCGAGCACAAACATTCCCTGCTACCCCATTATTCCAGAGCTCTAGTTTCAGGTTATCAATGATTTGTCACAGAAGAGTGGAGGAGAGAAAAAGTCCCTTTCAGAGAACTAATCCACAGGTTTATTTCACTTCTTGTTGTTTGATGTTGTTTGGGAGGGTCTGTTGACCTGACGTCATCTTTAAAAATTCTTACATGGGGACCCACACAATGGTGGCTGCCCCAGAGGCCCCACTGTGAGACAAACCCAATCCCAACTCAGCCGGCACTTAAGACAAATACCTGTCAGAGACTTAACATACTCCAATCATTCCTCCAACTCAACTGTCAAAGACCCACATACACCAATCATAGTCCTCCAACTCGGTATGAGTTAGCTTACCTAGCAAATAGGAACCGCTAGTCTTATAAGGGAATTGCTGACTTCCCAGTCATCCATGCCCTCTTTCTAGCATTCTCTAAAATCCTTTCCTGCCTGAAATCCCTTAAAACATTGTTCCCTGCCAGCAAGGCATGGCCTCTCGTCCATGAATAGTCTTCCCTTGAATACAGAACGTTGAACACTTCACTAAACTGATTTTGCGTTTCATCATTTGACAGTAGAAAGTTTTCCATCCTGCTCAAAGGACATTCTAACACTGACCCAAAATTTCTTCCATTTCATAACAAGATTGGCAAAAATTCTTACTGCTAGTGCCCAGCTGGGTCTCAATAGAAATCTTTATTATTCAACACCCATGAAATGAATTATCAATATTTACAGAGGTCCAGGAAAGAGTGATGTCCACTCTTAGAAAACACTCAAATTTTCCATCCTCAATGGAAAGAACCATTCTCCAGACTCACAAACAATCTAGGAGATTGGACAGTGAGCCCCTTCATAAGGGGTAATAAGTAAATCACTTAAAACTTACCATAAACAAATTTTCATTCACCAAAGGAAAAAACTATCCAGAAGGTTTTCTTTTAAATGCCTCCCTCCCCCCCCCAAAAAAAAACCACTTGCCACAAAAGTAAAAAAAAAAAGATTCCTTACAGAGAACTAATCCACATAGTTCACTCCTTGAAATCTGACATTCTTTTGGGGGGCTCTATTGACTTTGCTTCAAATGATACTGGATCATTGTTTGAGGAGTACATGACTTCTGTCGATTAAGTCTGGAACAGACATGAAACTGGAATTCACAAAATAGAGCCCCATGGATGTCAACCAAATTATTTGCCTCAAAGACAGTTGATGGGGCCTCTCTGGTGGTGCAGTGGGTTGAGCGCCACACTGTGAAGCATCCACAGCACAGCAGTGCAAGTTTGATCCCCAGCTAGGGAGGGGACCCACATGGTGCAGCAGACCTCTCCTGTCTCACCTGCTGCTCCCCTCAGCAGTGTATTTCAGTCAATCTCTGCTCCCCACTCTGTCTCTGGTGAATCCTCTCACCTCCCGCGCCTCTGGCCTATACGCCAGCTCTTGTATGCATAAATAAACAAATCTTAAAAAAAAAATAGTTGATGGTTCAAAAACAATGTCCACTTTGACTTAAACAGTAAGTGTTCTGTATTTTAACAGCACACACCTATATATACATATAAGCAGAAATATAGATACATATAAATATGTATGTAGGCTATATATACGTATATAGACCATATGGATATACACAATACAATGTAGAAATCTGTCTCATGTGCCCTTACTTTGGAAAGAGTTAAAATCTTCCACATCTAGTGCTACATATACAAGATATAATACCATTCAACAATCAAAAAAGATAAACTAGAGTCATTCGTAGAAACACGAATGGAGCTAGAAGGGATTATGCTCAGCGAAGTAAGTCAGAAGGCAAAAGAAAAATACCAGATGGTTTCACTCCTAGGAGGAATATAAGGGAAACAAATAAGCAACCAAGGAAATGAATAATAACAATAATAAAAAAACACAACAACAAAAAAATGACAAGGATAAATCACAAACACTTTGTTGGGGGGAGGGAGAGGGTTGAGGGCAGAAAGAGCACAAGGGACTGAGGTGATGGTGCACTGGTGAAATGGTGGTGAGAAATCCATGGGAACTACAATTGATGTCAAATATATATAAATAAAGTAAAATAAAATCTTCCACATCTACCCAGATAAAGACAACAGGCTTCTTCTAACCAAGTTTCTCCACAACCCACCCTTGCCATCACAGCCAGTTAGCTAATTCCCAAGCTTTTCATTTTTAACACGGAGTATTACTTGTGTGTTGCCTTCCCTCCTCTGCACTAGGAGCCTTTTGCAGCTCACTATTAATGGCTTTTTAAAAAATTAATTTTTGAGTAAGTGAAAGTATAAAAGGGGAAGCAAGTCTACAGTTTAAATGTTTCATCTGCATTTAAAAATTTAAATAACTAGAAGTTCACACTTCGCAGCCCTTGGGAGCTCCCTCCTGAAGAAATCTCCCCTGAAATACAAATGCAAAATTTTCTCCTAAATTAGTTCTTTCATTAACGTCAGAACCAGTCCACTGAACCCGTAAAGCATGGCTTCAAAATTCCCACTATTCCAACTGAGTTCTAATGTTCATCAACCCTAAGATTATTTAATCGAAGTTGTCTAGACTTTCCACAACGAGCATGCACCTCCAAACACATACCCCCGTATCTCTACCTGCCGACAGCCAGCTGAGCAGCACGCAGTGCCGGGGCTGTGTAACAGGGGCACCTCCACATGTTCCCTGCCCCACTTAATGAGGGGCCGAGCCGAGTGTCCAGGTGAAGCTGTGTAACACTGAAGACAGGTGGGCTCTAGGGAGATGTGGAGAGGGCTCAGCTGCCTCTCAACTTTAGATTCGCACCAGAGACTTGGGGGAGTTGGGGGAGACAGTTGGAAGAGAGATACGTAGACCCTTGAAGAGACACATGGGTGAGAGGCACAAGGGATGAGGCTGATAGCAGCAGCCTTGATTTATACTTTGATTTTTCCTTTCATCCCAGGCTCACCTGCCCCTTGCACCCTCTTACTATGGGTCCCCACAAGCAGCTGCCTTAGAATTTGGGCCTCAGTGGCCCTGCTTTGGACCAACCCTGTTTACCCGGGCCTTCCCCCAAGATGGGATGGGTAACTTGGGGTGTTTCACTGGAAAAGTATTATCTTTTGTTCTCTTTCTATGCACCTATTGACTCAAATTCTTTGGTAACTTGGGGTGTTTCATTGGAAAAGTATTGTCTTTTCTTCTCTGTCTATGCACCTATCGACTCAAGTTCTTTTACACTAAGAGTATGCTTTGTCTCTGCGCGTATGCATGGCCCCTTCATGTGTGCAAGTTTGGGGGCCCTGGGGTCCCACACAGACACATTCTAATAACAGAGCAGTGATACCACACGCATACACACACAAAGAGAGGGTTTACTGATAGAGAAATCGAATCAAATATCAAATTTAGCAACTGCTTTGCTAAAAATCTCATTTTGGAGCAAGTTATCGCATTTAAGCCCAGCTTATTGCTAACAAGCTAGAGGACTCAACTGGGCTCCTCGGAGAGCCTGTCTGAGTGGCGTTCATTGTGAGGAAACCTGATAGGAACAGACGAACAATTTTCTAGTATGATTTGCACTCGTTCTGACACCTAGGGCAGATTAGCATCCAGCATGGAATGTGATACAGAAACAGCAAATTCTATTACTGCTCTCCATTTTAGATATAAGAGCTATTTCTGTATGTTCAATTTCTGAAGTTTTACCACCTCCTATTAAATTTGGCCCAAGTTCTGCCAAAATCATGGACCCACAGGCCTATGAGCTGTAATAAATGGTTATTATTTTAAGCCACTGAATTGGGGGGGGGCTGTGACCTTATATTGATAGTGAGAAAAATTCAAACAGGCATGGGTTTCCTGGGAGTCACTGAAATGACTGATAGAATCAAGGTTCCAATTATTTCAGGTGGTAGAAACTTCGCTTATTCAGTTGGTGAGGCGTATACCACACTGTATTTTTCTGGAAATAATTTTTTGAAATAGCAGAGGACAGAAAAGCATAGCTAAGCATCGGTGCCTTCAGAAAAGCCCCCACAGTTCCCAGAAATGAAGACGAAAGGGGCAAAAAAGCTCGTACTCTACACAAATAAGGCCCCAGATGAACACAGGAAATCTTACCTTGTCAAGTCACATCCAGAAAGATGTACCCTTATTTTCAGATAAACATTAAAATATTAAAGAGAGGTGACTTTGGAGGAAACAAAATTTTATCTGGGGACTTTAAGCACCATAGGAAAAAATGTTGGAAGACACATCTGAAGGGAAATCACAAAGAAGCACCACAAACAAGAAAATGAAGGTTCACAGAGAACATCGCCGAGTTGGCCTGTAGGGTAAAGGTTGATCAGGTATTTCCACCCTCCCACCACTGATGATGGACACCTGAGGTGCTGCGAGCATTCCAGGGTGGGCATGCGCTAGTGGGTGCGCCTGTGTGGGACACAGGCATAAATGGGCGGCGTCATGAGGACGCCAGAACTGTGAGAACTGTGAGGATGGACCGAGAGAACCAACAGCAGCAGCAGCAGCAAAGAGAGAAGAAGCGGCCAAGAGGGTGAGATGCGCCGGGGGCTGGGAGGGCTGCCAGCCTCCCAGCCCCCCGGCACCCCTGGCTGCCATGTACCTGGCCACCTCTACTAAATAAAGTATGAAAAGCCACCGAGGGCTCCAAGACTCTCCTTCCTTGACCCGTCTGCCCAGAACCATCCTGAACCTGCCTCCTGTGCCATTTCCATCCTGCCGCTACATGGCCTCACCAAGCAGCCCCTGACAGGGATGGGTAAGCATCCACCAGAGAGGTTCCAGAAAAGGACCTTCTACTGGTGGAAGCTGTGATGAGGTTAACAGCCTGCAGAAGTGTTTGTTTAAGCAATAAGACCTGAGCTTGAATAAAATTTTGCATGGAACTCTCATAACAGCCAGGCACCCCCAAACCCCACACAGTTTGTGATGTACCAGTATCCCTCCAAATTCATTTTTCTGTCTTTCCTACTATTAGCATAGGGGGCTTCTTATGCACCGCCCTGAAATACCTCTGTTCCCCTCTGCTCCTGTGTGGCTGAAAATTGCACCTCCCTTAAGTGGTGTCAAAACAGGTTTGCTCTATTGAAAATCCTGAGCTCATGAGCGAGGGTACTCACTAGCTCAACTGAATTTTTCATTTAGCTGTAATTAGTGAAAATTTAAGTTTTAAAACAATTATTAATCCCATTATTGAAAACCTTTTAAACAACTTAAGAAAGCAAATCTACTTTTTTGAACTGTAAATGTCAAACTCTGGTGTCCCCACTGAAAATTGGATGGCTTAGTATGAGAGGAATATTGTATAATACCTAACTCAGTAATATTTATATGCTGAAATAATAATCATTGGGTTAGATATTATGAAAATTAATTTCAATGTTGTCTTTATACTTTTTTTGTAATGTGGCTCTGAGAAAATATTTAATTACCTATGTGGCTTACCTTATCCTTCTATTAGGCAGTGCAACCTCAAACATTTGCAGACATTTACAATACAATCATAAATGTTTATGTCAATATACTGAATTTTATGAATCTTACTGCACACATATCACTTCCTCTTGGTCTTTAGACAAACTAAAAAGGGAGGAGCTTTTGATACAGTGTCAGAAAAGGGTTGTTCATTTTATGTGAACACATATTTATCTTGAAACCTGATATCTGTCCATTTTATATCTAGAAACCTGATATTTGGTATTGAATGTATTGTAGGATCTGACAAGCGAAGGCTCAGTTATGGCACCTGAGCCATAAAATTCTCTTGGTTTTATCTCATCCACTGGAAATGAAGGCTCAGAGTAGATAAAATGCTTTTAAGGATGTGCCAAACAACTGCTGCAAACTTTAACTCTGACAGACTTTGTGGATTCTTAACCACTTTTTTTTATATGTGTATAAACGCAAATAATGTATTTAAAATGCAAAGGGTTATTTTTAAATGAAGTGCATGCTGTTCTCATTTGACCTGTTTTTAAAAAGGAAATACGTGACATCTGAAAGTAGTCTGGAGCAGTGAGAGGGTGTCCTGCTCACACTGTACATTATTAAAATCTGATTACACTCCTTCCAGAAAAGACAGATGTTCTCACCAAGCGCGCACAAATGCCGCTGAGAACCCAGCCCTCCAGACAGACGTGCTTGTTGGAATCCCCATAACATAAGCAGTGGGGGTTCTTGCCACACGCAGCACTGGCCCCGCCCTTGCAGAAGGAAGGCATTGCAGAGAGGAGGGTGGGGTGAGATGCAGGGAAGCATGGAGTTCTGGAATGTTGGGTCAGGCACTTCCCTCATGTGATACTTCACATTAAGATGATACCAAACTTCACCCATGTGGCACCAAACCAGTCCCAAAGTTAAAGCTTCTATGAGACCTGGGCTTAGTGTGTAGACATGGGCACGTATGCAGTTAAGAGCTAAAGGTAGCCTTTATTATTGTACCGCCTTGGAATACACTATCCCCACATAATTTGCAAGTCAAATTGTTCTGAGCATTCCTAGGTCATTCTTCTTACTTCTTCATAAGATACTCTGTTGCCATGGTTACCCTGGGACCTCCCTCATCACCTGGCATGGGTACTCTGATGCAATACTGTATTTACCCATCTCTAAGCTCACAGCTCCAAAGTGTCTATATCCACTGCAGTGGATTTTCAAGAACACAAGTCTTATGTTAACATGATTAAGGAACAAGTAAGTACAAATTTTCAAAGGTTTTAAATTCTTATTTCCCTCTTTATTTCTTCCCATTCTCCATGTCTGTGCTGACCTACTATGTCCCTCTTTTTCTTCCCCTTTTACCACTTCAAAACAACTGACTGTTCATAAAATTTCTGGACCTCAGTTCACACTGGGTAACTGAAACCATGGAGAGGAAAACTACCTTCTGAGCAAGATCATTAAGGATGAATACTAATTAGCACTTTTTAAACCTTCCTGAAGTAAGCCACGTCAGAAGAGATCAGGTGAGAGAGAAGAGAAAGAAGAGGAAATAAGAGAATTTGCTCCAGGAAAGGTGAGACAGAAATTCAGACACTGACCACATACTTCTGCTCTTATCTCTTCATACATATGCATGCACACACACACAGTCACATTTATGTACAATCAGCCATATAAATCTGTGGGAATAAGAATGTTTTTATACAAGCAGTTTACCTGGAATAAAAGTTCAAACACTTGTAAGTGAATGGACATCAAAGAATTCCTGATCTTAGAATCTGGCCTTTTTATTTTTACAATATTTGTAGAAGTATTTCAGGAAAAGAACATGAAATACCTTCATGTTGATAAGCAGAAAGGATATTTACATTATGTCTTTCCGTTTATTTCTCTTCAAAGTTCCTAATATTTACCTATCTACCTTTCCTGTTTGCCTATCACTATCTCAAACTCTCCTCATCATTTCTCTTTATTATTCAGACTTTTGGTACAGGAGAAAACTGTTTGGTAGACATAACAGAAATTCAGAAAGAATGTTAAGTCGATGTGAAAAAAACCTAGGATAAATTTCAAACAGCACTCTGGTCACTGTTCACACTGTGTTCTGTTCACTTGCCACTTTTTTGTGTAAGCCAAGTTCATCTCCTTTCCTCCAGGGTCGTTGCACTGAAGATTACTCAGATTCAAGTTTTCAGATTATCTGCTTGATAAGCACAGGCAGATTATCCTTAATAAGGCATCAAGGCAGTTCTCAAAGTCGCTTTCTATTTCTAGAGATGAAAGACCCACAATAAGTCATTCAAATTGCCTTTCCTATCCAGATAAAGACTACAACGCGTTGAGAAAGTAATGCTGAATGGGAGGTAACAGTGAAGGCGCTGACGTTGTTTTCTTGGCTACATAAAAAATTGCTACAGAAACAACAGAAGATGAAGCGCCAAAACCATGGAGTTTTTACACCTGCACAGACTTGGCAGCGGGGTCCCGGGGACACAGCGTCTGAGCCTCTTGGTTTCCTTATCTCCAAGCGAGGACAGTATCCAGCTGGCTGTCTGGGAACCGGGACATGATCTACACAAAGGCAGTGGCGGAGCGACGATGGGGAACTGTGGGAGGCCAGGACTCTTGAATGTGGTTCCTTCAAGTTCTATCTCTCAAGAGGAAACAAAACTATAACAGCGACACACCTCACGTATGTGGAACAAGGATTCATAGACCCCACTTTTGCTAACAGACAGTAGTCTCCCACTGATGATCTGGTTTCTGTGTTTTAGTTACCCTCATCCTTAAACATCACCTACATACACTAGGATTATTTTGAGAGAGACAGAAATAGCCAGAGAGACACCACAGTCACAGAACTTTTATTACAGTATATTATCATTAATGATACTGTTATTGTTACAGTAGATGATTATTCATCTCTTGCTGTACTAATTTATAAATTAAACTGTATCCAAAGTATATATGTCTAGGAAAAAAATTATATATAGGGTTGGTACTATGCACAGTTTCAGGCAGCCCAGGGGAGTTTTGAGAACTTCCACCCCTGAGCCCCCCACCAGTGGGATAAAGAGACACCTACTGTATATATATGGTCTCTGTGTCAGTATGTGATCCTCCTTCTCTTCACCAGTTCCTCTCTCTTTCTCTCCCACATACAAGCACTCAATAAATATTTATGAAACCCTTAAAGAATGCCTGGCATGAAACATAGTAACAATAATAAACTAGAATGTAGAAAATGTAATTATTGACAAAGGCGTGGAACAATACGAAATAAATTCCAACTTAGATACCTGTGAGATTTTTTACTGTGGCACCAGGAGAGTGATTACCCAATGTAGAAAAAATAAATTGCAGCACCCACACCCCTGTCTTTGCCAACTCCCAAATACCAGTGACAGCTTAACTTGTTCAAGAGTCTCTAGCTTCGCTTAGAATTAAAATAATAGGGCACAAAAAGCTTGCTGATTTCTGATCTGTGAAGCTCAATAAGCACCAATGTTAATTTCCTGACTCTGATAGGAAATGATGAAGAAACATCATTTTGCAATTTAGACAGCATTAAAAAAAAATCAGATTAACTCTAGACTCTAAGAATTACACAAGTGTGGCTAGCCAGCCTTCTAAAGAAAGTATCCCATCAACTATTTAAAAAATTCCTGCAGCTAAAAGCCCTCAGCAGCATGGAACTGATTCTCAGAGATCTCTGTGTAACCTAACACGAAAGTGAAGCCCAATGTAAAAAAATACGCCTGAGAGTAGATAGGGAAGAGAGAGAGAGAGGAATTGTTGAGCAGCAAAGCCAAACAGCGTATGCTGATGGTTATCTTCACACTTGTCTGCTCACTTTAAACAGACAAGGTTTCAGAGCTGTTGGATTCCTGGGTTAACTTTCAAGAAAGTTCTGGCTTGGTGCCTTCTTTGCAGATAAATAATTCCCAGAGACTGTAGATATTCAAGACTGGAGTCACCCAAACATTCCTCACTGGACTTACAATGGTGGAGACAGAGCTGAGGCATTTCCCAACCATCCCTCCCCCCCCTCCCCCCATTCACAACAGGTGAAGTGATAAAACAGTAACTGATGTGATGAACAGAAAAGCATCTTCAGAGAAGATTCTGCAAAGACTGGGGCAGAAAATGCACACATCCCTGAGCACAGAAGAGGGGGCATAAGCTGGTGAGGAGCTAATGAACTTGGATTTGGGATAAAGGTCTGAAGCTGCGTTTCAGAGTCAGAAGTTGCAGCAGCCCGTGTGTGTATGGGGTGGGGGGTGGGCCCCTTCGCGATAGAAACGTCACAAATTAAATTTCAGAGTTGGGTTGGTATAAAGATGACTGTAATTCAGGCATCATGATGACTGATTCACCATCATAGCCATTGTTTCCTTCCAATTTAAAAGAAACTGAAAACCTTTCCTGGACCCACGTTGTAGAATGGAGAAGTCACGCTCGGGGGCAGGGGCAGGAGAGAAGCACCCGTCAAGGATACATCTGAGCGTAAGCACCAGACACAGCACAGAGGCAGCGGGGCGGAAACAGAGGTGAGGCTGGAGAAGGGCCTGAGGCTTGCACACATGGGGAGTCCGTGGCAGGTGTGGCAGAGAATGAGTTTCATGGCCTTCCCAGCTAGCAACAGGCGTCAGAAGGAATCAAGCTAGGCTGTATCAGGCCCCAGGGGGTGGAAGCAGGAAGGGAAGGACATAGTGGCATTTGTCCCGCTTCCCTGACTTATCAGCAAACATTCAATCCCTCCCGTGCACCACACACCACACAGGAGCCTGGCAGGGTCGACCAGGTGAGTCGGTCCATCTTCATTTCATTCACTTGACTGATGGGACATTATCGTAACTCCCCAAAGTAGCAGCTGTGTAACAGAGCTGTACAGCATGGTGTTCCATCGGGCACTCTGTGCCTGCATAAGCTGGGGAAAGAATGATCTGGAATCTTGCCTGGCTAATCCATTCCTGACCCACGGGGATGTCTTTCTGACAGGTCTATAGAGAAATAAGCCCTAACATAGAGAAAGTGCACGCTGAGCCAGCCATATCCTGCCCTCGGGGAGAAGGGGCATACAGTGTGTATGTGGAGGCGGGGTGGAGGGGTGGGGTTGGGGGAGGAAGAAAAGATTTAAACTTTACCAAGGGATCCAACCAGGGAGTATTTACAAAAGCAAAGTGGCTTTTAAAAAAGGGGTTCAAGTAAACCAAGACCCATACATAGCTGTGATCCCCCCCCCACACACACACACAACCAGCATATGGATTTGGGCTTACTACCCTATTATCCAAGACACGTCATTCTAAGCAGTAAGAATTTCAAGTCATTTGTACGGAGGGAACTTTTCAGATTTGCTGAAAGATGTCTATACACCTGGCTCTTTTCTTTAAAGATTTATTTATTTATGCATACGAGAGCTGGGGTACAGGCCAGAGTCGCGGGAGGTGAGAGGACTCACCAGAGACAGTGGGAAGCAGAACATACACCTGGCTCTTTACTAAAGAGGGAATGAAGCAGTATGTTCTGAACCCCTGAACCCTGGCCTAGTGAAGGTAAATTCTCACACAGCCGCATGCAACTCACCTTCTTTATAAGCACGATCAATTTTCAGTAAGAACAGATTTGACCTTAGCGCAAGTCTAGCCCATGTCACTCAGCCGTAGTTCTCCCCCGACAAAACTGGCTAACCCACGTGGATCATCGCCCACCTTGCTTTTAGAGCCCACGGACACCTTCCGGGGATGGTGCTGTTGGTGGGTGGATTACTATGCCACTAAACACTCAACATCCTACAAGGCACAGGCCAGCCTCCCCCAACTCCCCACTAAAGAATTACCCAGCCTAAAATGTCAATAGTGCTTAGGCAGAAAACAGTGACCTAATTTTTTTTCTTAGGGGAAATAATCCTATCTTACTCATCTCTCTATTTCTAGAAAAACACTAAGTGTGGTATCGGCACACAAACATTGGTTGAACCGAACAGACGTCCTCCCAGACATATGAAATAATTAATCCAACTGAAAATTGTAAAAAGTGTAACTGTCTAAATCTTGTAAAACAAGCTTGCCTTCCATTAGCTACCAAAAAAAAAGTATGTTGATTTCTAAATGGTACCTAGGATATAAAAAGTTACTAATAGTAAGCAGAATAATGTTGCCACTCGAAATTGGCCTGTAATTATTGGGGGCCATAATTATTTCAAGAATTCTTTATTTTATTAACTCCCCAGGAGGCCATCTGTAATAGTAATTTATCATTAAGAAGTCTTAAGAGACTATAGCTCTCCTGCACACTTAGGACTATGCAGATGCCTCTTTTTCTTTCTCTTTTTCCTAATAAACCTGCCCTTTCAAAATGCAAAACAAAACCAAAAAAAAGAACTTGAGGACTGTCCAACCTACACACACACACACACACACACACACACACACACACACACACACGGTCCCATAGCCACTTCTGAGCAAAATTCACAAGAAAACAGAACCATATAGTCACAATTATGGTTTAATGACCAAGGGGCCCCTCCCTATCTTCTCTCCATGGGTAAAGACGTTTTAATTCTGGCCAGTCATTTCCTAGTAAACAACTTAGACAAGGGAGAGAGGAGTAAACCACTGGAATCCCTTTGAATAATTTATTAACTCTACTAGAATAACAAGTGTACGCTAACAGGTTACATAAATCAAAAGCCTTATTTTAAAAAAAAGACTAAAAAATTGTTTCCAGCACCTTGTTTATATTCTGAACACGCAACTACAAACTTGGTCTAATCCATCACTGTTTAAGCCTATCTTATAGCTCCTCCCGGCTCCCTCCAGGTAGGAGAACCTGGCTGAAGGGATCTACATACCTAAAGATGCCAATTTGGACTTTGAAATCAAAAGAAAGGTCAAATTCTGTGTTTGGTGAAGGTCAAATTCTGTGTTCGGCAGGTACTGCTGCTTGGGGGAAAGCGCTAGTGGTCTGATTTCCTTTACCTCTAAAATGTACATAACACCCCCTCTCAGGTTCTAAGGACTAAAATTCAATCATAGCTAGAAAACGTGTAGTAAGTAATTTGTTTTCAGAGCTAACCATATTGACTCAGCAGGGCGAAAGAAAAGGAATCCCAACATGAGAAACTTCCTGCGGCAGCTGGAGGGTGAATTAGTAAACATTCTAGAACATGTTTACTCAGGCATCCAGATCCAGGACTCTCCACGCTAAAGAAAACGCTGACTGCATAACCAGATATGACACACTGGTTGAAAGAATGTCTTGTGCCACTTGAAATAGACAACCTTTCCTCATTTATCTGCAAGATGTCTGCCTGCCAAGTTGTTGCCAAGAGAGACAAACCAGCAAGACACTGCAGCCCGTGTGTCCTTGTTCCCAGTTACCAAACCAACCGGGGGCTAAGGGTGGCAGAGCTGACTCACCAAGTCTATGTGGTATTTTTAAGACCGCTGTGATATTTTAATTCAGGAAGGTTAATGGTAATTAGAGCTCTTTTCAATATCTAACTTGGGCATCCCTGGTTGTGCAGTGGGTTGAGCGCCACACTGAAGCATCCAAGGCACAGCAGTGCGAGTTCAATTCCCAGCCAGGGAGGGGATCCACATGGCACAGCAGACCTCTCCTGCCTCATCTGCTGCTCCGCTCAGCAGTATATTTCAATCTTCCTGTTCTGCTCCCCACTCTGTCTCTGGTGAATCCTCTCACCTCTCGTGACTCTGGCCTGTATCCAGCTTGTATGCATAAGTAACTAAATCTTTTAAAAATATATATCTAACTTAAGGCTCATGAAGTCCATTGTGACAGTCTATGAGTGCATCACAATTCTAAACAGCTGTCTGATGGGGCAAATTTCAAGATATTAAGAATTTCTGGTTTGTGTAGCCACAGTAGAAAATCTTTTTGTAGATCTTACGCAAAGAACTTTTTGTTCCAAGTTCATATCAGTAAGTCAGTGAACACATCACTAAGTAATGTATACTCATAATGGCTTGGTGGAGTTTAAGACTTCTTTTTCAAAGTATTAATAGATACCTCACTTAATTTGAAAATCAGTGTCCTTAGAAAACATTTAAGAGATGTGAATAGTTACTTCCTGAACAGAAAAGAAGAATTGATGGTCAATGTTTGGGAAATGGAGGCTTCTAGATAGATAATGGAAGTTTTGAGAAAATTTAGTAACAGTGACTGAAGCTTTGAGAAAAATCTGAAACCAAGTTTCCCATGGTTTGGCCATTCACAGCACATGGAACCTTGGAAAAGAAATTGAAAAATGGTTTGAGAGATCTGAAAAGGCTATCAAGCAAAATTTAAACAGGTCATTTTGAGTAAAACAAAAAGTCTGAAAGGGAAAAACAAATCAGTGAGGGGTACAGGTACCTGTAAAACTGATGATTAAAATAAAGCATCAGACTTGCTCCAGGCAGAATAATAATATGATACAGAAAAGAGAAGAAAGAAGAGAGGAAATAGGCCCAAAATAATTCAGACAAATCACGAATATTCAGAAACACGCAAAAATGTAAAAATCAAGAACTGTGTAAGGTCCCGGTACAGGGCAGAATTCCAGTCTTTTGCTTCCTAAACTATACAAATACGCTAAATCAAGGTGGTTTTGGGAAAAGAAAAGTTGGTGAAATAAACGTAACGGAAATAAACTTGAGGAGGCTGATGACAGGTACATGTACTTAATTCACATCCCTTGAGTCCAAAATCATTTGTAAAATTCAATAAAATGACAGGAAGCCCAAACAAAGGGTGAATAAGAACTAAAAAAAGAAAAGGCAGTAGACATGGATGTCATAACTCTGAACTGAAGCACACACCTCAGGGGACAGAACATTCATTCATGCTCTGTCTCCACGATACTGAGCATGAGTTTCTACTGATGCACAAATTATTTTGCACAAGTAAGAGAGATAGGTGTCAGCCAGACTCCTAAATTAAGTTTTCCTTTCTTCAAGATTTTTATGGTTCTCCTGGCATTAGGGAGCTCATCTATGATAAGAAATAAAAAGCACCAGCTTAAAAAAATTAACTTATATAATACCCAGAACCTCATTATTTCTTAAGAAGGGCTTTGGTCAAACATGATATTATAATGCAGTGCTAATTTGTACTATGAAAAAGCTATAAAGTGTTTAACATCACACAAAACCCAGGCTGGTTATGCTTCTAATTAGAAATGAATACACTGTAATTCCTATCAAGGCTACATCCAACGATAAAGCCAGACAGAGAACACCATTCTGTTATGAGAAGAGCAAGATTTTGTTGGCTTTAAAAAAAAAAACAAAAGCTGTACTTAGGCTTTCATAGTTATGCACTGATTAGATTTAGTCAGATGTTCTTTACATGATCTAGGAAAGAAAATAGTCTTGTTTGAAGTTCTTGTTTGATGACCACTTAGTTCTTAGTGTTCTTAGTGTTTCTTTGGCGTTAGCATGACACTGATCTTTCAAGGGTCAAGAAAATGGCTGAAGAAAAGAACCCAGAGGGCCTCCCTGGTGGCGCAGTGGGTTAAGCAACGCACTATGAAGCAAACCGCAGCCACTGCAGCATGAGTTCGATCCCTGCTGCCGGCCAGGGAGAGGACCCATATGGTGCAGCAGACCTCTCCTGCTGTGCCCGCTGCTCCCCTCAGCAGTGTACTTCTGTTGATCTGCCTGTTCTGCTCCCCGCTCTCTCTGGTGAATCCTCTCACCTCCCCCCCCACACCTCTGGCCTGTACCCCAGTGCTTGTATGCATAAATAAATAAATCTTAAAAAAGAAAGAAAGAAAAGAACACAGACTTTCTTCACAGGAACTATACCTGACCCGGACAATAATGGTGTTGATCTGAAAAGGACGCCAACCGACAACTGTCTTTGAATTTTAGGTGCCAGTCTGAGAATCAAGTGCCTCTCAAAGTTTTACAGAAGTCTCAATACTGACTTTCAAAAGCTAAACTATGGAAACAACCTAAATGCTCCCAAACAGATCAAGAAGATGTGGTAGATATAAAAATGGAATACTACTCAGTGATCAAAAAAGATAAGGTCATACCTTTTGTGGCAATATGGATGGAGCTGTCAGGGACTGTGCTAAGCAAAATGTCAGAAGGAAAAAGAAAAATAACAGATGGTCTCCCTTTTAGGGGGAATACAGGGAAACCAAACAAAGGACCAGGAAAAAGACGAGCTTGCAGGCAAACTACAGATCTGAGGCACACAGCAGGGAAGAGGAGGGAGTGGGGTTTAGACAGGGGAGAGAAGCACGAAGAGATGATGGTGGTAGTTCATAGGTGCTGTGGAGATGGGAGAATTATGGGGACTACCCCTGAGGGGAGAAATCAAGTACTGTACAAATATGAATGACGATGTAAGAAAAAGTAATAATAAAAGAAGTCCCAAAACCTTCATGAAAACCTGTTTTAGATATTCAGAATATCCCCTAAGACATTCTATAACATTAAAATGAAAAATGACTCAACCATTTGGCTAAGATTAGGCTAAAGGCAAATTCCTGTTTCTAAATATGTCTGATCTGGACGACACAAATATGTGAGTTTTAACATTCAAAGACTTTACTTCCACTTAGCAATTTGTATTTTTAGCATAAGTCTTCCCTTCCTTCCTCCCTGACCACCACAAAAAAAAAGAACAAAACTGGGGGAAAAGTGTACTTAAACAGCCTAAACCATCTGTTCGATGGGAATTCACCACTAAAAATAGTTATTTTCCTCTGAATATACATATTCTGGAGTAATATAAATTTATGTTGTTAATAAAATAGTGAAAGGGTACATAAAACAAAACACTTCATTATTTACCCAAGGAGCATCAAAGTTTTCCAGCAAAAATGTAACCATTTTATAATCCCATAAACTCTTTTCCTTAAAAACAATCAAGTCTAGGAAATAACACAGCCAGTCTCTCAAAAGACTGTTGACTCTAAGACAAATCAAAGATGATGAAACATATACAGAGAATCAAGTGTGCAGTGGAGGCTCCCACAGTAAGGAGAATAAGAAAATGTCTACCAGACTAAGTGAAATGTAACCACCGATGGGTAATAATTCATAGCCAAATGAGCTACTCAGTAACATTGAAAAAAATATACAACCATAACAAGCTCATATGAATTAGAAGACCTAATTTACTGACACCTAATTCAAGTCATCTACAAGATCCATCTGACTGTTATCTTATATAGAAGGCACCTGACTTACAATGGATGGACTTTCCATTTTCCAACTTTATGATGATGCAAAAGCAATTTGAATACAGGAGATGCCACATTTTTTTCAATACTGGTTTTTCCCCGAGTTACAATGTGCAGTATTTACCTTGTGAGGGTGGGCAGTGGCAGAGAGCAACCACAGCTTATATTGCACAGATGGGTCTCTATTTCACAAAGGACAGTGAGGCTGTTGGATTTTTCTCTTCCAACCCTCCAACAAGGAAAAATTACTACAATAACAGACTCCTTAGCTACACTGCTATAAGTGAACGGATTGCCCATCTAATCTTCAGGTGACAATTGATTCATCAGTTCTGTACTAGACAAAGGATTAATCATGTAAATAGGACAATTAAAAACACACAGATGCAAGATGAATTGCTTTGCCATGGAAAGCAGTTATGCCTCATGTATGGCATCTGAGGCTCCTCAGAAATGACTCAGTTTAACAAGGAAACTGGCAGCAAATATACCACGTGCCTGACTTACGATGTTAACTAAGTCTTAGAACTAAATTTGTAGCTGCATCCACCTGATAATTTAGCAAACGAAAGCTCAAACTCAAATCTCTAAAAGAATAAGGTCTCAGAGCAATGAATTAGAATTTTAAAGTCCAAGACATGGAAGTCACTCCCTAAAAGAAATTAATGTAGTTTTCTTCCACATTAAAAAACATGCCTCCTCCTTCTGGTCTACCATAGGATTTCACATTTCCATCAGTATATGACACCTACCTTATTACCTGGGTATTTGTTTGGCATCTACAGACTATATTCATCTCCATAAATCCTCGTATAGCACATAGTGTTGGCTCAAAGAACACACAAATATTTGATTATTTTGATCACTAAAAAAAAGTAAATCATAATAAATAAATTTGGCAGATTTAGAGTTTTAAAACCAATTCTAAGGTAAATAACCTATATTGACTCACTACAGAGCCTTTCTTTTGTGACTATTTTAAATTCTAAGTTCCCAATGGTCAAAATAAATTAAGAACTGGCTTTATTTGAAGAAGAAAATGAGTAAATGGATAGGTGGCCTTCCTGGTTCATGTATTCTGTGCTAGAAATTCACTACTCACACTTCATTACCAAAGTGTAAACTCAAAGAGAAAACACCTGTAGGTTCTGAGTAATCAGAAGTCATCTATCTATTAAAACTGCTTGTGTGATTTTATTAACGCATTATCAATATCTTGATTCCAGGACCAGCTAATGTGTATGAGACACTAGATCCAGATTAAGTTTAAATGTCTATTCACACCATTATTTAGGGAGATGAATCCCTAGTCTTTGGATTAGATGCATAATCTAGTTCCACATCTTTCTAGTTGCTATCTGATTAACAATTAGAATAAAGGAAAGTGTTCCCTTCTCAATACCAAACCAATCAGAACCAATGAGAAAATTTTCCTCCATCAAACTAAGATTTGTTATGGTTGATTAAATAGTAAATCTCTCTTCCAGTCTGATCTAGAACTTACCTTGGTTAATGACTTTGAATTCAGACATCTACAAAATGACATTCAATGTTTTATACTGACTTCTCTGAGGTTGGAATTCCTTTGCAGAAATGTTCAGAGAGGTTTAAGAAGTACAGTATCCATCAGAAAAGGAGTCTTTGCCTATCTTTGATGATTTATTATACTGGTTCCAATTTCCAATCCATATTTTACACATCATCCTAACATATAATGCTCATAAAAATGACTGGCAACAACGAATACGAAGCCATCATAAGTGTAGGTTTATTGAAGCAACACTGGTTTATGACATTATACATGTTTCAGGTGTATGGCTTTATCCATCAACATCTGTGTACACTACATTATGCTCGCCACCGAGTCTAGTTTCCATCTCTCACCATACAGTTGACCCCTTTCACCTGGCTTACTACCCCTTTTATCCCTTTCACTATTATTAATATCTCTAAATAAGACAGACCTGACTGCATATCAGTTAAAAATTAGCATAAGAGAGTATATATTCAATGTAAACAGTTAGCTGAGCTACATGAACAAACAAGATCAAGGCCTATTTTTGAAGCAGAATTTAAAAAAAAAAAATCGAGCCACTCTTTAATTTCTTCCTTTGGGAATTTTGGTAGTTAACACAGAGTGTGAATGCTTGTCTTTTAAAAATAATTTGCTTTCACAGCAATTATCTAAGTGTGATTCTAGAGGAAAATACAGTCACCCATTTCTTCCTTTTAGTTCTTTCCCTCTCACCCAGGACAACGATAGTAATAATTTTCCATGATTACTTCATAAAACAATAGTGAATATATCAGAACTCAGAGTGAGACTATATGTTCCTTTATTTTTATTTTTTAAGAAAGATTTACTTATTTATGCATACAAGAACTGGGGCACAGGCCAGCGTTGGGGGAGGTGAGAAGATTCACCAGAGACAGAGTGGGGAGCAGAACAAGCAGATGGACCAAAACACACTGCTGAGGGGAGCAGTGGGTGAGGCAGGAGAGATCTGCTGTGCCATGTGGGTCCCTTCCATGGCTAGGGATCGAACTCGCGCTGCAGTGGCTGCTGAAGTCCCACAGTGCAGAGCTCAACCCCTTGCACTACCAGGGAGGCCTGAGACTATATGTTCTCCAAAGAAGATTTATAAAATTTCCTCCAAAAACACTGCTGATTATAAACATTTGTTATTTCTTATAATCCAAATGTTTCCAAGTATCTAAAATACACACAAGATTAAAAATAGAATTTTCACCTTTTCATTTTCAATAAAAATTTCCTTCCCTGTTATCCAGGATTTTACACTGCATCAAATCTTTGTACTACACAGTGTCCATCTCCTGAAGACTTAAAAAGTCCTGCACTTGAACTATGGCCACAGAACAGACTGCAAATTGACATTATCCCTTGTTATGAGTATGCAGCGAGCATAATCATATAATAAGCCATAGATCCAAAGGTAAAGCCAGGATTAAAGTTGCCTTCTTAAGTTCTTAGCTCATCCAGAGGGTGAAGCTATTGGCTATGATCATCTCCACTTCACCCCCTCTTACTCCCCAGAATTTCAAGACCTTCTGAACCTAGCAGGACGTTTATAGCAATTAACAACCACATGACATGCATGTCTTCTGTAACTTAGGTTTTAAGATGTACTTGATTCTCCATAAGTAATTTTTGTTACTTCCCATTAGTGATCATAGAACCATGAAACCCTCTACCATGCAAAGTCCAGAATTCACTGCAAATTTAATACAATGACTTTTGTGAAAAACAGGCATTAAATGGAGCCCTTTTAAAACAGAGTTAGCCAGCGAAGTAAGTCAGAAGGCAAAAGAAACATACCAGATGGTTCCTCCCCTAGGAGAAGTATAAGGGAACCAAGTAAGGATCAAGGAAAGGAATAACAACAATAATAATAATAACAATAAAGACACAAAAACCAAAAATGAAGACAAGGACAAATTGGGGACACTTGGTGGGGAGAGGGGAGGGGGAGGGTTGAGGGCAGATGGGAGGGAGCACGGGGGGCTGAGGTGATGGTGCACTGGTGATATGGTGATGGGAATACATGGGGGAATACATAAATTTACAATTTATGTCAAATATATATAAATAAAAAAATAAAAAATAAAATAAAATAGAGTCAGCATTGTCATAGTGGAAAAATGACTTATTATCTGTTTGCACTGGGCCAAAGACCCTTGGGTGGGCGAACGATAACTGGTTCAGGAACCCTAGTTTGAGAGCCCTTTAGGAGAAGACCACAAGGACCAGTGATTGTGGATTTCTGAAAGTGGCTAGAATCAGTAACCAATTATGCACAAGTAGGAATAGTTTAACTTGGGCCTCTGGCGGCACAAGGGGTTGAGCACTGCACTGCAATGCTTCTGTAGCCACTGCAGCATGAGTTTGATCCCCGGTCAAGGAGGGGACCCACATGGCGCAGCAGGCTTCTCCTGCCTCGCCCGCTACTGCCCTCAATAGGTCTGCCTGTTCTGCTCCCCACTCTGTCTCTGGTGAATCCTCTCACCCCTGTGTCTCTACCCTGTACCTCAGCTCTTGTATGCATACATAAAAAATCCTTTTAAAAATTGGTTTAGTTTATTAACCTCATGTTTTCCTTTACCACTTAACCTCATCTTCCTCTTTTCCCATTACACTTTCTAACTTTTAGCCCTTTTCTCAGGACACAGTTTAAATTTTTACTTAAACTGTATATCTGAATCACAATTCTTTAGTAAAGGCTTGATTGCCTCTCATTTCTGCTTTTGATTTTTAGGTTAATACAGATCTTTTACTTTTTGACCACTCCAGATTTCAATTTCCTTAGTCACTTATTAAGAAAAACACAAACTCCAATATTTTCTCAAGCCCAGCCTTAGGTCAGTAAATAAATTCATTTGTCTAGATGCTGGGTCATCCATCAAAGATTAAACGCAAGTCTTACCTGCAAGGTACTGGAAAATAAGCCCTTTTCCCTCCTTCTCAACCTAAGTTTCCATCTTCCCAAATCCAACCATGGGGGTTTTGTACTTTTCTCAGCAGGAGTAAGAGACCCCGTGGCAGGAATATCTACAATTGTGCCTTAGGAATAGTGTCACATACACACCCGCGAATGCCCACGGACTCTGAACGAAGGCTCAGGCACCTACACTCACATGTGTGTGTGGCACAGCAGCCAGGCAATGTGATGAATGTGAAAAATAAATAGGAGAATTGATGATTTTCTCCCATCCTGGAGCCACCAGAATCTAGGGAATACTTTTTTTTTTAATGTGACCAAGATTATTTAGGCTCTCAGTATGGTTACTGTGATGTATTAGCTCCTAAAAAAAGAAATTTTAATTATAAGACATGAGTCTAACTTCTTGACAGCAGCCCTTCCTTATCCTTATCCACGGTTTCACTTCCATGTCTTCAGTTAGGCCAACTACAGCCCGAAAATTTTATCTATAATGTTCCAAGAGAAAGAAATAATATCCTTATAACTTTACTTTAGAATTGTTCTTTATTTCTAGTTATTGTTGTTGACCTCTTACTGTGCGCCCAATTTATAAACTAACCTTTCGACAGCACCTGCAGTTTCAGGTGTCCACTGGGGGTCTCAGACCATTTCCCTTTCTTCAGCATGTACAACGGTTTAACTAATAAGTAATTCAAAATGTGAATTTTTACAGAGCTGTCTCTCTTCCGCAGTCCACCTAATCTTTGTTTCAGGAATGCTGTTGAAAAACTGACACTATTTACTTCCTCGTGTCAAAGTTTTCAGTCACTGGACCAGAACACTGGGCTGTTTGTTTTCTGAAATGATAAAGCCGGTTTCTAACTTGGTTCATGTCTTAGACCTGACTGCAAAGCAAACCTGTCTTCAGCAAACCAGGAAAGAGTCTAGAATGATATTACCCTGAGAAAAAACAAAACTTGTCCCCTTAGAACATGGTCCTCAAACCACACTCTGAGGACTCAAAAGATCTGGGGAATGTCAAATAAGGAAATAGCTTTTGAAGTTTCAATAAAAACAAATGACCTTTTTTTAAACCTATTTTGATGAACTCACATCCTATTCAGTCTACACTTGTTCCAAAAAATGGGTTTGCTCACACCCCCTTTTTTAAATCCAAGTTAATACCTGTGCCTTACACTTAGACTAAAAATGTTACAATGAGAAGCAGAGATCACACTCCAAGTTTTCGGTTGCCCTAACAATTTCACCTTCACCGGGCAGGAAGGTGAATGGGTGAGTGGTGGGCTGGGGTTGTTCACAGAAAAGCCAGAGGCAGATTTTGGGGGTAAGCCACATCATACTTGAGAACTGTAGGTTTATTCCATATTTAATCCCTGCACATCGCCAGATTCTAAAAGTACTCACAACTTGTAAAACTGCAATGCACTTTTGAGGGAAGCACTTCATTAAACAGAATTGTTGGAACAGAAAGTATGTTTGACAAAGAGAATTAACACCCTGGGTAAAGAACTGCATTTCACAAACTAAGCAATTAAACAGGTACCAAATATTTTGCAAAATTTACCCCTACTTTTGTAGTTATAAATTTCTGTAGTGTCATTTACAAAAAGACAGTAATACCTGAGAACAGTGTTTCACCTTACCTGCTTTTTTTTTTAAGATTTATTTATGCATACAAAAGCTGTGGTACAGGCCAGAGGTACAGGGGAGGTGAAAGGATTCACCAGAGACAGAGTGGGGAGCAGAACAGGAAGATTGACTGAAACACTGCTGACGGGAGCAGCGCGCGAGACAGGAGAGGTCTGCTGTGCCACCTGGGTCACCTCCCTGGCCTGGGATCGAACTCATGCTGCAGTGGCTGTAGATTGGTTCATAGAGCTTATTTAGACTTAAATCCATGTGCCACCAGGGAGGCCCCAGAACTGTTACACACCTTGGTGGAGTCCCACGATCTTGGCATGGCCAGGCTCCTGGTCTCACACCCAAGATTAAGGACAGACCACAGGGCAAGTGATAGAAACAGCTCCCTGCAAGAGGGAGGAGGGCCAGAAAGAGGGGTTCCCCATTTTCAAGTCTAAGTCTAGGGGTACTTACACAGTTTGCTAGGGAAGCTGGCTCTGCTGAGCTGCCACACTATGTGGCTGCCACTT
This sequence comes from Galemys pyrenaicus, assembly GCA_019455555.1. NCBI lineage: Eukaryota > Metazoa > Chordata > Mammalia > Eulipotyphla > Talpidae > Galemys > Galemys pyrenaicus. The sequence goes on from JAGFMF010011629.1 coordinate 10,863,313, forward strand.
TGCCCACATGCCTCTCTTCCCCTTCTCTCAGGAAGGGGTGCAGGACATGTTTGCTGGGCTGTTCTGCCAACCTAATTTTGCTGTTTTGCCACTTTCGCAACCTTTTTTTCCTTTTTCCCTCTTGGTAACTTTCCGCTCGTCTGAGCTTGGGGTTCCTTTACAACCTGCTCTCAGAACTCACGGAAATGGCTGATAAACTGAGCATCAGCAAGCCCTCCCACGGACTATCGGAATCTGGGAGAGAGCAGGCTTCAATGATCTCCCAGGACACCCACAGCTGTGCTGTGTTCCCCAAGTGCATGGTGGCCGCAGTGACCGTGAGTGACCTTCCAGGGAGCCTCCAGCCTTGGCTGGGTGAGTCAACAACGTGTCACGACTGAGCAGGGCCCCACCGAGCTCTGCAAGGCTGCGCCCTCCACGCCCGGATCAGCCACGGGCCGAACTACAGCCGAGCTAAGAAGCGTGTGGGTGGGCCCAAGCACGGGCAAGCACAGCCTCCGGTGTGTCTCCTAGGTACTGTTCTGACCTGAACACTGTCAGTCAATTCCCTTTTGTAAGTTTCTTTTTTAAAAAATTATTTTTATATATTTATTTATATGTTTTTTATATCATTGTTCATTTTTGTACAATGCTTGCTTTTTCCTCTCAGGTGTAGTCTCATAGGATTTCCACCACCAATTCACCCTTTTGTAAAGTTCTTAATACAGAGCCCAGTGCTGGTTGGGGGCAGAGGAACCAAATCCTACAGGAAGGCCAGAGTGTCACCCATGGCTCCCCAGAGACTCTACCCTCACTCACTAACCCTTCTCCAAACCAAGCCTCTAAAGACGGCTGATGACATGATGACACCCTAGATTTGGAGTTGAAAGCATCTGTATCAGAATTAGGACAGTGTAAGTACATAACGTAGGGAGCCTGCTGAAGTAATACCTTTAAAAATTCTGATTGCGGGCCTCCGTGGTGGCTCAAGGGTTAAGTCTCAGCACTATGAAGCTGTCCGCAGCCACTGCAGCATGAGCTCAAGCCCAGCCAGCGAGCTGACCCACATGGCAAAGCAGACCTCTCCTGTCTCGCCTGCTGCTCCCCTCAGCACTGTATTTATCAGATCTGCCTATTCTACTCCCCACTCTGTCTCTGGAGAATCCTCTCACTTTCTCCCAGTCCACACCTCTGGCCTATACCCCAGCTCTTGTATGCATAAATAAATCTTTTTTCAAAATTCTGATTAAAATAAAAAGGAGTGCTCAACATTACTTTGGGAGGAAGGAGTCTCTTTCTTAAACTAAATTATCTCCTGAAACAATGGCAACAAATATTGCAGACCTCATGGGGTGTGGTTAGGCAAAGGGCTCTCAAATTCCTTTCTGGCTTACAGGAAAGAAGTCTAAGGAATCGCTGCATTTATAATGATTCTCAAGCGCAGGGCAGGGCGCAGAGACTTAACTGCTAACAACTGACTGTGATCACAGACAAAAGGCTATGATTTGGGCTCTTCATCTGTAAATGGGAGGATAAAATAGTACTTACTTCTTAGGAGCAGTGTGGGAATTAAGTGAGCCTGTAAATTGCCTGAGAAGCCAAAATAGGGATGCTAAGGATGACACATACATCTGAAGTTGCAAATACCAACAGAGTCTAATTCCAACTTTCAGAAAATGACATATCGTTTGTCTGTTATATAAGCCTCAGAAGTTGTCCAAGCCGCAAATGAACTTGAATGTCATTTAATGTTTCACATTTAATATGAACAGCCTGACAGTGTACCTGACCATTTCCTGATTTCTGCTACTTTTTGGATACAGCCACATTATAACAGTAAAAAATCAACACAACCAAAGGAAAGAGAATAGACTTCTAATTTTCTATTGAAAAATAAATGTGCAAGGAATTGTGGATGAATGAGTTGTTTTATTTTAGGTTTAAAAAGGGGACATACTGGGGCTTCCCTGCTGGCGCAAGGGGTTAAGTACTGCACTATGAAGCACCCGCAGCCACTGCAGCATGAGTTTGATCCCTGGCCAGGGAGCTGAACCACATGGTGCAGCAGACCAGTCTCTCCTGCCTCCCCGGAGCAGCGTGTTTCAGTCGATCTGCCTGTTCTGCTCCCCACTCTGTCTCTGGTGAATCCTCTCACCCCCCCCACACCTCAGACCTGTACCCCAGTTCTTATGTGCATAAACAAATCTTTTTAAAAAAAGAAGGGACATACTAAATATGTCTACATCTTTTGACTACAGAATAGAGGCTACCAGAGGGGGAGGGCAGAAGGTGGGGAGCGAAGGGGGTCCAATGCTCTATGGGGGAGGACTACGGGTGCTTTTATGATGGTGGTGTGTGACGTACCTCTGAAGAGGTGTGACCCTACAATCCTAAATTATACACATGCTGTGAACCAGTTACCCCAATTAAAAATAAGTTGTTTTTTTTTTTTTTTTTAGAAAGGAAGGAATAAATGGAAATCTATATGGATAGAAGAACAGAAAACTGTATTCACAGGGAAAAAATAATGATATTCTAAAGTAAAAAAAAAAAATCTTTGAAGAAACCAGTTAGAAGGAGCTACTAAAACAGGTAAATAATAATTTCATAATATCTATTAAGCTCTCACTGCAGGTCTAATGCTGTAATTTCAGTGAATATAAAGACTGTTTTAAGATGGCTGAAACAACTGGATATGATATGTAAATATTTGTGATATTGATGACAAATTCCTAAGCTCTGCTAAATCTATTCTGGTTTTGTTGCCTACATTCATATTTAAAGGAAAGGTTGAATTTCAGTTAAAGGCTAAAGAAAATAAAGCTGTAATTCTTGCCAAAGAAAGAAGACATGCTGTCACTTATAATCATGGGTGTGGCTTTCAGCATTGCCACTGAAAATGCCTGCCAGACATTAGAAGCTATAAGCTAATTGCCAAGGCTGGCTTACAGCTTAGTAGCAATAAGTAGTAATAAACAGTAGTAATAAACATTTGCTGAACATGCTATGCCCCATAGGACAGATTATTTCCTTAAATCCTTACAACAAACCTAAAAATGAGGCATTTTACTAATTAGTTCCACTTGACTGAGAAACAAGCTGAGAGTAAGGTGAGTTTCAAAAACAGTAATTACTGGGCCTCCCTGGTGGCACAAGGGGTTAAGCATCACACTGTGGGGCATCCACAGTCACTGCAGCACCAGTTCGATCCCCGCCCAGAGAGGTGAACTACATGGTGCAGCAGACCTCTTCTGCCTTGCCCACTGCTCCCCTCAGCAGTATACCTCAGTCAATCTGGCTCCTGTTCTGTTCCCCACTCTGTCTCTGGTGAATATTCTCACCCCCCACCCCGCACCTCTGTCCTGTACCCCAGTTCTTGCATGCATAAACAAATTTTTTAAAAAAACAAGTTTGGTTTTTTTTTTAAGATTTATTTATTTATGCATTTAGAGCTGGGGTACAGGCCAGAGGCATGGGAGGTGACAGGATTCACCAGAGACAGAGCAGGGAGCAGAACAGGCAGATCAACTGAAATATACTGCTGAGGGGCGCAGCAGGCGAGGCTGGAGCAGTCCACCACTCCATGTGGGTTCCCTCCCGGGCCGGGGATCGAACTTGAGCTGCTGTGCAAGCGGATGCTTCATAGTGGGGCACTCAACCCGCTGCGCCACCAGGGAGGCCCAAAAAAGAAACAATAGTTACTACATCAAGAGTTTCACCAATAAAGCATTTAAGAATTTAGAAAAGTCAATGAATTGGTTAGCGGGATTTAATGCAAAGCCTGCAGGGTGCAGTCAGCTGACACCTGGCAGGTAAAACGTTGTGTGTCCAGTTAGTCACAGTGTCTGACCACAGGAGTACAGGTGCTGCTGACCATACTGTTAGCATCTTGACAAACTGCAAGACTGGAGGTTAAGAAACAGAATCCAAATGTAGCACCCCAAGGATAGGATATTGCAAACGTTTTGGCAACCATTACTGTGATCACACTGGGGTTTCACTGCAAGATGCTTGAGGCTATCAGTGACTTACTTGGTCTATTTCCACTGGGGCTTCCTGGAAGCCAAGAGAACCATCCTGAATAGGGGAAATATGCTGGTACCCAAGCTGAGCATGCTGACAAACTCAGGAAAATCAAGAAGCTACAGAACCACATCCTTTGCTAGCATGATGCCTGCTGATGGGCTTTGATGAAATGTCTCATTAGAGCCACTTCTCCACCAGACATGGTGGATGATTCTCTATCCAAAATTACGACAATAGCACTCAACATCACTGAAGAAGAGTCGTTAATATAAATCCTGCCTTTTCAGTATTCAGTACAATTTAGGACAAAATAACAACTACTAGATTTTTATAAAAAGAGGACAAAGGTATTGTTTAATCACTGAAGTTATAAGAAATTTCAAAATCATTATTCAAGGTCAAAGACCACTTTAGAAAAATTTGGTATTATTCTACTTGCCATAACCTCCAAATTTTATAACCAATGTGGGGCATGGGAAAAGATTCTTGTAAGACTTTCAACCCATAAAATCAGAACAAAGATCAATATTAAGATTTAAAAAGCTTAAATGTTAACTATTTAATATTTAAATCTAAAAAAATGTAAGTCACGAAGATATCTTCAAAAATCAATCATGTTTGAAAATGAAAAATTATTGGTTGTTGTTCATTTTAACTACTGTCCTTTTTCTATAGGATCTACAGAGAGATGCCCTCGTTACATTAGTTCCATAGTCAATAAGAACCTGAGTTTCAACCTCAAGCCTATTGTTTGTTTATTGGGATTTGGGGTAAATTATGCTGCCTTGCGGACCATACTTTTGTTCACATTTCATTATAAGAGAATATTTGTCCTGTCTTTTTTCTAAAGCTCCTAAGAATAAAAATTAATGCAGGAGTGATTTGCAATGTAAAACATCTTCATAAACCGCAAAGAAGGTTCTCCATGTTTTATATTTGGTTTTCATTACCCCCAATACAATTTCTCAGTTACTGTTCCTATTCAGTATGTTACTACACAAATACTTTCTCTCTTAAACAATGTGCTTTTTATTATAATCTCCCATACCCCAAAAGTCATTAAAACATTTCTTATCAACATTAGAGGATCTATGCTTAACCTTAAATTAAAATGTCAGTGGTGATATCATCTTGAATGATTGCTTGCTCTTGAAAATTTTGGTACCACTAACAGTAGAGAAAAAAAAAAGTGTTTCTTGACATCTCACCAATCCTGGAAGGACAGTGTAATCACTGCCAGTCATATGGTTCGACGAATAATGTCATCTCACTGTTTTTACATTCCTGATTATGAATGAGTGGAGCATATCTTCATAAGCTTATCAGCTGTGCTGTTTGTTTTCCTAAGTACTCTATTAAATGCTTTGCTTTTATTTTTATTATTTTTGTCCACTTCTTTAAAATTCTTTTAGAGATTCATAATGAAATCTGTATGGGAAATGTTATGTAACTGAATTTATTTAAACCATCCCCATAGAGGAAAAAATAGGAGAAGGGTGCTAAAAGATAAAACAAGACAATAATAGCTAATGATGCTGACAATAAATTTATAATTTCTGAGGCGTGGTGGGGCAGGTATCTGGACACATCATACTATCATCCTTTGTATATGGTTTCATTTTTTGGTAATGATTTTAAAAGTGTTGTGCTCATTCTTCTCTGAACACGTTTATATTTAGTATCTCCAACTGACCTGAAACAGTACTTGGAGGAATAAAAAGTTTTGTCCTTGGGCCTCCTTGGTGGCACATGGGGTTGAGTCTCAGCCACTGCAGCACAAGTTCAATCCCCAGCCAGGGAGCTGACCCACTTGGCACAGGAGACCTCTCCTGCCTTGCCTGCTGCTCCCATCAGCAGTGTGTTTCGGTACCTCTGCCTGTGCTGCTCCCCACTCTGTCTCTGGTGATCCTCTCAACCCCTGCCCCCCCATACCTGTGGCCTATACCCTGGCTCTTGTATGCATAAAAATATTTTTAAAAGAATTTTGTCCTTTGTTAGACCCTATAATCACCTAGTTTCTGTCTCTCTATGGTAAGCTATTCCAATACCACTTATTAAATAATCCATCTTTCCCTCTCTACTGTGGGAAACCAATTTTATCCTGAACTAATTTCTGATGTATACAGGTCTATTTCTAGGCTTCCTTTCTCATCCCATGACTTTGTCTCCTCATGTTCCTGCAGTTTCAATTCCAAATTTTTAGATCTTTATTGGCTAGTCTTACCTGATGAATTTCCTAGATGACTTTTAAAGAGTTGCATTCATTTTCCCCAGTGTCTATTATCAATCTCCCTCCCTCCAGAAGTGCCTCCCTGCCCAGCATTTTTCTTTTATGTCAGTTTCCTGTTTTTACTAGGATCTCATATGTTGCATTCCGACTCTGAATTCACTTGACAAACTGCGAGCACACAAATGTTAAATCATTCTTTCCTCAGCGTAAAAAATATTTATTTAGCTACTGTGAAAGGTCAAACTGCCAGAATAGACTGGTATAACATTTGAACGCTACCATTTATATAAGCCTTATTTTTATGAGTAAGCACCTGACTAGACATTGAATAAAAGAGCGTGTCCAAAGCAATCTGAGGGAGAGGGTTTAAATATAATACACTAATTTCAGACATATGCATTTTAGCGGTTCCTTTGTTGCGCTACAGCACATAGGAAGATGTGACTTTTTAAAGGGGAAAATGCCTTTTGTATGGCCTGGTCAATTTATTAGCATTAAGCAGCAGAGAGCATTTGTGTTGGTAGAGCAACTGTTCAATTAATCCGTGCTAAGTCAGCCTCAAAGCACTTGGATGTAGCCACAGGATGTGGGTGTAACTGGATCGTACAGACTGACATCTGAGAGGGCTCACACAGGCTAGGTCAGAAGGAAGAAATGGAAATGAGGGAAAGGCTGTGCTTCTAGAATTCAAACATCAACTCTCCATCCCAGTCTGGGGCTTGTCTTAAAATTCAAGCCCTTTCCCAGCAGATTAATTCCCCATCCCAAAATAAAACCTCCCAAAACAAGAACACACTGCTCCATTCAATTCACAATTTGTGAATTAATGAAATATAAAAGAGTCACCTGAGACCAGTAAAGGTTGAAGGTGATTTTCTCCCAAATCTAACCTCTGTATCACATGAGCAGGGAAACACCATAAAATAACAACATAAAACACAGGTAAGCTGTGTGTGAGCAGATTCAGTGGATTCAACCTGAGGCCTGAGGACCATTTCTAGAAGCTTCTCTAGATGGCCAAAGCCGCAAGTCCCTTCAGAAAGTTCTCTTACTTAGCAGGTTCTCAGTCTCCTTTGATATGTGGTCAACAATCTCTTTGCTCTCAAAGGAGTAAGCAAAGATATTTGAAAGATACCACAGCAGCCAGGAGTTCGGTGGCTGTCTCCATCTGATGCCAGAGGCCCAGGCTGTCACTGAACAAGCCAAGGAGGGCAGAAGAAGGACAGGCTGATTCCGGACAAGCATTCTTTAGATTCCTCTCCAAGTGGTTTGTCTTCTGGTTCACCCAGGCACTGCAAACTAATAGCTTGACCACAAACTTCATGCAAAATTACAAATAAATCATTCCTGTTTTCATGCATCAAAAAAAGTTATCAAGGAAATGTTCTAGTCCCTTGACAGCACTGAAATGTGACACCAAGCCCTGCCACGGGCCTTGGGCCTCCTCCCTGGCCTTTGTATTTTCATAGGAATAAATAAAGTGTGGCTGACTTGAACAGCAAGGCCAGTTCTGAAGAGCCCAGAAGAAATTCCAAACAGGCCCAAAATGAAAATCTGAAACATTATTCCTCAGGACCTACTGGTGGCTAGGATGTGAGCTTTGTATACCCGATTCTTAACTCATTGTGTCTCCTCTCCAACCTATTTAAAAATACTCTGCAGAGGAGGAAGTTTAGATTTGGGAAGTTAAGTCATCTGCGGTCATCTCTCTAGTAGCTGACAGAATTCTGACACAAATCCGCAGTCTGAATGATGTCAATGTGTACAGTCTGGATTATTTTATTTGGGGTTGAAATGAAGGGCAGGAGTGGGGTTGGGACAAAAGGAATGGGAATGGACCGCCCACAGGGGAGAAGATACCCCCTGTGTAGACACATGGGTGCTCAGAAATTCAGGCTGGAGGAAGAACACTCAGGAATTGAAAGTATAAAAGATAAATCTCACTTCTTATCAATCAGTCACAGAAACTGTCCCTCCTTCCTCAGGGAAGTAAGTGCTTAGTCCAAGAGGAAACAGGCTGAACTCCACCCACTGCTCCCCTTTGTTGGAGGCAGAAGAGATAAATGTTGAGAATACAGATAACGTCAGGAATTTCTTATTTAGATTTTTTATTGAAGCAGCATTGCATTATAACTTTAACTTTCAGTATGGATCCTTGAGAATCAAATATTCATAGAAAGGTCATAGTGAAAGGTCCAGAGTTTGAACCTGGACCATTCTGGAACAGATACTTGACCAGCCTGACAGATGAAACGGCTACATTTCACAGGCTCTATGGAGGTAATCCAACAGTGCCTGGCTCACAGGAAGTGCTATAATGATAATAATAAATTACTGCTATTATTGCTAAAGCCAAAAAAGTCTCTATTTTTACATATACCAGAAGTAGTGGTTTATTCTAAAAAAACTAATAAGTAGTACCACTACAGCATGATTGACTGACAAATTTCTTTTTTTTTTTTTTTAAAGATTTATTTATTTATGCATACAAGCGCTGGGGTACAGGCCAGAGGTGTAGGGGGGTGAGAGGATTCACCACAGAGAG
>JAGFMF010011629.1:10872178-10909610 GCA_019455555.1 Galemys pyrenaicus
CCCCCCTGGCCGGCAGCAGGGATCGAACTCGTGCTGCAGTGGCTGCGGTTTGCCTCGTAGTGCGTTGCTTAACCCACTGCGCCACCAGGGGAGGCCCTGACTGACAAATTTCTAATGTAAGTTCTTTCAGCTGGGACCAGAACAGACGCAAACAAAAAAACTTAGAAAACAGCCTTTCACCCATTTTATAATTTGAAAATATAAGGACAAAATACAGGGACCAACAAAAGAGTCTTTTAAATGGTTAGAATACAGAATGTCTTCCACAAATGCATCTTGATTAAACATTTCTTCTCCAAGACTGAGTAAATTCAGTGTGGAAGACCCCATTAGTTTTTACAAATAATTCATCAAAGCGAACTGGCATTGATACAGCAGGTAGACCTAACTGGTGGGTGATTGCAACAGTTCACGTACTTCCTTGGACACCCCAGGCTTTGCATGTACTCTTTTTACAGCCACAATATTGGCAGGGAAGGAAAGACCCTTTCCTACACTCTTAAGTGAAATACCTTGGGTCATATAATTTAAATGGACAAAGAGAGCAACAGGAAAAAAGACAGATTTTATTTGGCATTAACATCTTAATGTGGAGGGTGAGGGGGGCTTATGGAAAACAAAGCTCTAAAGAAGAAATTAGATGTAGAGCTTATATATACCATTTTAACAAAGAACCACAAACTATGAAGACATGCCAAAACAAAGATAAAAGGTCATTTCTTCATCTATATTACATTACTTGGTTTACTTAAAATAAGGAAAGAGGGCCTCCCTGGTGGCGCAGTGGGTTAAGCAATGCACTATGAAGCAAACCGCAGCCACTGCAACACGAGTTCGATCCCTGCTGCTGAACAGGGAGGGGACCCACAAGGCTCAGTCAGACCTCCTCTGCTTCGCCCGCTGCTCCCCTCAGTTGTGTAATCAGTCAATCTGCCTGTTCTGTTCCCCACTCTGTCTCTGGTGAATCCCTCACCACCCCCCACACACCTCTGGCCTGTACCCCAGTTCTTGTATGCATAAATAAATAAATCTTAAAAAAAAATAAGGAAAGAATAAACACATTGCCCTTGCTCCCAAAACCTAAAATATGAGATATAACCCTATAAAACTAAGTAACGGGGCCTCCCCTGGTGGCGCAGTGGGTTAAGCAACGCACTACGAAGCAAATCGCAGCCACTGCAGCACGAGTTCGATCCCTGCTGCCGGCCAGGGGGGGGACCCACATGGTGTGGCAGACCTCTCCTGCTGTGCCCGCTGCTCCCCTCAGCAGTGTACTTCTGTTGATCTGCTTGTTCTGCTCCCCGGTCTCTGTGGTGAATCCTCTCACCCCCCCACACCTCTGGCCTGTGCCCCAGTGCTTGTATGCATAAATAAATAAATCTTTAAAAAAAAAAAACAAACTAAGTAACGGATCATGTCAACTGCTGTGGGTAATCAAAGATTATGTGGGTTAGGCTAAAAGGGCTCCACAGTCCTACTAAGAGTTCTATGAAGCAGCATCTCATCACACACTGTTTAATGCAAAGGCAAAGCTAGGTCTTTTGTTGTAGTTGAAGATTCTTCTTACCTCTGGGAACTTCACAGCATATTCTGGCTTAGCTTTTTAAACACATAAAAGCAAGAAACACTTGAACCTAGCAGGGATTTGGGAAGCAGGGTGCTTTACAGACATCCGTGGTACCACAGAGCACAATTAAGCTCCCATGGACTGCCTCCAATAAACTGAAATCGAAATTTCACCAATGTCTACATTCAAGCCCTGTGATGTTTGCTTGTCACATCTAATAACTTCCGTCTACACAACAGATTATGGAACTATTAAACAAGAAGACTGTTTATTTCAATGAATCAGCCAAGCTGTTTCATTTATCTTTGTTAAGCTCTAGTTTCCACTCATTTCATTTTCTTTAAGTTCAGCATTATGGGTGGAGGGCCTTCATGCTGTATGCTACTTGTGAGTAGTAATTTCGATCATTCAATAAACATTTAAAATATTACCAGTACTTGACACATAATCCTTTCCTGTATCACTACTTCCAATCTAATTCTAGGTCAAAAAACTAAAAAAAAAAAAATGTACACAGGCCCACAATTACATGGCTGCACTTGCCATACAGACATCCATCCATCCATCCAACATTTTAGTCACAAAAAAATGACAATGGCATGGGATTTAGTATTTGATTTCTAGTGGAAATTAGACATGCTCTCAAAAATACTTTACAAATACAAAACAAATACTGGTGAGTAGAAGGAATATGCAGGTTTTTATATTTTCTCTAAGTTATCTACAATATATCTAAAATGCTTTTTGAATTTAAAAAACTTGAATTTAAACATAGTTCTAAAAAATGACCCTCTAACATTTTATTTGTTTTTATGAATCAAGCAACTTGTGGGACTGTTTTTAGGGGGTTTAAATTTTAGTTATTTTTTTCCTACTACCATTCATTACACCCCTGAGGCCTTCCTCCTCACCCCTCCTTCCTAACCTCAGGAACTTCACTTCTGCCAGCAATATCCAATAGTGCACAACTATTTTGCTTTTTTGGTTCATTCCCTTTGTTTCTTTACACCATATATCTGAAATTATCCAGTGCCTTTCTCCAAACATTTTAAAGTGCTGAACTTCTGTTCGCCTTGATTATGTAAAACATAGGGAAAGTTGCTAAAGAACCAAAACTAGAGTAGCTTTTTAAGATTTAAAGGCAATTATTTTTAAGTTTAATGGACGTGTGTCAAAGAAAATAGAGATAACCCTGTACTTTTAACATATTTCTGCAAATCTGAATGCTATTAGAATTGTCTGTGATATCAGCAAAATGCAATTATTTTCACCACAGCATGTGAAGAAAGCACAGTGTACGCCTAATTTCAAGCTTAAGCATGTCCTTATGGTTAAAGTTTTATGGTTAAAGTCCTAAGACTGCGATGGCAAAACTCTTAAATGCAAATCTAAACTCATTTGGCCGAGGTCCCATAAATAAACTTACATAGTCTCAAAGCATTCTTCCAGCAGCTCCAACACTAGGCCTCTAAATAGTTTAGGAATAAAATGAAAAATAACTCCCAACTCTAAATGGTCAGTTATTGTGCCTCTCCCCATGGTAAAACAAACACTTCCCAGCAAAGCTCCCGGAAGCACAGCCAACCTCTCTGCTGACCCGCCCAGCAGTATTTTGCTTCGCTTTTTAGCAACTTTCCCTATATTTTTCATATAGGAAAAGAGGAACAGAGTTCCCAGAGTTACTTGACTCACAGAAATAAATAAAATGTTTGGAGGAGTCATTTTTTAAAATTATATTTGAATCAGGTTTTTAGAATTATAAAAGTATGACAAATACGTTGCCGCTAACTTAGAGAAACTATAGTAAGCTCACCACATTTGCCTACATTCTGAAAACAGCTAACTACTTTACGTGCCAGGAGTTCTCTGGGTTTAGGTTATTAAAAAAAAAAAATCATACTTTTAGTATAACTGGGTAAGAACTATGGCCCCCATGGCAGCCTTCCAAAATAATCAAAGGAAAAAAGAAATTTAACTCCATGTTTCCAGCTCCAGACCTCAAGACACAAGGAAATGTGTGCTGTAAAGCGTTGCCCATTTCCTTTCCTTTCAGTAAGTGGCTGATATTTTCAACTCGTGGTCACAGTCACACACCCTGTGTCCCCCACTCCTATTCGGTGCCCATGCCAAAGCACAACAAAGTAATCCCTGGACCCAGAATCATCTCCTGAGACTCCACAGAGCTTCTAGAGACACCTGGTCATTTTATTTACCCTGACCCAACATGGAGTTTCGTCCCGCTCAGGCCAAGTCCTCTCTAGTGGGCCAGATTTTCTTAAGGCTTTGGCTTAATATTTAACTAAGAGCAACACTTCACATCAGTGCATAGGGAAGTGACTGCAGCAATAGGAAACAAAAAAAGAAAGAATCAAGGAGATGAAGAAAGACTGAAGTCAGAGGACATGCATTGGACTGTAACTCTGAATACTGAAGTGAAATTGAGCAAATCGACAGCTCCAGATGCTAGTTTCTTCATCTGTAAAATGAAGAGGCTAGTTTTATGGATAAACACCTATGGCAGAACCTGTGATTCTTAGATGGTAAGTAGTAGGGTGGGCTGCCCTTCTATAGCAACACTGTGTAATATGGTAGTCACCAGCCTTATGTGGCCATGGGGCACTAGAAATGAGGCTGGTCTAGATTGAAATATACTCTGGGTAAAATTTTAAAAACATAATTTGAGAAAAAGAAATGTAAAATGCTCCATTAAAAAAATCTTGTTTAGTCTTTTTATTCTTTTTCTCCAGTTTCATTAAGAATTGATATATAATACCATATTCATTTGAAGTAACAATCATTCAATATATGTATATCAAGTGACTATTAAGTGATGGGAAATTTGAACTCCCATGTTTACTGTAGCATTATTTATAATTGCTAAGCCGTGGAAACAACCTAAGTACCCAAATATTGATGAGTGGGTCAAGATGTGACACATACATATGATAGAATACTACTCAGCAATCAAAAAGAAACAATCATGACATTTGTGACCACATGGATGGAGCTGGAAGGGATTATGCTAAACAAAATAATTCAGAAGGAGAAAGACAAATACTGATGGTATTAGTTATATGTGGAATACAGAAAAACCAAACAAAAGGTTTATATTTATCTAAAGCCAAACTTTAAAACTCAGCTTTGAAAGATGGCTGAAGAACCTAGGAATCTGGGGACGGGAGCGGCAAACAAAGTGGGAAGGGAGAACAATGAACTGTGGTGGTGAGGGCACTAGGCAGTAACTCCTGAAGGGGGGTACCCTATACTCCCCAAATACAAACAACGATGTAAATCAATGTTACCTCAAAAATGAATGTTAACTAAACTTCAGTGGTGATCATTTCACAACATATACAACTTTACTAATCATTTTGATATTGACCACATGTTGGAATATTTTTGATTTATTGAGTTTAATCACCTTGTGATTGTCCTCTTTTATGTAGCTACTGGAAAATCTTAAATGACATGTGTAGTACCACTATGTTTTTACTGAGCAGAATTAGAGTCGGGTCAGAAAATCCTGAGATGAAAGGACATCCATCCCAGCAAGCAGTTTATTTCCTATTTTCACCAGCAGGACTTAGAACGTCATACTTCCATATTATACTTTAAAATGGCTGTTTAAAGCCTGATTTTATTTTCTATGTTTTCACCAACAATAGCAAATAAGGAGGCCTAAAAATATCATGTATACAGTCACTTATATCCTGTCTTCAGTTCCCTCTGAATTGAATATATATATAAGTAATTTGGTTGACTTCATTAAAATGATCACAATCTTCGTTTTTTAAAAAATGCACATCTGAATTTAATCAGGAACAACTGAAATGAATTTGCATGGATGGGTGGTATTTCACGGCTATCTAAACAGACACCTTCCCACTAATTTTTACCATCTATAAACATGTATTTAATGTATTTTAAATGATCAGAAAAGCAGAGTTCATTGCTAGAGAGCTTGTTCACTTAGGAAAACAAGAATGAACAATGTCAATAAAATATTTATAAGCTTCAAGGATTCAAAGGTGAATTCTCAAGTACTGTCAGAACACATTCTTAGATTGCCAACTTTTTCAGTTAGAGGAGCTTACGCAAAAGTATACATCTAATTGCCTGTGAAATCACCCACCAAGTATTTTTTTATTTAGTCAATAAAGAAAGCAATAGCCCATAACTTTGAAATCCAGAGCCAACTAAAGCCATACCTATTTCCAGACTGGCCCTATAATGGCCAGTATTTACATCAAATATTTTCAAATAAATGAAAGCAGAACAGAATTAAAAATAAATGAATAATCTTGGGGGGGTTATAACAATGCTTCTGAAATTATATGTTATAGAAATGTTAGAAAATTATGTAGGAATTAAAGAACAAGATTTTCTTATATTTTCAGATCCTATCTAATATAATTCAAACAGATTTTTTAACTTATGATATAAATTACTACCCACTATTTTCATAGGAAAAATAATTATTATACTAAAAATGACCAGGACAATATGAGAAAAATATACATTCAAACATATATTCACTTCTTTTTCTGATTCTCATTATTAAGCTACTACCACACACACATCTAAATTGCCACTTGCTTTTCAAAAGGCATATCTTAAAAGTGATAAGATAAAATAAGTTCTCAATACTTTAAAAGAAAAAAGGAAACAAAATGTCCACAGTGAAAATGATCAACTTTGAACCATGACTTTATTATTCTTAAAAAGTTTAAGAAAGAAAAAATACAGAAAATGAAACCAAGAGCAATTTTTAAGGAATCATAATATTTTCATTAATTCCTTAAAATAAAACCACATACCATATGTCAAAATATTGAAAATACATTTTAAAAAAATCTTTAAGACACTGAATAAAATGTCTACTATAAAAAAAAAACCCTCTGAAATTCCCAAATGTTAATGATTAAATCAAATATCCTCGGGACTCTAAGTTTTCCCACATCTTTATCTCAATCATATAATTTCTGGTAAATAGCTGAATTTGACTAGTTCTATAATAACTGAGTAAGAAAAGAGATAAGTACTTAACATGCATTTTTAAATGGCAACCTCATTTTTACTGATGCAAATATATTAAGGTTTATTATTCTTTTTTCTATAGATCTTTCCATTTTGTTTTAATGACACTTGTGAGCATAAATAGATCTAGAGGCTATGTCTCAAAGGAAAATAGTTGAACATGGTAGGCAAATTTAGCCCATAAGAAGTTCACAGTGTCAGGCTTTCTAGAACCCTCCAAGTTTATTTTATCTGCTAATCTTTTCAAAGAATAAGCAACAAAGTTGCTTTAGGGAAGTTTCTAGATCAAATGGAAAATAATTTACCAACAGGGAGAGTAAGCTGATATTGCCATATTACCCACAGAGTCACTGGAATTATCCCTTTTCCCATCATTCTAATTGGAAGGATTTCCCAGGAACACAAGTCTAAACCATCTTGGGTACAATCAGCCAGTGTAAAGGCTCAGTTCTTGGGTGTTTCTGCCAAAAAATTAATATGCATACCCCATCTTCTCCTCCATCACTCCCCAAAGATGTGATTTCTATATAATCAGCCAATAGATGAAGAAAAGCAGGCAAATCCCAAAACCTAATTACTCATAAAAAATCTTTCTTGGTTTGATACAGAATGTTTATTAACCTACCCAATTTCCTCACATCCCAGAATGCCAGCTGTCATCAACATCCTACCCCCTCCTTTATGTTCAAGAAGAGAACCTGGAATACATTCCTGGTAGCAATGCTACTAGCTAACAAAGCACATGTACCAGACTCCCTTGCAGCTAGCTACTGCCTTCCAGTTCAGGCAATTAAGAGACACTGTAAAGACTTCTACAAAGCTTCCTAAGCCTCACTGAACCATTGTCATCAAGGGCTACTACCCCAGTTAGGAATATTTAAAAATACCCCACTGCTGAGGAAGTTCAAACTCTCAATCTCCTGTTATCCCCCCACCCAATTCTATCTCTCCCTCCCACAACCCCTCCTTCCCATACACACAGCCAAGTCTTCATCCTTTCTTAGTGTCTAAAAAGCCCTCCATGCCCCAGTTAACCTCTACTAGTCCTTAAAACTGCCTGCCATCTCAATAAAGACTCTGTACACTATGTCAAATTACTTCTGCATCTATTTCTTGTCCAGCAAGTCTTCAAATCCTTCAAGGTACATGCTGGTCACTCACAGCCCCACAAAGATTCTGGGACTCCTGTCACTAATGACACACAAACAGCATCTGTCCAATAGGTGTCCACAAAATGAATGGTGTTTTTGAAAATTCAAGGTAAGGAGAAAAATGTAGTGAAATGAGTAATAAAAAATCCATTAATGCCAAATTAGTGTCAATTTCACAGAAGCTGGGCACAAATGCCCTGATAAAATTTGGTTTAGAGACAAAACAGATGAACATGCAATCCAAATATCCAGTTAAATACCTCATGTAAAATCTTTTCTCATCTGCTAACAGAAAAAGTGATGGGTTAGAGTTTATGTTTTATGAGTTCCAGAGCTGAGATGAGTGAACAAATGAACGAGGTCACATGCCAGATTTTTTTAAGCACAAATAATTTAACACATGGTAATAAACCCATGGAATAAATTTTTAACTAATGTCTTTTTATTTCCTCGAGGGAAAAAAAAAAAAAACCTTACGCTAACTTTTGGTCATCTCTTTATTGGCTATTTTTGAAATGAGTAAGTAAAACTAAAACCATCTACACATAAGAAATAGCTCCCCATAAAGTGAATATTTCTCATCTGTGTCCTTACAACATCACCCAGAAAATCCAAAATGATACATATTTAACCTCAGGGTACAAACCACACAAGTGAGGTGAGAATCTGGCAAATACAGACAAGGAAAGGAATTGACTGGAAGCAAGGTAGGTCTGCATCTTATTTTGTTTAGTTAAGTACTCGTCCTGCCACCGAATGTGTGCTATCTTTGTCTTAGCTGAGTTTTAATTTACTCAGATCCCAGTTCCCGGACCTGAACTGTCTTAGGGACCTGGCTATCCAGCCTTTCCATCTGCTCTTCCAGTCCTCCAGGCACATGGCGGCCCTCAGAGGACTCCTCCTCTCCTGCTTCACTGAACAAGTATGCACTGGCTCCAAAACTGCCATTTTGCCACCAATATCCTCTTGAAAGTAGAGCCCTTTGCAGTTCCACAAACTAACAGCATTGTCAGCTGCCTTCACACCCCAACATCCTATCAGCTAAGAAGCTCCCCCACAGAAAGGAACTACTGGATTTTAAACTTGCATTTATTTTTATTGGATTTAAATTTTCTGGATTCTGGGGTGTAAGAGGATTTAACACTTGACCGAAAACATGAAAAACAAGTCTGAGGAAACACTAGCAAGATACCAGGCTTATCATAATGACCTCAATTAGATTTTCAATGCCTGTCAAGTTAATAGCATATAGTGGCATTGGTTTTAAATCCTTGCACTTGAAATATACAATTCTTTTAGAGAATAGAAGTAACAATTCAATTTTTTTTTCTCCAGGGGCCAATTTTGATCTTAGTCCATATTAAGGCAAAAGTATTCATTGTAAAATGGCAAAAATACAGCCAATTTTAAAAAAGGCAATGATCCTCAAATTTTCTTTTTGATGGCCATTCAATTTATTTCTAACAAACAACACTTTCTTTCTATACCCCACTATCTTATTCACACATAATCATTTCTAGGCACCCTCAACTGAAAGCAACCCAAACAGCGGATAGATGAAACTTCAGGAATCAGGCATTTTTTGCTGGGCCAACTGAATTACTAAAATAGAGTTGTTTATATGACAGAACATTTTTTTTCGGATTTTATATATTTATGCATACAAGAGCTGGGGGACAGACCAGAGGTGTGTGTGGGGGGGGGGGGAGTAGTGAAAGGATTCACCAGGGACAGAGTGGGGAGTAGAACAGGCAGATCGACTGAAATACACTGCTGAGGGGAGCAGTAGGCCAGCCAGGAGAGGTCTGCTGCACCATGTGGGTCCCTTCCCTGGCCGGGGATTGAACTCGCGTTGCAGTGGCTGCAGAAGCTCCACTGTGCAGTGCTCAACCCTTTGTGCCACCAGGGAGACCCCCTATGAAGGGAGGCCCCCTATGACAGAACACATAAGTTGCTGGGAGCATTTATAAGATCTTTCCTCAATAAAATGTCCTTAAAAAGGTGGAAATAATAAATCTTACTAAAAGATTACTATTTTACTAAAACAATAAAATCTTACTAAAGTAAATCTTCCATTTTCCCTCTGCACTTATAGCCAGATGCCATTTCCAATTTTTTAAACATGAGACGTTAACTCAATAGTCAAGAATCAAACACACAAAGATAAATTCTTTACCACCACAATGTCAAATACCTGAGTACTCATTGAAAATATTTATCAAATATTTAGTAAGTATTAGCTGTATAGCCTTATGAATGATGACATAAATTACAGGAAAGTTTGTGACTGCAAGCAATATTAACTTCTCTCTCCCACCATTTTTGTTTTGATATCTAACTACTCCAAAGAAGATACACTGTCCCAGTTATTTTTCTAGCAGAGTAAACATGTACTTCTCTCCTCTAGGTATATGAGTTCACATCTGGGGAGAGACCAGATCAGTCCCATAAGGCATCTCATCCACAACTCACTTTCACACGTCATTCCCCTATAACTTAGTATTTTCCAGGCCCCCTACTATTTTTTTGTTTATTCTGTCTACCCCTCACTATCTTGTGAAATTTTCTGAAGATAAAAACTTCAAAAATATGTTAAATAAAGGAGTGAATTTTCCTTTTCTGTGTGTGACTGTAAACAGGTAAATTTTCTATGGGAATATAATATCAATTTCAAATTAATTCATTTAACAAGTGTTAATTAATAAATTACTCTTAGAACTATTAGTCTACATATTTTTAAAGTTTCTTTGGTATTTTAAGAACTCGTCCTGTATATCCCAAATAAAAATGCAAAGACAAAACTATATTTGCTTTAAACAAACCAAAGTAAGCAATTAAGAGCATCAGTATGGGAAATCTTTGCTTTCAAACATCACCTTTTCATGATAGACTTTAATATTAGTCTCTAAGGAATTAAAATCTGCATCAGTTTAAAGGCTCAATCTTCAAAGTAGATTAGGATGTTTTTTGAAAGATGAAAAATTATGGTTTAAAAAATAACTATCTTTATCATGTGTGTCTATAAATTCTTTTACAAACAAAAGAACTGAGTAGTGTTATTTATAAAAACAATTAGGCTTCTGAACATTCATCTAATAGTAATAAGAGCTGATTAAAAAGTTCTTTTTAGAACTCATGAAGGCTTAAAAGGACCATATTGTTTTATTTGATTAAAAACAAAAATTATGTTGTCTCATTAATTTTATTGTAGCCAAGCAAATACAGATGAGGAAAAAGTGAACAAATGAGTTTGTGGTAACTGGGGTAAGAAGTAGGTTGAAAAGCCCTCAATTGTATCTTAAGGGTGGGATTAAGCCTCTTACTTTTTCTCCTGTAAAAAGTCTCTATGTGGTCAAAATACATTATAGTCATTAAAACTTTGAAATTTAATAAAGCAACAAGTGTAATAAGGTATTTCTTCACTTCATACAAATGACTTTTCTTTATACTGCTGATCTCTTATTCTCCTAAGTGTCTTTTAAGGCTGAAAAGTAATTTATCAGTCACCACCCTCTAAAAGATAGCTTACATTCTTTTGTGGAGATAGTATATGGATTTCCCTATGTGAATTGAGAATGTGGGCAAAACTACTAGGTTTTCTATAAAGAGACAGGCAAGGTACAACTTCATATCAACAAAATAAATCACCAAAACAAAAATAAAAAAGTAACAAATTTTCTTGCTGAGTCAAGTTTCTCAGCTAAAAACATCTGAACTTGAGAAGAAAAAAGAAAAAGAAACGATCTAAAACCAGGGATGCTAACATTTTTGGGGTCTATCACTAATAAGAATGCAAGAATTCCTTCATCTAGAAAACAGGTTTATTGTTTTTTTCTGAAATGTTTATCTTGTTTATTTCGTTTTTATTTTTAGTGACCAAATTCTAGAAAATGACAATCAAGAAAACAACTTATTTTCCTCAAATACAGTCTATTTGGAGTTACAATTATGAAGTAACACTTATTTCTTTGCCTTTATTTTTTTTTTAAACATTTTCCCCCACCATCATCCCTTAATCCCCATGGCCCTATGGCCCTTTCTCCTCTCTGCCCCCGTAAGCCTCACTTAATTTATTAATGTCTGCTATATTTTATTTCATTTTACTTATTTATTTTTAAAGATTTACTTATATGTGCATACAAGAACTGGGGTAGAAACCAGAGATGTGGGGGGGGTGAGAGGATTCACCAGAGACAGAGCAGGGAGCAGAACAGGCAGAGAGACTGAAGTACACTGCTGAGGGGAGCAGCAGGCGAGGCAGGAGAAGTCTGTTGTGCCATGTGGGTCCCCTCCCTGGCCGGGGATCGAACTCGCACTATCATGGTTGCAGAAGCTTCACAGCGCAACTCTCAACCCATTGTGCCACCAGGGAGGCCCCTAATGTCTGCTAATCTTTATAAGTATTTTACTTTGTTGAATGTAATCGTCTAACATTTGCCTTTGTCATTCTGACTTGTGTTGACTATACACCATTCCCTCATACTCCTTCCATTTTGCTGTTAATAGCAGCACTTCATCCTGCTTTATGGCTAAACAGTATTCCCTCATGTGGATTACCCTGCTTATTCGTGCTTCTGTTCACTGACCTTACAAACTCTGGTGTGGCACCACCATCACTACATCTCCTCGGAGCAGGATGTTTATTCCAAACATGGCATCCTTGAACCCACTGGTTTTGATTGAGCAGGACCATGATAAATACATGAACTGGTTGAACCACATCTTGGGACTTTGCTTACCAACTCTTCAAAGTAGTCATCATACCTTAGCCCAGTATCAACAATTTCACATACTTTGAAACATCCTAAGCCTAATTTTGAAGTTGAGATGGAAAACCTTACTTTAAAATGAGCAAAATATGCCAATTTAAAAAAAAAGTGCTTTTAATTAAACATTCAATCACTAAAATGTTCTAAATATGTGACAGCCATTATCTACCTGGTAGGTAACACAGTTCACTTTGTTTCAAGAACTGGTTTCTTAACTGAAATGCAGCATTCTCAAGTCGTTGGTATTTTGGTATCCTGATCTTCTGGTGAAGATCATTTCAAAGCTTTCATTCTGAGAGCAAAATTCTTTCACTGGCATTTGAAATCTTCCATTTCTGCCTGGCCTGGCAAAAGATGTTTTACTCATTTTTTCTTTTCAAGATTTATTTCGTTTGCATGCAAGAACTGGAGTACAAGCCAGAGGTGCAGGGGTGTGTGTATGAGAGGATTCACCAGAGACAGAGTGGGAAGCAGAACAGGTGGATCTACTGAAATACACTGCTGAGAGGAGCAGCAGGCAAGACAGGAGAGGTCTGCGTGCCATGTGGGTACCCTCCCTCTTGTGGGGGTACAAACTCCTGCTGCAGTGGCTACAGATAGCTTCATAGTGCTGAGACTTAACCCCTCATGCCTCCAGGGAAGCCCTTTATTCATTGTTCTAGAAAAGGTTTTCCTGAAAACTAAACCAAACTTGTTCACAGCTCCTCACATGCAGCTGATAATCAACTAACAGCTGAGTTAATAATCAAACCAGCCAGTAAAGGTACTTAATATTAGATGTGTGGCCAGCCACCTGGAGTACACGCGTTTAAAATAACCCTTTTTCATTTGTGTAAAAACTGCTGCTTTTCTGGCATTTGTGTGCCGTTTAAATTTTTCACTGAGCATGAATTAATGTTCTTCAAAAACTAAATATAAAACACATACAAATATTTAATAAATTAAAATTTATAACATATTCTAAAAATTTTATCTTCGATGTCCTTTTCTAATTTAAATCCAACTCATTCATTCTCAGAGAAAAGTAACTGCCAATTTCCTGCTATCGTGTGGTCAGTGGATTAATTAATAAGTAAAACACCATAGATCTGAACTCTCAACTATGTTTTAGATGTATCATATCTATTTGAGGTCATTACCTATAGTAGTAACTAACAAATACCTCATGCTACATCATATTACACATATATTAATACTTCTACCGCTCCAAGCATTTTACATATATCTTAATTCTCAACAACCATAAACATTACCTGCCCCATTTCACAAAGGGGAAAAAGGAAACAAAGGACTAACCCATAATCAAGAGTTGAAAAGGGACAAAACCAGAATTTAAACTCACACTATCTTGCCCCATTCTCCGCTCTTGACCCCTGGGGAATGCTACCATTTCAGAGCACCCTGGAAATGCTACCTGAGAAATTTCATGGTGGTGTTCCTGCCCTGTTATCACCCTGGAAATCAACAGTGCAGATGTGGGAATAATTCTACTACTTCCCACAG
The DNA here is from genome assembly GCA_019455555.1 of Galemys pyrenaicus. Classification (NCBI taxonomy): domain Eukaryota; kingdom Metazoa; phylum Chordata; class Mammalia; order Eulipotyphla; family Talpidae; genus Galemys; species Galemys pyrenaicus. The sequence goes on from JAGFMF010011629.1 coordinate 10,886,206, forward strand.
AGCTGGGCTTTTCCAGATCTCTCATCTTTCCCCTTTTCACCAGATCTCTCATCTTTCCCTTCTTTTATAAAAATACTATGACAAGGTTCAAGCCAAAAATGCACTGTACATTTCTTGAAAACATACATTAAAACATTATGTGGCTCTGCCACATAAATTGAATTGAAATAAATCACCCTCTTACCCTCCCTATTGAAACTAGGGATGTCTACAGTCACCCCAGTTTGAACAACTGCTAATGAATCATCAAGCATTTTTTCACAGAACTTTTACTTGATGAACATACCAATAGGCTTTCTTAAAAATGTAATCTTTTATTCTTAGAACAGTCATTCTCATCCAGTCATTGGTGGATTTCTACCAGTAAAGCATACCCATTACCTGGGATTCATCAGAAGACACAAACTCACCACCCTTTTCAAAGATAAACAATAAATGTCCTGGGTAGGAGAATTTCCTAACTTACCCACATTAAACTGCAGAAATAGTTACATAACGCGCTTCCTCCTCAGTATGGTTTTCAGTTGCAAATTCAGATTGAGGGTTTAGGTAGTACCAGAAAAAAAAAAATTAAACGAAGACACTGGATTGTTGAAACTCACCCTTCAACCAGGGAGCACACTCATCTCTTCACCTTCGCTATCACCTACCCCACCATCTGGTTTTTAACATGGATCATCCCACTCCAAACACTTGTGAAAATGATTTCACAGTCAAGTTCAAAACACACACAGAGAAAATGAAAAGTATCTAAACCAAGGAAATGCTTTCTGCTCCCCTCCCGCTTTGCAGTCCAGAATCTCACTCTTCCCTCAGTGAGGACCCCAGAGGAAAGCCAATCCCCAAAACCCCACTCCTCTACAGAGAACACCTTGCACTGTCATACATATGACTGGAAGCTTCACAATGTTGTTTTACCCACAGCGTTATTCTCAACCCTGTGTCATAGGGCTGGGCCCAAAAGAGAATCAATACAGACATGCCTAATGAACAGGTGGGAGGATTAATAAAATCAAATCCCACACTTGCCCCTTCTTTCATTATTTAAGAACTTTACCCCCCGCCTAGTTCCAATCAGGTACAGGGAATAGAAAAATGAAGACTACCCCCCCCATTACAACATCTACTCAAGCATACATATGTACATGTGTGTACGTGTGTCTCTCTGGGAGAGGACAGGTAGAGAGATGAATACAGATACTCTAAAAGCAAGTACTTCCCCTCCATTATCCAGACCTGGGATACAAACCTGCATGGAAATGAACTAGCAGGAAATTCTCTAAATTTTCTCCTTCCATTGTTCCTTCATTCCTTAAATACAGTGTCTACACCGCAACACTTTTACTCAGTGTACCACTTAATGTGTAGTTTCCTCTTGGTGTTTAAGGTTTTGTTTTATTTCATGATCATATGTTGTTTTATTTATTCCCCTGGGGGCGGGGATGGTAATGAGGTGTATACAATCCAAGTAAACCTTCTATCTTGGAAACTTTACATGTGAAGTCCATTTCCAAAGTTTATCTTTGCACCTGTGATTGACACAAGGAGGCAGAGATTAAACAAGAAAGATATTAATGAGGGTGGTTGGTAAGTCTCAACGTAATAAATGTGATGCCTGGATCAAATCTGCAGGATGTAAAGATCTGCTGAATTTTATTGTACTTCTTTAGGGACAGCCTCATGGCCACATGAACGGCATGTAACATCCATGCTTATTTCCAGAGTGACTGACAACCTTCATCTTCATAACAGCATCATGCAGAAGCCCTAGGATGTCATAAGCAGTGACATAAAATAGGCGTCCTCTAGCAAGAGGGGGAAAGTCTCATCCAGAAGATAGCCTCTCCCTAGTTCTTCAAATGAATATTCAATAGAGCATGTGATTTTTCACTTTTTCAAACAAGTCATTCCTACTTCAACCTCGTGATCTATTTAGTTGCACATTCCCTTTCATTTCCTCTGCCAGCACCCGGAAAATTATTCTACCTAGAGTCCTTCTTTGCAGTAGTAAAAGCCTAGCCAGTGCCTCTCAGGCCCTTATGCTCCTCAGGGTGACCGCAGAGAAGCTTTTGTGCACTGCCAGTTATCATGGCTTCCCACTTATTAACCAGAAATTGTGACTCCTTATAGATCACCATGGAATCTAAGCGTCACAGCTCTGGACCTGGGCATCTGTTAGGACAGCACTAGTCAGTATGGGTGGACTTCTCTGATCTCTGCACTGGCTGCACCAGGCAGCTAATTGTGATTATGCCAACTGCCCCCATATAGGAAAATAGCATTTAAGAGGAAGCAAGTTTAAGCAAGTCAGGGCTTTTTTTTTTTTAACTCCTACCTATCCACAGCCAGGCAAATTCATCAGCATCTCTCCCCAGCACCCAGCTCCATGATCACCGCCCTTAATTCACTCCCTTTTCAGAGCCACCTGCAGCAGACCTATGCTCTAAGCCCTACCAAAGACAGTCAACTCATAATGGCATCTTTTCAGTGGACCCTGCTATAGTTGGATAAATGCACCTCATACCTCATTTGATTAGAGGGAATTACCTACTGTTCTACCAATATTTGCCAAATGGACCTATGTGAATCTCACCCTCACCCTTTGAAGGAGTGGATAATAATCCATGAAAATGCCCGCAAAGGGTTGTAGACACAGCAAAAAAAAAAAAAAAAAAAAAAAAAAAAAAAAGCTATCAAACAAGCCAAAAAAAAAAAAAAAAAACANAAAAAAAAAAAAAAAAAAAAAAAAAAAAAATGCTATCAAACAAGCCAAAAAAAAAAAAAAAAACCATCCATCTGAATCATATTTGTTTATACCGGACAGCTCTTTGCAGAAAAAAAAAATTGCTTCATAAATTAAAATTATCTACTTTTTGACAAAAGCTTCAAATATAGGTTATGATATAGCTCTAATTATTTAATTTGTGCTTTTTACAAATTTGTTTTAGTATAAAACAAGCAGGAAAACTGAAATAAGTGTGGTGCAAATTTAAGTCTTTGGAGAAATCAGAGTTCCTTCAATTAAATGCGTTTAAAAAAATATGGAAAAGCAAATTCCTCAACTCTCAAAAGACACCCTGTCTTAACTTAAGGTGATTCCGGGGCCACTTGTAGATAAAAGACAGACAGTTAAAAAGTTCAATGACCTTGTAAATCAGGGGCAAAACAACCACAGTGGTGTGAGAGTCTGTAGAGTTAGAGGAAAACATTTATCCGGAAATTGCTTTTTTGGAAAATTACCACGAGGTAGGGGAAAAAGAGAAATTAAAAAAATACGAAGGGGAGGTTGCAAATGGTAGTAAACCAAAAGGGAACCCGAACGATTGAAACACAACCGCCAGTGCCCCAACTGTCAGGCAAACAACTTCCTAGCATCTTTAGCTAAGAAGAAAAACAGTCATTTTGCACGGGCGTGAGCTGAAGGTTCCAGAGTTGGATGAATGGGGAAGACTTGCTATACACCTAGCGGTGGGTGGGTTTCACCAGTCTGCAGCCTCCACAGCTTTTCTCTGCTGCACTGCAGAGGCGCCATCTTCTCCGTCTTAATCTTCACTCAATTCAATCCTTTTATCCGCACCCTAAAATAAGACCCTGAGGACCCTCCCCAGCAGCCCGTGCCTCCAGGGGGCCGAAACCCAAGCACCCAGTGATGCCCGGGGAGAGGCCGCGCCCTAATCAGACAAACGCCTCGTTTGCCGCCCAGGAGGGGAGAGCTCTCGCCTCCCCAGCAGCCGCTACGGTCCTTTCTAGACGCACACCCCAGTCTCCGCGGACTCTCCCCAAGGACTCCAGCGCCAGGCACAGAATTGGAGCGCCCCGAGGTGATGGGGGTGGGGGAGCCTCGGGCTCCGCAGCTCGGGAGGAGCAGCCCCGGCAGCGCCCCAGCCCCCTCCAGGGCAAACGCGCAGCGTCGGGCGGGAGCCTTGGTGGCGCACAGACCAGCACGACTCGGCCCGCCGCGCCCCGGGCTGGCGAGGGCGGGGTGTCACGGCTTTTGTTCCCCGGGACCTTCTTCCTCTCCGGGGAGAGCTGTGGAGGCTAGCGAACGCCCCCGGACGGCCGGGCTCGGGGAGGGGTGCGAGGGCGCTGGGGCTCCCCGACCCCTCCCATTCCTCGCAACTTACACAAAAGGGCGCCGCAGACCACAAAGTTTGCCTGCGGAAGGTGGTGCGCGACCCCGACGGGGGTCCCACTCGGGCGGCGCGGGGAGCCGAGCGGGGGCTGCAGGAGGAGGCGGGGGCCGGGCCGGGAGGGGACTGAGGCTGGAAGGTGAGGTCAAACGGGGTGGGAGAGGCGAAGGCAAGGGGGAGGGGAGGACGGAGACAGCTTCCCGAGCAGTCCCGGCTCCTCCTCCCGGGCCGGGAGAAAGGGAAGGGGGGCGATCCCGAGCTGAGGACGAGATCCAGGGACGCGTCGTTTTCGTCTCCCCCCCCCCCCCACGTGCTCCCTCTCCCTTCCCCATCTGGAAGTGTCGCCTCCACCGCACCCGCGGCCCCCGCCACCAACGCGGTGACCGCGGCAGGGTCTGAGCTCAGCCTCCACCCCTTTTCGCCCCCGACTGGCGCGGACCCGGGAGCCCGACTCCCCGCCACCTCCCTCCGCGGGCTGGGGCGCGCGTCCCGGGCAGGGCTGGGTGGGAGGCGGGGATGCGCAGGGCACTCGCCAGCGGGGGCGCTGGACGTGGGGGGAAGAGGGGTCCCCGGGACTGCCTCCGACCTCCCTGGAGGAGAGACTTGAGGGTCGTCTGCCCACCGTTCCCCCCTCTGCTCCCAGGCGCAGCACCCACCTCAAGCGCCCGAGCCGTCCAGGCGGCCAGCAGGACCAGTGCCAAAGCGGGCAGCATCGCGACCCTGCGCGGGGCACCGAGTGCGCTGCTGTGCGAGTGGGATCCGCCGCGCCCTTGCTCTGCCCGCGCCGCCGCCGCCGTCTCCGGTGACCCCGCGCTCGCGCAACTCCGGGTGCTCTCTCCTACCGCCGCCGAGGAAACTGACGGAGCAGGAGCGCGCGGCGGGGCTGGCAGCCCGCTAGTCAGCTGATCCGACCCTCCCCGCTCGGCACCCGAGAGAGACCCCTAGCGGAGCCGCCGGGGAGCTGCGCCCGCTCGGGGCGTGGGGGCGGGGCGAGGGAGGGACGGATGGGGGAGCCCGAGCCCCGGGCACCCACAGGTGCAGCGCCACGGGCCCCTCCGGCGCCCTGCGCGCTCCCCGGCCGCCGACCACCTGGGGCCGGGCGCGGTAGGAGGGAGAGCCTGGGGGTGGGGGCTGGACGGTGCAGGAGCAGGGAAAGGTGAGTCGTAGGACGTTTGGGCTTCAGGAAAGTCGGGAGCGCTCCCCGCTCGTTTCCGTGAGCTTGACTCATCCGACCCCGCAGGCCTCTCCGGGATGCCTTTTCAAAGAGCTGCTGCTGGGTGCGTTTCTAGTCGCATTTCATTTTTGTCTGGGTTTGGCGAGGTGGGGGCGGCGTTTCTGGAAGAGGGTGGAAGCAAGACAAGCAGAGGGAAGTAGAATTTTTTGCTCGTTGCAAGAGCAAAAACCTCATTTTTCCCCGTCCAAAGCCGTCAGGAGCAACCTGGACTTTCTATCTTTAGAACGAACCAAAGGAGAAAGCGCCGGACCTGACAAGCTGGCGACCCACTTAACTTCTCCTTGAAAGAAGGGTTTCTCTTCTTAATTTTTGGGGTGTGTGTGTGGCGGGGTGGGGGTGTGTTATTTTGGGTTTTTAGAGAACCCAGAGGTCAGCTGGAATTTTTTTTAATCGGGCGGGGATGTAATCTTAGATTTTTCTCAGATGGGGGGGATAAGTGGAAGTTGACAGAAAAGGGAGCTTGAGAGATGAATCTTATTTGACCCCCATAAGGAAGAATTTCAGACGTCCAGTTCTGTCCTTGTTCTTCATTGTGTTTGCCTTAAATGACAGAAATGAACCTTTTGCAAAGTCACTTTCTCCTAAATTAAACACAAGCCATCCGGTGCCCAATTAGTGTTTACTTAGTTTAGAATGGTCTAGAACTGTCTAGATCTAGCTTCCTGCTCTTGACCAATAGGAGCGCCAGTCACCAAGCCAGTGCTGGTGGAGGGAGTGAAAGACAGCAGGAATCCTGCCCCTTAATAGGGTCTCCGGAAAAGCCTTTTTTTTCTGAGCTGCTTCTGGCACTATGGAAGCCTGGCTCAGCCAGAGCTTGCTAAGACCCCAGAAATCTGCCTGCTCCCCTAAGCGTTGTCTTCCATCTTTCTGCCCTCCAGACATGCAGCCCCAACCCCGTGATCACTTCTCCCCTGAATGTCTTTTGAATGTTCTCAACAAAATAATGACAGATATTTGTTACCTGCAATGCATGTTGACAGTCTTTATGCCACAAACCATCAAGCCCCTTACTATTAATATTTTCATTTATAAGTCAGGAAGCCAAAGCCAAGTTGTGTCTCCCAAATCCCACAGCAAGTGACATGAGGCTGGAAGGGCAGAAAAAAAGCCTCAGTGAGAAGCAGCTTCCCAAGCACATTAACCACCACCACCTGCCTGCTCCCTTAAATGTTGGTATGAGCAAAGACACCTGAATGTAAGGAGGGGTCTGACTTAAAGAATGGAGGAAGCAGGACCAGCTACACATTCTAGAGGTCCAGTGCAAAATGAAAATGGGGGACCTTTTGTTCCCAAAGGAGGAATTTTAAGTTGGCAGCAGTAGAATGAAATGCAGCTCAGGGCCTTGCTGGCTGGGGCCCTGTGTGGCTGCAGAGATTTCATGCCCAGCTGCCAGTGCTGGGAGGGGGAAGCAGTTTTTTAAGAATAAGGGGCTTTTATTGAGCATGCAACTGAAAAATCAGGAGGTGAGGTTATCACCTATAAAAAGAAAAGTTCTTAGATGTAGCAGTTTCCCCTTCCACTGATGACGTTCACCATCACACATCCCCAGAACGGGATGTTCCCCTTCCCCCGGGGAAGATGATTAGCTGCTGACTCTGCCAGAATGAAGATCACGCCTTACAGTTTCTCCTTTTCCATCGCTGCTCAGATCCTGTTGGCTTTTATTTCTCAGCCGCTAACTCGGTTCTGCATTGAATGACATTTTGCCCTAGCGTGTCTTCCAGATGCCCTGGGAAAGAAATGCAGGAACGTCCTTGGTCAGCACTCCACCACTGGGGAAAAGACCCACCACCCGTCCCCTGCGATCTCCCCAACAATGTCCCGGCCTAAGGATAAAGGTCTCACTTAAGCGATTTTCACTCAACCACTGCATATCATTTTTGGAGATAAATATGGAAACTTCCAGGGTCTCTGTTTCTGAAAATGTCCCTTCATCAGCCATGGGGTAACGCGTGGCACAATGCCTGATTAATAATAGAAATGTGTCATTGTCTTTTAAAAAAAAAGATTTATTTTTATTATTATTATTTTTAAAAATATTTATTTATACATACAAGAGCTGGGGAACAGGCCAGAGTCCAGGGCGGTGAGAGGATTCACCAGAGACAGAGTGGGGACCAGAACAGGCAGATCCAACTGAAACACACTGCTGAGGGGAGCAGCAGGCAAGGCAGGAAGGCCTGCCACGCCATGTGGGTCACCTTCCCAGCTGGCGGCAGGGATCGAACTCGGGCGGCAGTGGCTGTGGCTTGCTTCATAGTGTGTTGCTTAACCCGCTGCGCCACCAAGGAGGCCCAAGATTTATTTTTTTAATTAATTTATGCATATAAAAGCTGGGGTGTGGGTCAGGGATGTGGGGGGGGTGAGGGTAGGGAAGTGAAAGGATTCACCAGAGAAAGAATGGGGAGCAGAACAGGCAGATCTACTGAAATGTCTGTTGAGGGGAGCAGCAGGCAAGACAGGAGAAATCTGCTGCTCTATGTTGGTCACCTCCGTGGACGGGTCCCTAAGAAGTGGTTGCCTATAGCTTCATAGTGCAGAGACTTAACCCCCTGGGCCACCAAGGAGGCCCAAAATGTTATTTTCTTAAGAGAACAGGAACTTATAGTAGTGACAAAATCGTCCTGATTTTAACCTTCATTGACCTTGTCAGGGCAGTCCCTAAGAAACATGTTGCAAATAAAAGTGATTTTTCTTCTTTTTTAAAAAGATTTTATTTATGCATACAGAGCTGGGATACAGGCCAGAGGCGCGGAGGGCAAGAGGATTCACCAGAGATAAGAGTTGGGAGCAGAAAAGGCAGATTGACTGAAATACACTGCTGAGGGGAGCAGCAGGTGAGACAGGAGAGGTCTGCTGTGCCATGTGGGTCCCCTCCCTGCCTGTTGATCGAATTCAGGCTGCAGTGGCTGCAGAATCCCCACAGTGTGGTGCTCAATCCCTTGCACCACCAGGGAGGCCCCTGATTTTTCTTCTTAACATAAATGAGAGCCATCTCAAAGTTATTCTTACATCAGGCTACTCATCTGTATTCCTGCATGCTGTCTTGAGTGGAAGAGAAAGGGACGGAGCTCTAGAATTAGGTAGTATGCTATGACTTAGGCAGAATGCTGACTGTTCCCGTGGACATGTGCCAGGTGTGTGAAAGACAGGCACCCTGTTTGCAGATGGCACGGTGCTTGGAAAGCCTTTTGCCAGAGGTATTTGAGAGAGTTATATGGGGATAACCTCCTCCAGTGTGGACAACAGCACTTCGTGGTCAAGCAGCGTCACTACCCACACCAGCTGCCGGAAGCCACAACTCTGACTGGGATCGCCACGGCCTGGCGCCCCTGCCAACACTTAACTCTGATGACAAACATTGAGGCTGAGTGATGTTCGTGCTCCAAGGTAACTAGGCCTCTTTGGCTCCACACAAATCATGCCTAGGGATTAGTCTTTCATGGTCTTCTCTTTAAGGAGAGTGATGTTCTAGAGATTTCTATGGGCAACTCAGCTTTTAGAATCCTAGTGAAGGCTATAGTCAGAAAAGTGTTACATAACGTAAAATGAATGGAAAGTTCCCAGACTGATCAGCCTTGAGTATCTGTGAATGTCTCACACGAATAAACAACATCCTAGAGGACAAAACAAACATACAACACACAGCGAATATATCAAAGTTTTGTAGGCATGCAGTCTACAACTTTTTTTCACTGCTTTTGTCCCAAAGCAAGCGCCCAGCTTTGATATAACCCTCAATGGACTTTTTTTTCTGCCATGTCATTTATTCCAGTTAAACATAATTCTGGGGCCTCCCTGGTGGCGCAGTGGGTTAAGCAACGCACTATGAAGCGAACCACAGCCACTGCAGCACAAGTTCGATCCCTGCTGCCGGCCAGGGAGGGGACCCACATGGTGTGGCAGACCTCTCCTGCTGTGCCCGCTGCTACCCTCAGCAGTGTACTTCTGTTAATCTGCCTGTTCTGCTCCCTGCTCTGTCTGTGGTGAATCCTCTCACCTCCCTGGACTCTGGCCTGTACCCCAGTGCTTATATGCATAAATAAATAAATCTTTAAAAAAAAATAAACATAATTCTTAGTAATGAAAATATTTAGTATTGGTGGATCAATCAAAAATTTTTTACATTTCCACTGTGGGCAGTAAAACACATATACATTCACTGTGGTAAAGAGTTTATGTGAAAAAAAAATATCAGGGGTGAGGAAAACAAGGCTGCAGAAAACCAGAGATTAGTGAGGACAATTTTGTATAAAGTAGTTGTGTGTGTATGTGTGTGTGTGTGTGTGTGTGTGTGTGTGTGTGTGGTTTCATCTGAAGGAAATCCATCACCGACATGGAACACTGGGAAGGGTTTGAAGCTGAGATGCCAGAGAGGGGTTTTTGGTAGGGGATTTGATAGCTATCCTAAGAGAAAAGAAAAAGATGAGGCAACGGATGTTTAAGGAAAGACCATGTAAATATGTCCAGGTTGTTGGTGAGGGGGCTGGATAAGTGGGAGTCAGTGGGTGGGGGTTGCACTAATATTTGTGGAACTGAGGACTGTAGGTTAAATGGAAGGGGCAGCACTGGACTGCTTGCTACTCACTACAAATTTTCTAATCATAATCTGACATATTATTTTTTTTAATTTATATTTATTTTACATCATTGTTCATTTTTGTACAATGTTTGCTTTCTCCTCTCAGGTGTAGTCCCTGTGAAATTCCCATCACCATTTCACCTGTGCACCATCACCATTGTCCCTTGTGCTCTTTCTTCCGCTGTTTTGATCCCTCTCTCCCCCTTCCCCCTATAGAATGTCTCTGAATTATAGTTGCCTGTTAATTGTATTTCTTCATTTATTATTTTATTTTTTTCCCTGATACCTTATTTGGTTCCCCTCCATTTCTCCTATAAGTGAAACCATCTGATATCTTCCTTTTTCCTTCTGGCTTATTTCACTGAGCATGATCCCTTCCAGCATGTGAATGGCATGAGTTTATCTTTTTTGATTGCTGAATAGTATTCCATTATGTATACATACCACATCTTCTTGAGCCAGTCATCTGTTTTGGAGCATTTGGGTTGTTTCCATATCTTACCCATTGTAAATAGTGCTGCAATTAACACAGGGGCAGGTATACTTTTGAATTAATTTTTTTGTGTTCTTTGGTTATATTTCTAGGAGTGGAATTGCTGGGTTGTATGGTAGCTCCATTTTTATTAGTTAAAGGAACCTCCACACAGCTTTCCATACTGGTTGGGCCAGTTCACATTCCCACCAGCAGTGTAAGAGAGTTCCTTTTTCTCCACATCCTCACTAACATTTATTGTTTCCTGTTTTTTTTAATATGTGTCATTCTCACTGATGTAAAGTGGTATCTCATTATGGTTTTGATTTGCATTTCACGATAATCTGACATATTCTGTCTGTGGGAATGGTGTTAGGAAATTTGGAAGATGAAAAGTTCTGATCTGGAAGAATAGAGAGAAAGCTGTGATGAAGTTCCAGATCTGACCATAGATGAGGTTTGTGGAAAGTATGACAAAATTTCACGGTAGACCACTTTCTTACTAAGAAGCTGTAAAGGTTACTGTAGGTCAGACAAGAACTTTACACTTGTGAGTTGTGTTGGACTTACCCTCAATGTCCCAGATGAGGTGAGAGAGGGTGTACTCAGCCAGAAGGGATGCAGGAGGGAGTGCCAGTTCCCACTTCTGTCTCACCTGCCACGATAAAATGATAATTTTATTTTAATGAGGGAGATAAAAAATTTGATTTTTAGTTGGCTTGTGTTTGGGGATCAGTAATACATGCAGAAGGAAGTAAGTTGAATATGGTGAATGAAGGGAAGGCAAATGAGAGATGTATGTTGGAGATGTGGCCGTGGTGGTTTTCTGTAGTAATGGGTGATTTCTCCTCAGATGAACTGAAAACTACTCAGATGGTGTTAACCTGTTACAACAAAGCACACGTGTTTTGTGTTTACTTAAAAGGACCAAAGTAAGACTGGAAGATTACTTAGTTGGGAGATGAACCAATTTAAATACAGTGTGAGAAATAAGTGAGTTGTATTTACACCTTTAAGGCGTCTAATACCTGACTGTATGAGATAATAACACTTGGAAAATGAATAATAACATCTCCAGGCACACTTCCCACGTCATATCCCATAGGACCTTGGTCAGAAATATGCCACTAAATCTCACAGACAAATACGCAAAGACATCTGTTATCAAGTAAGTTTGAGAAATAAGTGGTTAAATAAAACTGAACAAATTACTTTAGATTGCCTACAGCCCATTAAAATGCTACCATATATTTTGAATTATTATTAAAATACATATTGGGCCTCCCTGGTAGTGCAAGGGGTTAAAGTCTCAGCACTATGAAGCTATCCACAGCCACTGAAGCATGAGTTCAATCCCTGGCCAGGGAGGTGACCCACGTGGTGCAGCAGACCTCTCCTGCCTCACCTTACTATTCCCCTCAGCAGTGTATTTCAGCCAATCTGCGTATTCTGTTCCCCTCCCCACTCTGTCTCTGGTGAATCCTCTCACCTCTCACACCTCTTGCCTATACCCCAGTTCTTGTATGCATAAATAAATACATTTTTAAAAAATTAAAATATATATTATAATTTATTATTAAAATATATTTTAATTTTATATTTAAAATGTATCACTAAAATATTTAACATTAAAATATATATAAGATATATACATATACACACATGCACATGCATACACACATACATATATACACGTGTGTGTGTATATATAAAAGAGGGCTGCTCGTTATACACCATTAATCCCTGTGCTTTTGGCTTTTATTTCTGTTTTTGTTTTCCCCAGGCACTGCTAGTGCTATACTAAGTGAGCTTTAGGGAATTCTGTTTTGCAGACATTCTAACAGACTCTCAGATTTCTCTCTTAAGACCCTTGTAGAAAAGAAGGTTTGTAGAGTACATTTTTGTCAAAGCAGATGGGTCCTTTCCACTGAAAGGTATTTCCATGCATGACCTTGAAGATAAATTAAAGGAAGAATGTGAAAATATTAGGCTGACAGACATTTTAAAGTAGGGCATAACAGATGCCATAAAAAGCATCTTGAAAGTTAAAAGTAGGAGTTAAAATGTGTGTTACATGGAAGATACTGGATTAGAGTCTCTGAATATTTATCATACAAATGTGCATGTATATGGCCGGCTTCTTCCTAGTTTGGGAGAGAAACAGGCCAGAATCCAAGTCACATTTGAGACTGCTTCTCTTTAAATTTTCTTCTGGAAAAGGAGGAAAGTATTAAGTATTAAGGAAAAGGGAGGAAATATTAAGTTTACAAAAGTAACATTTCGGATGAGGCTTGTGTTTCTTGCACTGCCTTTAACAGTCTGGGGCAGGGACCCTCACGATGAACCCTGAACTTCTATAGAGCTGAGTGGACCATTCTGGGAAGGGCAGTTGAAGGAGAATTGTATTAATTTTAAGAAGCCTTTGTAGAAACGCCTTATAAAGTGAACATGGAAAGCAAAAGCATAATGATACACAGAACTCTCTGATAAACAAAACCAAACCAAACCCCAACCCAGGATTTTCATAGCTTTTCTCTGTTAGTTCTTTTATTGAAAAATTAACTTAGCTCTAATGGCGTAAATGGGTCCTGTTCACCCTCATGATTGTAACGAAAAGGAAAATAAGGAAAAGGTTTACGGAGCCGTGTCTGAAAAAGTCAAGTCGTTGTTTCTGTTTTCCAGTTGTCAGTGAAAACATTCAGTGATCTAAACCTTACAGAGCTGAGGTTCAAATCACTGCCTTGTTCTGAGGGGTAGGTATGTGGAACCAGGTGAGAGATGCTGGTTAAAAAAAGGGGGGAACCAGTAAGACTCATCTCCTTTTGCAGAGAAAGAGTAAAATAAGATGGAAATAAACTAGATAATGACAAAAACATAGATAGTGGCTTTCAGATAGTTCTAGAGCCATAAATCTTAGAAAACACCAAATTCAGTACTAATTTTGGCCTTCATAAGAAAACAGTTCTAGGATTTGCTTAAAGTCACTTGGACCAGGTCAGCCTCATCTAGTTGGGAGCAGTACTGGCGTTATTATTTTTTGAAATCAAATTCTATAAACACTGTTCACTGGTTTCTACCAGAATCTGAAAGTAACCCAAAAGTCCTACGTAGACTGTGACTAGAAGAAGTTAGAACAGGCTATTAGAACAGAGTTGGAGTAACTCAAGTATTTAATGCTGTCTTATTCTCACTAATTCTACTCCTAGGAAGAAACTGGTTTTCAATCAAGACGCAGAGCTCTGGCAAATACAGTGCTGTGGATTCAATCATAGGTTTAGTTCCCTTTGGAATTTGCTCAATGTAAAATTTAGTCTCCGTGAACTGAGGTATGCCGTGATTAGGGCTGAACGAGTCCCCTGGGGTGAGAAAGAATTCTCTGTATAAGTAACAGCTTCATCCTGATTTTGCAAGCTTGGAACACTCTCACCTTTCCTATTCTTGTTGGACGGCTGACCACGGATTTTTTTCTTTCATTTCTGAACTCCTCTGGTAAGAAAGGATTGGGTATGACTTGAATTTTCTTCCATCTGAACTTATTCAGGTGTTTCCTCCCCAAAATATCCTTTCATCACCAACTCTTCGAGTTCCTGAGTTGAAAAAGAACCTAGAATTAAAGAGGTTACAGCTGACGCAGACAGAGTGCTGATGGACACCACGTTTTCCATTTGATGGGACTCACCGCTCACCAGAAAAGTGGGGTGACTTGCAGTTGGTCGGGTGAATATTGATAAAGCTTAACTTTCTTTTCTCTGCCGTCCCATTCTCATTTCATCTTGTGATGCTCCCCCGATCTGGCCATCTCATCAGACCTGAGTCATGAGAATGGTGAGTCCCTAAGACCAGCCATAGTTCATAAAATGGTGACTTTTCCTCCCCCATCCTCATTTTTCTTGTTATCCTGGTTTTTTCTCCTAGGATCTTTCCATTGGAACCCAATTCAGGAATCATCTGTTGGATAGTCCCATGAACACAGGCGTCTTATCTACAAAACTCTTGAGATCATTATTTGGCTTCTGCTTTCTTATTTTCTGTTACGGGGGGACATGTGGAAGAAACAAAAACCTTTGTCCATAGTATGTTGTTGTTGGATTGAGCTGTAATTTACACCTCTCTTCGATTCTATCCGTTAGTCTTAATTCTGCCATGGAGAGTAACGAGAGGTGCTTTTCTCACATTCCTTCAGAAGTTTTAAAACATTTGTATAATATTCCTTTAGGCATCTCCTCTCAAACCTAAACATCTGATTTTCTAGACTGCAGCTTATAGAATGTTGGCAGCTCCCTCATGATGCTGAACTTGGATGTTTTGTTTCTGCAGATAAATATAGTCTGATTTTACGCATCCAACAAATATTTAATGGGCACCTACTAAGTTTAGGGAGATAAAAAATTAGCAAGTAAATTTATATATATATATACACACACACATATAAAATCTTGTACATAATGATATAGATCATAGAGAAAAGTTAAGGCAAATAAGGAGAAATGGAGACCATGGATATGATCAGGAGGTTGGAGACTTGCTATTATACTTAGAGTGATTATATTTAGTGTTATTATACTTAGTGCTATTATACTTAGAGAACACCTCACTGATAAGGTGACCTTTGAGCCGACATTTTTTATTAAATATTTGTTTATTTATGCATACAGGGGCAGGGGTGTAGGCCAGAGGTGTGGGGGAATGGAGATGAGATGCTTCACCTGAGACAGAGTAGGGAGCAGAACAGGCAGATCTACTGAAATACAGTGCTGAGGGGAGCAGTGGGTGAGACAAGAGAGGTCTGCTGCGCCATGTTGGTTAGCTCCCTGGGCGAGGATCAAACTTGTTCTTTAGTGACTGCAGATTGCTTCATAGTGCTAAGACTTAATCCTTTGCGCCACCAGGGAGATCTCTGAGCCAACCTTTTAAAGGAAACGAGGGAGAACTTGCCATTGTCGGGACAAGAGGATGCAGGCATGGAAAAAACACATTAGAGGCTTATTAGAAGCTTATTCCTATAAGCTTCACTGTTTGAACAATAAACCGCCCTTGAGGATCCAGCAGAGGGAATGAAGGGGAAAACTACTAGAAGGTGAGGGGTCAGGAAGAATGCTATGGGCTAAATCATGCCCCAACCCCCTAAATTCATATATGAATTTTTAAAATATTTTTATCATTGAGTCAGAAATTATAAAAATATTCCTTTGAGGGCTTGTGCTGTAAATGGGTGAGAAACTGTATGGTAGCTAAAGAGATTCTCAAGAAAAGGTGTTTTTCTTTGTTTTTAATGGAAGGTATTACAATTTGTTGTGGTGCTGAGAGGGATGAGGGTAGAATTTCTCTGGGAGAGAAAAAGCCTGAATAGATGAGCGGAAACTAGACCCACTCTAGTTAGAGGTGTAAAGAAGACCACTCAGCATCCTGGTGTTTTCCTTCAGCCGTGTTGATGAGCACAGGTACAGTTGGAGAAGGTGGAAAGTTGGAATCTGTTTAATGAGTGGTTCTCGGTCCCAGCTGCAGTTAGAGCAATCCAGGTCAGCTGAGAATTCATTCAGAAGCTTCGTCCACACAGCCAGAGGTCCCGATGGAGCAGTCTGAAAATGGGGCCTGAACATCTATCTATTCAAAGCTCTCAAGGTGACTAATGTAGTGGTTGCTGAGTGAGAGCAAAAGTGAAGGGGATGTGTGGAGAAAGGGCAAGGGCAGGACTGGGGAATGGTAGACTATGTATCCATACAATGCAAAGGAAGGAACCTTTGATCTGTGGAGAAGAGGTGATGTGGTCAAATTTGGGGGTATTGAAAGGGATGAGTTGGGGATCAGGGCGTAGGTGACTATGGGAACTGGGTAAACATCACAATGAGATTTGCTGTGCTGATCTAAAGAGGGAGATGATGCAAACCATTGCTAATTTAAAATGTTTTATAACCACATTTAACAAAAAGGAAAAATAAGTGGATTCAGCTCTCACAATATATCTTCTGCCTTATTATTTCAATATGCAATCACTTTAATAGTCACTAATGATAAATTTGACTTCCCTTTTTGGTTTTCCAAGTTTGGCATGAGATTTACCAGTTGGTCTTAGAGCAGACACATTTCAGTTCCTCAGCAGCTACATGTGGCAGCTGGTGGTTTACACAGTGGATGCTGTGGGTTTAGGCAGTAGTATTGAGGATGTACATGGGTGATTTCTATGGAACCTACTTTTCAGAATACAAACATACTATAATGTATTCAATCTTAATTATAGATACCTGTATATTTGAACCCTTTGGATTTTTTAAATTCTTTATTTTATTAAGTTTTTTTTAAAATTTATGCATATAAGAGCAGGGGTACAGGCCAGAGGTGTAGGAGTTGAGAGGACTCACGAGAGACAGAGTGGGGAGTAGAACAGGGAGCAGAACAGGCAGATCGACTGAAATACACTGCTGAAGGGAGCAGCAGGCTAGACAGGAGAGGTCTGCTGTGCCATGTGGGTCCCCTCCCTGGCCGGGCATGGAACTTGTGCTGCTGTGCAGCGGATGCTTCACAATGAGGCGCTCAACCCGCTACGCCACCAGGGAGGCCCCTATTTGTAACCCTTTGTTAGCTTGACATATAGAATATAATCAATTTAAAATTCTTTTGACAATAATATGGTGTTATTAGCTACTCCACTGAGATAATTTAATAATCTTATTTCATATACAATATTCCTGTACTCACCTCAAAATTTGATATGCTAGCCTTGGGCAGTTTTATGTAAATTGTGAAGGCAGGACTACTAAGCCCCCATCAGTTAGAATGTTTTATTATGATTTTCCAGCTGGTTATGGCTATATCTAATTATGTTCTTATCTAATTCAATATAGCTTGTCCATAAATGGATCAAAGGTCTTAGCCATATGCTTTATTGAAGTTCAATAACTCCACGCCAGCTACATTTACCTAATAGAGGTTGATTGGTGGGCATGTCCTGATGAGAAATCTGTGCCAACTTCACCTGCCAGGGACATCTGCTCTTATTCTATTTTCTCGTAGTAGTCTTAATAATCTAGATCACTTATTCTCATCTGGGTGGAGCTGATCATTTCTTGTTTTCTGGGAGTTGAAGTTATTGACATTGGAGGAGAAAGAAAGATGGAAAAGTGAATATTACTTGCCATAGAGGCAGTAGCAAAGCTGGATTTGATTGTTGGACCTGAACCTGGCATTCTAGAATTACAGGCAAGAAGGAACATGCAATTGATGGAGGATCAAATGACAAGAAATTGGCCCATCTATTTTCCCAATTGCCAACAGAGTGTGGATTGAGGACAATGTCTATAAAAATGCATCAAGGAAGATGAGAAAGAAGGACAGACAGAGCAAAACTGCAGGAAAATAGAGGGTCCCCAGACATCCTCACATGAAAGTCTCAAAATCGTAGGTGAAACACAATGTCACCTAAAATTTGAGTGATGCTTCTGCTTTCTATGGACTAGTGTCCATAGAGTATGACCTAGTATATGGTGTTTTAACACATGGAAGTAAGTTTGGCTTTAGAGTTGGCCTCAAGTGTTGGTGGACTAGGACTGAAGCTAGATTTAGGAAGGAAAGTGTAGGTCTTTTTCAAAAGAAACCACTGCTGTGACTTGCTCAGCTAGAGCAGAATTTGAAAGCTCTCTTCAAACCACCAGCCTGAGAAGTCCCCAGCCCTAAAGATCTAGGTTGCTGTCCAGGCCATAAGGGTAGGATTTTATTTTTATTTTTTAAGAAAGATTTATTTATTTTTGCATATAAGAGCTGCTGGGGTACAGGCCAGAGTCTCGGGAGATGAGAGGATTCCTCAGAGACAGAGTGGGGAGCAGAACAGGCAGATCAACTGAAATCCACCGCTGAGGGGAGCAGCTGGCAAGGCAAGAGGTCTGCTGGGCCCTGTGGGTCCCCTCCCTGGCCTAGGATTGAACTCGCGCTGCTGTGCTGGGGATACTTCACAGTGAGGTGCTCAACCCGCTGCGCCGCCAGGATGGGATTTTATAACTAGCTTCTCATAGCACTTTTCCACACTGCAACACTGAATCAGGTTGTCTTTATCACACATTCCACATACTTCCTTATTCTCTCTCTTGTCCTAGTTTTATGTGGTTTTTCCCACCACACTAGACATTGAGGACATACAGTCTGAGCAGATCATAGATATTATGGGTCACACACATCCTTAAACCTGGACCTACCCGCTCCCACATAGGGACCCCATGGCAATTAGTGCAGCTTGGGCTCAGAGCTGCCTCTATAAAGTGACGTAATAGAGCCTTCCTGGGGTTATTATGAGGCTTAGGGATGACATCTAGTAAATGCTAGTTTGGTATTGCAAATATGCTGTGGTTTGGACGAGGACTTTTTATGTGATTCAATTGGTTATGTTACACAACATCAAGGAAAAGAAAGAGTTCACAATGAAATAATTGGCTAAAACAGGCTGAGCTCTTGTCAGGGCCTAGAAGGTTTGCAAGGGAAAATGAAGACCCCGTTGGGAACACCTTTAGAAAATGCCTGAAATGAATCTTGTGAATGGATTGGGAGAAGTCTGATCAGCAACCCTTAGCTTAAGATATTTTCAGCCTTCTTTCTCTCTCATCTTTTGACAGCTTGATTAAGGAATAATTCACCTACCATGCAAGTCATACATTTAAAGTACACGGGTAGTATACTTCACAGAATTGAGCAACCATCATCTCAGTTGATAATGGGGCATTTTCAACACAACTTGAAGAAACTCTGTCTCCTTCAGCTCTCTCTCTCTCTTTCTCTCTCTGCACCCATTTCTCATGCCAGTGATTACTACTATCTACTTTCTGTCTCTATGGATTTCCCTGTTCTTGACATATTATATGAATGGAATCATATAACAAGTGGTCTTTTTTGGGGGGGAGGGTCGCTCCCTGTTGGTGTAGGGGTTAAGTCTCAGTGCTATCACCACTTTGACCTGAGTTGAATCCCTGGCCAGGGAGCTGACCCACATGGCTCAGCAGACCGCTCCTGTCTTGCCCACTGCTCCCCTCAGCAGTGCATTTCAATAGATCCACCTGTTCGGCTCCCCACTCTGTCTCTGGTGAATCTTCTCACCCCCTGTACCTCTGGTCTCTACCCCAGTTCTTCTATTATAAATAAATAAATCTTTTTAAGAAATGGTCTTTTTTAAAAGATACTGTTTTTTCCTTTATTAAATTGGTGAAAGTCAAGAAAAAGAATATATCCATTTTATAAAGGTACAGATGTAAATACGCTCTCCCCGAACTGGAATTAGACCCTCTGTCATATTCCCTCAGAACTGCTTACTTCACTTTTGTAGTCCTTTCCTCCATTCTAATTAAATAGCTAATGAGAAAATAATATACTAGCTGCATAGTGACTATAACTCCCATCAATGTCTTATATTCTTTTTTTTAAGATTTATTTATTTATGCATACAAGAACTGGGGTAGAGGCCAGAGGTGTGGGGGGATGGTGGTGAGAGGATTCACCACAGACAGAGCAGGGAGCAGAACAGGCAGATCAACGGAAGCACACTGCTGAGGGGAGCAGCGGGCACAGCAGGAGAGGTCTGCNNNNCCATGTGGGTCCCCTCCCTGGCCGGCAGCAGGGATCGAACTCGTGCTGCAGTGGCTGAGGTTTGCTTCATAGTGTGTTGCTTAACCCACTGCGCCACCAGGGAGGCCCAAATGTCTTATATTCTTAAGTATAGTTATAGCTTTAAGAATTCTGAAGTATAACAGGAATTCAATAAATATGGGCCAAATTAATTAACTATAAAAATAATCTAAACACAATTCAGCCAAATCTGAGGTTTGCTTAACTACCCTCTTTGGTTATATAGATTTTTAAATTAATCAATTGATTAATTTTTAGTTGATATCATATTGGGGTACCCCCATTAGTTATTACCACTGTACGGTCCCCACCACCAACACACCCATATTCTACCACCATAGACCATTGTGCTCCCTTCTCTCTTTTTTCTTACCCCTCCCTGCCCTTCTACCACAATAAGTGATCTTTTGCAACTCTCTTAGCTAAGTGTTTTCGAGGTTCAACCACATGGTAGCATGTATTAATATTTCATTCCTTTTTGTTGCTAAATAATGTTCCATTGTGTTGGTATACCACGTTCTATTGCTCCATTCGTTAGTTGGTGGATAAACTGACTGCTTCCTCCCTTTTGGCCACAATAAGTCCTACTTCTATGAACATTTGTAGGCATATCATTGTGTGGACATGTGTTTTTATGTCTCCTTGGTATACACCTAGGAGTGAAATTGCTGAGCGTCAGCCTTCTGTTGATACTCATAAGACTGGGAGTGTCCAGAGTTAATGTTTTACTCAAACTTCCCTAAAATTTCCTGTGATCATCATGAATTTCTTGGATACCTATTGACTCAGTTAATAACCACTGAGAACTTATTGCATATCCAATAATTTAGGCTCTGGCTAGCTTTTGTGGGCACTTTGGGTTCCTGTCTCTTCAGGGTGTAGAAAGGACCTGATAACAGGCTAACTTTTTATCTGCAACAGGCATAATTATAGACTACCTTATACAGAAAGACAAAAATACCACTTAACCTGCATCTTTCTTGGTTATCTAAATAAACTCTCATTTCTTAATTCTCTTATAAACACTGCCCATAACCTCTAAGAGAAGCCTTTTAGCCACACTACTTATTTGTGCATTCATATTTCTATGTTTTAATTTACTCATCTTTTTATTCAGTTCAATTTTTTTCATTCATTCAGTACAAATTTACTATGCATCTGGATTCTGTCAATCACTATACTGGATTCTATAGCCATAAAGATACATGTCATTCACTTCTCATTGAAGAGAAATGTATATAATAGATTGTTATAATACAATATGGTATTGATGAGTTGTTTCTAACCCATCTTGGGGTTACTGGGAAAGACTTCCTGAGAGGCAGAAATGTAGATCATGGATATAGAGATAGGCTGGGGTGTGGATGGAACTTTCCAAGAAGGGGGATACAGAAGATAAAAGCAAATATTTCAGAAGAAAAAACACATCATGGTACAAGTAATTTAGTATTGCTGAATTATAAAGTGTTTGGCGGATAAAGAATCTTCAAAGAACAACCATAATTACTTAATATATAGCCTGCCAGAGGGAATTAATAATTAAGAGATTAAGAATTATGCAGTGATTTACAACTGCCCACTAAATAGCTGTGTGACGGCAGACAAATGACTAACCACTCTGTGCCTCATTTGTCATCAAAGTTTGAGTGGGAAATTGGCTTCATGAAACTCTTCTTTCAAAAGTGACACATATATTCCTTAAAAAATATTGTAACTCTCAAAAGCTTTCTAATATTGCCCTCCAAAATAGCCAAGACTTGAACAGTTAAGACAAAATAAGATGAAGGACATATGTCATAGATGAAATTCCAGATTAAACAGACTGAACAAGTCAGAAGGCAAGAGAAAAATATCGGATGGCTTCACTATTAGGAGGAATATGAAAGAGCAACAACAACAACAACAAAAAGAAGAATAAGCTCAAGGAATTGGGCAATTATAACCAAAAGCAAACAAAAAACTCAACAAGACCAAAAAGCCAAGATAAACCAAAGGGACCGTAGGGAGGGAGGGGAAAAAAGGGAAGGCAAAGACAGGGATGAGGACAGAAAGAGCACAAGGGACTGAGGTGATGGTGCACAGGTGGAATGGTGGTGGGTACTCCCTGGGGAATACAAATGATGTCAAATAGAATTAAATAAATAAATAAATAAATAAATAAATAAATAAATAAATAAATAAATAAATAAATAAATAAAAGAAAGTCTGAACAAAAGAAAGTCAATCAACTGCAAACCTGACTGGTGTCTCAGTGATGCTGGTCACCTAGAGAAGTGTCAACTAAAATCAGCAATCAAAAGGGTATCACCCTCCTTGACTCAACCAAGGAGTAAAAGCTAGAGCCAAGGAAAAACTGAACTGGCCTTGCAAAGAAACTGGGTGAACAACAAAAAGTTGTCTCAAGAAAATGAGTAACTTAAATAACCAAAGACATTTTAAGGTTTATGACATCGATCAGCTTCCCAGCTCCCCAAAACTAAGGATCTAAATAGGATAAATTTTAACACCCCTCCATGTTTTCCTCAATGCATAGATAGCCTTAGATAGATCCATTAACGAGATATCTGCTTGGTCTTTATCTGTAAAATCCTTAAAAATGTAAAATATTTTCCTTGAAAATTCTCACTGTGACATTCAGAATTTGGACAGGTATCCCTGAGCTCTCTGGAGGTTTTTCCTGGACTTGAGTCCAGTCTTGATACTTTAATAAACTCCCTTAATTTTTGCCTGCCTCTATTTATGCCAAGAGAATAAATTTCCTAAGCCCCAAGTTCAAGTCTGCATCTATCATTCCCCATCTCTACCCTCCCTGACCCATGAAAAGGGCATTTCCTTCAAATTCTCCACTTATAGTTGTTTAGGAACATTTGACAAGTTTCTGCAATTTTACACTATCATGTTCTGAGTCTAATCACTATGCTACAGTCCAAGTGGTTGCTGTATACTCCTGTAAAATTTTTATCAAAGATTTCATCATGTTTTATTCTTAGATGTCTGACAGCAGTGGTCACTAGCTCCCTTCTTCCTCTTTGAAAGCTGTTTATCCTTATCCTTGATCTTCATTTATTCTCTCTAGTTCCAGATGGCCATACACAAGCAAACAATAGAAAGAGTGTGATACTGCAAGCCCCAAAGCAGCCCTTTAAGTTGGGCATGTTCTAAACTCCAGAGATTTTGCTCCTGTCCATGACTTCACAGTAATGAAACAACTGGGAATGTAACAGGGTGGTCCCAGGAAAAGGGGAAGTTCCCAAAATTCTGGTTCCGCCCTAAGTGGGTGGAGCTGAGGATAAGAAGATTTCTGCAGAGAAGAGAGAAGGAAGAAAGGAAGATGGAGAACAGCAAGGAGACCTGGAGGAGGCACGTGGAGCAGAGGGACATGTG
>JAGFMF010011629.1:10909830-11126775 GCA_019455555.1 Galemys pyrenaicus
ATTATATCAAAGTTCCTTCCCATTAAAGACGTTATATGTTAGTCTTGATGTGGCGGATGGCAGAACCCATTCAGAGAGGGCAGGTTTGGGGGTTCTGGGTGCTCCCCTCCCTGCCCTGTAACAGGAAGACCCTGGGTAACTTTGATGCTCATCTACAACTGTGTCCTGATGATGAGCTCAGTCACAAATGCATACAAGCTCAAGAGAGAAAGAGACAGGTCTGCTTCAATCTCTTTCGAACTCTTGAGAGGTCTTACTTCCTTAATAGTCATGCCCATGAAAGAGAAATAAACAGTCTATGGTGTGAAAAATACATAAGAGAAAGTCCTGATAGAACCTACAAGACACTAAATATAAATGGCACAGAAAGAAAGAAAATGGAAGTGTACTTTGATAGCAGAAAAAGGTTTACACTAGGTAACACTGTGTTCCCAAGTTGCTCTACAGTCATGAAGCAGTGCACTCTCCATTACAGTGATCATTGAGAACATTACTAACATGGGCTTATTGTCCCTTTAATGAAGGAAGACTTTACCCTGGTGAATGTGAAACCTCCACCCTTGCTGGTAATTCTGTTGTTGATTTACATGATACAGAAGTATCCTGAATGACCACCATTTGTGACATAAAATTTGGAAAGTTGTTTAGTAGAATTTTCAGCAACTATCATTTATGGAATGCAGTTTCCAGAGTTGAATAAAATGTTACATATAGGAAAAAGTACATATGTGTATATGACTAAGGCAGTAAAACTGGATCATCAACCCATTGGAAGTTCAAAATTTATTGGTAAAATTAACTATCAGAAGGAAAGCTCTTGTGCTTACTCCCTCTCCCCACCCACTCCCCCCCACCCCACCACTGCTGTAAGGGTTAGCTTCTGAAGGACACAGATGCTCCACTTGCTGGAGAACTGACCTCAGCATATGGAAGCAACCTCACCAGAAGTTGCCTGGGGGATACATCCTTCAGCCTCAAACAAAGGCAGCACACACCCACGTGACCCCTTTGCTCCAAGCATGGCCAATCTTTGTGGTTTCATTCTGCTCCAGCATTCCTTATGGGATCAAGCTGAAGCTAGACTTCATGTGAAACCAAATCTTTCACCCCATTCTGCTTCCTTCACTTACTTGCAAGTTTCCTCTGAAGCACTCCCTCAATAAATCACTTGCATATGGGTCTCTGTCTCAGATATGATTCTGAGCTACCCCTTCTAAGATGTGAAAACATTCATTCGTTCCAAAGGAGGCTAAATATTGAAAAACATTGACATGATATAAACCATTCTCAGAAGAAGGACATTTACAAAGTGAGAAAGGAAATCCATTTAATCATACAAAAATTTACAGATGTTTGAAAAGTTTGACATGTAGTGACAGAGTCATGTGAATTGTATCGAACTATTAACATTTAAGTAATAGAAGCAAAGCAAGTCAAAGGTTAGCCACCCGGGGTCCTGTCAAGCACCAGTGTGCACATCCATGACCTTGTCACCTACATCCTGTTTGACATTTGCAGAAAGATGTGACAATAGAATTGATGAATTTGTTGGCATTATGAGTTGTGTGAAGTCAAAATCTTCAATACATTTTAATAAGAGTTGACTAAAAACTGTTTTTGAGAAGGCAAAAATTAAAAATGTTTTCAGTTGGGTTCCCAAAGAACAGGGAAACAGAAAGCTATTTTACTCTAATTGAACAAGGGATGGGAAGTACATCTCCACATCAAATTGTGCTTATGTGACTAGTTAGGTCAGAGGAGTTTATATCCCAGCGCACAAAGGCTGGGATGAGCAGAAAGGGAAATGCCAAATGCTTAGTCAGATATTGGACAAGATGTTCTGTTCTGATTTTTCAAAAGAAAAGGACTATAGATTTGAGATTGAGGCCCATTCATTTTTAGATTCAACCAATATTTAGAGGGCACCTCTCCAGTGCTGGGGTCCTGTGCTGGTTGCTGTGGTTACAGACATGGAAAGGCAGAAATGAGCTCCCAAGCCACGTCGTGTCTGTCTTGTAATCATTCCTCATCTTCCTTCCCTGCTTTTTACAAATGATGTCTGGAGTTTATCGGCTTTGTCGACATTTGTGTGCTTTCCTAGGTCTTTCAAATATTTAATAATGTCTAAGCTTTTCCCGATTGCCGTAAACTCTTCAGTTAACTCAGGCTGCAGAATTGTCACAGGGAAAAATGGATTTCCTCCCTTTCTCCCAAAAGAGCCCTGCAGTTATGATCATTTAATGGGTAAATATTGTTCATTAAATATTCTGTACCTTCATTTTTTTCTCTAAAAAGTAAATTTTTTACTTATACCTCTGGGAGTCTTGTGCTGAGTTTTATAATGCATCCGTGTTGTAAAATTCTTCAAGATTTCTGGACACAAACACCCCTCTTAAGAGGGATTGGTTTGTGTCTGGCTTTAGAGTTCAATGTCTCAGTGTATTTATTCCATTCAGTGGCTGCTCTCTTGTACGTGAGTAATCATAGCAACTAGTGTTTGTGAATCTTTTCATTACATGTTATTTGTACAATTATAAGGATTTTATCTTGGTAAATATATAAACAGTGTATCTAGTTTTATTGAGTACAACAGTTAGGATTCTGAATTAGTAGCTGGAATGCAACTTCGCAGAGAAAAAGCATTTGCTCTATTGTGCTAATTAGCTTGTTACATTTTGATGAATATTTTGACTAAATTCTGAGATGAATTGATAGGAATAAACTCTGTGAGCACTTTAAGGAATATTATTCGTGCTGGCTCTTTCATCTGTTAATGGAACAATGTCATTTTCCCTTAATAACTGTAAGGATTTTGTACCTTACTTTTAAAATAAAATATGTGAATGAGATTTAGACATTGGGAAGCAAGTACATTTCCATACATGTCTTTCACGCTGTCTGAGAAGAACCCTCACACAATTGTGCCTTAATCTAATATATAAACAAATTTCTTATATACATTATTTTTATCACTGGTCTCCTACCAGTGTGCATGTTCCTGTGTTGACATAAGGTTCATAGAGACTATTGGAATGTTTGGAGTGTTGAACTAAAAAAAAAATCTGTTTGTATCATGTGGATTATCCATTGAATACAAGATAGCTAATTTTATAAAAATAATATTTTATCTAATGTCACAAAGAGCTCTTCGTTTTCAACATTCAATCTCTGAAAAAGTGAATGAATAAGGCATAAATTATATCACTTAGCAACCTTATATCTAATTCACCACATTGTTAAAATCTTACAT
The DNA here is from genome assembly GCA_019455555.1 of Galemys pyrenaicus. Classification (NCBI taxonomy): domain Eukaryota; kingdom Metazoa; phylum Chordata; class Mammalia; order Eulipotyphla; family Talpidae; genus Galemys; species Galemys pyrenaicus. The sequence goes on from JAGFMF010011629.1 coordinate 10,913,081, forward strand.
CCTACAAATAATTCACACGCTGAAACAATGGTCATAAATTATAAATATTAAGAAACATTAAAAATTCAAATAGTTATAACCCAATTCATAGCTCATTTGGTCTAAATCAATCCTTTGTTAGTTTCTAAGAAAATTAATTACTGAGAAATTGTTAATTTCTAAGAAAAGGCTTCATAAGCAAAATAACTTAGGCATAACTTGAGCTAGCTAAGACCTATTTTATAAAAATTCTTTGTTTTATGATTTACAGTGCATACACTTTTTTTCTTAAAGATTTATTTATTTATGCATACAAGAACTGAGGTACAGGCCGGAGGTGTAGGGGGGAGCAAGAGGATTCACCAGAGACAGGGTGGGGAGCAGAACAGGTAGATCAACTGAAATACACTGCTGATGGGAGCAGTGGGCGAGGCAGGAGATGTCTGCTGTGCCATGTGTTTCAACTCCCTGGCCTGGGATTGAATTTGTGCTGTAATGGCTGGGGAAATCTTCATATTGCTACAAGTTAATCCCTTGCACCACTATATACTTCTACAATGCTTACTGGTTCATTGGTATGTTATAAACAGCTTGAATTTTATGGTCTTTTTGTATACATATTAGAAGATAAACTAAAGATGGTTGAAATTTAGTAGACTTTTATTTCTCCCACTAAAGAATATCTTTTCTTAGTAGGTGCAGAATTAGGGTTGAATTTGAACCACCACCAGATAACATGTTTTCTTACAGTGGGTGATTTCTGCACCATTTTATAAAAAAATCTCAGTAAACTTAAAATACTGATAATTGACATTTAAGAATCCTTATGTTAAACAAAACAACCCCCTCTGCACCCTCCCAAAGGAAAAAAAAACAAACTTAAAAAATGATGCCAGTCACTCTGAGAAAATGAAAAAGGAATTAAAATGATCATTTACAATTTAATTAAGATGATATCTTGAATGCAAATGAAGGAGCAAAAGATAAGGTCAGAGTAGTGTTTGAAATGGTCTTGCTTGGTACTTTAATTTTATTTTTTTAATGATTTACTTTTTTATTTATGCATACAAAAACTGGGGTGTAGACCAGAGGTGTGGGGGATGAGAGAATCCACCAGATACAGAGTGTACAGCAGAAAACACAGATTTACTGAAATACACTGCTGAGGGGAGCAGTGGGTGAGGCAGGAAAGGTCTGCTGCCCCATGTGGGTCCCCTCCCAGGCCAGAGATCAAACTCTCAACTCTGCTACAGTGGGTGGGGATAGCTTGATAGGGCCGAGACTTTAACCCCTGCACCACCAGGGAGGACCTGCACTTTAATTTTATAGGGTGGAAACCGACAATCTGAGGCTAAGTGATTTATATAAAGTCATGGTTAGATTGTGGGAGAGAAACTCCTGACTCTTGTCCAATCCCCTGTTCTCTGTGCACCATGACCTCCTCTCACAGAAGGATATGAGCCAGTTCATTGTAATTGCTTATGAGAAACCAACTGAAAAAAATGGTGCTCTATGATCACATATGGGCTGAAATAGCATTAGTATATTCAAGATTATTGGGGAGAGGAAACACCATTCTGGAATCTGCATCTCAGAGTTGGCAAGCTGGAATGACAACCTGTAATTTTATTTTTACCAGTTATCAATCACTGGTATAATGAGGCAAATGCTTCCAGAGAAACTTAATTATTGAAGCAAATTTTCTGAAAAGTTATAAGCTTGTTTAAATTTCATTGTACAAGGATAGGGTTGTATTTTCCTTAGCCATAAAATTCTCTCCTTTTGATTTCATGTGATGGTCAAATCTGCATGGAAATAACCTAGAGAGGGCAAAACACTTAAAAGGATCTCATTTTGCAATATTGTGATGCTAAGTAGAACTATATTTTCCTGAATGACTTCCTCCACTTCTCCTTCAATATGGGGTGGGGGATAGATTAATAGCTGAGTTGCATTAAATTTTTTCTGTTTCTCCACATTCTCTATATTATTTATATCGTATATTAATACATTTTATTTGTTTTAACCAGTTTGCTTAATCGAAACTCAAGATGGGGTTTAGAATAAGAACATCATTTAAGATATGGTGTCTCTTGCAGGTTATGCATATTTTATGGACATTAAAGTTCACATATTTGATAACCTCATTAGTGTATATATATATATATTTATAACAATTCATTCAGTTAAATGTTTTGAAGCATTAGATTATAGGATGTTGGAAGAATATTACAAAGAATTTCTGACCCATCAATACATTTGAAGGTTAATTGTCCACATGATGCTCTAGGGCCCCAGAGAATATGTCAATAAACAAAGACACTCCACGGAGCCACAACAGAAGCATCAGTATTAGGGTATTAATACTGGTATGGTACTACCATCTAATCTGTAATCCCATTCAATTGTTCCAATTATGTCCATTATACCAGAAAGATACACTTTAAAATAATGCACTGCATTTATCTGCCATGTCTCTTTAGCTTCTGTAGGTATGGGAAACCTGTTCAATCTTTCTTTGAATTTTATAATCTTAACACTTTGAAGCTTGTGGGCCAGTCACTGTAGAATGTCTTTCAATTTAGATTTGTCTAACTTTATCTCTAGATTCAATTCATGCATCTTTGGCAGCCATATCACAAAAGTGAAGTTGCTTTTTTTCTCATTGCATCCTGTTCAATTTCCAATGATAATCATCTTTGATGTAGGTTAAAGTGGCATCTGCCAAGTTTCTTCACCATAAAGTTACTCTTCTTTCTTTGTAAATAACAAATACTTCATGGGGAGGTACTTTATGACATGCAAATATCTCCTTCCTCTCTGACCTTTCAAATTATTCATCGGTTTATGCCTTTATGGTTCACTATTTTATTTAATGGACTGATATCCAATATTATCACTATTTTGATGCTCAAATTGTGGGCACAACTTTGTTTCTATATTTGTTTGATGTCTTTATTATTGAGCATTGATTTTTTTTTTCTGGCACAAAAACATTCTAGGTTCATCTTGAACTTCCCTTGTCCCATCCTAGGGCTGTTCATTTTTCTAAGAAGCCCTTTCTTTTCCAATGAGAATAGAATTTAGAAGATTTGAGTGCCAACGGTGCTCGTTGTTCTTGGGGGTATCACAGCTTCCAGACTGTCTTACAGGTCAAAACTAAGGAATATATGAAAATATATACACATTGATACATGAATTTATTCCTTACTTCATCTGTCTACCTGTCTGTCCATCTATTTATTACTTACCTACTTTCTTGAGATCCATGAGTTCATAGCAATACCTTCAATTTCAGTTCAACAACACTGAGTTCCTTCTAATAATTTTTCGTTTCATTATTTGCATCTTCCTTCTCTAACAAGTGAGAAACCTGTCTTGACTTATACTGAAAATAATTTAGTTACGTGATCACCCGGTTGTATGTAATGAAATTCCCGACACCACTGCTATTTCTTGCCCTGCATGGGTGCACTTTTCTCTGCGTGGCTCTCACCACACCACCTTCCTGAGGATGCCTTCCTTCTTACTCTTCAAGACTCGGGTGTCCCTCAGGGTAGCCATCCCACACAGATGTCCTTTGCACCCTGTTTCTAGTACCCCGAGCTAGGTCATTCGGTTCTCAATACCCCCATCCTCTCTGGGACGTTTGCCTACTTCGCTCTTCCCTACTTACTGGATTTATGATTAAGTTGTTCAGGAACAGGAGGGGAACAACGACTCATTAGATTTTAAAATTAAATGCCAAACTTCTAAAATATTTAAACTAGTCAGTATATTATTAAAGGAAAGGGATAGGGAATATTTCTGAAATTTGTTTTTGGTACGAGTTTATAAAAAGAATGCTGGATAAAGAGTATATTGTATTGGCAAAGATGATCATAGTAGCATCGAAGTAAAAAGACTTGGTTGATAGTGGAGGTGTTTTATTCAAAAACAGAGCTTTAGGATCCATTTCCCTACATTTTTTTTTCTTGTCATGGCTCCTTTTTCATTTCTTTTTTACTAAGAAATGGTTCTGACATTTATGTTCTGTATCATAAATATTAATGCACTTAAGTAATATTTTCTTGGAGGTGTTAAGTAATATCAGGCCATTTGTTACTTTACTGGGTCACAGAATTCCAAACACAACTTATAGGAGAGACAGGATTCCACTTCCTCAAAATACAACTGCTAGTGAATTGGGAACACAAGGAAAACCCTCTAGCTCTCTCTTATTCTAGGATGAACTAGTCAAACAAGCATCGTACAGGTTTATAACTTGAGAAAAAGTCAAAAGACACATGTACCTCTTGTATACATAGGAGAGACCCAGCATAACTAAGGTACTTGCTCAGGGGACTTCCAAAGCATCTTAAATAGCTTAGGTGAACTGGAAGGACTTTGGGGGTTAGAAAGAGAAGGTCACCTAAAAGATGTCTTTAGCAAAAGGTTGATCTCATGGGAGGCTATCTTTGAAAAGACAAAACTTGCCAGCTGGCCATAGATCTGAGGCACACAGCAGAGAAGGGGGTGGGGGGGAAGTGTCAAAACAGGGGAGGGAAGAGCACAAGGGCCTGGTAATAGAGTACCGGTCTTATGGTGGGAGAACTGCAGGAACTAAACTGAGGGGAGAAATCAAACACTGTCTGAAAGTGAACACTGATGTAAGAAAATAGGTAAATAAATTTAATAAAACTAAAAAAAAATAAAAGATATTTACTAGACTTCTATTAAGGGCATAATCTACTAATCTCTTTTCAGTGGAGAGGACAGAATATAAATCTGCATGTCTTTGTCCACTGTGCTTCTCTGATAACCCCTCTAGCTGACCTTCATGGCATGGCAGACCTTCCCTGTTCTGCCCACTATGCCCTCAGCAGTATATTCCAGTAGATCTGCCTGTTTGGCTCCCCATTCTGTTTCCAATGAACCTTCTCACTCCCACACCTCTGGCTTACACCCCAGGTCTTATATGCATAAATAAATAAATCTTTAAAAAACAATAAAATTCTCCATTTTGGGAGAACTGTGTTTTCCTCAGAAACTGGCAGGCATTTTCACCCTTAAACAAACCTGGTATATTTGATGAAAGGAAGAAGCATTTTAATTGTCACTGTCCTAAATATCAAAACAACTAGACAGGTATTTTTTGAATAATGCTTTATATATATATATATATATATATATGCATACAAAGCTGGGGTACAGGCCAGAGTCGCAGGAGGTGAGAGAATTCACCAGAGACAGAGTAGGGAGCAGTACAGGTAGATAGACTGAATACAGTGCTGAGGGGAGCAGCGGGTGAGGCGGGAGAGGTCTGCTGCGCCATATGGGTCCCCTCTGTGGCCAGGGATCGAACTCGTGCTGCTGTGCTGCAGATGCTTCACAGTGTGACACTCAACCCACTGCACCACCAGAGAGGCCCTGAATAATGATTTTTATATTAAAATAGAATACAACATATTTGGTTGTGTTGACCTCAAACAAAAATATATCTGTTAATTCACTAACAAAATAAGTTCACTCAAAAACAATGACAAAAAGTCAGTTTACAAGGGGCAGGCTGTCTCATGACAAGATATACTCTGCAGATCACAGGCCAGCCAGCACCCCCTAATAAAGCCCTGGAGGAGTTGCTTCTGCGTCGGAGAAACTCCTTCCTTCTGCTGCAGTGAGAAGCAACATGAGTTCTCATAGGAGATGTTACAGGGTAGGGCATCCCTGAACACCCACACTTGCCCGTTCTAAAGAGGTTCTGCCATCTGATGCATCAAGAAAAAACATACTGGGCCTCCCTGGTGGCAAAAAGGTTAAGGTACAGCACTGTGAATCTGTCTGCAGCCACTGCAGCACGAATTCCATCCCTGGCCAGGGAGGTGACCCACATGGCATAGCAGACCTCTCCTGTCTCAGCCACTGCTCCCCTCAGCAGTGTGCTTTAGTCAATCTGACTGTTCTGCTCCCTACTTTGACTCTGGTGAACCCCCTAACCCCCCTTACCTCAGACCTGCACCCCAGTTCTCGTATGCATAAGTAAATAAATCATAAAAAAATGGACAAAACATGCTCTAGTGTGTAAGAACTTGAATGGGAAGTAACTTTAATTATTGTGCAATACAAAGAAAAGACAAAGAATATAGTTTTCAATCCAGCATCCCCCCATGGGTAAATGTCCAGCTAAAGAGGGTTGGCCCACAGCAGGACCACTGAGGTCCAAAAGTCTGCCACAAGTCCCAGTGGAGACCCATAAAAAAGGGTCAGAAACTGACAAGTCTGGGAGTAAAAGAGCGAAGTAAGAATCAAGATAAAAGCTGCCATTGTTACCCGCCCCAAAGGTAACACGTCTGTTCCAACCAGTCCAGGACCAAGAAGCCAGTATAGTTTCTTCAGATGTTTCTCTGCTCCATGTCTCCTTCTGGCTCTCCATTCTGCTTCCTTCTTTCCTTAGTGTCCTCTTCAGCTTCTTTTCTCTCCTTAGCGCCATACTCCCTAGGATAGGTATATGGTAAAGGTTGATCAGGTATTTCCACCCTCCCACCGCTGATGATGGACACCTGAGGTGCTGTGAGCATTCCAGGGTGGGCATGCGCAAGTAGGCGCACCTGTGTTGGACACGGGCATAAATGGGCGGTGTCATGAGGATGCCAGAACTGTGAGGACCGACCGACCAACAGGACTGACAGTACCAGCGAGAGAAGCAGCAGCCGAGAGGGTGAGCCTCCCAGCCCCCCAGCACCCCTGCCTGCCGTGTACCTGGCCACCTCTACTAAATAAAGCATGAAAAGCCACCGAGGGCTCCAAGACTCCCTTCCTTGACCTGTCTGCCCAGAACCATCCCGAACCTTGGTCCTGTGCTCCCATCCTGCCGCTACAATAGGGAACCTAGAACTTCTCTTTTTCCTGGAGACAACTTTCTTACATATTGACAGATTTCTTTTATGGCTGAAGTCTAACAGGCTTTAGTTTGAGAAAAGCAGATTTTCAGAAACAGTGTCACATTCCAATCTTAAGTCCATTAAGCAACATCCCATCTGTAACTTGGTGTGCCAGATGGACCACCCATTTGAAAGGTGGTGCCCTGTGAGAATGGTCATTTTTCAGATGAAAGTCTCAGCTCACGGAATAGCATGTTGTAGTTTTGGTTTGAAGCAGCCTTTTGGAGAATTATCGTATTTCAAATTTTTACCTCCAGAGACAATAAAATAGGTATAAATTGAAGGATTATTAGGATGTTAAAAAAAGAAATAACAGACCCAAAATGGAATCACTTGTGACAAGTTCCTACTCAACTTAATAGCTAACCTAATTACACTTTCAAGCTTTTCCAAAAGTGGAATTTTAAGCCATGTCATATGAAATTTCCTGGTCAGTGCTAGTGAGGTAATCTTGATTAGAAAACCTTGATTAGAAAGCCTTCCACGAAAGGAAGTTAGTTTTCCCTGGAATCTGTTTTCTCTTGCCAATAACCTGTCTCGGCCTCTTTCTGACTGGAAAAGCCATCCATTTTGAACAATTCCTCACAGCATCTTTCAACTGGATAGATGTGGCCTGATTCACATTCCATTTAATAAAAGTCAAATTGCATTTATTTGGGTTAATATTGTCTTTTAACAGCGGTGTCAGGTAAGTGACGATTGCTCAGGCTTTTGCGCCATTGTCTTCTATGGCTCTCACCTATGGCCTTCAATACATGTGTCCACTTGGGAGTATGAGCTTGGGGCATGCATGCCTGATGTTGGGCACCTGGAGTGTGGTGTGGGGGTGCATAGGTGGGCACACCTGAGCTTGCAGGCTGAGCATGTAAGGGTAGTTATGTGGACAGAGGGCGGTGCGGCAAAGAGCAGTGAAGAGACCACGAGAGAATGCTCAGAGAAAGCCTTGAGAGTAAAGATTCTCTTCCTGCCCTGCGCTTGGTTGCCTCACTACAAGTGGTGTAGAAAGATCATTAAAAGCCTGAAAAAGCCACTGAGGGCTCCAGAGTTCTATTGTACCCGTGTACCCGGATCCGTTGATCTGCCCCATGCCTTGTCGGCACCACAATCCATCATAAGCATTTCACTGAATCTGAGATTTTCATTGATCATCACCCCTCATCTAATCAGAACCCCTGATTACACAACAACTAATAGGAATTCAATTTAATTTAACTAATGTTAAATTTTGTGAGTGGGCTGGCTGAGAATAAAACATGCCTCTCTTGGAATTCAGTTTAATATTCAGCAACAGCATCTGATAAAATATGCACTTGTCTATTTGCATAATCAATATTTCACTTTCCTACCATACAGGGTCATTGTTTAAGTGATATACTTCTTGACCTTTAGAGTTTTAAACCACTGGGCTTAGTGAAATTCCCCAGACACTTTCAAAAACTTGTGGAAAGGCATATGCATGCAGGCATTTGGAATGTTTTGAATACCAAAAGCCAAAACTGCACAAGTAAATGACAAGAGTTTTAAAAGGCTGCCTTAACAGCTGGCTGAATAAATCAACCAAAGTGGAAACGCTCATTTAAGTTGCCTGTGGAATTTTTTCTGTCTCCCAGTGAGGGATTCCTTGGAGGAATAAGGGGTAAGAGATAACAGGTAAGCACATTCAACTCTTCTGGAAACACTTCTGGAAACAGACCATGTTGTTATTCCTAGAGCTACCTATAACACAAAACTGAACTTTTCAACCCAGGGAGGCCCCATTGTGTGGGGTCCGAGCTGCTAGGCTCTCCCCACGTCTGGGCAGGCCTGGGGAATTCATCTCTCAAATTTCTGCGCCAGCATGATGTACCCATCTCAAAAGCTGGGTTTCATGAAGGTGCTTTGTGATTTTGACTTATACTTTTGTTGTAGGGGAAATGGAATTTACATTCTTTACTCTTGTTTGGCACCAACCCCAGGCCAGTGGTTTCCTAGGGTCAGTAAGGAAATTTTCCTACTCTGTTTTAGAAGGAGGTAGACCAACATTTTCTTTTAAACATCTAGTAATTGCTCAGGGTCCTTGAATTTGTCCTTCTTGGGTATGGAAGATGAAGCACAAATTTAGACTTGGAGTGGGAGTGGGGGTGGGGGTGAAACAGACTCTCTTCAGAACTCTGGATCACCTAAGTCCAAGGATGTGTCTTTGAAAAGTTGACAGATGTGAGGCCATTTTAAAATGGAGCCCGGGAGCCATTGCAGAAGAATTGTATCACCTGTTTCTTTTAAACTGAGCCAAAGACCTTTGAACTGAGCTAAAAGCCTCTAATGAATCAAGAACAATTGTTTAAGAAACCATCAAGCAAACAGTTGTTTGAAAATAGATGATGATTAAGAACTTTTAGCTAGGGGATAGAATCAGTTCCCTTTCCAGCCTGTCTAGAGAATCAGTAACCAATTATGCAAAGCCCAGAATAGTGGAAATCCCTCACCTCACCTTCCTCTTTTCTATAAAATACCCCAACTTTGTCCTTTCTTGGGGCATGTTTTTGGTTTTCTACCTGAATCTACAGTTCTACCTGAATTGCATTTCTTTGATCCAGATTAACACACTTCGCTTTGTCATTGCCCTCTGAAATTTTAGGTTAATTGGTATCCATGGTTTGTGGTTGATAATGTAACAGGGTGGTTGGTGGGGGGGGAAGGGGCGGTTCCAAGTTCCCTGCCCCACCCAAGGGAGGGTAAAGCTGAGCAAAAAGGAAAAGCAGCTAGAGAGGAGACTAAAGAAAAAAAAGAATGGTGAGCAGAAAAAGAGATCTGAAGAGGCACCCGGAGCAGAGAGACAGGTAAAGAAACTGCGCTTAATTCTTGGTCCTGGACTGATTGAAACAGATGCAGGTGAGAGGCCCGTGGGGAGGTTAATAATAGCAGCTTTTATCTTGATTTTGATTTTGTTTTTTTCCTTGTCTGACTTGTCTTGTTACAGGGCAAACTTTTCCCCCCTAACAGTCTGGCTATTTCTGACCCTTTTCTATAGTCTCCTCCGGAAGTTACTTCAGACTTGTGGCAGCTTTGGGCCAATTCTATTTAGCTAAACTTTTACTCACAAGAGGCTGGGTAATATTGAGTGCTAAATTTAAAAACTATATTCTTTATCTGTATTGCACGCTAATTATTTTTAAAGATTTATTAATACATATAAGAGCTGGGTTACAGGCCAGAGTCACGGGAGGTGAGAGAATTCACCAGAGATAGAGCGGGGAGCAGAACAGGCAGATCAACAGAAGTACACTGCTGAGGGGAGCAGCGGGCACAGCAGGAGAGGTCTGCCACGCCATGTGGGTCCCCTCCCTGGCCGGCAGCAGGGATCGAACTCATGCTGCAGTGGCTGTGGTTTGCTTCATAATGTGTTGCTTAACCCACTGCACCACCAGGGAGGCCCTGCACGCTAATTATATTAAAGTCCCTTTCCATTAAAGTTCTTATGATTTGTCTTGAGACAAACAGCAAAATCTATTTAAAGCAGGCAGGTTTGGGGGTTCTGGGGTGCCCTTCTCCCTGCCCTGTAACAATAACTCCAATGAGAAGGAATTCTCTCACTGTATTTATAGCAGCTGCTGGCAGGTGTTAGTGTTCAGTCCAGCCTCCACTTGAGGGGAAAATGTCAACAGGTAACAGCCCCCCCCCCCCCCCCCCCCCCCCCCCCCCCCCCCCCCCCCGACTCCTAGCTTCTGCCCAGATGCCCTTTTCTGGCTGCAGGTCCTGGAGGGAAATGAATAATGAGAGGCGGGGACAGTGGGATCACGAAGCTGTAAAGATTGATGGGGCTATTTCTTGGAAAGGTTAACAGAAATCACAGGGTCTGTTTTACTAAAACAATTAAAGTGAAATGTTTGTAAATGGTACTATATTTTCATTTCAATTATTGCTCTTAATGTTCATATCCGTATTTATGGAGTAAAATTAAGGCACAGGGTTCAATAAGTGCTAGAACTAAGGTGAGAACGAATGCTGAATAAGAAACTTAAGACAAAAAAAATTCCATAAAGGACATTTCAAGTGCATTCAAAGAAAGAGCGAATGAACCCCATGCTCCACTCAATGCTTACACACTCACTGGTTCATACTGATTTTATTTGACCCCAGCCTACTCTCCCTCCTATAATGTAGGTGAAGATGATCAGGCTTTTACACCGTTGGCCTTTGTGGCAATCACCTGTGGCCTTGATCTAGTTAACGTAGAGGGCGCGTGAGTGTGGGGCATGTGTACCTGACAATGGACACCTGAGCATGGCTGTGTGCGCATGTGCAAGTGTGCACATCTGAGCCTAGGAGGGAGGGGATAAAAGGGCAGTGTCACCTGTCAAGTTGAGGTTTCCCTGCTGCCTTGTTTCCTCTGCATACCATTAACACCCCCTGCCTGCCATGAACCTGGTCGCCTCTGATGTAAATATCAATAAAAGCATAAAAATCCAAAGAGGGCTCCAGGATTCCTTCCTTTACTTGTCTGCTTGGAATCACTGAGAAACTGCTTAGTGCCCTTCCTGGCACCACAATGCTATTTAGACTTTTCCACCACCCCATGCTCCTGGGAGGTCTTGTTTTACTCCAATCTCTCGCTGTCCCCCTACCCCCTTGGCTTACCAGTAGGAATGGATTATTATAATATTTTCTTCTGATCCTGCATTAAAATAGTCTAATCATTTTGGCTTTGAGTTATTGAGTAAGCATTGTAGTGACCCACTTGTCTCACGTATAGGCAAAATCAAATACAAGTAAGGAATTGAAGCAGGTGCCACGGCAGGCAAACCTGTGGGCGCTGAGGCAGCTTGGACTTGAGTTTAGCACCCAGTGACATTGGCTCACTGTGTCCTGTTAGATAAAGGTTTAACCGCACTTGCTCTCAGTTCCTTTAATCTTCAAGCCGTGTTGAGGGGGTTAAGTCGGGTGTTGTTTGAAAATTCACAGCACGGCGCTCCCCACACAGAGAACCTCAGTAGATGGGACTGTAAACGCTGTTATTGTGCTCACTCCTACTGTCAGAGTTTGGTAAGTTTTAATTTTTTTAGACTTTTAAAAAATACAGTTTTAGACTAACAGGATAACTGAGCGGATAGTACACAGAGTTCCATGCACCCACCCCAACCCCACCCTCCCAGTTCCACTATTATTACTCCCTTGCATTAATGTGGTTCCTTTGTTGCAATGAATGAACTGTTAATGATAGGTTATTATTAACTATAGCCCATAGTTTACATTAGGGTTCTCTTTGTGTTGCATAGTTCTCTGGGTTTTGCTAAATTCATGAATCTGTAACTGGTGGGTGAAGTGTTACTGGTGGTACCCTCTGGAGGGGGTGCCTGTGAGGGTAGATAGCCCCAGGGGAAATGCTAAAAAGTGGGTGGTACACAGGATAATATGTAAGTGGCTGCAGAAGGGGGCTCAGTGACCTTCTATATTACATTTTTTATTTCAATTTCATTTATTTCCCCTCTAATGTGTATCATTTTCTTCATTTTACTGACTCTTGGTTTCATTTGTTCTTCTTTTTCTAGTTTCTTTCAGGTTAGATTGTCTGTTTTAGATTTTTCTTTTTTGTTGATCATCAGTCTTTGGGATTTACTATTTTTTGGCTCTTCAGCATTTGGGGTCAACAGATTTGGGCCCCCACCAAGCCGATCTTCCAGAAGCCTCTTGGCCTCTGAAGGTGGAGGCTTCTAGGAGCCAACGTCACAGAGGAAAATGTTCGGTGGCTTTGCAAGTAGCCAAGCGACTGACACTGTTTTCAGTTTTGCTGCTGTTGTTACCTGGCAGGAAAGGTGAAGACTCACAGCCAGGGATCTTATTGAGATGATGAGTGTGGCTGCTTGTTGGGTTATTTGACCACTCTAGCTGCTGTTTTGAGGGCTGCCTGTTTGGTACTGTGCTGGGTATCCCGGCAGCTCATGGAGCATCTCCTCTTGTATTTTTTGCTGTGTTTATGAGTTGGAACCTGGTCTAGAGTCAGGCTGCCACACGTGGCCTATTGTTCAGAAGAGAAGCAATGTGTCCTCAGTGGCAGGAAGATGCCATTTTGGCTGCTTTTGCGCAGAACTGAAAAACAGTTGACACAACTTTCAGTGAAGTAAAGGCCAGTTTTGGCCTCAGTAACTTTTTGGGTTTTAGCTCTGAGAGGTTCTAATTTCATAGGGTTGGAAAGAGGTCTGGGAATCTGTATTCTACTAGGATCCATAGGTAATAAATAGGACAATTTCTTTAGTAGAAAAAGAACATTGGTTGTGATGTCAGAGATTTTGAGTTCAAGTCTTTACTCTTCCTTAAAGCACCAAATATGTAGTTCCTGTGTTTATGTAACATCCTCTTTCATTATGATTTTATTAGAATTTTCTCCCTTTTTAGCAAGCCTAGCTAAATATTTGTCAATTTTGTTTATCTTTTCAAAGGACCAGCACATAGTTTCATTGACCTTCTATATTTCTATATTACATTTTTTAATTTCAATTTCATTTATTTCCACTCTAATGTGTATCATTTCCTTCGTTTTACTAACTCTTGGTTTCATTTGTTCTTCTTTTTCTAGTTTCTTTCAGGTTGGATTGTCTATTTTAGATTTTTCTTTGTTGAGATCATCAGTCATGCTTCCTAACCTAAAGTGTTGGATAAGAGGCAGACATGAAAGAATCGCACAAATCAATGTTGTCATCAACTATGCAAAGTGCTAAGAAAGAAAACATGTAGTGTATGAGAATGAAACAGGAGGAGCTCTATAGTCAGGAAAGGGGTCAGCCGTTTGCTTTCCCCACAAAAATGACCTTGAACTGAGATGTTACCTGTGAAATAAGGGCAGTATAACTGCCATCAGGACAGCTAAGGTCAATGTGCCTTGTCACACCAGGAGGGAGGGGTGAGGCTGGGGAGCAACCATTTATGTATCTGCCTGTAGATAAGCATCCAGTATGGGCCACTACAGTAGCACTGGAATTTCTCATAAGTCTCTAAAATGTGTTTTATAATTTTGTTGATTATATTTATTGTAAGCTCAAACAATCAAGCTATACTAGATCTCAAAGAGTGTTAGAGTTTTAGCCATTAGTAAGTTTTAACATTTCTCTGTATTTGGATAGGATCACTTACTGAACGAGAAAAGCATCTGATTTTGTACCACAATACTTCAGAATTGTGGGGCCTCCCTGGTGGCACAGTGGGTTAAGCAACGTACTATGAAGCAAACTGCAGCCACTGAAGCACAAGTTCAATCCCTGCTGCTGGCCAGGGAGTGGACCCACATGGCAAGGCAGACCTCTCCTGCCTCGCCCACCGCTCCCCTCAGCAGTGTGTTTCAGTCTGCTGCCTGTTCTGCTCCCCATTCTGTCTCTGGTGAATCCTCTCACTTCTCACACCTCTGGCCTGTACCCCAGTGCTTGTATATACAAATAAATAAATCTTTAAAAAAATACTTCACAATTGTGTAGTGCTTGAGAATTTATCAAGTGTGTTTACTCATAGTCTCATTTCATTTTCTCTATAACTGTGTGTATATGTAGAAGAACTGAGATGTAGGCCAGAAGTGCAGGGGGTAAGAGAATTCACCAGAGACAGAATGGGGAGCAGAACAGGTGGATGTACTGAAGGACATTGCCAAGGGGAGCAGCAGGTGAGACAGGAGGTTTGAGGACAGCTCCCTGGCTGGGGATCGAACTGAAGCTGTAGTGGTGGTGGTGCTGAGACTTAGCCCCTAGGCCACCGGGGAGGTCCTAAGGTAGGTCTTTCTTAAAAGTGATGTGGCAGAACTAGAAATTTTTAAAAGATGGATATCTGTAGACAATTCAACACAGTGTCTCATGTTGAAGGTGAAGTCCAACAACTTCCTGTTTCTTTCCCTGTTCTTGAGAGTCAACCAAAATGTCTGCAGAAACCTGCATCTCAGCTCAATGGAGAGACTTCAAAGTGATTGAAGATGAATTGCCATAAAGTATTGATGATATGAAAAATTCTGTCCATATGAGGTGAAATTATGCTTTATCTTTTAATGTATCTCCTTTTTTTAAATATCAACCATGTTTCTGATCTTCACCTTGAGGATGATTAAGGTAATTGCTGCTGAAATTGAACCATGTGGTCAGCCCTGTATTAAAACAAGAATTTATTTTATACATTGGGGCAGTAGATGACAATGTACGATTATTTATTTAAAAGATTACAAAACCACTTATCTCCCTCCCTGTTATCTTTCCTCCTACCTCATTACAGAGCCAGCAGTTCCTGCCAATAAAGTCATCCTTGGAATTTGTAAGACGTGTATATATATATATAAAAACAAAAAAAATGTCAAAATAACATGCCCTAAAAAAAGTAAGCCATTAGCATCCACCGAGGCTTAAGTGTTAATTATAACCTTGAAATCTGAATGGTATGGCTAAGTGGTTTATTACTCAGAAGCCAAAGACCTCTGGATATGTCTGAATCCAAGCACAGACCCAAAGTTTGAATAATTCTAGTGATGCAAAAATATAAGTAAATTATGGGATCTTTGCTTCCAGTCTTTCATGCTATTCTAAATTGGCATGATTTCATGATACATTTAAGTGTTAGTAATGCCAGACACTGTAAGATTATCAAAGATGTTCTCAAATAGAAGGTGCTTCATCTTCCTTATAGTTTTATGGAAGAATTGATTATCTTCTCTGCTTTTCCCTGAGAAGTTTGTTTGGCTGTTGTGTTTGTACCAATGTGACAGTTGTTGATCTCGTGTTGGAACTGTGATTTTGTTCACTGGTATGGGATCTCATGTTTAGCCAACCAATGTTTTTGTATGTAATCTTTGATTATGATTATATTTTTTTATTCTGATAATCTTGAATATTTTCCTTAAAAAAGTAGGAGTCCTAGTCTTAGTCCTTGGCTGAATCTGTCTATGATCTTGGTGAATTATCAGTAAAGTCTTGGGTTATTGATGAATTAAGGATGCATTTATTGTAACCAAAAATGGAGGGATATCTTTGCTTTTCCACCTTACCTGACTATCATTCTACCTTTATTCATTAACTTTATTTTGCAAAGTGGAAGAGCCAAGACACAAATCTGTCTTTCTGAAATTTAGTTGGCTCCCAAATAAAATATTCATCTCAGTTCATTTTAATGAATCATACAGAAGTCTTATTGTGTTGATGCTTGAATATCAACCAAATGGGAAATGGATGAAGTACATTTTGATGCAGGAAATGAACTCCAAAGCAGGGGAAGAAGGGCCAGACTGTGTTGGTTGGGTGCCTCAGCTGGTGATCTGAGTAGGTAATGAGATTTAAATATGGAAAGTAAAGGTTTTGAAGCCATAGGATGTAAGATATAAAGACAGTTTTTCTGGTTCACAGCTTTATTTTGAGAACAAACCAGAGCAGATAAAAGGAAGCAAACCTTATCGGAATGGAACTTCAGCAATCCTGCCCACAAAGGCTAGTCTCATACCGTATGTTCCTGGCATTTATCATATGTAGAGTTGATTCAGTTGAAGGAATGCTCCAGTAATTTGAGAATCCTGGAATCCCTCAAATAATTTAGACTCTTTGGGAAAATCTTGTGACAGCTTTACTGTAACTCTGAGCATGAACCTGAAGGACTCGTTCAAAACTAGAGTGAAGTATATTCTAGTCTAGTGATTTTTAATCAAATAGTGTTTTGATCACTTGTATTAGAAATTGGTTTATTTTAACATAATGGATCTCTGGACCTTATCCTAAGGTGAACTGGAGCAAAAGTTTTAGGAGATGAGGTTGAAGAACCTGCATTTCACTAAATACCAGAAGGTTCTTATTCATACCTAGGGTAGGCACACATCCCTTGGGGATATGTCAAGCTCATCACTTAGGAAAGAAGATAAAAATTTGAGCCAGTTGCGCAAATGGGTTGGGCTATTTTTGGCTGAGCTTCCTTTTACAGATGAAACAATAATCATACCAGTGATAAAATGCTTCATAAAATATTCCAAACGCCACGGGTGGCATAATTTCCTGTTGTTCACAATTTTGATGTGTTCTGGAGAAATTTCATGTTTTCATCAAATTGCCTGAGATAAATAAATGCACTGAGTGTACTTGTAGTTCTTGCATTAGAATATAATCTAATAGAATAAAATTTCATAGTGCTGTACAGATACCATATGGACTTGTGTCTGTATAGTTACCTATCCTAAGTTCAAGTTATTTTGTATTAGTTAACAAACAAGGCTAGGCACTGTCTGAGTGCTTTATTATAATCAAATGTATGTTAATTCACACCATTATTTAATGTTGTAAAGGAACAGAAGTGAAGCAGCAGTGGTATATCTAATCTCTGATCCAATACTGAAGACACTTTACCCACTGTGGTTGGAACACAGAGGATGAGCTTTGGATTAATACAGTCATTGGTGTTTGCTTTTCTACCTGTTGGCTGTATAAACTTTGACATATTATTTAACTTCTCTAAATCTCTGCTTTGGTAACTATAAAAAGAGAACAACAGCATATTACTTCTATAATATAGAAAACTACCTTAATATAGAGTCTGGGACAAACCAAATGTTCATATTTCCTACACCGGAATGCAGGAAGGTGTGAAGGGGATTTCTGTAGCTTCTGTAGCTCAGTAGTGGTTTATTGTTGCGCTAGGAATATTTCTACTTCAGTTTCTTTCTTCTTACAATTCTCCTTTATTCATAATATAGCCATCCCCTTCTACAGAACAATGAAACATGGTACCGACCACGCTGTTATTAATTTTGCCTGGAGCCAGCTGACTGACCTCTCCTGCAACAGCATCCACTCCTCTGCCTTAAAAAATTCCTCACTAAAGTTCTGCACTAGGCATGAGCATTATTCTTAGTCCTCCCCCTGCTTCAGGGTAGCATAGTCATCAGTAATATGTACATTTGCAGTTTGGCTCAGGTCTCTTTCTCTGCTTCGCTCAAAAGCTAGCACTGACCTTTTTAATTAGCTGGGTTGCAGATGACTGAGTTTGCACATATAAGGGCCAGTGAGAAAATAAATCTTCCCTGCTTCTATCTAGCCAGTCACTAAGAGTCAGGAAGGATTCCTGCAAAAGTCCATAAATCTTCCATCTTCCTTCCCAAAGGGATGTGAGAAAGCAACTCTCCTGTCTTTAGGTATGAGGGCATTCCTGAATGCTTGGGGAAGGTGTTGGATGTCTGGTTTTTTTGTGCCAAAATTGTAGGTGGCAAGAGTTAGCATCCTGCAGTTAGGAGGGAAAGGAGAGAAAGAGACTGCTAAAGGACACCATTAATGTGTCTGGGGTGTGTAAATCGCCTACACTCTGCAAATGAGCTGTGGCAAGGTGGCAGCTCTCAGATTGGAAACCTACAGCGAGCAGGAGGGTCAAAGTGAGCCCTGGAGCAAACACTGGAATACATTTAAAGGATAAAGAGAGGAGGAGGAATTGAGATGGTGGCATCCATCATCCTATTCCACATGAAATGGGCATTTCAGCATGTCCAAAAGCATAGAGAGAAAAGTTAAGCTTCCCCAAACAGTGAGGCCAGCTGTTAGCCATTAGAGAAAAAACAAATCTCAGGAAGTTGCACCAACCAGAAGGTGGGAATGCAACCCTAGGCCCCAGGACTGCAGTGATCTATGGCTGAAGGAAAGGAAGATTGGCCTAAGTTGGAAAAGCTCTTCTCATTTGAGAATCAGCGTTCCAGCACGCTCCGAGGACCAGAGGAGCTGCCGAGTAGAAACATGGCCAACAGCAGAGAGGGTACTTTCCGGGGGCCATTGCCAGAGGAAGGGCTGAGAGCTCAGGACCTACATTCTGGCAGACACATTATAACAGCAGGCCAACGTGAAGTGGCTAGATTTCCCTGGCAAGGTGACAGCGTGCCCGGGAATTTCTTCTTCGGTTCTAGTCAAGTAATCCAGAGTAAACAATGAGACCTGGATAGCCATAGCTATGGAGGCCAAGTTTGGAATCAGTGGGCTTAGACTGTGTGTATCTTGGACTTTTTAGTTTTTATTTTTAAGTACATATTTATTTTAAGTACATATCCATCATCATAGATTCCCATTTGTCCACCATTTTTTCTTTCCGTCACATCTTCCCGCCACCTTCTCTCCATCCTGTTCTACTCATGTCCCCACGCAGAGCAGCTCACAACCTCCAGGTGTTCGGTTCTCTTCCTCAAGGCACATTGCTGATTTTGCACCCAAATCCAAGAGCTGTATGAGTAGGTATGGGGGGTGGGGTCCACACATCACCCAAAGCAAGTCTTTGACATCAGCCGGATGTCCTACAATTGTACTTCTTTCTGACACTGCCCATCCAGAGATGGGATCAGATTTCACGGGGAAAGGGCTCAGTCCTGTAAGTCAGCCTCCATCTGCCTCTTCTGATGCCACCTACAAGTCCAGGCTACCACTTGTGCTTCTGGCTGACAACTGTAGATTGTAGGTCCCCATGAGCCCCTTCTTGGAGTTGGTTAATTTGCTAGAGCAGCTCAGAGATCTCAGAGAAACATTGAAACCTTTTACTTACTAGGTTTCTGGCTCATTATAACAAGATAACTCAGGAACTGCCTGATGGAAGAGATGCACAAGCCGAGGTATGGGGGAAGGGAGATGAGCTTCCTGATCCTCCTTCCCCAAATCTCATGTTCAGGAACCTGTCTTTTTGGGCTTTTATTTTGAAAGCTTCATTGCAAAGGCATGATTGACTAAATCATTGGCCATTAATAACTGAACTAAATCTCCAGGCCCTCTGCCCTTCCATAGAGGTCTAAGGGTGGAACTGAAGTGCCCACCTAGTAATTACCTGGCTGGTTTCCCTGGCAACCAGCCCCCTCCACCTCAGACTCAGTTCAAAAGCCACCTCATTAACATAACAAAAGATTCCTTTAGGGAATTTTGAGGGTTTTAGGTACTCAGTGCCAGAAACCGGAGGAAAAACTAATAAACATGCATTACAAATCATAGCAACATGTCACTTATGGGAATCCTGGTGCTGACTTGAAAGCAGCGACATTGGTTGAGCTTTCAAGAAAGACTCTTGACAAAGCAACACCCAGAAAAATTTAAACACTCAAGTGACTATTAGAGCAAATGTAATGTAAGTCACAGTCCTGGTTGAAAAACCTGGGGAGAACTGACTGGCTTTACTAGAGGAGCTTGACGAGATGATCTCTGAAGAAGAAAATGATTTGGCGAAAAGCTCCTTGGCTGCTATTTAGTCATTCAGATAGCACTATCGAATATTAAGATTTGTGAGGTAGATGCAGACAAGATATTCAAGAACTTATCATTGTGACTTGAACAGTTTTTAAAAATACTGTAGTAATTTTTTCTTAATTTAGTTTTGAAATTTAGTTCTTAAAAACTGGATCTATTCTTATTGAGGTAACATTGGTTTCTCACACAGTATATGATTAAGGAATCTAGGTTCAATCTGTTGGATATATGTCACATACCTAGCCCACTACCTGGACACCAGGTAAATGCAATAGGTGCATCATGTTTTAGTCACTCTTTGAAAATGATTCAAATGATATTTTCCAATCAGAATGGTAAACAGTGATTGACATGGCTCTCTGTCCCTGAAGTGGGCTAATTTTGAAACAGTCAAGGTAAAAGAAATTGTGAGCTGGTAGGGTCAGTGCCCCCAAGTCCTGTTTGTACAGGTGGACTAAATCATAGACAAAAGAGCCCTGTCCAAACCATCTGGCCCACCACAGTGACCACAAGGCATCATGATAGACAAAAAGTGTTAAATTCTGACTAATGATTATCCCATAATTTCCTGTAGAGAGTCAGCCAAGAGCCTGCATGTGCTGTTGGAATGTAACCCGCCCGCACATGCCTGGGCGTATCTGCTCCTAAATCCCTTGGAGGAGCCAGGCTAAATTCTTCTTTCCTGAACTGGTTTCCTTAGCCATGAGACTCTAATAAAGCCTTGCCTGACTGGATTACATCTAGTGCTTTCTGGTGAATTCTTTCCCTAGAGGACAAAGAACGGACTCTTGGGCTGGAGACTATAACAATTTCTGTTGATGATTTAATTTCTTGGAGGCATGCAACCTGGCCACTCTTCCATTTCACAGCCCTCATTGACCAAGTTCCACCCTTTACTCAGATCATTTAAGCCAGAAGTGGCTTTGAGAAAAGGAATTTCACCAATGGCAAATAGGTGGTCATGTACCTGAACCTAACAAGGAATTGACATAGCCAAAAAACTTTCCTCCCTGTAGAAATGATGTCCTGTCATGTCTCAAACTTTTCTCCATCTGACTAGTGAAGGCGAATGCTACCCTCCTCTGAGGTAATGGACCACAGTCCTGTCACTGCCAAAAGACAGCTTTTCATACCTGCCTTCCTCGAGAGAATGTAAAACTAATTGGTGTGTGGCTTGAGAGTCTGAAATATGGCAGAGCTGGCAGGTGTGAACATTCTTCTTTCACACGGTGCAGTCATCGAGGGGGAAATGGTGGAGCTGTCTTCAGATGCGCCATTTCCTGCTGCTCAGTGCTGGCCACTGTACCATACTCTGTACCTACACAAATGTGTTCGACTGTGAAGGTAACTGGCAGATGTAATTTGGTTCTGGAAACAGAACTGTTACAGGGCAACTCTAATATAAAATGGGTTTTTTTGACTGGGTTTTTACTAACTCATTAGTTGTTATCTTGTGAAAATTCTGGCACTCTAAGATAAAGAGGTTTGATCACCGATATGTCACATCAAAAGACTTTGAAAGAACTTTAAAAGGTAATGTAGATCAGTATGAAAATGGAATGTATCAGTTTCACAAGGAATCTAGCCAACTATTTAAAGTATAGGTGTGGGGGAGGAGCATACTAGAGCCAGAGAACATTCACTTAGGAGAACTTGTGCAGAACCTACTGAAATTGTGTAGCCAAGGCATGTCCTTTAATTTTGGAACTACTGGATGTAAACATTCAGAGGAAGTAAACATCAGAATGAGTGAAAAATGAGAGCCAAAAAATATTAAAGTGACTTTTGGTATCAATAGGTCAATGAATTGCCAGTGATGCAGATTCACTTTATGAATCTTGGCAGGCAATTAGGTAAGAGTAGTTTCTTGGGGAATAGCAGATTGAAATGGCTATTAACCATGTACACTGATATTTGATGGACTAAAAGACACCGTTAAAAAATAACTTTCACATTGACTTGTTCCCTTCATTATGCTTTTTTAAAAAAGCAGCTCACAATGAGGTGAAGTCAGAGAGCTTTATACCAAAGATGACTAAACTGAAAATATGAAACCTTCTATTTTTAGTGGATGCTCATATTCTTTACTGCTTCCATTCCCAGGTTCCAGATAATATGTTCTCCAGTTGGCTGGTTATTGTGCTTTAAATCACATTTCACTATGTCAGCAAATAATGGCATGAACTTAAAGAGTGAAACAAAATCAACTTGGGAAAAACTAACATAAAAATACTAAAGTCTAGAAGTAGAAAAATGAGAGACAACAAAAAGGTAGATAAAGTAAAAAAGGTGATCTATTTGTATCTATATATTGTGAAAATGAGTGAGCATTTAATGAAATGTGTCAGCTTTTTGTTTGATAAATACAAATTGAATATTATATGCTATATATTTCATTTGTTATATTTTGAACTTTCCAGTTGATCACATTTGCATTATATTCTCAATGTTAATTTAACATTTTAAAATATATTGTTAATTCTATATATTAAATATAGGTATTAGAATATATATCTTAGATATTTATTTTTATGTCTGATCTGTATGTTCATTAACCAAAGAAAAAACAGAAATCTATACTACTATGGAAATGTGCTAGAGATTTTGACATTTTCAGTAATTTCCTTAATTTTTTAGTGTGCTTGTTTGAACTGTCTGCTACTGTGACACAGGATGGCTATTACCAAACGATCTGTGTTTTTAAAAAAGTTAAATGATTCCTTTAGAGTAATCCACTCTATTTTCCTAGCTGACACATGAGGATTTAAAATTTGCAGTTAATGAACTAAGTTTTGCCCCTTACGATATGACTTGAAAAATTAATTCATATTAGTTTTCTGAGCATGCCATTATAGAAGTATTTTTTAAATAACATTATAGTGATACAATTAAATTCCAGGTGAAGAAAAACATAGATGAAATGGAAGATGGTAAAAAAGCAAATGTTTCCTGAGTTCATCCTCCCTTGCTGAATCACATTCATACAATTATGCTTACAATTTATTTCAAAAAATGATTAAATGTATAATTATGAAATATTAGACAATGAAGGCCAAAAGGAAGCACTCTCATCTCAAGCCATAGGAAAAGTAGAATTTTTATCATTTGCTGTGTTAACATTTATACCTCTTTGCTAGCAATTTCTCGCTATCAGCATAAGATTTTGCCAATGGATATGAATCTGCTTCCTTGCTTTCAGTGTCAATCAAAAATAGCATCCTGGCATTTCATTTTGTGTTTCACAGACCAGAAATTTTTAGTAACCTGGGGACATGTGACTTGAAAACAGGAGCAGTGCTGAGAATTATATTCTCTTCCAGTCTTCATAGCTAAGGGGAGTTAGAGTTGAACAATTCCCAATGTAGCATAGAGAGAGAAAATATTAAATTGATAGGCTAAGGTTTTGCTATTGAAAACTGACTTTAGAAATTTTTCAGAGTGAGGAGGAAGGGCAACAGAAACTGGAGTAGAAATCTTGTTTCTTCCCCATGCTGAGATTTTTCTAAGTAAAATAGTCAAAATCTTAGAATCTCAGTTTCTATATCAGCAAAGTAAAAATTTTGAATGAAGTCTAAGATTCCTTTCAAATTTTATATTTTATCCTTGGTTGCCACCATCCCTAGTTACACAGCTGTATCAATCTTATAACACCTAGAAAATATTTTCCCAAGTCTGATATTCATTAGCTCTTTCAATGAATGTGTCGTTTGTTGTGTGACATCCGATCTATTACTGCTGCATCTGGAATCAAGACTTTGCCTGAGCAGAGCTGTTCAAGTGTAACCTTATGACACTGGGAGACACATCATTGCCCAAAAGGACATTTGGGGGACATTGAAGAACTTAGGTTTGTGTTCAGTTTCTCTGTATAATGTCCTTGGGAGCAAATAAGGAAGTGTATATTCTGCTAGTATCAAATTCAGAATGTCAGGAGCTGCTCAAATTCATAATTCCAGTTATAGGTGTCTGGATCTCAGAAAGTACCAAGAGCTTTATCTTAGTTTCCTGTCATAGGTCATGTGTATGTGATCAATACTTTTCAGAGGGTGCGAAAGTTGGACTAGCCCTTTGGATGTAGAGAGAATGAGGTTCAAATTCCAGTTGTAGCACCTGAGTGTGCAACCTCAGAGAACTTCACCTCTTTTCTTTTATTGGCATGATCAATTACATGAGATCATATTTGTAAAGCACCTAAAAGTTCTGAAGATTTAAACATTCTCTTTGTGATGCCTAACTGTGCTGTGTCTTCTCTGTTACCAGTAAAATGGATTCTACCTGTTAGACTGTTAGCAACTCCAGAACTGACCTCTCTTTTGGTTTGAAGCATACCATCTGCAGTAGTTTGCTCCAACCTCAAGAACATGATGTACTTACAAAATACTGTCGATGTAGACTCTGAATATATCTTTACATGGTTAAAAATGAAGCCAAACAGGTAAAACAAGAGTAAAGAAACAAGCCACTTACAACAAAGTCAATGCATATAGCCAATATATATTAAAAAAATGGTCCAACACATCCATCAAGTATTCATAAAAAACAGCCGGCTTTCCTGAGATATAATTCACCTACCTTATGGTCACATATTTATATTGTATATTTCAATTTTTTTAAGTGTCTTCACAGAGTTGTGCAACCATCAATAAAATTAATTTGAGAACAATTTCATCAACTCCCATTAAAAACCCATTATCCAGTTGTAGTAACACTTCTTTTCATCCCATCTTAGCTTCATTCTATAGTTCTAGGTAACCACTAAACTCTTTCTAGATATCCCAGTTTTGGACAGTTCATGGAGCCTGCAATAGGTGGTATACTATCTTTGTGAATGGCTTCTTTCACTTAGCAGAATGTTTTCAAGGTTTATCCATAGGCTGGCATGTGTCAGTACTTGCTTACTTTGTTGTTAAGCTTTGAGACTTAGTATTTTTTTCATTTTTTATTGTAAAATGAAGGTTAAATTTGCTATTTTAACCATTAAAAAATAAACAATTCAGGGCCTCCCTAGTGTTGTAAAGGTTAAGCCTCAGCGTACCACCACAGTGGCCTGAGTTTGACCTCCTGGGAGATCTCCTGGGAACTAACCCACATGACACAACAGACCTCTCCTGTCTCACCCACTGCTCCCCTTAGTGGTTTATTTCAGTAGATCTGCCTGTTCTGCTCCCCACTCTCTTTCTGGTGAGTCCTCTCACCCTCCCCACCCCACATACCTCTGGACTACACTCCAGTTCTATGCAAAAATAAATAATATATATATTTTAAAAATAAACAATTTAGTCTTTCATTATACTCACAATGTGAAGCAACAATCACTACTATTTACTTCCAAAACATTTTTATCTTCCAAAACAAAAATTTTAACCACATAAGTATTAAGAAATAAATTCCCATTTCCCTCCATATCCCAACCTTGAAAACCCAACCTCCTTTCTGTTTCTATGAATTTGCCTATTTAAAATCCTTCATATAAGTGGATTCATACTTGTGTCACTTAGCATAATGTTTCAATGTTCATCCATGTTGCAGCATGTATCAGAACTTCATTCTTTTGTATAGTTGTATAATATTTCATTGTATGGATATACCATATTTGTTTATCCATTCATCTGATGATGGACACTTGATTTTTTTTCTTTTAGCTTTTGTGAATAACATTGCAGTGGACATTGGCATACAAGTATTTGTTTGAGTCCTTGATTTCAGTTCTTTTGAGTATATACCTCATTGTGGAATTGCAGTGTTACATGATAGCTGAAGAATTGTCAGATTGTTTTTCAAAGTGGTTGCACCAATTTACATTTCCACCAGTAGTGAATGAAGCTGCCAATTGCTCTGCCATCTCAGCAATACTTATTATTATCTATATTTTTTATTATAGTCAAGGTATTGCATGTGAAATCTTGTGTTTTTTTCTTGCATTTTCCTGATGACTAACAATGGTGAATGTATTTTCATGTGTTTATGGGCCATTTGTATATACTTACACTGTTTGAAGACTAGAAAAATGATTAAAAAACAACTTTGGAAGGCAGTTTGGAATTTTTTTTCTTTTCCCAGCACACCCACTTGGAGAAAGACCTTAAGGAATTAACTACAGAATTAAAATAAATGTGTTCATTATTATAGCTTTTTTTACCTTGAAAAAATTAGAATTATATTAAGACAAAATTAAGAAAAATTAGTTATTGTATGCATAAGATGATATACTATGTAGCTATTAAAATGCTAAGAAAATAATGTTTTGAGATATATAAGATACCCTTGGCATAGTGAGTAAATCAAATGGATCACAGAGTGACACACTGTTTTACTAATTGTGTGCTATAGTTCACTTTCTCTTTGAATGATGTATATTGAAGATATCAAGCAAGATAAATAGAAAAAGATAAACAGTGCTTATCTCTAAAGGGAGGGGGTTAGTTAGTTTGGGATTACTTTTGTGTTTCTCTTTTAAGAATGTCTTTACTGTTAAGACTTTCCAAAAAATCAACATGTATCATAAGAACAGTAATAAAACTACCTTAAAAAAAACAAACAAATAACTGTTCTGAACTGTGATTCATGAGTACTCTTTCTACTTACTTTTGGGAAGCCTACTACTTTGTCCCTAAATTCCTATCTTGAAGCTACAGAGAATCCCAGTAAAGGCTAGTAACATGGAAACTGTTGTAACAGAAATGTTTGAGCCTGTTTTCATTGAATTTCCTTGCAGTAATTATGCAAGTCTAATTACAGCAAATAAATTAAAATCAGTACATTGGAATCAATATGCACACAGTAAAATGTGCTTGTTTTATAGGTCCTAGCAGGATCCCAAGTAGGAACTGTTTACTAGAATATATTTCTAGCACATCTGTCTGAATTGAAATTTGTGGCTTATGATGAGAGAGCAATCCAGGACATTTCCTTATTCTGGTGTTTGTCATCAGCCAAGAAGTTCCCGTTCATCCAGGCTTATTTAGAATTTATTATGATGTCTCATATCTTTTTACTTGTTGCTCTCTGTATGGCCAGAAGGCCTTTCTCTATCTTGAACTCTTAGAAAGGTCCCACTATTCCACCAAGACTGACTTTGATTCACATCTACATCTCCAAGACTGTGCATTTGCCAGGAGGTCAGTTTCTTGCTTATTTGTCTTCATAGATCCAGAACACAGTGCCTTTGCTGTTGCAGCAAGTTTGTCATAAAATAATGACACTTACCAGTAATTGATTTGTCTGGAAAATTGCTTTGACTGTACCCATCGTTAATTCTTCCATGCACTTTCCCTAGGAAGTGAAAAATGTCCTCTCGGTATATGTTAAAACACACTGAGTACTGTCTATTTTTCATTCTTTTCCTTGAAGATATTCTCTGGGGCACTCCATTTTCTAAATTCCTCTAGTTGGAGTGGTAATTATCAAGACTTGCAGCTCAGTTATTGTTCTGGGATCTCCCTTCACCACGATTTTGGGAATCTCCTCTCCCTTTTCCTGGATTGGACCCCAGTTTGGTCTTGTGCAATTGTAACCAGGGGCTGAAGCAGGGAACTGTTAAAGGTGGTGCTGCCCTGACCGGAGTGCAGGTGAGGGTGAGTAGCCCCAGGTGAAATACTAGCAAAGTGTCTGTTGGATGGAGACTGATAAGAAATGTAAGGCACTGCAAAAGCAGCCCTCGGATTCAGCTTTTAAGACTTCGGTGTTTTTTGGGTTTCAGCAATTTCAGGGTTAGTTATTTCTGCCCCCACCATGCTGTTCTTCCAGAAGGCTGTTGCAGGCTTCTGAAGGACATGGAGAGACTTCCTGCAACCAACCTCAGAGAAGAAAAGTTCAGAGGTTTTGCAGGTCGCGGAATGACTGAAACTGCTCCCAGCTTTGCTGCTGTGAGAGCCTGGAAGGGAAGGACCAGAGCTGGGCGCCTCTCTGAGTTGCTCCGAGCTGCACTAGTGTGGCTGCTTGTTGGGTCTCCTTCAGATGCTGCAGCTGCTGTTTCCAATGTCACTTGCCTGGTGATGTGCTGAGGCATCTTGGCAGCTCCAGGGAGCATCTCCTGTTGGGTTTTGCTGTCTCTGTGAGTTGGATTCTGACCTATTGTCTGCTAGAAGATGCCATTTTGAACGTGGCCTTTTATCTGGGGATAGGACTTTAAAGCACTGGACACTGCTTTGGCTGAGATAAATGGCCATTTGTGGCCTCAGTGACTCTTTGTTTTCCCTTGTTTGTTAAATAAATCCCATTATGGTTGTTCTCTGAGCCTGAGTGGTCTTGCAATTTTGCGCATGGGTAGGAACTCAGTGACCGATAAACTATTTGGAAACTGTCCTTTCGGTGCCTCTTACTGTATCACAATGACACTGAAAAGTACTCTGTATTTCACTTCCTGCTCTGATGTCACTATCTTGAAATATTTGGGGGAAAGGATGGTCTGAACAAACTCAGGTTTTATGGACTCCATCCCCACCCCAGGCCAAAGAGATCCCAGGTATCAAGGACTACAAATCCCATACTTTCCTCACCACTAGGGGAGGATTGCTGGGAACCATGGGTGGAGTTAAGCAGGCAGCCTTGGTATATACCCAGAGTCATGCAGGCCCTGGGGTGGTTGGTTTTACACCGGCTTTTCGTGTGCCATTGCGGTCCTAGCTCAGCGGAACTGGTAGGATGCATTCACCTGTGTATATATATATGTATCTTTCTTCCTGGGTTTTTCCTCTCTTCATTTCCCTTTTTGTAAATATACCCTTTATTAAGCTTTTTGTGTGTGCCTGCAGTCAAGTCTCATTATAAGTCTCTTTTAAGTGCACGGGTGAGGACCCACAGTAGGGCAACGTATTTCACATTGGGGTTGTCCTGTAACAGTTATTCTTCATGATTTTTAAAAAAGATTTATTTATTTATGCATACATGAACTGGGGTCCAGGCCAGATGTGTGGGGCGGTGAGAGGACCCACCAGAGACAGAGCGGGTAACAGGCAGATGGATTGAAATACACTGCTGAGGGGAGCAGCGAGTGAGGCAGGAGAGGTCTGCTGTGCCATGTGGGTCACTTCCCTGGTCAGGGCGGGAACTCATGCTGCAGTGGCTTGCATTTTGCTTCATAGTGCTGTGCTTAACCCATAGCACCACCAGGGAGGCCCCAATTCTTTATGAATTTTGAACAAAAGCCTCCACATTTTCATTTTTAGGTGAAATAGATAGGTGGTCCTGAATGGATGTGAAGTTTCTGTTTTGCTTAGTAATTCGTTTCACATGGGAAAGCATGTACTCAGGCAACATCCTCAGTACTCTCATGTTGAAGGTGCTTTTTTTTTTTTTTTTTTAAGTTCTACCTGTCTGGAAAAATCTTTATTTTACCCTCATAGTCTACTAAGAGTATGAAGTGAAACAGTATTCCCAGGTGGAAGGTATTTGCTCAGTTTTAAAGGCATTATTGTATTATCTTCTGGAACCCAGAGCTTCTGTTAAGAAAGTAGATAGCCTTCTGATTCCTGACCTGTGTCTACAACTTATTTTTTCTCTGTCAGTTAGAGCTCTGTAGTGTACTTTTTGGCATCCAAGCTCGATTGCTGTTATTGCATCTCCTCATTTCCCTTTTTTTTTGCACGTGAGTCTTTAA
This sequence comes from Galemys pyrenaicus, assembly GCA_019455555.1. Classification (NCBI taxonomy): domain Eukaryota; kingdom Metazoa; phylum Chordata; class Mammalia; order Eulipotyphla; family Talpidae; genus Galemys; species Galemys pyrenaicus. The sequence goes on from JAGFMF010011629.1 coordinate 10,942,762, forward strand.
AAAGCCTCATTTTCAGCAGTATTTTGAGAGAGAACAAAAAGATACAAACACTTGTTTCCATCTGAGCTTCTTTTAAAGGATTGTGTCTCTTTTCAAGTCTGCCCTTTCTCTTGGTATGCAGAATTAGGTGGTACTGGTAGGGGATAATTTGCATAAGAAGCCATAGTGCCTTCTGGAAGAGACACTAATCTATCTTTTTAAAATTCAAAGTTAAGGAAACCTTTGCAATGATCAAGGGCTACAGACAAGAAAGAGCACCCAGAACTCCAGAGAGAAGTTGACCTTGAGGAGAGAGTAGACAGTGAGGATGACCTAGTGTTGTATCTGTGTTGCTGGAATAAGGGCTGACTTCATTAGGCTGAACAAAAGAACTATCTCCTTGTTACCCAAAGAGAGAGAGAGAGAGAGAGAGAGAGAGAGAGAGAGAGAGAGAGAGAGAGAGAGAGAGAGAGTGTGTGTGTGTGTGGGGGGGTATATCAGTTTTCTATTGTTGAACATTAATATGTGTGGTTTTCAGCCATTATGATTAATGTCAATAATATCCTTGTACATTGTTTTTTGCACATATTCATTTCTTCCATGTAGCATTTTGGCATAGTACCTCCCAAACTGCTCCTTTATTGGATTTTGTGTGATTTTGCTTGAAGAAAAGGATTTCGTTATAAAGACTAACAAATTCTTTCTCTCCAATTTAATAAATGGAAGAAATATTAAGCCTCTGTTTTTACTTGAGTATGAATATTTGTTAAAGCTTAATTTCCACCTTTGATAGAACTGGAACACATTTACAATACAGTACTAATACCTAATTATTATTATTCCAGAAGGAAGGATATTTTTTTATGACCTCTGGGATTTTACTTTCACTTGCATCTATACCCAATTATAAATTATATTTTACAAGCATTTCTCTAGAGATTTCTACCAAGTGCAAATAATCTCATGATCAAACTAAAGAAGACTTCTTGCACTTTGAACTTTTGAAGTTAATAAAAAAAAATTTTATTTTGGAGCAATCCTGGAGATCTCTTCATTTTTTAAAGATTTATTTATCTATTCATACAAGAACTGTGAAGACAGGAGAGGTCTGATGCGCCATGTGGGTCTCCTCCCTGGCTGGGGATCGAACTCGTGCTGTGGTAACTATAGCCAGCTTCACAATGTTGCACCTCAATCCCTTGTGCCACTAGGGAGGGCCCTAAACATTTTTTTTTTAAGATTTTATTTATTTATGCATACAAGAGCTGGGGTACAGGCCAGAGTCCAGGGAGGTGAGAGGATTCACCAGACAGAGCCTGGAACAGAACAGGCAGACTGAAACACACTGCTGAGGGGAGCAGCAGGCAAGGCTGGAGAAGTCTACTGCACCATGTGGGTCCCCTCCCTGGCTGGCGGCAGGGATTGAACTTGTGCTGCAGTGGCTGTGGTTTGTTTCATAGTGTGTTGCTTAACCCACTGTGCCACCAGAGAGGCCCAAACCCTAAACATCTTAACAAATGGCAAAAGTAATACAAAAGATGGTGATGTTCTCTTGGGCCAGTAAAGATGTCAGTCTACCAGCCTCGAGGAAGCAAGTAAGGGAATAGTGACTGTGTGTAACTTGTGACTTCAGAAGAGTGTGGCCTTTGCTACAGAAAGAGAGCCCCCTAAACTGTAACTTGGTTGGGAGGAATGTGGGGACATCCCAGCCTGTCTGCATTGCCCTTCCATCCCCTGTTTTGACTGACCATTGTCAAGCCCGACCAAAAGCTGGAGGCAAGCAAGGGAACATGATGTGGGTCCAGGAGGACTACCTCCTGGGGTCAAGAGTAGAGAGAGGTTAGGGGAGTAGGTAGAGTAGGTGGAGAGAGGGACAAATAATGACAATTCAGCACAGAGGTTTTGCTGCTTTCCCCGTAAAGCAAACTCTTCTCTCCCTCGCTGATGTTCCATGAACATTTTATTCCTACCTCACCTGAGGTACCTGCAATAGCTGTAAATTATAAACTTCTTCACTGACGGTCTCTATCTTAATCATCTTCTTATCTTTGGTGCTTAGCATTGGATCACACACATGGGTGCCCAATGACTATGTGCTTAATGAAAGGACAAAAGATGACATTGGTATTGTTATTCATAATAAAGATAGTGACTAGATGAGAATTCGTTCTCCCTGCTGCATAGGTACTACACATATATGTGGTATCTTTTGATAATTTCAAGTCAATGTGAGTTAGGGCCTGGAAAAATGGAGATAGAGTGTACTTAATTAGAAATGATGATGAATGCAAAAGCATTTTGTGATATATGATGCTAAGCCAATGTTACTAACACCAATTCCTTTATGGAGTAAAATAAGGAGGTACAAAAGGGAACCAAGAGACAGCAGTCAGTAGGGAGAAGATTTAATTCTTGCTAGTCTCTGGTACATGGGAAAGTTCGATCAGACAAAGGTGCTTTTTCAGGACTGGTGACCAGATCATGGTCACTGAGGACTATTTTCTGCTCTAATTCTGAATCCTTTTGTAATATTTGGTGACCACTTAACCTTTCTGCAATGCAGTTTTTCCAATCCATTAAGTGACTAGCATAGTATCTTCTCCCTGATGATGTGCAAGGATGTTTGGGTGATTCGTTTGATAATTGCTTATAAAGCACTTTGAGTTCCATAGAGAGAGCCAGAAACATTAGATTTAACTGGGATTAGAGTTAGGAAGGTTTTTCTTTTCTTTTTTTTTTTTTTTGGAATTGGTTCAATCTCTGATTTCCACTGTAGTTTTCAGTCTTTTTCTGTGGCTTTTTATAGTCACCTTACTCTTTCCCGGCTGCCCCTGAGTCAGGAAATCTGGTTCATGGCATCCTGGGACTTGTAACACAAAGTAGTTGTGGGTAAGTGGGGGTGGGGAAGACGGCCACAGGGGTTTATCTGTAACAAAATGTTAAGTCTGTTGGCACACATCTTACATAAACATGTGATCATTTTGGTCTGCTAAGGAGAAAAGACATTGGTTTCCAGGATGTAAAGAAGCTTAATTCATATTGCTTGATACATACAATTTTGGGCCTGTTTTGATATTGGTGATGCAGGTTTACAGTTTTTTTCATGTGATGAAATCTTTACAGAGACCATCAATGCTTCTTAATAAAGTAACTGACAGTCTGTATGAGGGTCTCTTCCATATACTTAGGGAGAGAAAATGGGTGGTTCTTTGGAATTTAAAGGCTTATTTTATTTTTTCAGGTTGAGGAATAATATGAGATACTGCTCAAGTATGGTATGTTGGAGTCTTTTTATTAAAAAAAAAAGTCCAGTGCAGATAAATATTTCCATCATGGCTTAAACTTTCATGACTCTAAAGAGAAGTTTAAGATTGGATTGTGCTTCCAGTCCTGCTCTCTCTACCCTGAGAACTGGTCTATACCTTTGAGCCATGGGTTTTGCATGTCAAAATGCTAGCTTGAATTGGCTGCCTGCATGCCAGGTCCACCGCAGAATTCATTAATTTGCAAGGTGGCTATTTCTTGTAATTCTTCAAAGTATTGCTATTGCAGGTGTACCTGACTGCGAGGGGACTCCAGGGCCTTAGTGTCTTCCAGCATATCCAGGCACGTACATTGTCACCGTGTACCACTCATTATATGACATTGCTGTCCCTTCCCAGAACTTATAGAAGTTGTGGCAACGTGACAGACATTCATACCAACTCAGCTTGTGGTTGTTGAATCAACTACTGAATCAACAGGGGAATGCAGGTACAAGATTAGCACACTTTCAATAATTTAATAATGCCAATTTCTTCATGACAATAGAACAAGAACTAAGATGTGGACAAAGAATAATGCACAGCAGGAACATAGGTCTACTGGGTGACTCTCCATTTGTGGTGGTACCTTAGCAATGGCCTAATGTGCCTTTATCTTTCTCATTAGATAGTGTCTTGTTAATTTTCATAATATACAGCAAGTAAAAAGTAGGAAAAAAAATTTTTTTGTACTCAATTAAAGGCCCTGGCAAACCACCTTTAATCAATAAAGACCACTTATCAATAAAATGAAGGTATTGGACCTGCTAAGTTGGTCGCTTTTGCTTTGAGTGTTAAACAGTCAAATCTTCATCTGTGATCTGAGATTGAATTGACATATAGGTTTGCTGTAAAAATAATTAGAACAGGAAAATTTTGAAGTTAAATGCCTTTCTATATCATATCTGTGCTCCCCCTAACCATGAAGTGTCATTGCCTTTGAAACTTCTGTCCCTTTTCCCTAAGACACTTAGGAGATTTTCAGAAACCGGTCTGCACACATATGCCCTGTGCATAGGTACCCATCATCTGTATGTGTGCTTCATGCATGTGATATGTCATATCACATATCATAAGATATGTCTTTTTAATTTTGACAAAAGTAGGTCATACTCCATGTACTATTTTGCAATTCGTCTTTTGCACTTAACTATATATTGTGGGCATATTTCCATTTTGGTATGATAAATCTACTGCATTCATCTTAATGATTGCTAAGTATTCCCTTGAGATGTGCTCTAATTTATTTAAGCCATTACCAATTGACTGACATAAAAGTTGTTTCCAGCTGTCAACTATCAATACGCTACTTTGTACAAACAACATTTGTATAATTTGTGAACAGGGACATATATAGAGAAGAAATACCTAGAACTGAATTTTTTGGACCAAGGCTATATGTGTATGATTTTTTTTATTATAACAATACTCCATGAAAGGAAATAAAAAGATAGAAAATAGGTGAAGATGCACCACAAATGTAGAAGGATCCCCGAGGCTCCTGTTTCTGCCATGCCTTGCCCTAGAATTTCCCTTTTGAGACCAAAATATATGCATACAATTTTTGACAATGCCAAATTCAAACTGGTTACATTTGTTCTTTCACTAGCACTGTGCAAAAATATTTTGTTATCCATATTTTTGTTCATCCATTGGTCTTAACCTATTGCTATAACTGGCTAGCCATTATGGTTCTTATTCTGATAAGTTCCCTTTATCAATAATCATCAGGAAGCTTTTAATAAAGAGGTTTATTATGTATATTACCTGCATATTATACAGTACAGTTGGGTCATAGAGAGATTGTGGGTTATGAGAGAGACAGAGAGTGTCCTACTTTCATTGGAGCTAAGGAGAGGGGCTCTAGGGTTTAGTTTTATACCAATTTCTGCAAATGTTTTATGCCAGTCCATGACTTACCTTTTAATTTCTTAACAGTGTCTTTGGAGTAGCAAACTTTTAATTTTTTGCATGTCAATTTATTTTGTTTTTTGGGGTATTGTTTTTATGGAAATCTAGTGTCAATATAAAGGTAACAGAAATTTTCTTCTATGTTTCCTCTGACATTTTAAAATTATAACTTATATTTAGGTTTCTATGATTCCTTTTCAGGTCAATCTTGGATCTAGGATGAAGATGTCAGTTGTCATTCTCTCTTTTGTTTTTGTAGGTATATTTTCAACGTCCCAGCTTCAGTTGTCAGAAAGAGTATTCATCCCACATTAAAGTATATTCGCTCCTTTTTGGGTAATCAATGGTCTATATTTGTTAAGTCTATTTCTGGACTCACTATTCTGCTTACACATGTCATTACTAGACTAACCTGATCATTATCGCTTTATAGTAAGTCTAAGTGTAAACTTTATATCACACATGAGTTTAAGATCCCCAACTTTGTTTTTCTTTTTCAAAAGCTTACAAACTTTCCTTCTTCCTTTCCTTCAGCTATTTTAAGTGATTTGCATTTCTAAATGAATTTTATAATATGCTTGTAGTTTCTGAAAATAATAGTGTTGGCATTTTGGAATTATGTCAAGTCCAAAAATCAATTTGAGGAGAATTGAGGTCTTAATTTAACAAGTTTGCATATTTTGACTCATGAACAGTTTCTCCATTTATGGAGGCTTCTTTGTCTCAGTAATATTTAGTAGTTTTCTAAGTTTTTTTATAAATGCCTTTTTATTGCATTGAGGATCTGTTTTATTCCTAGTTTGCTGCATTTTCAGCACAAAATGTGTGTAAAGTATGTAAAATGTCTCTCCTACTTCTACTGAGATGATCATATGGTTATTCATTTTAGTTTATTAATATATGATGACTCACATTTTAATTCTAATGTTAAATCAACCATATATCACAGCTAAAAAGTTGCTAAAGATATTTTCAGAGACAAGGAAAATGAAATCAAAAGGAAACTGTGATATTAGGAATTATTTTAACACCCTGATGCAAAAAATTAGGGAATTTGCACATTTGTGTAGTTTTTGATCATATTTTCCACCATTCTCCACTTTTTCTTAGCCATAACTTATATTTCTTAGCTATGATTTTACTAACATTTCAATTTTATAAATTTGCATAATTGCCCAGCCTTATTTCTATATTTCAATCAGTTAGTGCCACCCACAAAGTTTTATGCCATGTATTCTCCCTTTCTCAGTTTTTTAGAGCAACTATTGGATGAGAATTTGTCATCAAGTAATCTTATTCTAAAGAAGGGCTATCTACAAACATTTGGCTCATAAGCTTTTGCTACTAAATGTGGCAGTGAAGAAATCTAAGGCCTCTCTGGTTTTCCCTTCTTTGTAACTGACTTGCTTTTTCTTACTGAATGCTCATCTACGATAATTCTATTTTTCTTCTTAAGATAAATAGCCTTGGGTCTCCCTGGTGGTGCAGTGGGTTAAGCAATGCATTATGAAGCAAACCGCAGCCACTGCAGCATGAGTTTGATCCCTGCCTCTGGCAGGGAGGGGACCCACATGGTGTAGCAGACCTCTCCTGCCTGGCCCGCTGCTACCCTCAGCAGTGTGTTTCAGTCAGTCTGCCTGTTCTGTTCCCGGCTCTGTCTGGTGAATCCTCTCACCTCCCTGGACTCTGGCCTGTACCTCAGCTCTTGTATGCATAAATAAATCTTTAAAAAAAAAAAAGATAAGTAGCCTTACCAGAATATATCATGATGATTGTTGGAATGAATTGCTTTTCCTGGGATATAATGTCTTTTTGGAGCCTCAGATTCAGGTGTCCTCCTCTTTATCTGTAGGTTCCACATTCATAGATTCCAATAACTAAACATTAAAAGTATGTACTATGTAGGTTGGCCTAGGATGGTTTCATCTGCACTGAATATGTACACTTTTCTTCTTGTCTTTATTCCTTAATACGATTTAACAACCATTCATCTAATATTGCATTGTATTGGGTATTTGAGTTCATCTAAAGATGATTTAAACTGTGGGAGGATGTGTGTAGGTTATGTGCAAATAGTGCAGGGGACTTTTATGCCATTTTATGTAGGGGACTTGAGCATCTGTGGATTTTAATGTCTTCCAGGGTCTTGGAAGTAGCTACTGAGGGACAACTGTGTTTCAGCAACATGTTCTATTTAATTTGCAAATATTATTTTCAGATGGATTTGTTTGAACCTCTTTGTTGGCCAAGCTTGTGTTGATTCTATTTGGTTGAGGTCTCATCCTTGTCTGCCTTTCTAATTACCTTCATTTCTTTGTCCTTTGTTATGATTTTGGAATTTTACAGGTCTTCTGTTTCCAATTCCTTTTAAAAAGTAGTGCCTACTGCTTTCTTGTTTAGATCTCATTGTCATTTCTATGGCGTTTTGTTGTTGAATTTGATCTCTTTTGTAAGTTCTGCTGCCTCCTGTTCACCACTTTCATTACTTCCTCTAATTTCATATCACTCCTCACAACACTCCCCTTTTCAAGTAGTTCTTTTCTCTCTTTATTCTCTTTGAGAGTGTGGAGAGTTGGAGAGTTATTTATCTGTCTTTTTTTTTCTGTTTCCTGTGGTAATTTTTCTGATGTTTATTCTATTGAAGCGTTCCCTCCTTTGTTCATAATAATCATACAAATGTAAATTATTCGTGCTCTCTGGTATTCCAGTTCTGATCATAGGAAGTCTTCATGCAGTATTCAGAGCAGTTCCTAGATGGGAGAGCTAGGAACTGACATCATTCTGGAAGACAACCTAGATGGTGAGAGAGACACAGGGCAGGGCATGCTGGGATGTGACTTCTTGGATTGATAGGGAAAAGAACCTTAGTGTGAAGGGAGAGAGAGGGCTGATCTCAGCAGGACGACCTGTACTCTACCTTACCTGCATAGGCTCTCCTAGGGGAGGAAAACTCTAGCAAATCATATTCATTCTAGTGCCAAGTATGGAGTACATACACAATATATGGTCATATTATTTCTTTGATCTTGGTAAGCAAACATTTTTCTCCCTACAAAAATTTATTTGCAATGTATCACTTTTGTTGGTCTCCACATACACTAATTTTATTTTATTTATTTTTAAAGATTTATTTATTTATGCATACAAGCACTGGGGTACAGGCCAGAGGTGGGGGGTGGTGAGAGGATTCACCACAGAGAGAGGGGAGCAGAACAGGCAGATCAACAGAAGTACACTGCTGAGGGGAGCAGCGGGCACAGCAGGAGAGGTCTGCCTTCGCCATGTGAGGCCCCTCCCTGGCTGGCAGCAGGGATCGAACTCATGCTGCAGTGGCTATGGTTTGCTTCATAGTGTGTTGCTTAACCCACTGCGCCACCAGGGAGGCCCACATATACTAATTTTAAACAAATCAAATAATAAAAAGTAATTGCGAATGTCTGTCTTTACTGCCTATCAATCCTTCACCCCTCCCCTGTCTAATGGTACCTACTGTTTAATACTTGATGTGTCTACTTCTTGACCTTCTCCTGTGTGAGCTTACACAAAAGGATTTTCTGTATTTATGAATATATCTTGCTGCTCTTTTGATGCCAGTACCTATTTTCCTACTGCACAAAATGATTTTCATAGCATTATCCACTATGCTGTGCTATTGTTTATTTAACGATCTGCTATCTTTGGCTAAACATCGATCCCAAAGCACTGCAATGCAGACATCTATGTGGATAACATGTCTATTCCCATTGCATTTACTCCCAGGTGTGAACTTTACAGACATAAGAAAATTCTGATAAGTACTGAAAAATTATACTTCAAAAAGTCAGTTCCAATTTGCTATCTCACTAATGAGAATCTGCTTCTCTACACAAACAAAATAGATAGTATCCTGCTTTTATATTTTTGCTCATTAGATAAGTTTAATATTTTAACTAATTATTTAAAAATTGCATATTCTAAATGACCATGGTATTTTAGCACATTTAAAAATATTCATGACTTATTTTATCTATGAATTCCTTTTGTCTATTTTTCAGTAGCTTTTTTTTCCTTCAAGTTCTTAATGCTTTCTAGAGGCCCTTTCATAGTCAAATCTTTTAACTTTATGGGTTTTCTATCTTTGCTTATGAAATTACTCCCCATTCTAAGATTAAGACAAACTTCTCCTGTAGTTTTTCTAATACTGATCTCATTTTTAATGCTCTTAATGTTTTATTGAGCTTAGTTTTAAATCTCTCTGTAAATGGTTTGCCTGTTATTCCATCAGTCGTTGAGTTGTTGATCTTTTCTCCCCTGAAAATCACCTGCATTATTTTTTCATATTGATCTATTTATTCTTGGACCAGTGCCACATTGTTCTTCGGATTTAATAGAATGACTGGGAAGTGCCTCCTCATTTTCCTTTTTAGAATAGTCATTTCGCTTAACTTAAATGTCCTTTTAAAATTTGGTTGAGAGGTATATCAAATTTATATGTAAATTTGGAGAGATTTGATATCTTTTAATATTGATTTCCCCAGCCAGAAGGATAGTTTGCCCTTCTGTTAATTTAGAGCTTCTTTTACATTTTCCAGCAAAGTTCATAGCGTTCTTCATAAATGAGTTGCACATTTCTCGTTCCATTTAATTATGAATATGTTGTCATTTCTTTTTTTTATTATGATGGAATTTTAAAGTAATTATTTCAGGTATAACAAAGCTACGATTAATTCTCTCTCACATGCTGATCTTATATCCACCTAACTCAATCTTCTACGAGTATATTTAGAATCTCTTGGATGCACTAAATGGACACTCAAATCATTTGGTAATATACTAGTTTTGTCCTTTTCTCTTTTGTATTAATTCCTAAGCATTGTCATCTTATATTTTAAAGTTTTCCTAGATTTTTTTTTCTGATAAGAGGAATTTGAGTTAGCATTGTCTCCTGTGTGGTGATAAATTCCTGCAATACTTAGTGATTCTTGACTGTTCTTTGTAGTTGAGGTTCTAAATCCAACAGTTCTTTGCATTTTTCAGCTCAAATGAGGATCCCTGTTTGGCAGTGGATGAAAATTCTAATCACCTCTGGTGAGTCTATGGAAATCTTGCATGTCAGAGTTCTTAGGAGGAATTGATAATTCTAATCTGGCAACAAATAGAGTAGGTGGGGGATGGAGAGTTGCTGTCTCATCTGCAGTGTTCAGTTTATTGGCTAAAACATTGCCACTCTCTCCTACCTGCTGCCACAGCCCCTGACCATGGCTTTGCTCTGGAGTTCTGCTGGGAAAGGCATGATTTGGGGGTGTCTTATTTGTCTACTGAGCAGCTCACCTCATTCTTTTGGAATATTTTGCCAATCTAATATCACTGTTATTTCTAAAAGACTTTCATTTTGCAGGTCTGCTGGTAAACATTGTTTCCATTGTAGTTATGAATTTGCTAATGCTTTTCCTGTCTGGAGGAGGTGTTAGAAGAGGCTCATGCACAGACTTTAAGTTAGATTCTTTTGATTAAGTCTTATTCTTGATTGGGGATGGCAATCTTTGACTTAGGCCTGCTAATTTGCTCAAGAACTGAGTGGAGAGTGGATTTGGACTGGATTGGAAGCAAAAATTTATTCATTATTTAAAATAATAAAGTAGTTTTCCTATTGTAGTAAACCTCACTATATAACATGTAAAAAAACCCATAAAGGTGGAAAAGTCATTCATAATCCTATCATGACAACCACTGCTAATATTTAGACATAATAACTTTCAGTATTCTCCTCATGTACATTTTACTATATTTGTGGTTATGTTCTATAATCTATAGCATTTTGTATTTATTTTTAGTAACATCTTAATATACTTCCTAAATTATTAGAAACACCATTGAATCCTTACTTTAATAACGCCATAAAACAGCAGTTTGATCCTCCAGATTTATTATTTCCTGTATTGAGTCATTCGGCTTAATTAGCTAGTTGACTCTTATTTTGAAGACAAAAATATGTATATTTAATTTTTTGAGATAAAATTTATACAATTTACTGTAAGTCTTAAGTGTATAATTTGATGTGTTTCAATAAATGTTTATATCTAAGTAGCCATGAGCCCAAGCGGATGTAGAATATTTACTTGACTCCCTTCATGCGGTAAGAAGTACCTCTAAGAAGATTCCCCACATTTGGCTGATTTTCTTAGACTATGTTCTGAGACGTGAAATACCATGAACTCTTTTTATGAAAATTTCAACGGGCTTTTTACCAAAATACTTTCGAAAGGGTTGGATCAATAACGATTGCCGCTTGGTAGTAGAGGTTGCCGGTATTAACTCAATCCTTCCTCTGCGACCCCCTTGACAGTTTGTGACTAGCCCCCAGCAGGAATACTGCACTGTTTCTTCCTGAGAGCAAGTGGCGACTGTCATGTCAGTAACTCCCTCCACCCGACCATGGCTCTGAGGATACGTGTGCGGTGCATACTTACGTGTCAAATCGCTATTTCTATTTTCAGTAGCCTTATAACATTCTCTCCACACGCAGTCATAACCGAGGCCATGGCAGTGGTTACGCTGGCTCCCCTTATCCATGCTGCTGTCTCTCTAATGGAAACACGCCTCAGTAACTCTCCCATCTTCTTTCAAGAGATGTCAGTGTTTCTAAGCATGGAAGGCTCAAAAACATAAGTTCTGGTATCTTCTTGTTCCTGTTGATGCCATTTCCTGTCCATTCTTTATAGTTCTCACATCTCCGCCCCTTTCCATTTTCATTCTTATTGCCTTATTTTGTGCCTTTATGATTTCTTCACTGAGGTCAGTTTTTTTTCTTTTTCCTACACAAATCTGTCTTGCCCATGGCTGCTCAATCAACAACCCAGAAAGCCTGTGATTATATCATGCCGCTGCTCAAAATATCTTAGAGTCTTCTCTCAGAATCCCAGTCCTGGCATTTAAGGCCTTCCATCATCGTCCAACTTTCGGTATCTCTGTCTCTGTCTTGAAATCTGTATTCCAGCCAGACAAAATTGCTTGTTATCCTCATATTTAACACACTTCTCACTTGTTCTCTGTCTTACTCATGTCCTAGCCTTTTCTGGAGTGCTTTTCCCTCCTACATGATTTAAATTCCCAAAGTTTATCTTTCTTTCAAAGTACAGTTTAAATGTCAATCTTTTCATAAAATTTTCCCAGCAAAATTATCTTTGTCCCTTAGAATCATTTTAATACTTTATTATTGTTTGTTTGTGTGTATGTGTGTGTGTATGTATATCATGTTCAATCTGGGCTTATACTAATTTATTGACTGTCTTAATTTTCTTAATAAGTTGAAATCTCTTTAGGGATAAGTTTCAGAATTTTAATTTTTTGTAGTTTTCAGTGTCTTGCATATAACAGTTCGGTAAGTAAATGCTTTTTTGCAATGGACGAATAAATTGAAATATGTTTAAAATGTGCATTGTGATGAATTGATACATCTATATTTTATGAAGCTACTCCTACCATTGAGTTAATAGTTCTATAACTTCAGTTTTAACTGTGTTTGAAAATTTTTGGTGAAACATATATACTAACCTCTTAGCTAATTTTAATGATACAATACAGAATTATCAATTATAGTCATCATGTTCATTAGATCTTCAGACTATCTTATAACTAAAAGTATGCATCCTTTATTTCAAGTATAAGTGAACCATATAGTATTTGGCTTTCTCTGTCTGATTTATTTCATTCAACATTATACCTAATTCCAAGTTCAACCATGTTGTTGCAAGTGACTATTACAGATAATGCTGCAGTGAACACCAGAGCACAAATAATTCCCTGATAAGTTGATTTTGTTTCTTTATACACATACCGTGGTTCCTATAGTTCTATTTTTAATTTCTGGAGCAGTCGTCATACTATTTCCATAATGGCTACCAATTTACATTCCCACCAGAAGAACACATTTTTTCTACATCCTTGCCAACATGTGTTAACTCTTGTCTTTTTGATAATAGGAACCCTAACAGGTGCGAGTTGACATCTTACTGTGCTTTTGATTTGATTTTCTATGATGATTCAGGCTGATGAGAAGTCAGATTTCCAGGCAGGCGCTAGCTGGAAAGTATCCACCAGCCAGACACTGGAAGACGGTCTTTTGACCACAGATAGCCAGATTAAGGACATATTTATTCAAATGTCCCAGAGCTTTATTTCTCCACCATTTCTAAAATGGTGGACTTTAAGGGTCAGGCATATTGTCTGTGGTGGTCTAATATCTGTTATACTTAGGGGTATCACCACAAGTGTGTATGCTCCTGCTCCATTTTAATGACGTTTCCTTGTTTGCTAGACTCCTGTGGGGCCTGTGAATACAAGCCCTTGTGGTTCTCAGAGGTGGCTCATTTTGAAGCCTGAACCTCATGTGGCTGCGTTAAAGGTAGAACATTAGAGGTATGGACATGCTCCTGCCAGTGATAACCTGGAGTCCTTTTTTTATTGTGGACATGTGTCCAGACGGGTGAGGCAGAGAAGGTGTCCATCAATTCACTGAAGCCCTGGAGCGCATCACAGTCAGCACCTAGGCATGTGCTAATTGGAAGCTGAACTCTCAGGCAGCAGCTAATAACGTTCCAGTCTAATCCCTTCCAGAGAAGACCTGGGAGATGGGCTTTTTGTCTGTTCCCTCTGCGCTGGGTCCAAGGAGAAAGCTGGTGTGAATTTGCACATGCTCCATCACAACTGCTTCTTTACTCTAGTCCCCTGGCACCAGAATGAAACCCCCACCGGCTATTACAGCTAAGTCATTGGTGGGGGGAGGGCATCTTGCAGTGGGAGTCTGAAAAGTTTGGAAGCTGGATGTGGGGTCCACATCTCTTTCACCTCATAGACAAACTGAGTGTTTGGGTTTTCCCAATTGTAAGGTGTCGTACCAAAGGTGGGCTTTATAATGCGTTGTCTGAGTATTTCCCACCCATTTTCATGTGGAAATTCATGAATCACCTGAGATGTGTGAGGGACACTATTAGTTTCTGAATTGTTTTTTGAGAAGGAGTCTCCCTATGTGTAGCTCTACATTTGGAGTATCTATGAGGAGGAACAAAATTCAGGAGACTTCCCTGTCAACATTTGACTAGAAAATAAATATTGACCCAGTGATCCATACTGGGGAGAAGGATTAAGATTTGGCACAAAACTAACTTATTTGAACTTACAAGAAAACACACCAATCTGCCAACTGTCCTTTAAAGAAAGGAGTTGTCATTAGAGATAAATAGTAAGCTTGTTTAAAAAGTTCAAGAACTGATATTTTTCTGTGGGATATTCTGATTCAATTTCCAAATCACTTCTGGGTCAAAACAATGGAGATGGTTTAGAGCTTAAAATAGAAAGCTGTAGATCAGGGCCTCCCTGGTGGTGCAGCGGGTTGGGCACCGCACTGTGAAGCATCCACAGCACTGCAGCACGAGTTTGATCCCCGGCCAGGGAGGGGACCCACATGGCACACCAGACCTCTCCTACCTTGCCTGCTGCTACCCTCAGCAGTGTGTTTCAGTTAGAGTCCCTGTTCTGTTCCTGGCTCTGTCTCTGGTGAATTCTCTCATCTCCCTGGGCTCTGGCCTGTACCCTAGCTCTTATCTGCATAAATAAATAAAATCTTAAAAAAAAAATCTAAAAAAAAAAAAAGCTGTAGATCAGTGGCGAGGCATAGAGAGGCATATCTTCTATTATGGCTGCAAATGGACAGGAAAATGGAATCAGCACTGGCAGTAGTGTTTCAACCGTGCCTTAAGGCACATTTTATGTTGCTATAATTTCTTTGATGACAGATAGTAATATTAAGTAAATGTTTATTGAGTAAATGTATATTAAAGTATTCCAGAGCTCTAGATCTTCATCTGCTAAAATGGTCAAGTTTGAGGACAGCCCACTTTTTCTATGGTGATCTGATATTTGCTAAACTTAATTACATGTGTGAGCACATAAGTGTGCACGTGCAATTCCATCTTCTATGATCATCTTGGTGACACCTGTAAAGCAAGTCCTTCTTAACTCTTAACCTTCCTCTTTATTCCCTTCCTATGTCACAGTTTAAATATACAAAACTCTCACTGTGGGAGAGACGATCATTATGGTGCTAGCTCTTCTGTGAATTTTATAAAATATGTCAACACCCTATAGTAAATCCATAACGCTTTGCTACTCTCCATACTATCAAAGAAATAAAACAAATGTCCCAAGCACATAATCTAACTCATTCCCCCTCAACAGCATTTCAGAAATAGAAAATTTATAAATGATAACAGCTGAGCTTAAAGGAAAGTTGAGCTGTCTTACCCCCAATACTCGGGCGCTCAAGTTGGGGGGGCAGGCAAGGTATAAGCATCTCCTGTCGTCTGCCCACCTCCTCACTCTCCACCTGCACCTTTCATCTGAATAAATTAGTCTCACAGAGAGGGTGATGGAGCACAGACCTGCCTGCACTACAGTGTGACTGAGACGCTTAGTAAGGGGTTGCTAGGGAAGCAGTTTTGAAAAAACAGGGGAGCAAGAATTATCGAGGTTTGCTTCCTTGTGAAATTTGCCTGTCAGAACAGATGATACATTCAGGCGTAGCATGCTCTGGTCTCTTCTGGCAGTTTTCTCCCTCAATATCTAGGCTTTTGGAATTTTGCTACAACTTATCCTTTTAGGGGACTTTTCCTCTCCTACCATTCTCCATTGAGCTTTAATCCTATGAGGTGAGAGGTTGTGTTAAAATGTCCACTAACGGCTTGATTCCTTAGATTCTGAGCAATCAGAACAGCAAACCCCTCTATGATTGGCTCTCACCATCTCCCTCATTTTGAGACCAACATCCCATGACTCTCTCGGAAACTGGAAGAAGGTTTGACCTTGTTCGACAAGTCTGGGTCAGCAAGCTGAAAGAAACTAATCTTTCCTGGAAATGACTTGTGAGGGGTGGTGAGTTTGCAGGTACAGGGAAGGCAGATGTGACATGGAGCTCTTTGTGATATATGCTGTGCAGAAAACTACTCACCTCCTAGAATCTTGGAGACTTTTTTGATTTGAATGGTGGATGAACAATAAGGCTGACGAATAAATATTTTTCCAGAAGAGCTTATTTGCAAGTGGTATCATACTGATTTACATTGTACAGTCATTCTACCACTGACCCCTTACTACTACCTTGAGGAAGTAATGATTATTATCCTCATTTTATAAATAATACCCTGAAGCTGAGAGAAGCCACATAGGTGATAAGTGATGTAGCCGAATGGAATCTGGACTTCTTGATCTGGTCTATAATTTTTTTGAGTATCTAATCTTCCAAGCAGAAAAAAAAACCCCTGTTTCTAAACTACCCAGTCTTGCTGCCTCTAAAACAGTGAATAGCAAGGAAATGGGGTAGACCTTGGAGCAACATTTACATATACTCAAGAAGAGAAGGACTCTTCATTGGGAGTCTCTGGTGTAAATAGAATGGCTTCTCTGATTTTATCTGATAGCTAAATGATACCAGTGAGTGGAATAAAGGTCCCAATCGGAGATCTGATCTCCAATTCTTTGCTGTAAGCTCTAAAACAAAACGGGCTTCATGTTTGCCTTAATAGACCATGCTATGTATGTACCCAGAGACGGAAAAATTCCAATTAAAGGAGTATTGATTTCTCATAAATTAATGCCATACATTCAAAATCAACGGTCACTGAACTTCTTTCATGATTTTTATTGTGAGCTATCCTGGCTTTTGCAATTTTCTTGTTAAAGTTCTGCTGTGATGGTATGACGAATTAACACGGACAATTCTTTCACGATTAAGATACAGTTTTCGATTTTAGTCTAGTCAGCGCTATTAGTCATTGCAAATGGAAGTCAGTGGAATCTCACAAACTCATGAATGCTTTCCTTCACTTGTTCCCAGGGATAATTTATATTCCCTCATTCTTCTGAGCCAGAAGAGGAAACATCTTCAGCTAGGCTTAATGGAAAATAGGAATTATCTGGAATGGCAAACAACTTAATAAAACCAGGAAAAGAAAGCAAAGAACATGAATTATGTCACAAGGAAGTTAGGATTGATCTGGGGGGAGATCATTTCGTTGCCTAGGAGGCAAAAATCACTTGTGCTGAGGTGCATGGGTTATGGTACCTCTGTGGGGCTCCCCTTGAGCACTAGGCTAATTAAATCTGAAAGGGAGACATATTGGAAAGCTGTCAGGCATCAGGCTAAAGTCTGGCAGGAGAGGAAGAGGAGTAGGGAGCTCGAGGAACACACATTTCAGAAGACAGATGTGATCGCCGTGTGGGGCTCGGGTGAAATTGATCTTCCAGTTCAATGGCCGGCTGGGGACTGTGAAGTAACCTGTGGCCAATCAAATAATTTTGTGACTCATGTTAATCTTTCAGATGCCAAGGCTTCCATCCTACTTCTTCCCATTGGTGTCACAGCTACAGGCCATGAAAGATAAGCAACCTAGCAGGTTCTGCCTACTTTGGCTTTTCGGTTCTGAAGAGCATTGTTCATTTTCTTACGTAATGTCTGCTTTCTGCGTTAGGAACTCTTTGATGGCCCCGCAGGGGTGGGAGAGGACATTGCTCAGGAGAAAGCTGTGTCAAGTGGAAGCCAGGGACCGGGAGTTTCAGGTTTTAACCCCAGCTCTGTCAAAAATTGGTTTCAGGTCTTTTCTCTGTATTTGCCTGCTTCTTTATATATATAATTTATAATATTAATATTATATATTAATATATATTAATAAATATATATTAAATTTATAAATATATTTATGTTTATATATATTTTAAAAAGTATATGAATCTTTTCTAGATTTAAAATTTGTCCTTCCATAGCCTCTAGAATAGCATCCTCTGGCTTTTACTGATTCCCTCTAAGAATTTTAAAATGATATGTGCCCCTACGTTTTTATATCCACATTTCATAAGTTTAATTAGTGACAAGAGATGTAGTTTCCAGCATACTGTGTATTGCATAAGGGTTTTAAAGATATTTTTATCAAAACTCTGGCGCTGTGGATTGAGCTCATTTGGCTTATGGTACATGTTGCAACATCACCTGATTAACAAACTCAGCTTTTATTGTCCAATTATTCAGACAAATCAGACTTACTTCCCATCAGAAAAAGAGTCTGATCTAATATTTTCATTCAAATAAATTGGTTAACAGGCATCCTGGAAGACGGATTTCATGATGATTAACTAATTAGATACACAGAAACGATTCTAGTTAGTGAGCTAGCTAAAAGCAGAGGCCCGGTCGTGAGTGTTTTTCTTCATTTGTACTGAGAGGAATGGCCCCCAAGAACGATGTCGTCCGTTTGTTCTTTTGTTCAGTGCCTGGGAGGCGAGTAAACTGTGGAGCACCATGGTCAGGGGCAGGATGAGAGAGACATGTCTTCGGAAAAGTGGGACAATAGTAATTATGAGGTAAGAGGGGGCGAGGGAGAACTAACAGCCTGCAGGCATTTTATCTGGCAAATTTATTTTAGAAATGATATACATGGAAGTGGAGGCTCTAGAAATAAATCAAATTAAAGCTCTCATCATGAGTATCCCCTGGGACATTTCGTATCCACAGCCCAATGCACACAGGAGAAGCAGAGGCTGCGATACTTCGCAGGGTCACTTTGCTACAGAGCAGCCCTGATATAAAATGGGTTGTCTGACTGTGGTCCTCACCCATGCTCTTAAAATGCGCTTATAAGACTCAATTGCAGGTGCATACAAAAAATGGTTAATAAAGAGTTATTTACAAAAGAAGGGTAAATGAAGAAATGAATAACTTAGGAAGAAGAGAGGGAGCTAAATCCATGAATGTGTCCTATCAGTTCCTGAGCTGGAACCCAGCAGCAAGCACACTGAGAGCTGGGAAGACTCAAGAGCCCCCCCTAAGCCCACATGTCTGGTTTTATACCCAGCCTGGCTGCTTAATAACATCCTCAGGTCCCAGCAATCCTCCCTTTGGTGATGATGACATGGGATTTGTAGTCCTTGGTGTTTTAGATCTCTTTGGTCTGGGGGGGGGGGGTGGACTCCATAAAATTTTTAGAGTTCATTCAGGACATCTTTCCCCCCCTAACAATTTCATACCATTACATCCATAGGGCTCTCAGATTAACAAACCCTCCTGAATCCAACTCACATTCCTCTCCTTTCTCTCTAATCCAAAATTCTCTTCAAATTCATGGTTACATTCCTTTCCTCTAAGTTCATGGATGTATAGGTGAACCAGATCCTGCATTGAATTAGTGCTTAATTCTCCTTTTCAGTCATTTTTTCCCCCATCAATCAGTGGCATTTCGTTCTGTAATGGCCATCTCCCTTGAATTGTTCAAGCACGACATACACGGCATTAGCTATTGTCTTCCTTCTACTGGTATCACATCCACTGTATCACCAGTGAAAATGTTAACAATCGCATCACTCCAGCATGATATATCCCATCTATAACACGCCTTCCACTGGAGGTGACATCCTCATCGCCAGCCACCTGACAGGTGATCCAACTCCCAAGTCCCACTTTCCTTATTCTCAGAAGCATCAACTGGTTTAGATTGCCTCCGAGATAAGGAGTTGCAGCAAGAAGGAGAAGTTTTGTTAGGGGCCACTTTGGGAGTTTCATCAGATACAACAGTAAGGAACCGAGGCTGGCAGAATCACGGAGACTGAGAAGCTGGTCTCCAAGGCTCAGATGGGGTTTCAGCAGACCCCAAAAGGAGGGAGCTGGGGTGGCCTTTAAGTTCTCCTGAATTGATCCAAGGAGGCTTGGCCTTTTTATTTTTTTTTAAGATTTTATTTATTTATGCATACAAGCAGTGGGGTACAGGCCAGAGGTGTGTGGGGGGTGAGAGGATTCACCATAGAGAGCGGGGAGCAGAACAGGCAGATCAACAGAAGTACACTGCTGAGGGGAGCAGCAGGCACAGCAGGAGAGGTCTGCCATGCCATGTGGGTCCGCTCCCTGGCCGGCAGCAGGGACCGTACTCATGCTGCAGTGGCTGTGGTTTGCTTCATAGTGTGTTGCTTAACCCACTGCACCACCAGGGAGGCCCCGGCTTGGCCTTTTTTATCCAGCAGCCCATAGAGCTGCCCGTCTCTAGCAGCGGGAGCAGGAGAAGGACATGTAACCCACAGTCAGGTGATCTCTGCGGCAGGGGCAATTATCGGTGTGCGATGCAGCAGGGAGCCCTCAGGAGCTGGGAGTTGTGCTGAGCCCACACTCAGAAAAGGGTCTGAACAGAGCACCGCAGCATTACCGTCAAATTGCAGTCCAGACAACAATGTCCTACTAAGACTCATGCAATGAACTAGAAAACTAGAATTTGAACACATTTTCTTGATGACAATTTTCAGTTTACAAACTAGATATTTCTTAGTCACCAGAAAGGCAGTCCGTCAGTGGTCCTAGTTATGCTAAATTGGACATTTGAAATAAATATTGAAAGTTCTGACGGTTTTAGTTTGACATTCAGTTTTAACATTTTGTTTATGCTTATTATTTGGCGTGGCTCTTGTTGTTCCTGAGAGTATTTCAGAATATGCTTATTTAATTTCCTTTCTCTGCTGTTTTGACTTCATTTGTTTCGCTACATTTACTTTTCCAGTGAGATGACAATATAAATAGAAGCAAAAGAGTTCAGAACTCTGCCCAAGCTCTATTCCCAAGCATGGGTTTGTGATTTCAAATACCACACATTTGGCATTATGTTCTCTCTTCCTTGTATTCCTAATGAGGCTTACCTGCTTGGTTTTTAGGAGAGTCTAGGTGGAAAATAGACAGTTCTTATCCTTGAGAATCTTAAAGCAAAAACTGATATCCACTTCAGGTACCTGAGACATCTGGTAGGTAGGGAAGTGAAGCTGTTAAGTGTCACCCTCAATGAAAGTTTTAGTTGCAGCGCTTTGAAGCTGTCCTGGAGATTGGCTATGCATTTTCAACGATATCTCATTATTTTTTCTTCCCTTCAAAATTATGCTAAGGTCATAGTCTGTCATCAACTTCTACTTTTAATGTCCTATTATTTTTTCTTTAAGGAATAAAAATGCTAGTGTGTGAAACAGTTTTCTCATCGGATTGGGAATTCAGTGGACTGATAGAGATGATGGATTAAAATGAAAGAATGTTCCTCCCCACTCCAAAGCTCGCAAACCTGAGAGTGTTTATGAAACTGGCTTGTAACCCATGACTCCCCATCTACATGTCCCTTTGGGGAAAGAACAGGACCCTCATGCAGCTTGCGGCTTTGCTCTGTTTAGCAGTATCCCCACTCCCCCAAAACATATACTGTGCATTATAAGTGCTTCATCGACAGATTCCCTATTATACAGGGCAAGTAGGTCAGAGTCATTGGCATCTATGTGAATGATGACTTATGTTTCATCATAAATAAACTCAATATTCATGACCTAGACTGCTTGTGATTCTAGAACTTTCCTATGCACAATTGCAAGAAGAACACCACATATACTTATTTTCCCATAGTGGGAAATAACCTCAAATCTTTCTCAACATTCTAGTTACAAAAAAAAAAAAAGCTTGCCAAGGTTGGAAAATCCCTTCATAGGTGTTTTCTGAACTTCTAAACAACATCAAAGAGTTTTCAGACATCCCACATAGCAACTGAAGCAAGATACAATGATTTAGTCAGTCTTGAAAGACACCCTTAAATTCATCTCCAGACTGTTAGATAATATTAAGGAGGATGGATTCTGCTCATTCTAACTTTTCAATCCTGGCTGAGGAAGTTTGCAATCATAAGTTTTCAAATCACAGACAGTGCCTGGCACATGTTTCCTGGGAGTGTCTGCCCTCTGTGTAGGGATCACTGCTTTTTAAAGGGAGCTCTGTGGGCTACCTGCTGTCTTAGCTGCGCCACTCCCATTAAACCAGAACTCTCCTGTCCAGAGAATACAGACAGCCCGAGACACAGAAAGAAGTGAACACAAGCAACATTTCTGAGGCTTTTCTCAAAACACATCATTATCTGCCTTTTTTTGTTTCAATAAATTGCATGCAGGCTGTCTCTGCTATAAACAGACCAGCAGGAAAGCAGAGTATCTTGTGAGTTATTGCATCTCTACTGCCTGGGATTTGGAAAACAACATCAATTTTAATGCATTGAAGTGTGGCAGTGTCTTTGAGGGATGCTCATTTGGAAGATGACCACTGGAAAAACCTAGGTTACTCTGAGGGTGGAGAAATACTTGTATGGAAATGATTTGCCTGAAAGCCCCAAGAGTGAACATCATTGTTACAAAGCAAATGTTAGCTAATAGTTTTTAGCTAATGTTTTGCAGCAAGATTGGGGAATAGAAATGAGAGCAGACGCTTGATATAGTTATTTATTTCTCTAATTGAGTAGTGCTCGGAGTAGGAGCATTACTTACTTCATGCATGATTATGTTTCCAGGCTGTCTAAGTCTTGCTCTCCCTTGGAGCCTTACGTATTTGAGTGTCTCTTGAGTACTGAAAAAACCCATTGGAAAAGTGGTAAGGCCTTGAGCATAGCACGCCTCTATCATTTGTACCATCAATGGATGCTTTGACCACATCCTGTGTTGCTAGGTTTTGGGGGTCCTGGATTTAGGAGTTTCTCAATTCTTGACTATGGTGTGAAAATTCAGTCACATGAATTAGCAGAAGCAAAAGCAAAGTTTATTTAGAGACAGAATAAAAGCACATCCCGGAGAGGGGCCTGGGCAGGCAGAGTCCTTGGTATGAAGAACTGTGAGGGAACTGTGGGGGCTTCGGCCTTAAGTGAGGTGCAGGAACTAGTCACTCCATCCCTTCTAGTTGCTCCGAGGGTATAGTTTATGGGTTCAGGGGGCAGTTTCTGAGGCAGTCCCCTTTTGCTCCACGCTGGGGTGCAGTCTTATCAGCCCTGGCACCAGGTAGGGCAGAGAGGGCCCCAGCTTGAGTAGTCATGATGTCATTTAGCTCTGTCCCTCCCTGAGCAGGGGGAGAACATTTAGAGGATTTTCAGGGGGTATTGCCTGTCCTGTTTAGGGGATTTGCCTTGTCATACAGAAGATGGCCAGTTTCGAGGCATTGCCCCCCTCTGCATGCTTCTTGCTCTCCTTGGGCTTCATGTCCTGCCTGTAGGTTGGGTGGGGGCTGCCATTCCCCTCTGTGAATTTCTTGTTTCTCCCTGGGCTTCATCAGATCTGGAAAGTGGGGGTCTTGGGGATAGTTGGCCATTTCATTTTCTCTGGGCATCATCCTCCTTGCCCTAAATGTCTAACACCTGGACTTCTGAAGAGGGATTGCAACAAAAGGTAGAATTTGTATGAACGAATTGTAAAGTCTATAGAAGGTGTTGGATGCTTTGAGGCTATTATTGCAGAGTATAAATTTAGAAAAGGGTGAAGCGTACTTGCTTATTGAGGGAGGTCAGTAAATTACTTGGGCTAATATATATTCTATATGAACAAGGTGAGACAACATAGTGTCAGGCCAGACCTGCCAGGACCTGGGTACAAGGCAGTCACAAGCACTGACGTGCTCGGTGCCAACGTGAACAGCACTGCGCTCCCCAGGCAGAGGCCTGGCAGCAGCCTGGAAGCTTTCCTGTGATTCTCAACTGGTGACAGTTTTTCCTGCCTGGTGATAGCTGGCAATGCCCAGAATGAGCACAACTGGGGGTGTTACTACTGCCATCTGGTGGGTGGAGGCCAAGGAAGTTGCTATACATTCCACAGTGCTCAGGACAGGTCCCTCTTGCCACCATTCCAAACAAAGAATTATCTGATCCAAAATGCCAACAGTGCCAAGATCTATGAGTAACTCGCCTCAGTAACTGTATCACCATAGTGATTTTGAATAAAAAAGGAAGAAAATGAACGTGTGACTAGACACATGAGATGATCTATTCCACAGGCACATCTGAAATGGCTTGATGGGAATTCCAGGGCATTGGGAGAGGGCTTCAGAGGGAAGGTACCCCGTGCCAAAGAGGAGCATGGAGCCAGGTAATTTGACCTGGAAAAACATGGAGTTCATAGAACTAGCCCTTGAGTGCCCAGTTTTTCTCAGATATAATCTTTGCACTAAAAATTAAATGTGGATAAAGTTGTGGTCTCTTTGTAGGCTTTCAAATCTGAAGAAAGAGCTCTAGTTCATGGTGAAGGTCATTACCACCTGATTTGAGGTATTGCCAGTGACTTGGCAGATGTATGCCTTCTTTAATCTAGCCAACATTTGTTGGCTGTCTAATATATGTCAGGCATTCTAGACATAAGGGAGACAAAAATAAGATGACTCAGTTGAAATCCTCCTGGAGTTAAAATCTAATGGGAGGGGATGACTATAAATGGATACATATTTGAGTAATTAACTGCTACTGTTTGAATTGATCTGTAGGGAAAACCCATAGTAATATGAATGCATCAGGAAGGAGATTTTAACCCACTTTGGCCTTCTAAGATAGTTTTCCTGATAAAAGTATGCTTTGCTCAGGTTGTTTGGGCTTTGTTGGATTTTACAGCATGGCTTCTCGGTTTCAAGAACAAAATACCAAGAGAGCAAGGCTGAAGCACGTGGAATTTTATAACCTAGATTAGGAAGACACATTGCATCCCTTCTACATACTCTTGGTCCAACAAGTTTCAAAGAAAGATGACATAGTCCCAACAACTTTACAGAAGATAGGTCAAGACCACATTATAGGAAAAACAAGTAGAATGGGAAGTATTGTTGTAGCTGTCTTTGAAAGACAGTTGACAATACATCAAACAAGAATAAGGCAATACACTTTGATTTAAATCACTTTTTTTTTGAGTCAAACCTCTAAAGAAATACAGAGAAAAAAGATACCTTTTTGTATCTTTTGGTATAGAGATACTGTAAAATCAATGAAAATAATCAGTAGCTGAAAAGTTACAGATTCTAGAAGATTGGGCAGTTGAACACAATAGTTTATTCATCTTAGCCATAGATTCAAATTTTAAGGTCTTTGAAAAATTGTTTAGGGTTATGGATATGGATACTTCAAATATGCTATGTCTCCAAGTTCACAAAAGGCAAAATTACAGGCCCAGAGTAGTTTTATAAGAACAAAGTTTTATTCTTAAAAAAATGCTTTTTTTTTGGCTTGTTATTAAGCTATCACCCAACAGAACTTTTCATCCCTCTTATTCTGAAAATTTCTATTGAGAAAAAAAACCCTGTGAAAGCTCAATGTCTGTTAAGAAGACACTTTGGTATTTGTTGGTAACTGTACAAAGCTCCCTGCAAAGGAGTATACCTGATTTCAACATCACATCTTTGCATTTATGAAACTTCTTAATCTTGAGCAAATCAACTGTAGAGCTCTGAAGAAATGAAGGTATGATAGTGAGAAATTGGGGTGAATTCCAGAATACTATTCCAGAAGATAAGGTGTTTATGAAATTTTATGATCATTGAAATCAGGATTTCAACTGAAATGTTGATTCTTGAGAAGTAATTAAAATAATTTATATGTAGAACTGGGGTGTAGGTTAGTGGTATGGGGAGAGAGGGAATTCACCAGAGACAGAGTAGGGAGTAGAACCGGTGGATCTACTGAAATACACTGCTGAGTGGAACAAGTGGGCGAGGCAGGAGAGGTCTGCTGCGCCATGTGGGTCTGCTCCCTGGCTGTGGATCTAACTCAGGCTGTAGAGATGATAGCATGTTAGTGCTGGGCCACCAAAGAGGTCCAAGACAAGTAATTTTCATAATTCTATTGACTTGAGAAAATGTCCTTGCCAGAAACAAGGACACGGACTTTGCCAGTTTACCACAGAATACAAGTATTGTTTGTGACGTGAAGGCAGAGGGTGAGGCCAGTGCACTTTGCAGAAGGGAAGGAATACTGTTGCAGAAAAACTGCAGACTTCTTTTGTTGAATCATTGTTTACAAGTCAGGTTTCCAGGAAACAGACTTTAAAACAGAGGTTGTGGCCAGAAGTTTATTGAGACTGCTCTTGGGATCAGTGGCTCATGGAGCGTGATGGAGGTGGATTTGGATAGGGGTGAAGTTGATCTTGGATGCAATTTCAATAATGACTTCAGGCAATCCCATGGGGAGCAGTGAAACAGAGAGGGGTTTAGAGTGTACCCAATAGAGGCAAGAGGGCCAGGGCCTTGCAGCCCAATATTAACCATCACTGGATGTGGACTGGCTGATACATGGAGGCAATACTTCTGGTGAAGTGGCTCTTGTTAGACAAAAGCAATTCCTGGAGAGAAGTTCAACTGAGAATGCTCAGCTGTCACTGCAGTGAAGGGAATATTTATCTTGGTTCGAGATGGGGTATACCACAGTTTTAATCATGAGAATTTTTGGACTATTTTTTAAATAAAGATTTATTTATACATGAGAACTGGGGTACAGGCCAGAGGATTCAGAGACAGAGTGGGGAGCAGAACAAGCAGATAGACTGGAATACACTGCTGAGGGGAGCAGTAGGTGAGGCACAAGAGGTCTGCTGCGCCATGTGGGCCAGCTCCCTGGCCAAGGATCGAACTTGTGCTGCAGTGGCTGTAGATAGGTTCATAGTGCTGCATCTTAACCCCTTGCACCACCAAAGAGATGCCAATTTTTTGAACTTTTGAAGGACACATTATGACCACCAAGGAAGCGGAGTTATCCAGTATAGATGTTGAAGAAAGCAGCATTCTGAGAGAATAAATTGTCTTATAAAACCCATTAGAATCAAACACAAGATCCATCTTATAGGTTTATATCACAAGGTGATATTAATTACATGATAGTAAATTGTTAGGCTTGGATCATTTCTACAAGTTTCCATGTAAGATGTTTCAAACTTCTATAAATTCAAAATAGTTCTTATTGTGAAAGCAAAAGAAAAGAATGCTTGCATTTTGGATACTTTTTGCTAATAATCATAAAGATAGGTTAAGTCATCAAAGATGTTTGTTTTCAAAGTCATTTGTCCTGACTCTCAAGGTCAAATTGTCAGGGGCTAGAACTAAATGTTACAAATGTACCATTTTATCTCAGGATAGACAATTTCAACTTGCCATCCCAACAGGGGCATCATAAATCTCTCTTAGGAGAGAACTGGTCACAGTTCACAGCATGGAGAAATCAAATGTGTGGTGTTAATAACATCAGGGTGACCCAGTTGCAGAATCTCATCCATGTGGAGGCAGTATATAGCAGTTAAAATCATACATTCTGCTTGATTCAGAAAAAAACTATTTTGCTTGTTGCCCATGGGAAAAACTAAGTTCTGCATCACTCAATCGTCTCATCTCTACAATGGGTATAATAATAATCTTTAAAACTCTACTACAATTATTAAGTGACTAAGATGCATAATTTAGATCAAGTTCTTTGTGGATGTTTGTTCTTACAATGTTGTGTATTTTACTGAAGAAAAATCTAAGAGGGAATCTGTTTCCCCTGTAGTAATTTACTGCATTTTTTTTTTTTTTCTGGTGTTGGGAATGTACTTTTTGTTGTATGAAAAAAACCAAATTAAATACTGTTATTTGTAAAGAGTTAATATCTTTGAATGACCTTGGAATTAGCATTTGAAGATCTTCCTCATTCTTCACATGGATCAGAAAAAGACTTAAAAGATAGAGTAGCTTGAAAAGAAAGAAAAAAAACAGCAATTTTATTCTAAATTTTATTCTTGAAAGAGTGTGAGACTGGGAATTTGCTTTTAAGAAAAAAATGGATGGGTCGTGCATCTTTAATAGCTCATTTAACCTTTATGCTAACTATGAGTCAAACTGTAATTTTCTCAGTCCTATAGACAGAGGAAAACAAGGCCACAGATTTTATGGGTAGAAACAGGAGCAGAGTTCGGGTTTTGACGTCATTGCAATGCTAGGAACTGGTGGGGCGAAGGGGCAGCTGGGGTGGGATGATGTGCCCAGAGTCCTTTGTCACAGTTAGCAGCTGCCAAGGTGCTTCTCCTGAGATGAACGCATGACAGCCAAACCACTAGCTTTGCCCATCTCTGGGATCATTCATTTTTGGATTAGTTAGCTAGCTAGCTAAGCAGAACAAAAAGCATACTATCTCTTCTGGTCATGTTCTTATTAAATTACTTGGCATGCATCTCCCCAAAAATACAAGGCAAAGTTCCTTGCAAAGCGACGGGTTTTGTTGTTATTGTTAGATGAAGATTAAGCTACACAAGTAAGAAAAAGTATTAATATTTGCTAGAGTCCACTGGGAATCCGTATATATTTTGTATTGAGAGTGTATTAGTTTTTTCATGGATATTTGGAGAAAGAAGAGGAAGTAGCTGAGGGAAATACCTTTGGGTGTGAAATTATCCTCCTGAAAACCTATTTCTACTTTTTCCTGTTATAGAATGTTATGTTGATTTAGGGAATTGGCTTTGCATTTTTAAGTTATAATTTGAAAGAATGTTACACTGGAATCAGAGAGAGGATAACAAATATGTGGTTTTGAAACTCTTAAGTCTTACATTTGGACAGGCTTATAATTGCTCGGATAGCATACTTTTTCTGTAATAAAATGACTTGCAATTCTTTTTCTGCTCCAGGAAGTATCAAAGCTGTCACTGGAAAGTCTTGAGAGAGACAGAAGAACAAAATAGTTGGGGAGGGAGGGAATTTGTGAAGGAAAGATTTCTATTATTTAAAAATATACTGATCTAAAATCGTGGAAGAAACAATGTTTATATTATGTTTTTAAAATAAAAGACTTGGCGGATATGCATGATCCTTTGACTTAATAGGCTAAAGGAAAACCAGGGAGAGGATGACACAGTATAATTACAACATATGAGGGGGATGGTTGGAATCAGTCAGAATAAGAATCTAAGTCAAAAGAATAAAGGAATGAAAGGATCTTTTTGTATGAATAAAGCCATTTTTTTTAAAGTTATGTGGCTAGAAAAGAGTAACAGTGAAACATTCAGTGGGAGTATGTAGAAAAGAACAATTCTACAAGATCAAAAATAGTCTACATACACAGTAGGTATCTGGAGCTTTTCATAACATATACTAACATCAGGGCCTGTCTGCTGGTGCCTTTGAATACAAGTTTAATGGAAAAAATACTTTACCATCTCTCAAGCCAGTAAAAATGTGAGACAATTTTTCTACTAAGTCATTTAGCACCATGACCAGATGGTTAAAGAAGATAAATTTTAAGAGTTGATTTTCAAATTTTAGAGGAAACTACTGTTGGTTTTCGGTTTGGTGCAATTCATAGTGCACATTTGCATATGAAAAATGCTTCCATAATATTGTAGTTAATTTACTGGGCAAACAGCTTGAATATATATTGTGACTTTATGGTGCCAAAACAACTAGCTGATCTGACAAAATTACACGTAAATTTGGGGCTGGGAAAGAAAGGAGTAATAAATCAGTTCCATGTCAGTGTAGAAAAAGGAAACCCTTGCTTACTCCCAGCTATCCCCAAGATTTCAATGGTTGAATTTACATTGTCTAGACAAAATGTGATTGTGTTAGTGTTTGGTTATCGATTAATCCTCTTAAAAAGTAAGTTACTTGGTTGCTTTGATTTTTAAAATTGGCAGTGAAATACTTGAACATATTAGACTGTGTTTACCTAGTCTGAGTACAAATTCATGTAAAATATAACCAATGTTTGAATACCCACTCTGTCAAATTGTCTTGTGAAATAGTGAAATAGCTTTCTAATTTTTTAAAAAAGATTACTTGATCGACTGAGTAAAACATTTTTCACCCCGCATACTTGAAATCTGATATTTGAATGAAGGAACAGATGTTTCCAGTTCATATTTTCCAAATGGGGAATACGCTGCTTATGCTATTTAAATGTGTTTGTCTGCAGTGGACATTATTGCAGCTTTTCCAGCAGCAGTTCTATCTTTTTATTTACAGCAGTCCCTCATCTGGCTAATTGACATACGCTCCAGCTTCATAGTGGATTGTTTTGGCTTAACTCACAGTGCAATGTCATTTCTATGCTCACAGTGATTGGTTTAGTATTGTCACATTAGTGACAGAGTGAAACCCAGGGCATTTATTCAGTGCTTGGGCGAATAGAAGTTATCTCTTCTTCTGGGTGGTGTGGAGTTTCCATGGGATGCTACAACTACTATCGATGCTTTGCCGTCATGAAAGATATGAGTCTCAGGATGAAGCTGAGACACTAGGGTGGGCAGAGCACAGTGAATTACAGAGAAGTAGACTGGAATTCTTACAAAACCATACCAGAAACTTAACTGTTCTCTGTATGGCATGAGTTAGTACAAGTTAAACCAGTGTATATCAGGTCTCCTCTTATTTGCAAATCATCCCAAGAGTAGCCAACGATTCAACACCACCAAGGCTAAAGGCTCTTGTAGATCTTTGGTCAACTCTTCCCCCACACATGACACCCCCATATGACAACTCTTTTTGCTTCCAAACCTGTTTCCCAGGCTTGTTTTGGATGTGGAGAGGATTAAAGATGAAACAAGTTGTCCACATTCCCATATCTTAGCTTTGGAAAGCCAATAAATAACTGGATGCAGGAAAGTTTATTTTAATTTATGAGACTTAGTGAGAAGTTGCAGCTACTACCTAGTACATATGTACTTTCCATGGTAAGTGATATAAAACTGTAGGAAATATCAAAACAAGATAATTGACATAAGAGATTTTTTTTATCTTTGAAATAAACAATTCCTCACACCTCAATGAATTTTACTGGAAAACTCAAAGAAATTATTGTTTGAGCTTTTATTAGATAACTTTGTGATCTACAACCAGAACATAAGAAAATTCTTACAAGTCTAAAGGCAAGTTAAATTGGTAGCTAAATGATTCATTAATTGTTATTATGGATGGATGGCATATTTGTTTCAGTAGGTTAACAATATTATATTTTATTTGGATTCTACAAGTTTATCAGAAATTTCTAGCTGTCTGAACTTGGCTAAGACAATTAGCTTCTCTTGGACTTTGGAATGTTACATCTGAAAAGTTGCAACGTATGATGAAATAAAATGAGTAATGAGTACAATGCCATTAGCTCGATTCCTAGTACATAGCATGTACTTAATATATAGACATCACATCAATAGTCTTGTTCTATCCCTGTTCTTGGGATGCATTCAGTATTTCACCATTAGATAGAATATAGCTGTAGGCTTTTCATCAATGCCCTTTATCATATTGAGGAAGTCTCATTTTATTCTTATATTGCTGAGAGTTTTCAAAATTTGAAACACATACTTAATTTTGAAAAATCAATATACAACCTACATTCTGTTGCTTGCTTAATGAGGTTCAAACTATTTTATGTTTGTATTGACATGGCAAAAAATCTTATTTTGAGTAAGATATTGATATAATGATACTCATTTATTAATATAATGATACTCAGTTATTGTTAAGTAATATCGATCTGTATGTTAACATTTTTTATGTCTTAGAAAGTCATCACCAAACATGAATATCTGGTAAATTATGAAAGAAAGGAGTTATGAAATTTAATTTTTATTATTTAACCAGCTTTATTTTTTTACAATACAAAATCATAAGATTTCTCCCCTCTGGTGTGGTCACCATAGATTTCCCTAAACCAAATTTTGGTGGTGGGAAATATATAGATTATTTTAGAAACAAATTGTGTTTAAAATAACTTGATATGTGAAAAGATTTAATATTGAAAACATTTGATCATTAAATAAAATTTTATTTGTGGGGGTTTTCTTTCCTTTCAAAATGACTAAATAGATGAATGAACAGTCATTTGACATAGAAAATAAATGCCAAATCAAAACCTGTTTCAGAAAACTTGTCACTTCTGACACTATTTACAATTAGCTTCTGGAAAGAGAAAATCATCCAATTATGGAATTTTAAAATATAACTATTGAAAAATTTACCCTTCACTTTCTAACAATATGATAGAGCAAGAGCTAAATGGGGTTGATTGAAAACAGTATCATTTAGTATTTACTTGCTGATTTTTTCATTATTTTTAAGTGCTACTGTTCCACAACTATGTGATTTTATCCTCATTTTACACATGAGGAAACTGAGAAATGAAATTTCCCAAATGCTTACACCATAATTGGAAAAGGCAGGATTTAATCTTTAGTCTGACTCCAAGACCCACACCCTGAACTGCCATATTATCTAGACTCTAGAGGCATAGACAGTTCTATAGTCATCTCACTTTGATAATTTTTAGATTCTAAAACTGCCATGAAAAATAATGTCAATATGTTGCATTGTGTATCTAAGTGTGTATGTCCGGCTTTGTAATTTTTGCTCAAAGTAACTAACTTGCTTAGGGATTAGATCCTGTCAAGTACTGGTGCATCCTAACAATATATTGTTAACTTTCAGGCTTTGTTTTGATTTCTGAATTTTGATGTGTGTATACCAAAGGATAAGACAATCATCCAGTGTTGAATGCTAACCCTGCAAAAGGACACAGATTATAGTCTCTAAACTTAAATGAGCACATCTCAAGTGGTAAGACTTTACATATTCTCATGCTCTCTCTCTAAAGTGGGTCTGTTTTTGTGCCAATTTCTACTTTTTGGAAAACTTAAGAACTGCTATATAGCAGTAGTTAAAACTGTTACTTTATCTTTACTGCCTGGTTTCTTTACTATTCTTCAAATGCTGTTTTCTGTAAAAATTGGTCTGAAGGAGGTTAGACAAATCAAAATATTGCAGTTGCAATGTTCTGAAAATCAGAACTAGCTTTACTGTTAAAGAAAATGCACAATTTCCCATTATGTTTTTCTTATTCAGTACTAAAAAATATATTTAGTATAAATATATTAGTTTTAGTATAAATATAAATATATATTTGGAATATATTAGTGTTTCATTCTTCAAATAATTTGAAAATACCCATTTACATGATGTGTACTGTTTTGATGAGGAGTTAAAACTTTGGATGGGTAAATCTTTTAGGGAAACCATGTTCATAGATGTTGGGGTGAATGAAGGAAACCTTTTTTCTATCATCTCCCTTTTCTACATATTATTCAAATATCTAATCTTTTTGCAGCTTTTGCAATTCTGACATTTTCTTTTTAAAAAATATTGACATTAAGACGAGACAATTTTCTCCACTGTCCATAAATTTTAGCTTATTTTCTACCTGTTCTTCTGCCAACTCAAACTTAAGTTATTTCATTCCAATATTTTAAAGATTCATTTTAATTTAGGGATTACATAGTATCCTGTAGGAGAGCTTTCAGAGATTGATGGGGGTCATGCAATTTGTTATTCTAGTAGACATTTAGAAAGCAATCTTGATGCACACTTGCATTGTCCACAAAATAGGAGTTTGGAGTACTGGGTAAGTATGGTAATACTGGCAAGTACAGTTAGAGTACTTTCCATTACAATGACATTGGCTGCAAAGACAGTCTGTTTGCATTGCTGTTAACATCCACTTACCACACTTTGCTAACCCCTAAGCACTATGTCATTATAATCCAATGAAATCAGAGAGGAAGCCATAGCCACACACACACTCCTTTATATCTTAGAAGATCTGCCCACAGCAAAAAAAGTTGGATTTTATGTAAATTTCTGTTTGTACTTTAGATATAAACATTTCATTTTGAACAAAAGTGGAAAGGTGAATTAAGTTGGGAGATTATGGATTATGTCAGGAGAGATCTAATCTGATGTATGATTTTGTTTTGCTAGAAATCATAGACTGCTAATACTAGTCACTTTTCTTGATACAAATGTATTACCTTTCTAGTGTTTTTATCAAATATAATTTTTACTTGATTTTACCGTATACCTTCTGGTGTAGTGACTTGATCACATAATATGTATTTTTTTTAAAGATTTCTACATTTTTTTTAAAGATTTATTTATTTATGCATACAAGAGCTGGGGTACAGGCTGGGTCACAGAAGGTGAGAAGATTCACCAGAGAGACAGAGTGGGGAGCAGAACAGGCAGACTGACTGAAACACACTGCTGAGGGGAGCAGTTGGTGAGACAGGAGAGGTCTGCTGTGCCATGTGGGTTCCCTCCCCGACTGGGGATCCAACTTGACCTGCTGTGCAGCGGATGCTTCACAATGCTGCGCTCAACCCACTGCACACCAGGGAGGCCACAATATGTATTTTTTTTAATTAGTAAATATTATTAATAAGAAATCTTGATATTTTCTCCTGGTTCTCAGAATAATGTTCATAAATTCCCTTCTGTTTTAAAGAGAAGATGAAAGCTTGTGGGTGTTCAATTGAACTGACTTTGATAATATAAGACAGTCAATTAGGATTAAAATACATTGGAACAGAAATACTATCATTTCCTTTGATAATTTTTTAAATTACTCAAAAATCGACAGTGTTTTTATTAGATGTAACTTTTAAATTTTATTTTTGGTACATGCAGATTTATAATAAATAGTTCAGACAATCTTTGACTACTTACATTGCCCAGAGCATGCTAGCTTAATTTTGTGTGTTCAGAATACAAAAATGAATAACAAATGATTGCTGTCCTAGAAGACTTGAAGAAATTAGGAGCTGGGGAAACAGATGTATGAACAATTTGATAACTCTAGATTTTTCAAGTTGTATGGAAACACAAAGGAATTGATTGTTAACCCAGCCTGGATAGTTGGGGAGATTAAAAAGAAGCTGTTAGAGAACATCAGCGAAGCCTAAATGTTTATACCAAATCATTTAAGGAACGAGGATAACTCACTGTACCAGGAAAAAAAGTGTGGAAAAGAGGTGGGAGAAGGTTAAGTGTTATATTATAAAGATGATGGATGCTAGGTGATGGGGCCTTGCTTTTTTAGGAAGGAAGAAGCAAGAAGGTAGTTGGTAGATTTTATCATTATAAGTTTCTTTTATAGAATGATAAACTTATGAATTGGTTTATATAAATACTGAATTTGACTGACAAAAATATAAGAAAAAAATCCAATTTCATTTCAAATATTCTTTGGCAAAATCTTACCTCAAATCTTATATTGAACCACATGACTTTTTGTCTCTTGCCTGGCAACTGAAAATTTGCTTTTTACTTGGAAACAGATAATGATTTCTAAAAGTGCTCAAATTTGCTTCTCTTGATTGACCACTTGCATGCAAAATGTAAAATTAAAATATTGTTAGATTACAATGAAATCTCTTTTTCATACTTTTATAGCTTTAGTTAGGAAATTAAGATGAATTATTCCACAACTATATACAAAATTGAAACAGCAAAGTATTTTCATGGAAAAAATATTTTCTCTTAATCAGGAAGTGTTATACTCCTAAGGAAGACGAACATATGTTCCAAAGCCATAACGCTGTCCTAAAGAGAATTTGAAGAATGCCAATTTTTCTATGATGATGTTATCCAGATTTAAATTACATTTTTAAAAGAAAATTTGCCACGATTAGGAGGACATGAAAGCATTTAGAACAAGATAAATTGAAATTTCTAAGAAAAACTCAGCTTGCTTTTAGACATCCCAAGATTCCCGTGTGCACATGCTGAGATTTAGTACACATCTAGTAGATTACTTACTTAGGTAACTCATCTTGACATGTGACAAAAATCCTAACAAAATCACTGTTTTTGTGGAAGTTTGGAACCATGATTAAATCAAGTTTAAGACTAACAAATATTTTTGATTAAACAATCAAATCTTCCTCCCCCCAAAAAAAATAGGAAAAAGAAAATGATTGGATCTATCAGAACCAAGGTAGAGCCAAATGCCACAAAGAATCATGCTTGTTTAAGAAGGGATGTCTCCAGCACTCTTTGACATTTGAGTACAAATTACCTGATAAACAGCTCTAACATGAACTTGGAGCTCTGCCAATGGGTTTGTGGGTATAACCTACTAGGCACCTTTCAAGTTACAAAAGAGCAGGATGCTTAATCACCCCGGGGGCAATGCTGATGTGCTTTGTGCCCCAGGGACTGTTTGGTGGGCTGCCTTGTAGGATTGAGCCCTGGGTGGGAGTTGGGTGTGTATTCACCCTCCCTAAAGCCCAAAATCCAGTGTTCAGTTTGACCCACCCTCTTCTGCCAATAAAAAGGCCAGGGTCCTGCATCAAGCCGCATCCTGCATCCCACAGCCTGCTCCATGGCTCTTCTTTCTATTCTTAATCACTGCGGTGTTGCTGACGCAACAGGTGCATGTGCAGTTGTGTGCAGGTGCCCGGATAGACAGACTAGTAAAGTTCATGCTGATGTTCCAAGTGTCACACCTCATAGGCTTAACAGTTAATGTGTTTACATTCACACTCAGAAACTATTTCCTGGGTATCCGGCATGTTTTAATTTGTGTTCTTGGGGCTCAAAGGAAATCACTCTATGCCAGTCTGAGTTCTTCTAGGTTGGCCTATAATAAAACTAGCAACAGACAGATTGAGAAGATAAAAAGTCAAAAAGAAGTTTAATAACATGTATCTTCTGTATACATGAAAGAGACCCAGCAGGACTGAAGTTAAGGAAGTGATGGGAAGGCATCATAGAAAAAATACAGAAATTTAAGTTTTGCCTTTTCCACTGAAAAGAGATAAGGAGATTAGGTCTTCCTGGTAAATGCCCTGACAGAACTATCCATGTAAGTATCTTTTCCAAAGTAACCTTCCCTTAGGCTTTAGAATTCCATCTATAAAATCAATCTTTTGTCAAAAAGACATTTAATGGTGGCAGATCTTGCTCCCCCCTACAGTGTCTTGGGCAGAAAGTTATGATACATAATTCTGCTGTCAACCCAGACGTGGTAATCATCCTTTCATCAAAAATTTGAGTGATGACTAAGAGGAAACAGGAGAAATACCCTCTTTATAGAAATTAATGAGTCAATAAAAGGGTACAGACGAGTCAAGGATATAAGTGTTACAGGTCCTGACCCAAAAGAGTGTGTCCCGTGCCCCCTAAGGAATGAATTCACCAGACAGCAGTAGGTGAAGTTGAACCAGGAAAGGTTTACTTAGAGAAGCAAGCACGAGGGAGTTAGTGCCAGAAAGGAGAAGTTAACATTGCTCCTTGAAGGGAGGTAGGAAGGTAAGTTTCTAAGGCAGGATGAAGAGCAACATCGTAGTTTATCATAGTTAACATGCCTGGGCATGTTACACTCCAACTGCACGTGCAGGCTCTTGGCCTCTCCCTCCAGGGAATTGTGAGATAACCATTAGTCAGGATCGGACACTTTTTGTCTAGCATGGCGCCTCATGGTTAGTGTGGTGGGTCAGATTGTTTGGACAGGATGAGCTAGTTCATGTGTAGTCCACCTGCTCAAACAGGACTTGAGGCAATTCATCCTACCAGCTGGGAGTTTCCCCAAGGCTGTCTCATAAGGATGAGACCATTCTAGATATTCAGAAAGCAATGAGAAAGAAATCCCAAGGGAAGTGCCAAATCCCTGAAGAGGGAATTGAATTTCATTAGTTGACAAATATTATTGAGCATCTTCTAAATGTCATGCTCAGTGTTGAATATAAAAGCCATATTTTTGATGAATTAAAGGGATGATATTTGGATTGAGTTGTTCAGGAACATTCTAAATTTCATTTGGGTTAAGGGAAAGTTAATACGGGTATGCTACC
This sequence comes from Galemys pyrenaicus, assembly GCA_019455555.1. NCBI lineage: Eukaryota > Metazoa > Chordata > Mammalia > Eulipotyphla > Talpidae > Galemys > Galemys pyrenaicus. The sequence continues at coordinate 10,980,417 of JAGFMF010011629.1, forward strand.
AGCTGGTGCTGCTTTATCCAGCTGCAGTTAGACAGGTTGAATGATTGTTTTCCATAGATTCATTATGAACGTGAAAAGCAACTTAATGGCCAGTCATACATCCAAATTATCAAAGGTGTTCTTGACAAATACTAGTCAGCTTGCCCTCGGCTGTTTCTTCAGCTTCGTCTTCTAGTCCAGAAAAGTCTAAGTGACATGACAGGGAGCAAAGAAATTCATGACCTGTTAGCTTTTACTCGGTAACTTTCATAGGAAATACTTGTTGCAGTGAAAGTCCATTATCTCATCCATGTCCTGAGACTATGGGGTGGCAGTGATGTCACATGGGTTAAGTTAGGTTCTCCAGCTCACATGTCATTTGCGACAACTGACCTCTGACAATCAGATGAAATTGCCTAGAACCCCTTCCCAATGGCAGTAGATCTGCAGGCAGAACAGCACATTGGACCCTCAGAGAGAATCAGAGCTCCCATTTATCCTAATCTTTGTCTCAGAGACTCTGATTTTGCTGAAGAAAATCAGGAAGTGACTCAATTAGTAATTGTGAGATTTCTGATCCTTCTCCTCCCCTGGTTGCACCCAATGAGGACCATTAGGTGCATGAACTTTTGTGTGAGTTGTTGACTTCCAGAAGACATGGGGCAATGAAGAGGGAGGATAGCCCTCCCTCTTATAGAAATAAGATCTTATAGAAATGATCTGCTGAGCTGAATATTTAACTTCATTTCTATGGAGTCCTTGCACATGTCCAGCTCATATTCTCAACTTCTACCCCATGTCTTATCTCTTCTTCACTTTTTAAATCCCAGTGACTCCAAACAAAGTGTTACTTAGCTACTTTTAGTTGCCAGCCAAGCCCTCCTCTGACCAGGGCTTGGCTGCTTAGGATCTGTTGTTCATATGGTGTCACTCAAAGGTTTGCCTGCCCCAGGAGAGTTCCACCACTGCACAGACAACGGTATCTGCACTCTGTAGAACTGCTGGAAGTTCTGGAAGTATAACTTCTGGAAGTGCCTTGTTAATCTGAATCTGCTACTTCAAAAAAAATGAAACCCATACCCAATTTTCATGCTCCATCAGCCATTAAAAGATCTTTTAAGGTGGGCCTCTCTGGTGGCACAGTGGGTTGAGTGCCACACTGAATTATCCATGACACAGCAGCGTGAGTTCAATCCCTGGCCAGGGAGGGGACCCACATGTTGCAGCGGACCTCTCCCGCCTCTCCTGTTGCTCCCCTCAGCAGTGTATTTTGGTTGATCTGCCTGTTCTGCTCCCCACTCTGTCTCTGGTGAATCCTCTCACCTCCCACGACTCTGGCCTGCACACCAGCTCTTGTGTGTATAAATAAATCTTAAAAAAAAAAGATCTTTTAAGGGAAAAGTAATTCTCCACTTTGAAACTTTAAGACAAAGGAAGGTATGTGAAGAGTCACACAGTTCTTGCTACTTCTCGGAAGGCAGCATTATCTATGACTGGTCAACACTGATAGCTGGGGGAGATTATGTTCAGATTTTGGACAGGGAGGCTTTGCAGGCATAGTGTGCAAGAATTTCAAAGGATGGTTTTGTGCATGTTGTGTACACACTCAGCACCGGAGACAAAAGTTTTGGCTTCCTGTTTTGCTTAATGTTGGCTCATACTGTGTGACAGATTGATTTACTGACACTGCCTGACCTTACATGAATTTGACAGACAGACTCTCCTGTGATCTTGTTGAGGCGAAGTAGCTTGGATAACTATTACAACTAGAGGCAAGAGTCTCTGCTAAACAAAGTTTGCTATGTTGCTTTTCATGTGCCCTTAAGAATTTTCAGTCAATATAATCGATAGTTATTGTTCCCCAAAAGGACTCAGTAGATCACTTTACCTGCTAAACATTGATTTAAAACTCTAGTTTTAGCAGAGGTTGGGTTAGTCCAGAGTCTTTCCAGATCCAGCAAAACCAGTTCATTAAAGATATAAGGAGTTCGAATTAAAGGAATATGGATTTAGTGTAGTATTTATCTTCAGAACATTTAACAATGCACTTTGCTTTAACAAAGAACTTATGAATCATTGAATTAAGTTGTGATCATTTGTACTTACATTTTTTAATACTACTTTTAGGGTTTTTAAAGTTATGGCAATTCAATCTTGAGTTTCCCCTTAGGTTATCAGTTTTGGAAAGCTGGTATTGATTCTTTTATATACTTAAAATTCTGAATATGTCTAACAATTGAACGTATAATGAATATTAAGACGACAATATAAATACAAAAGCTAACAATATAAAAACAAATTTAAAAAATGCTTTGATTTATTGCTACTCAGATAACTACTCTAATGATTACTCAGAATTATCCACTATTAACATATTTCTCCATTCTCTTGCAATTTTTTTTCTGTTTAGATGTTAGTGTCAGAGATATGCACACTTCAATATACAAAAGGCTTACATGGTTATTCCTGAACTAAATTGGTGGTATGCTGAATAATTTTATGATACATTGTCACCTAGCAATTTGTCATTGAATATTTTTCATAAACATGAATTTTAAATCATTTGCAAGAGCTTCTAGATGTACCATATTTTATTGTACTATTTCTTGCTGGGCAGTTCAGTTATTAAAATTAAGAATATAATAATTTTGTACGTAAGCTTTAGACTCACTTGTGAGAATTACTGTGTCAAAGGGCCTTAAATGACTATTAAAAATGATATTTGGTAGATATTTTCAAATTTTCCTTTAGAAGAGTTATCTCAGTTTCTTCCCACTGAATACACAAGGGTACTGTTTCATTGTTCTCTCATTGACACTTGGGAATAGAGTGACTTTGCCAAATATACTGGGCAAAACACTTTCTAATTATTTTAATTATCTTTATTTTTTTAATCTGATTGCCACATTGGTAGCTCCATAAGAAATACTCTCTTTCCTTTTCCCTTTCTAGCCTTGAAAAATCATCATAGTCATCTCATGAGAAAACTGGGAAACAAATGTAAATTTTAGGAATTATTTTTAAGTCATTATGGCAAGAATGGAAAATCCTCACTAAGTGATGGGCAGTTACAGGTAACGTAGACCATGCTTTGCTGTCCTCATCTGAAACAGGTTCCCTGGTTCCAGCATCGCGTTTATTCAGTTCTCTCCTGATTTTCATCACAGCTGTGGTCGACAGTCCATGAAAGCTCAGATTTTCCTCTCCCTGCCAGGATAATGCTGCAGGGTTTGCAGCTGTCTCTCTGCATCTTTCCCCAGAGGCACCTTCCTTGCAGGTCTACTAGCTGGCTTGCATTGGGCAGCCCATAAGAACAGAGATGGAGGCAGCATTCACACCTGGGGAACACTCAGCCATTGGCACAATAGTTAGAATCACTGGGAACTAGTGGAAAAATGTTCGTCTCCCATTTTTCATGTGATCAGTTTAGGAAGGCATTCCATGTATGCTTCTCAGAGATTCTGAAGAATTCTCTTATCGCCTAGACCAGAAATTTCAACAACGCCCATATAAGGTTTTCTTCCTTCCCTGTCAGATTCTTTCCTCCCTTACTCTTGCTTCCTAGGGTTGACTTGCTAATAAACTGTTCTAGGTTCTCCTTTTAGGGAGACCCTAACCAAAACATGCACTTTCCCCTTCTTTCACTTGGCCTGTAGGACATTCAGTTAACTACCTCAGTCCTTCCTTATGTGCTGAGTGCTGACGGTTGCCACGTAGTAATGTCTGACCATCAAGGAGCTACCTTCTACAGCAGCAGGCAGAAAATGAACACTAGAAATAAGCAAGAGATCAGGCTTCATAAGTACTGAGAAAAAATAAGATGGGAAAAAGGTGGGTTATCATTTTAGATACTATGGCCAGAGAAGGCCTTATTGTGAAGGTCTCACTTGAATAAAGGCATGATGAAGGTGAAGGAATGAACCATGTCAATATTAACAGGAAATATAGTCCAACTAAGGAAATAGAAAATACATGGGCCCTATAGTGGGAACCTGCCTGGATTATGTATGAAAATTAGAAGCAAGATGTCATGGTATGGTGAGAGAGGTAGCAGTGTGCTAGACCACATAGGATCTTGAACTTGGTGTTTACTTCACCAAATTTGATGGGAGATTACTGGAGAAGAATCTCATGGTCAAAAAGATCATTCTGGCTGCTCTTCTGAGAATAACCTTTAGGAGGACAAGGGTGGGAACAGACCAGTTAGAATGTTACTATAGTAACACAAGAGAAAAATTACTGTGAGCTGAGAATTCTACACGCAGGATTATGAAGACCTTTAAGGGTCACAACTGGGTAGGAAGACAAGTGAAAAGCTAGGGCTGTCTCACCCTGCATACCTTGTTCTGGCTCAGTACCCCCAAAAGGTTAGAGAATTCTAAATTTGAACCTGGCCTCCCAGGTGCTTATGCAGAGATAATCATCAGAAAGGGTAGAACTTTACTTTTTTTTTTTTAACTGTTTCAGTTTGGCTTCAATCTTTAGGAAGCTGGGACATGGGCTTTCACTTAGACTGTCTTGAATCTTGCAGATGTGCTGTTGGCAACTCAGCTGTCCTTGTTGGGTTGTTTTTGGAGATATTGAACAGTCAAACTTAGTGTGGTCAAGGTTTTGTTTTGGCCAGTTGGGAAAATTTTCCCAACTGAAGTCCTGAAATTTAATTTTTTCATATTATGTTTCAATCTGCCTTCAATCATTTAGAAAATGATAATGGAGCATACAGAATTTCTACTTAGGGATTATGGTCGTATTCATTTCTGCCCATCAAGCTAGTCCTATGAAACCATTGATTTTGTTTAGAAAAGTTATTTTTACTGGGTTGTTTTCTAGTACCTCAGGGTTTACTGGGAGTCTTGCTGGGAAGCAATCACATTTTCATGGCAAGGACACACCTCAAAAATGCTAAGCCCCTTTAGGGCAATAGAGGAGCTGCCCTTGCTTAGAGGGAGAGACATTCCCGCGGACATCTGTCTCTTGGAGCAAACAGACCATTTCCCTTCTCAGCTGGAGACCAAGCTAAAGTAGGTGAATTTCTCCTCTTTATTGTCTCACATAAACTAGAACATTTTCTTATTTGCTTTTCTTTTTTCTAATAGACATTTATTGCCCTTGCCTGTCTTGAAAGCTTGCCCTCTCAATTCATGGCTATTTCCCCTAAAAATCCCAGGAAGCTCAGCTTGCTGTCAGTCACAGTGCCTTGCTCCACTTCCTCTGCTAACTGAGAGGGGAAGGAGGCTTATGTAACCCTTGTCCATTTGGATAATCTTTACCAAGTCTTCAACTCTAAGCAGAGTGACAATTTAGGTGAAAGGTGGCCAAACTGACTTTTGAGAATAAGTACCTAAAAGAGACACGTTATTGTTGCTGAGTGTTCTAAAGGTACCCCTATTTCTATCCTAACGTAAGCCCCCTGTGTTGGCTTTCTGTTTTATTCCATGCATTTCCCAGCGTCTTTCCAGACAGTTAAGTTCTGTTCACTTAAGTTGGTCAGAGTTGCTTGTAGGGGAAGAGTCCCAAGGGGCACACTGCCCCTTCCATGTGGAAACCCCCACCCCCAGCTTTTCATCCTTACTTCAGGCTCATCCCCTATGTCTAATTTATTTTACTTTCCTGATTTGATTGGCTATTCTACTTTCCCTCCTGGAGACTTTTCCCCCTGCTAGTTGCTTGAATGGCAAATCAGATATTGCTCTAATTTATCACACTGAACTTTCACTGTCAGAACTAAAGTAGAATTTCTCTCTCTTAATATCTCATCTACCCACATGTGATGATTAAATCCAGGAAACTAGGACCTTATGTTTTGCAGGATGCTGAATGTACATAGCTATCTTAACCCTAGAATGATTCCAGGAAATGCCTCCATGATAGGATACAGCTACTGGAATTGTAAAAGTCCTGAGCCTCAGCTTCTGTCCTTTATGTTCTTGTATCAGGCATGTTCATTGTGTTCTTAAGCCTGTGCATTCCATTTTAAAGGCCATCTTTTAAAATACCTTTAAAATTGTCAGGGAACCAAAACTTTAATTTGCAAAACAATCAATGAGTACTTTGTGCTGTATCCGAAAGGCTTCCAATAGTCAACTGCTAGAAAAACCTGGCTGTTCATCAGGCATGGGCTATCCAGTAGACATCTGTCCAATTACAGTATTGATAATGAAAACAAGCCTTTAAATCTACACCCCATAATATGCTATTGCAGAAAAATGACTCAGCCGATTCATAGAATCTTGTCTTTTATACAACAATAAAAGGCAGTTCTCCATTTCCAGACAGCTACTTAGCAAACTGAAATTCCCTTTTTAGTTTGAGAGAACAGAAGTGTATCTAAGGTTATTTGGTTTGAGGTAATCACATATACTGTTGGTGAAAGCCAAAGTTTGTTTCTTATAGTGCAATAACCCCTGCATTTTTAAATAACACAGAGGAGTCTCATTTTCTGCATTGCGAAGTGGTTGTATGAAAATCAAATTTTTGTAAATGGAATAACATTTTAAATATATAATGCCCATAAATTACTTATTTGACATTTTTAAAGTAACTGCTTTATATAAGCAATTGCTAGTTTTACTAATATAAATTCAGGAACTTAATTGCAGTAGTGAGTTTACTTAAAGGAACATATATAATAGATACACAGAGTATACATAAATAACACATGACACAACTTCAGAAGAAAAGAAACAATGCATGCTTGGAAAAGATGCTGGTGTTTTTAAAATTGAAACTATAATTTTTGATATTTGAAAAATAAATTACAAGAGATAACCTATGAGTTAAGCTAACAAGTGTTAACCATAAAGGAAGAAAACAAAGCAAGAGTTTCCTAGCTTTAATTAAGGACTGATTTTGTATTCTTAGGCAATTATTTGTATGTTGTGTTTAGCTTTTCTCAGGAAGTTTTATGTGAACAATTTTATTTTCTATCACATGCCATCCTGTGCCATAGGTTTTACTGTTGAAGTAGTTTAAACCCTTTCCTTAGTGAGTTAGAAGTTCAGGGTCACATGTCCCTTCTTTAAAATGAACTCAAACTAGTTGTCTGTTATGAACTAAGACTGAACATTCAACCCAGTATTCCTCTAGTGGAATACCATTGATTAAATCAAGAAGCGATATATTACAACAAATCTCTACTATCAATGTATGATGTCTGACTGTGAAGATTAAATCAGATAGAAGATAGAAATCTACTTTACATCTGGAAAACAAAACATGTTTTTTTATTGTTTTTATCTGCGTCAGTTATTATACTAATTTTTTTTAATAATGAGTTGCATTCATTTTAACCTGTACACATTGTATAATGTGTATGTCCATTGGCTATTTTGGTAACCTTTTTTGTAAAAAGTTTGTACAAGTCTTTTGCTCATTTTTTAAAAAAATGCCTTTTACTCTTTAAAATTGTCTATTTTTTCTCTGACTTTAGGTTCATAATATCCTTTAGGTTCATTTACATTGTTTCAAATAGCAGGATTTAATCCACTTTAGTAGTGTTATAGTACTCCGCTGTATATACACAAATCTTTCCAATCATCTGTTCATGGACACTTAAGTTCTCATTGAAAATTTCTTCCTATATTTACTTGGGCAAATCAGGGGTAAGGATAGTCATTCCATAGTTCAATTTAATTTTCTTTGCATTACCAGAGAGCTTTACGTTTTGTTGCATTTTTTTGTGCTTATCTTTCTGTACATTGTGGATTTTTGACTCTGCTTCTTCTGATTTTCCATCGAAAATTCAATATTCCAAATGCTTTTGAATACAAAAATATTGTAATAGTTTGGTATCACAATTCTCTTGATGGGAATATACTATACATTCTTACACATTGATGATTAATTCACATTAGTAAAATTACAAAAGTATTATTTACATATTGTATACTATTACATATAAAAGACTATTACTAATTCATGCCACATTATATAATGTGTCATAATAATATTACTAAGAATAGTAACTAGTGAGGGAAAATCATTTTTATGAAGTTAGACACTGAAGATCAGTGTGAGAATCCTCAACTACATAGATTTCTATTTTTCTTCCAGTTGGAATTTGTGATCTATAGAGAGATTGTCTCCTAGTTTTATACCTTTAAATTCTTTATTTTTTTAATCATATTTTTAAGTCTAATTAGAAAGCAAAATCATTGTAAACTGTTTTTTCGTTGTTGGAGTTTCATGCTGTATATTTCTCACAGCCAAGAGACCCACCTATTATTTAAAGTTAAGTGTTCAGAACATGTATTAGATATCATGGAAATAGAAATTCCTAAGGAAAAAATTTAATATTAAAAAGCTTTATTATACTAATTAAAAAACTCAGCTGAAAAATAAGTTAAGATTTGCTTAGTTTAGGGATTTTTGGGTGTTGTTCTGATGTTTTAATGGGAGGGGAAAGAAATTGCCTCATGTTGGTTTAAGCATATGGCCTTATCTTGGGAGCAGTCATAAGATTTTAATAGAAAGTGTAGAACATTAAAAATAGGATTTTAGGTGCCACTTTTTGGGCTTAGTTGGAGGACAGAACAATTACATAGTGGTTTTATGAGCACTCCTGATGTGTAATATTTATTTTTATTTGCTCTTCATTTATATTTAGTTCATGCTGTAAAACTGCACAAGGCTATCAAGTCACTTTGGAAGATATAATGGGTAACAGCTCTTAAGATTTTTTAAAAAGATTCACTTGGAAATGTATTAAAGACATATTCAGCTGAGGAGAGCAGCCTCTATGCATCATAGATGTAATTCATACACATAATAAAACCTTTCCACGTGCTCACAGAAATAACAAAGATCAATAATCACAAGGAACCAGGGGAATGAAAATACATGGTAAATGAAGTTCGGTTTGTATTAGACTGGAAAACGAATATTTAAAGCTTAGTGACAGATTAATATGGCCTGCTTTACATTCTGCTTGTTATATAACAAAAGAGTTGCCATCTATTTCCAGAATTTTAATCAAAGCCACTGAAGTATAAAAGTGGGTATGTAGAAAAATGGATCTAGTGGATGACTAAGGACCTTCACTATAATATATTCTCAATGGTCCATTATCTCTATTTTATAAGGACCTCATTTTTTAAAGATTTATTTACTCATACAAGAACTGGGGTACAGGCCAGAGATGTGGGGGATGGGAGGATCCATTAGAGGCAGAGTGGGGAACAGAACAGGCAGACAGACTGAAATACACTGCTGAGGGGAGCAGCGGGCGAGGCAAGAGAGATCTGCTGCGACATGTGGGTCCCCTCCCCGGCTGATGGCAGGGATCGAACTCTTGCTGCAGTGGCTGCGGTTTGCTTCATAGTGCGTCCCTAAATATATATTATTTTAAAAAAAAGATGAGGTCCAGGCCTCCCTGGTGGTGCAATGGGTTAAGCAATGCACTATATATAAAAATATGTATTTATTACATCATCCTTCTCATCTCTAAGTTTTGCTGGGCAGCCACCTACCCAGTCTGTAATGTTATGCTCTATATAAGGATAACATGATAATACCAAGGAAATGCCTTAAAAATTATTGGAATATGAAATAGGTAACTGGCTCTTGCTCTATGTATCATTTTAAAAATACATAGAAATCATTTTAGCTAGGAACTTAAAGTAACATGTTTACCTCATGTATATTTGTACATGAAATATGAAAAAGGATGTTTTCTAGTGTAATAGTTTTTCCCCATTAATAGTATGGGTTGAGGTGTTGGTCTGGTTTGCTATGTGAGTAACCTGCCTTCCTCCCAACTCCTTCCCAAAACTTTGTAAGAACGATGAGAAATAAAGAGCTGTAAGAGGGCACTTACAAGTTCAAGGAGAATCCTTGCTGAAGCTAGTGAGCACTCCTCCTTGGTTAAAAGAGTGAATGTTTCCCAGTGTCTATCTATTGCGTGAAGGTCTATTATTGTACTTTAGTAATTATAGAGTTATTACTTTAGTAATTATATTTAGAGTTATAATCACTGGCTTTTTAAGCTTTCCCCCATATACAAAATTAGAACTGAATTCATGAACTCCAGGGGCCTTGACACTTATTAATGTTATTGCTTTATTGATTAATTTATAGATAAATAGCCATAGTTTTCAGCATAGCAAACCTATTGTCAAAGTGATATCATAAAGCTAGTGTCTTTCATCCAGTTTTGATTTGAATATATTCCTTTGGAGAATATTAACTGAAGGAGTACCTACTATAAGTCAGGGAATTGGAAGTTTTAAAGATGAATTATAACAGTCTAGTGAAGGCACTAGTGGACATAATTTAAATGCAGTCAGAAAATAAAGGTCATGTACTATAACATGTTTCAAATAATGATAAGTTATTTTATATTTTGTTTTTTTTATTTTTTTATTAAAATATTTTAAAATTTACATATACTTGCCATTAATTGTAATCCCCATTTTGAACAAATCGATTTCAACATTTATTTTGCTTTCAAACTATTTAACAATTCTAAGTGACAGGATTTTCACCTTAATATTTCAAGTTTCTTATGTATTATCAATAAATGATAATATTGTCTCCATTTATGCCCATACTGGAATATGTAAACATTTATAGTGTTTGGATTAGGAGGAGATTACATTAGCATTTCCAAGAAAAGTATAGAAGTAATTTTTAAATGTCAGATTAAAAAATGTTTAGGAGTTCAAGTTAGTTATTGCTTGTACTTTTTTCAGTCATTGCCTTTCTCTGACTCTGAAGTGAACACCAAGGAACAGCCATTACTTCTGGTCCTGACACCAGATCTGATAGTGGAAATAAACATTCAATGCTCTCCCCACCCTAAGAAGTGGAAAGTGATGTTATCTTTACAGACACTGTCCTGGTAATTTTTGTGCTCTCTTGAGATAGTCCAAGTCATGGGGTTGGGTCTGTGCTGGTGTCTCTAGCAGCTCAGTTTCTTGTAGCACCTGGAACCCAACCCTGAATTCCAATATGAGGCTGGGTCTGGATGTGCCCCTTGAGATGCTCTATCCCCCTACCTGCACTACCTGCTACTTGGTTGGCATCCCTCTTTGAAGGTCATTGGGAATCAGACTTACCATTTATGCTCCTGTTTGCTAATTCCAACCTTTGCATTGTACTTTCTTTAGCAATAACATCTGCAAATTAGGCTTGACCTTGAGCAACATTTATCTGTTGGTATTCTTATGATAGGGTGTTGTGCCCTGTATTTTCAAATATGCACTTTTCCTCCTCACTCTGTATGTGATAGTGACACTCTTAAGTTTTGTGGTGGATCTTGCCTGTTATGTGAATACAGCTGCGTCTCACTCTGGAATTAAAAATCTGTTTAGTAAAAGAATTTGAATCCCAGAGTCGGCAGTCAAGTGTATCTCCCAGAACAGAGAATCTCACTTCCTCAGTGCCTTATTTAAAAAATGAGCAACTTTACCAGGTCAAAATCATTTGAGGAGAGATTTTTGTCCTTTGTTCACATCAGAATGATCTTTATCCATGGGGTGTACTTATATAGAATTTCAGATTCACAAAAGGAGACCTAAGTTCTGGTTTTAATGGCCTTCTTGGAAATGTTTCCATTGGGAATATCTGAAATTGTCATATACTAAGATGTTCATTGAAGACTTTGAAGGATTACTTGAAAGTTTTATGAATTATTAATAGAATTTGAAGAGGAAAATAAAAGGAAAATTACAGAAAAACAGTTAACTCTTGACTTTGGGTTAAAATTTGGGGCCCTTACCCTTACAGTACTACTTTTGACTAATTTAAAAAGCCTGTTATAAGACTAAGTTAGAAATGGAGCCCTTCTCTGGAGCACAGAGGGAGCGATTAAGGTGATTAACTAGAGGCATTTTCCTCAGATTTTATTCTTGGCTCCAGCATAGATATTATTGGATTCCCTTCCTAAGCCACCATCCACAGCATTAGGAACATACATCACTTGCCTTAGCTAGGCAGCTGTGAAAAGCCATATAGTGTCTACTCAGCTGAGGGAAAAAAAATCATTTTCAAACCTGCTATTTTACATTCTTATGACTTTTGAATAAAAACATTCTACACCCCCCTTATCCCCAGGAAGTTATGATTTCTCAGTTTCATTTTCAGACCTCGGTGATCTCTTCCCACACACACATGGTTATGTTCTACGTTCTAAAGTATATTGAGTGTACTGCCAACTGGTCTTTAAAACACATTCTTCAAATTCTAGTCTTGCTTGAATAATGCCATCTCTAGCTTCAGCATGTATTAATGAGTAGAATAATAAAAGATATATATTCAAAAATAAGTTATATTTGAAAGCAATTCGATGCTGTGCATCTGATAGGAGGTGGCATACAAATGTACTACATGCACATGAACATAAAAAGTTGTGAAATTGTCAGTATTAGTAAGGCCAGAGTGGATTATGCTGTAACAAATTAGCCCTGAAATGCTGTTTATGGTGTACACAAAGTAGAAGACAAAAAGATTTAGTTATGTAGTGATCACACAAAGACTATTGACGTTCAGGCAATCTTCATGGTAGCTTTTTTTCCTATATGATGCTCAGAAACCCAGGCCACTCGTTTCTTTGCTAGTTCCATTTCAATGCTCAACTTCCATTGTCGTCACCAAAGACAAGAGAAGCTCCTGAAAGCCATGAGCAGAAAGTGACTTCTGTTACTTATGTCTGTTTTGTTACCTAAAACAGGGTTTCTCAGCCTTGGCGTTATTGGTATTTTGGACTGTGTCATCTTTTGTTGTTGGAAGACCGTCCTGTGTGTGGTAGGATGTGTATGAACACCCTGTGCTCTTCATACTAGATGCTAATAGCACCCCTTACTGCTAAGTGAACCAAAGAAGTCCCCTGGTGGTGGTGGTAGTGTTGGAGGTAGTAGTGTTTGTGGTAGAGGTGGAAGTGATGGGTATAGAGGTGATGGTGGTGACAAGATGCTCTCAGTGGAGCACTGCTGAGCTAGAACTAGTCATTTACCTCTAACAGTAAGATGGTTGTGCAAAATGATCATTTTTAATAGAGGGAGAGGAATATCAGATAAAGACATGCACCACTGTCTATGAAATGGAGAAATGTCATCACTTTACTATGCATCTAAACTATAAATATGTTAATACTTCAATTTTAACATAAAACAAATAATGCATGTCCACAGTAAATTTCACAAATTTTAAGAGCTCATTTAGTGTTATTAGATAGTAAAAGAAACATTTATAGTGAAAATACATAGAATTATTAAAGGCAGTTGAAATTATGATTGTATTTGATGTTGAGAGGTTTAAAAGAAACATTAGCTATAATGTAAATATGAGTTAGAACAAATTAGTGTTACTGCAAAAACTTGTTCAGCATCTCTGACCATATGTTTAATGTTGAAAATAATTTCTTATTAAATGTTGAAATAAGTATTTATGGGATATATTAGGTCAATGTATACTTGTTCACACATGTTGACCTTGTAATTTTACTTTGCAAATATTTTGCTAAATTTCAGATATTAGTCATGGAATAAAGAATATTTATTAGTCATAGGATAATTAGTGAGAATGGTTCCAATTACAGGGCAGAAACCTGGTGGGATGAGAGAGAGAGAGATTTACAAATAAAAGTAGCTTTAAAATATAATAACAAATTTATAAAGATCTATTTCTTGTGCATGTTGTATTTGGCTATCCTGGACCTGCACTGAAAGAATAGCTTCCATTTCATTCTAATGGATGAGGAAAAATAGTTATAGAACCTGATATTGGTGGCCCTTAAGATTTTTGCTTGGACATATTATAAATTACCTCTGCTCATGTTCTATCAGTTAAAGCAAGACACATGGCCAACTCTGATACTAGTGGGTGAGAAAAGCATCACCTCCTACAGGGAGGTATTGCAATTGACATAACCATAGGAGGGATGGAAAGTCCTTTTTTTGGAGGTGGAGGGTGAAATCACAGATAATAGAATCTCTCAAGTCATGGATAATGGGGATTGTCCTAGATCAGGGGACACGATCCTATCATTTCCACGTCTGTTTCAACTGCCTTCTTTCCAGTCTTGGAAAGTAAGGACATCAATAACCATCCCAGGTTTATACTTCCCTAATTAGTAATGAACAGGAGAAGGAATTCTTTCCAGGGATTAGTTTTGAACATTCCTGATGAGCTGATTTGTTAGAAGGAGCTTTGCTTTACAACATCTGCAGCCTTCTCACAGCCTGTGTTTACTCCAGCTAACAAGCAGAGCGCTGGGTTTTCATCTCTTGATAGTCATGTCTTGATCAGTAGAAGACTATTTCTCTAAAAGGTGGGGGGCAAAAAATACTGCTGCCAAAAGCAGATGCAGGTGCTGGGAAGACTAGAAAAACATCCACTGCAGAGAGAAGATACCGCTACAGTGTAGATGCCTGGGTACTAGAAACCAATGTAAAACTGAGTTTTTCCATCCTAAATTTTGCTTCCCTAGTCTCAGTTATACAAAACTTTGCCACCACCAAGAGGTAAAGGTTGCAGAAGTGCTTAAAAAAAATCAGCTTAAAAAATAATTTCCCAAATGCTCCTTATAAGCCATTAAGTAAGGATTCAGAACAATAAAAACTTATTACTCCATTAAAGGAATACTGTTAACTTGGCAAAGAAGATGACAAGCGTGCTTACTCTTGTTCCCAATTATTGATTTTTCAAATACGCTTTGATATACTGAGATTCCTTAATGCAGAGAGTTGAAAAAGGACCAGTGAACCAACAATTCTATATCATAGCCATTTCTACACCCATTGGAGATAAAGAGGAGTGCAAACTATAGTCGTTGACTTTGAAGTGTTTGCAGGTTAACTATGGGGAAAGAAGCATTCATGTGGAGAGATAATACCACGAGTTCTTTGTGACAAGTGCCAAAAGGAAGGAGACAATGAGAACTCCCAGCAATAGCTCTTTCAGGTGATGATCATGGGAGTACCTGGGAACCACAACCTTGAGCTCACAGGACAGGGCTGACAGTTGAGACAGGTGTCTCTAGTGCTCATCATGGTACAGGCCCATTCCCCTGGACACAGGTGACTAAGGTGCCAAAGGATTTGAGAGCCAATTCTGAGAAAATTTACCTTTCCATACTAGCACATTGGTTCTCACCCCAAGGTACCTTGCTTCCCTGGAGTCCTTTGGCAATATCTGGAGATAATTTGGCTGTCTCACCAAAACAGGTGGTGGTGCTATTGGTGTCTAGTGGGTAGAGACCATGGATAGATACCCTACATTGCCCAGCGTGGCCCCCTCCCAACACACGCCTGAAATGCTTAGAGTATAAAGGTAGAGAAATCCTGCTTTAAGAAGTGATGTGGAGAGGAGGCAGATCTGGACTAGAGTGAAATATCAAAGAATAAATAAATGCATATCCAGGTCAGCCCAGAGAAAGAACCCGCGGGATGTGTCCTTCTTGGCTAGTGCCCATACAAACTCGTGTTGGAATTTTCCCATTATTACTTCTCTCATTTCAGACTTGACCCATCATTGGTTGTCCCTTCCTTGATTGAGTCCTCATGAGAGTTTTAGAATTGGAAGGAAACTTAGATGTTATCAAGATGGTGGGTCAGAAACACTCAAATGTTTTCAGTGGCCAGACTGGTAACCAAAATATGACTTGGGTAAGGTGTAAAATGAGATCTTGTCAGCTGCAAGGACTTGGAAGTATAATCTATTAGCCACAAGCAGAACTACCACCCAGACTTTGGTTTCTAATAGCATTCTCCGCCAATGGGAGCCAGGCCTGTTAAAGGTTTTTTGGTCTACTACAACTTCCTTGTTAGCGCTCCCCTTTGCCTAAGGATAATCTTTCATTCTATATAGCTCTTTGGAACGCCTCTCTGTCTACTAGACTGGGTGGTGCTGAATGCAGATAGACCTTTGCTTAAACTCAACACGGTACTAGACCTCAGTTTATCTTTTAAGAGGATAGTGTAAGTGAAAAATCTGGGGATTTATAAAAATGTAATGTATTTGATGATGCAAGATGAGATATTTAAGCAGGAGTCATACAGTGCCAGCTAATTTCTCATTTAGCCACACTGTAATAGTCATGACACTGGACATGACAGGTTCTGATGATAAAGTTGGGAGAATGTTGCTATGTTGAATCCTTCGATGTTATTAATGTACTTTAGATGGATTGATATTCTTGTAAAGGGGCAATGAGCATAGCATATGGGCACAAAATAGATTCTTTGCAAGAGTTATTAATCTTTTAACATGGGACTATTCACATTAATCATCAGTTTGAAAATAGACTTTATTTTGAAAAATTGGTTATAATTTTATAGACTTGAAAAAGTCAATTATTGATAAAAAAAAGCATGCTTAATGGAAAGAAATGTGGTTTTTCTTTCAACATGAAATTAAACCTGTAGAGTTTCTCAGCTGGGTCCAAGTTCCTGTCTTCTTTAGGTATTTTTTCCCCCCCTGCATCTGTTATGGATTATCTTGTTTAATCCTTAATACAATCCTCAGAGGACAAATGCTTGTTTCATTGCTTAAATGACTGGATGCTGAAGGTGACATAGTTAAATCCCAGCTTTGCCACTTAGTTATGTTTAGACTGTCTGGCTCCAAAGTTACTCGCCATGTATTTACCATGTCTGTTTCAATGGCATATTTCAGTTGTTTATAAAATTAAAGAACTGATTGTGTCATATCTACTTAAAGTCCTGCAATATCTTCCCATTTCTATTTGGAGCAAGATTCTGGAAAATCTTGAATGACCCTCTGGGCCCTCGTCACTACCCCCTCAGATGGCCTTGTTAAAAGTTCCTGTCACATTTTGTAAATCTTTATGATTAGCACTTATCTAAATCTAATTATGCATTGCTTGTCTGTTCAATAGGTTTCCCCCCCTGTCCCCATCGTCTGTAAACTCCAACGGAAATGATACCTTATAATTCATGATTGTTCCCTGGAACCAAGAACAGCCTCTTGGACACATAGACCATGAAGAATATTCATTGAGAATAAAAATGAGAAAGGGAAATGTATTTAAGCAGGATGGCAAGACATTTAAGTAGAGTACCTTAGCTCCTCACTCTGGTTCATGTGAAGGTCTATCATTATATTAAGACATTGTTACTTTCAGAATTAAACATCCTTGCATCGATATCTAGATAAAATGGTTCTGAACTGAAGTCTGTATTCATGCAATGATAATGATATGAATGTGAGTTATTGGTATGTCAAATGTTAATACACACTTTTTTGCATTTATTATTTTCTTGTGGCATTGCCATGCCAAGAAATATCCAGTATGTGTAGTCATTGGCCTTCCATCACCCATCTTTTTTGGTTGTTTACTTTCTTATTATGAAAATTGCATGGATAGATTTGAAAATTCCCATAATACAAAGTACAGATTATAGACATCTATTTTATATGTGTTAGAAAAGTGAAATAAGTCCACTATATTAATATCTAGTTTCAGTAGTTATTAACATATGACCATTCTTCCTTTCCTATTTCACACTTTTCATTCCCATTTCTAGATTGGAGCAATTCCCAGACATATCCCAGATATTGTAAATATTTCAATATGTATTTCTATAAATGGACTCTTAAAATGTGATTCTACCATAATGCCATTGCTATAAAAAGTTGGTATTTCCTTAACATCAAAGAACTTGTTAATGCTTACATTTCCCTAATAGTCTTATAGAATTTGTGAAACTTTCTATTTAAATTGGGCTCTAAATTAGATCCATATATTGCAGTTAGATTCTCTTTTAAGCTAGAAATTCCTAACTATTTTTTGCTTTCTTGCATATTATTTTTCACCTTAGAAATAGTTTATACAGTGATATTCAGTTAATTTCATGTTTGTATTCACCATGGAGAATTGTTGATTCTATTAAATAACTGCTGTGCTTAGTTGTTACTTGTAGCACCATAACCATTTAAAAATAAAATTATCCTTGTCAAGTTCCATTTTTTAGCCAGGCTGGACAGTAAAGAGCTTTGTGAAGAAAAGGTGCCCTTCCAATGAGCTGGGTATTTTTCAACTAACTTGATGTTTTGGCTGTTCCATGACTGATAGTAAAGACTAAGGAAAAATGTGGATGACCCAAAGGGAGAGTCATGGCTGTTTTTTAGAGTGTCAGAAGGTGATAGGATTTATAATGTTTTCTCTACTGTGAGCAGAAGCAGAGTGTGAATGGGTGATAGAATAACTTAGAAAATGCTGAATCAATTCATGTCATCCAGGAAGCTCACCAGAGAGCAAGACATAATCATTGTGAATATTTCCTCCTCTAAAACAGCATGAGAAGTTTCTTGACTGAGAGGAGGTACAGTTTCTAAAGATTATGTTTTGGTGATTTTGCATATTATATATTTGCTTTGTCTGGATAGCTGACATCTCTTTTTTTCAAAATCCATGTAGGATTTGGTTTGTACTAAGCAGTTCCCTTATCATACTCACCCATTTGTCATGCACAGGGTTGTTTACTTTCTGATTTTCCAAGGATTCCCTTTACTCATTTGGGTTCTGTAATGCACTGTCCTTAATAGACAGAATCTGCTACTGATCTACTGTAACTTTTCAATAGCATTCAAGGGATGATGTTTAAAATACAAGCCATCATTTACAAGATAGCTATTTAGGGTTACATTTTGCTATCTAAGAACATTTGCTATCTAAAAATCAGATACTGACAAGAGGTACTGTATTTTAGTCAATTGTTCTTTCATTGTCCACTCATTCATTTAACTTACACCTAATCATCATCCACTAGGTTCTAGGTCAGAGATTCTCAATTTTGCCTGCAAGTTATAATTACTTTTATTCTTAAAAAAGGATGATACAGTGATGCCTGCCTCCTTTGCTCCAGAGAGTCTGAGTTAGTTTTTTAAAGATTTATTTTTTTATGCATACAAGAGCTGGGGTATAAGCCAGAGTCACAGGAGGTGAGAGGATTCACCAGACAGAGCGGGGTGCAGAACAGGCAGATCTACAAAAATACACTGCTGAGGGGAGGAGCAGGCGAGGCAGGAGAGGTCCACACCGCCATGTTGGTCCCCTCCCTGGCCCCAGGATTGAACTTGTGCTGCTGGACCGTGCATGCTTCACAGTGAGGTGCTCAACCTGCTGCACCATCAGGGAGGTTCTGAGTTAGTTTTGATTGCGCCTGGGCATGTCTCTACTTAAAAACTCGCTGTGTTTCCAATACAGAGCAAGTTTGAATACAATGCATCTATTGGCAAACCACATAAGTAATGGTTGGCTTACAGGGAACTTTCATTTTGGTGTGAAAAGGGTGGACCAGAAACAGATGGATTGAGTGAATGCATATAGTGCTAAGTTTAGTAGAAAGGATTGAGGGATCGACTAGAGGTATTGAGGAGGAGTTACCTTAGAAATCAGGGAAACCCTCTTGGGAGAGGTAACAATTGAACAGAAACTGAATGAATTTATTAGAGCATAGCAGCAGAGAAGGAAAGTTATTGTTTTCAAAGATGACTCAAAATAAGAAAATTCAACATTATAATGGAGATTTATTTTTCTTTAGAAAGTTAACTCCCAGCATTTGAAGTTTTAATAGCTTACTGTTTTAGACCCCTACCTTATGTCAGGCACCGTGGGTCCAAAGAAGAACAAGTCACAAGAAACTTAATCTAGTGTACCATAAAGGGACATATTTAATATAACATGGTAAAAATTAACATAGGCTTTAAGTTTCTTTAGCATATTCAAGGGACTAACCCTCAGTCTGCTATTTGGTACTTCTTTTCTCTTTGACTCTCATGTTTCATATTTTACAAAGGTGTTTTTATGTGAAAGATAGAATTTCCATATGTTAGGCAATTGTACTGATTTGAGTAATTTAGTATGAGTGTTTACTTTTTTTTTGTTGTGAGCCCTGCTAGATATTGTAGTGATTCAAGATGATTAAGAAAAAGTAGGTATGAAAGAATATAATCTATCACAATGCAAAATTGTAAGTGCTATAATAAAGTATGCATGTGGGGGCGAGTGGAGGAGAGCGTGAAGAACTTAAACTTACAATGCACTCAGCTGTTGAGATCGGGTTAATTCTAGGTGCTTTCTTCATATTTCTTTCACAAGAGGGTGCATTCATGATGGAGAGGTTTTTGATAGGACTTCATGATCAAGGTGATAAATTAGAAGAAAAGTTGACTATTTTAAGACCACCTTGGAAAATGGTTAATGGAATGCCAAGGAATGCTTATCTTTGAATAATAAACATACTCATTCTGATTTTCTTTCTAGGTTGTCTTTTTCTTGCACTTTTCACTTCAGAAGCACTTCTGGGTGATATTTAATGGTTCATTAACACCCCAAGGTAACATTCTGTGTGTGGTTTTACAGAAACCTTGAGTAGGGCTTAACAGAAATAAGTAGAGATGAAAATGAGCTGGATAATAATAGTAATTCCATAACACCTTTTCCCCTGGGAGTCTAAAGCATCTTGTGAAATACAAACAAGTATACTGAGACTTCCTAGTGGAAAGGTGACAAATCATAGTCTCCACTTAGAGAGGGAGATTTCCCTGAGAATCTCTGCAGAAAAGAGTGAGGTGATAGGATCTCGTTAAAGTAATCCTAGAATTATACTTCAGGGAAAAATCTTGATAAACCAAAGTTTTGAGACAGGGACAGTTGGTTATGGATACATTCATTATTTATTCCAACAATGGCAAACCTCCAATAAACATTTGCTGTTATGCCATTCAGCACATGGTTATGTGACATTCTTCCATATTGGATCTTCGCTATATCACACCAAAAGGCTTACTCATCTTACTTGGAATTATTCTGTATTTAATATTTGATTCTACTTTCTATCAAGTGTTTGTACCCTACTAACCTGACTATTAGGGTAGTCATGGAACTCTGTTCTAATAAATAGCTTGGTATGAAGAACTTGATTTTTTCTTCATTTGCTGGGATACACAAGAATTGTATATATTTAAGGAGTATAATTGGTGTTCAATGTAGATATTGTAAAATCTACAATACTGTAGTATTGTACACAATTCAGTACTGTATGCATCAGTCATCTTCCTGTACAGTAGAGCTCCAGACTCCATCTTAAATGATTTGAAACTTTGATCAATGTCTTTTCATGTCATTCTCTACTCCATCCTGCTGGAAATCACCATTCTACTTTCAATTTGACATATAAAGGAGTTTATAGAGTTACTGTACCTGGTTTATTTCATTTAGTATAATGTTGTTCAGGTTGGTCCATCCTGAGATGGATGTCCATTTGAACATGGTGGGATTTCCTTTTTAAAAATGGTTCAATTGCATTCTGTTGTATGGATATGTTAGTGTACTAACCAAGGAGTAACCTGGGGTCCCCAAACTTGCATGCTCTAAAGGGTTCCCACCATCTGTTTTCACAAAGGCAAAACAGACTCTCAGTTTGAAAGAACTTTGAAAGAATGTGTGCAGAGAAAGCAAGGAGAAGAAAGGATATTTGTGTCTCAATAAAGCATCCCAAATTCTCCATCCCCTTGTGAGTAAAGGTCTAGGCAAACAGGGTTGGTCCACAGTTAGGCTCCTAAGGCCTGACAACTTGCCTCAAGTTCAAAATAACTTCTGGTGGGCAACCACAGCAAACTAACTTCTGAAGCAGTCCCCAAAAGCTGGGGCACAAGGAAACACTGCTTCAAGATAATGGTGGCCATTGTCAGCCTCGCCTTGTGTCTCTCACCCCTGTCTCTTTCAAGTGTCTCTACATGTCTTTCCTCCAAGTATCTCTTTCCATGTCTCATTCACAGCAGTACCATGGTGCAAGTCAGCTGCAGGGACAAGAGCTCTCTCATTTGTCCCCTCCCTAGAGCCCACCTGCCTTCCATGTTATACAGCTTCACCTGGCTGCCCCTCATTAACTGGTACAGGGAGCCTCTACCTCCTCCCTTTACAGCAACACAGAAATACAATGTGTTCTTTATTCATTTATCTAGCCATAGATATTTAGGTTCTTTCATTGTTTTGGCTATCAAGAATAATGCTGCAAAGAACAATGGATTGCAGATAATCCTTGAAAATCCAAATTACCTTTCCTTTACATGCATGTCCAGAAGTGAAAATGCTGGATAAAAAGGTAGTTCTCTTTTTAACTATTTGAGGAATCTCTATACATACATTAGCCTTAGTGATTGAACTGATTTTCATTTCTAACAATAATGCAAAATGGTTCTCTCAATTCTCACCAACTCTTGCTATCTTTTGCTTTTAAAATAAGTTGTTTAAACAGGTATGAGACGATATTTCATTCTGGTATTGACTTGTTTCTAATGTTTAGTGATATTGAGGATTTTACTGAGGCCATTTATATGTCTATTTTTGAAAAATGTCTATTGATGTAATTTGCTCATTTTACTTTTATTTTTTGGTGTATTTTTTAGTTGCTTAAATTATATATTTTGTATAATAACCTCTTATCAGATATATGGTTGTAAATATTTTCACCCATTCCGTAGTTTGTCTTTCCTTATTGATTTATTCCCTTTCTTGTAGAAATTTTTTTAGTTTAATTCCACTTGTATGTTTTTGGTGTCATAACTAGAAAAGCTTGCCAAGAATCATGTCAAGAAATTTTTTGTTTTCTTCTTTTCTCTTGTAAACATCCTCAACTTCTATGCCTTTTTCTGTTGCTTGATTTCCTATTCTGTAAAATGGAGATGAAAAAATGCCTATTTCATGACATTATGGTGAAGATTGATGAATCTGTAAAATTCTTAATACTCTGTACCTGACACAGCAGATCTTATGTGGTTGAGTATTATTTTGGCATGATCATCATTGCTACCTTTTAGAAGCTTCCATTACCTCCCAATGCTTAGTGATAAAACTAATGTCTCATCTTGGCATTTATAATTTTCAACAAATGCCTCTTTCTTGAACTTACCTCTACCCTACCTTTCCACATACCTCTGCTACTGCACTTTGAATCTCTCACCATTTCCTAAACCCATCATGGTGTGTCACATCTTTGTGCCTTTACATATTCTGTTTCTTCCTCTATCTAGTACATTTCAATTGATTCATTGATACTTGTGTTAGTTATCTATGGTTGCATAGCAATTAGTGATATGAAACAATAAACATGCATCTCACTCACAATTCAGGAATTTAGGATTGGTTTAACTGGGTGGCTCCAGCTTGGGTCTCTCATACAATTGTAATTGTGATGTAGTCAATCTGACAACTTGGAGTTGGAACTTGTGTTGGGAGGATTGCTTACTCACATAGAGCAAGCTGGTGCTGGCTGTTGGCAGGAGGCCTTAATTCCTTGGTTTAGACACTCCTTAGGTTTGCTTGAGTGTTCTTACAACATGGGGGTTGGTTTCCTCCAAGGTAAGTGATTTAAGAGAGAAAGAAGAAGTAGAAATACATTTTATGACTTAGTCCTGGACCCCATACACAGCTACTGCTCAGTCCTCTGTTGGTGTCCATGGTCAATCATGAGTTACTGTGGGAAACCATTATACCAGAACTTCAAATGAGCTGGGGCCAGCTTATTGGAGCCGCCAACTTTTCTGTGAATTTTTTTTTTTTTGCATCTTTCCCAGGCAGATTGTTTTATATTGTCTTCCTTAATGCTTCCATGAAAGCCCTTTGAGCTTTCTGCTACTTGTGTGTGTGTATATGTTTACCTTCTTTAAGAGACTACAAAAATCAAGGTGGGGCAATGCAGGTAAAAGTCTCTTTCCCCCTTCTCTATAAAGATTTTCAGCCAGAAAGTGGGTGCCCAGTAGATGCATACTGCATGAAATTAAAACATTAGATACATTTTGACTGCTGAATGGGAGTATCTTTTAGGACAAGTTTCTTGAAAGGAAGGGCAATATAGATGGAATGGCTTTCTTCATCTTGAGAACTAAATTATATACTCAATTTCTCTTTTTAATTTTTAGCAAGAAAATTTTCTACCTTGTTTTTGGATACAAATCTAACTGTTTTCCTATGAAAAATAGGGAAGCTGCATCTTGTACCTTATAGTTTCTACTTTTATTTGCTACAGCTGAGGTAGATCAGTTGTATAAGCCTAGTGCCTTTGTGTATCCTGTTTCTTATTCTTCTTATTGTGTGTGTACAAGATACTAGGAGGGTGAGCAGCCACTTTGTGACATTGAGAACAGTTATGTACTAAAAATGGAAAGGCAGGCAAATAGAAGGCGACTACTCCACTGATAAAGCTGTCTAACAAGCAAGGTTTTGTGTCAACTTTTCTAGAAGTGTTTTATCAAGGGGTAAAACAAATATATACCATGTTTTTCTAAAAATTAAGGCTTGTGTAAAAATAGGTTTCACATTTAATTCTAGTGATCGGTATTGAAAATATACTATCAGGCATTTATTTTTCACCATAGCTGAACTCAAATCATTCACTTTTGAACATGAACACCATAATGAAAGCCTTAGTTTAAATAAGCAATTGACATTTACCAAAGAAGCAAGACTACGTAAAATTCACTCATTCAATTGCTCAATGAATATTTATTAAGGTCCAGTCCTGGACCATCTCTTGTAGATTTTTTCCCCTGCAATATCAAAGTAAATTATTTAAACAACCATATATTGGAATTTTTGCTACTTATATTCAATGGATATATTTTTCAACTTCATTTTAGACTGTATCAAATTCAGAATTCAACTTTCTCTAAATTTAGGATGTTGGTAAAACTCCAGTTGGTTAGATATCCTTCCATTATCTTTCCTTACTTTCTTCTAATTTAAATTCTACTATTAGTGTAACTATTAGGACTTAATGTAATAAATATGTCCTCTTGAATATGTTATATATTAAAAAGATGTCTGTAATTATGTGTGATAATACTTTCATAAAATCTAATTCAATCTCAAAAGCACGCTTAACCATCTGCTTGACTTAATAGTTATTTTATGTCATGGAAAAGATGAATCTACAATATTTTAAAGGTCTCACAGAATAAATCAAAAAATATATTGAACATTTTCAAAATTCCTGTTTATAATTATCCTATTGCCTTATTTCAAGATAAGTTAATAATAGTTAAATATTTGTCTATGTAATAATAAATCCTGGTTTGGAATGAGCATTTCAGCAATTATAGCTTTGGTTATTTTTATTCTAGTAAGAACTTAAGTGGACTCAAGTATTTGACTTCATCTCTCCGTTAGGCTGTTGTAGGAATCAATCAAGATAACGGATTAAATAATACAATGTACTACAAATTATAAGACTTAATAAACACTTCAGAGTATGAACACCAGAATTATTTCAAATCAAGGGTAGCTGCTTAGTGTTCAGATTGAGTTTAATGTACAGATTGAATTCAATGTATCTCCTACACTTTCCTCTTTGGTGAGTTATTTCAATGAAGATATTAAAGTGTGTTGTAAGAGGATACCCATGTGTGTCCTAAATTCTATCTGCAACTCCACTTTGGGGCGATTTTCCTAGTAAAATCAACCTGCATTGTTGTATGAGTAGGATGAAGTTGGTGAAAACATGGCATATTCTTTCCAGGCTTAGTAACCTAAGCCTATTTCTTAGACTACTAAGAAAACCTATTTCTTGTGTATTCTCTAGTTTCCACAAAAGTTGTCAGAAGAGGAAAATGGTCTGGAGGTAAAGGTCTCTTACAAAATAAATTCTGCTAGCGTACTCATCTTTTAGGAAATAAAGAAGCAGAATATCAGTTTAAAAGCAATGGCTGTTATCATATGCAAAGAAGCCAAAACATCAAATGAAAAACGTTTTTGTTAACTTCCTGTTGCATCAATGATTCATTCTCCTAAGTGGCAAGAGACAAAAAACAAGATTAAAAGGTGATACTTCCCCTACTTCAGGTTTTGTGTAGTAGTTTTGCTTACTTACTTCACTCCAAAGCACATTGATGCACGTGCTTCTTTGGGAACAGGAAGCCACTGTGGCCTGGATCATACCTTTTTAAGTATGGATAAGAGAATTTTCTCTGTAAAATGAGTATTCCAATGCCTCATAATCCATGCCTGAAAGATCTGCTTTTATAACAGTTCTGTCCAACCCATAATAATTCTTTCCTGAAATATGAATCATTTTGTACTGGATTGCTTCTGGATGAAGTAAATTTGAGGGCAATGTTCTACTTATTTTTGTGTTAAGTATATATGGGCATCTTAGAATGTCATACTAACCTACCTAGTTGAGTTTTATATGAGAATATATTTAATTGAATGATATCTGCAGATGTTTCCCATGAACAGTCTATCCCATTTAATTGTAAAATATCAAATCACATTTTAATCTTGGTTGCATTTCTAAAGCTTTTTGTCTCTTAAAACAGTAATATTCATAAAGATTACTCTAAGTCACTATATGTAAATTGAATAAGTCATTTTTATTTAAATTAGCTCTATCCATTTCAAATATATTTGAATTTAAATTACTTTTTGGAAACAATGAAAAGGTCTCTGAACAATACATTTTGAATGAATGATTTTAAAATATTGTACTTCATTTCTTTTCCCAAATTTCATTTCTTATAGCTGATCTATTAGTTGGTTTAGATATTTTTTTTTTAAAGATTTATTTATTTATGCATACAAGCACTGGGGTACAGGCCAGAGGCTTGGGGGGGTGAGAGGACTCACCACAGAGAGCGGGGAGCAGAACAGGCAGATCAACAGAAGTACACTGCTGAGGGGAGCAGCGGGCACAGCAGGAGAGGTCTGCCATGCCATGTGGGTCACCTCCTTGGCCGGCAGCAGGGATCGAACTCGTACTGCAGTGGCTGTGGTTTGCTTCATCGTGCGTTGCTTAACCCACTGCGCCACCAGGGAGGCCCCCTGGTTTAGATATTTTAAGATTTGATTTTTCCATGTAGAACTGGTAATAAAATATGCACATTACTGCTCAAAACAAAGAACCTAAATATTCTTTGTCCATCATGTAACTTTGGGGGAAGCTTCACAGTAAATTTTTTGCATTTCTTATCAGGATGTCTCATTTTGTGGGAATGAATAAATTTTCCATGTAGGTTTTTATGAATGCTTACACCATGAACACTGGCGAGAACCAAACTCACCTCTATTATATTTTTTGTGTTGGAGATCATGTCTATTTAATAAATCCTTTTCCCATATAGGCACTATTAGTTTTGAATTTACAGCCAATATGCAGTTCTCTCAGATGGTGGGTGATATATAAGCAACAACCCAAAGAAAAGAATCAGTATGATTGGGGGAGGGGTGCATGTAAACACTCTTCCCAGATAATTACCTATAAAATCATAATGACTGAATTCATCAAAATAATTTATCATGCTTGATAACTGGGTCTTAAACTGAGTCGGTTCAGTTGGCTATTAAAATAGTTGTTTGACCATTATAATCAACTACTTTTTCTTCTCATGGTGACTTTGGATGGCTGGGTACAATTTTTATAGCTCACACGAAGCTGGACTTGGTGAAGACTGTATATTTATGTGATAAACTAGAGTATTTTTTAAAACCTGATACTTTTTAATTAGCATAAAGCCTAAACATAGATAATATTGCTATGTCACTTAAACACACACAGTGGCAACCTTCAATTCTAAGGCCAACTTCACAGTGCCTCTAGTTACAGGGCTGGAGCAGAAGAGGCAGGGGGAGAATGACTCAAGTTCGAATAACAAATTCAAATCATGCTCGTTGGACAACTTTAGATTTCAGGTTCTCTGCTAGATGGCAATGACCTCAAAGCTCAAATTCTAAAGCTACTTTAAGTGGAACCACTTCTCTACTTATCCAGTGAAATTGTTTTGATTGTAGCTCTCTTTCAAAAATTGTCAAAATAAAATTTTATCCAATTTATTTTCTTGAAGGTAGAACTCTGCAGTTTTTTCCCCCCACTCAAAAGTTATTCTTGGTGCTTAGCCCTTGGCAAGATACTGGTGTTACAAATATGAAAAACACTTGGTACTTGCCCTTGAAGAATTTATTGTTGAGTTAGGGAATCAGACACCTAAATGGTTGAACGTAATGTAGAATAATGAGTGCTGGAAAGTATGAACAAAGTGTTAGTAACAGCTGTAAAACCGTATGTAGTTTTAGTTATACAGTTCAAAGATATGAATGCACATTAAATTGTTTTTAAAAAAAATCCCAGTAGCCTGAACAATGACCTATAAAGATTCAAAAATATTTTTAGCACACTTTTCTACAAAGTATTTATTGTCTAGACTTCAGAGAGTGAAGTTAATGATGAGAATGAAAGTATGAGAATGGAACAAGAAAAACAGAAATCTCCATAATTTGCAAGAGGTGAGATACAGTAACTAAAGACAGAGCTATAAGTGGCCACGTGGGTGAAAACCCAGTTAGTGGCAGTGAAAGGCAGAGTTCATTGATCTTGCCTGGGAAGCTGCAGTTATTGATTGCACAGGCCAGTGGTCTTACAGAGAGTTACAATTCCATGGCTTGGTGGGATTAGTTGAGCAGGAGAGTTTGAGGATACAAAGATACTAAAAATAGAAACCTTTAGAAGACAGGAGTTATACAGTTTTGAAGGTTGTGGGTAAGGAACAATACAACACCCGAGCAGATTGTAACACTTCGTGAGCACCATGCACTGAACTTTTCCCCTCTCCATGTTGAATATGTTTTTCAGAATATACTGTCACGTTATATACTTAAATTGGAACATGACTTGGACAACCCTTTGCAGAATCGTCCGTGGCTCGATGCTATCCTTGAAGACAAATGCATGAGTAATTGCTTTGTTGACAGCTGTGATGACATCTAAACAAATGTGGAACCCAAAAACCAGAGTCCCCGGGCCCCCTTGCCAGCTACGATATGAGCAAGAAAGAGCAGAATTGAGAGCAGCTATGAAGATTTATCGCTCAGGCTTTATGTCCCACAAAGTGATTTTAATTAATTTTTCTATCCTTAATGTATCAGGAAAAACCTATTTTCCTTACTGAAATATGAATCATCCTGTCCCAAACTTAATAATTTTGGAAAAAAGGTTAAAGGGGAAGGTGAGAATTTGCTAAAGTAAATCCATTACTTATTCAGTTAAGTAGTTATTCTGTTATTCTGGAAGCTTTGGCATGGGGTCAGAAATTTCTGCCTTCATGGGGGAAGGGGTAAGTGCAAGGGGTTAAGTCTCAGCACTATTAAGCTATTACCAACCACTGCAGCAGGAGTTCAATCCCTGTCCAGAGAGCTGACCCCACATGGCGCAGCAGACCTCCTGCCTCACCTGCTGCTCTCCTCAGCAGTGTATTTCAGTCAATCTGTCTGTTCTGTTCTGCTCCCCACTCTGGTGAGTTCTCTCACTTCTGCACCTCTGACCTACACCCCAGTTCTTGTATGCATGTTAAAAAAAAGAAATTAAGGGAAGATTCACAATGGGTGAAGATCTGTGGGATAGCCTGGCTGGGCAGAGGGTAATATACCTCATGTTTTTCTGACTTAAGTCTGTTTCTCTCATAGACCCCCCCACACTTGGAGTCAGGATATCAACATGGGATGTATTGTCTACCCTGGCTCACTCCGGGAGTCTCCTTTCCAGGGTTCCTTGAGAGCTGCAACTCCCACTGATACATCCTGGTGTCCTCCATGAATATGTTGGTGTCTATACTTCCTGCCACTGTCAAGGTATGAAAGGGGACTGATTTCCCCTTTGGCCTCAGAGGGCCTGAATCGCAATGGGTTTCTCAAAGAAACAGGGTGATATGCTCCTCCTCTAGTCTGGAATGTGCTTTGTTTCCCAAGCCCCTTGGACAAACCACACCTTCACTGGTGTTGGCCCACAGCAGCTCTTTACATTCACCTCAGATGTGGTCTCCAGATAGAGGCTGGATAACACTGTTGGTCTCTTAGAAAAACAGGGCCTAGGGGTGAAATGATTCATTGAAAATGAGGTCCCTTGGTCCTCAAAACCAGCTCAGACATGCCCGATGGGCAGCCTCCCTGGTACCAGATGCTTCCTGGCTGTCTGCTTGGCCTCCATCCCCTGGCTGACCCCCTTCGCACAACTCAGGCCTTTGTGAAACTTCCTTCTGGGAAAGGCTTTCCTACACATGGTGTAGAGCAGTCCCCTCAATTCTCTGCACTGACTTGCTGTTCTGTCAGTCTGCTCTATTCTCCTATGACAATCAGTATCTGGAATTTTACATTTTTTTTTTAGATTTACATTTTTTATTTATGCAAGAACTGGGGTAGAGGTCACAAGTGTGTGTGGGGTGGTGAGATGATCCATCAGAGACAGAGTGGGAAGCAGAACAGGCAGATGAACTGAAACACACTGCTGAGGGGAGCAGCGGGCAAGGCAGGAGAGGTCTGCTGCCCCATGTGGGTCTCCTCCCTGGCCAGCGGCAGGGATTGAACTCATGCTACAGTGTCTGCGGTTTGCTTCGTAGTGCATTGCTTAACCCACTACGCCCCCAGGGCAGGCCCTACATTTTTCTTTTCTAGTGAATGCTCAAAGGCCCCCAGCCCACTAGAACAGCTCCTTGTGTCTTGTCCATGGTGCTTAGAACAATGCCACCCACCTGATATTTGTCCAAGAAATGTTTCCTCAGTGAACACATGAGCGAGTTTTCTCATTGGAGAGCAGCAGACTATAGTGCAGCTACATCTGGTTTTCTTGTTCATTTTTTTTCATTAAAATTTTTGTCTGAAGTCTGACTGGTTAAGTTCTGTTGAAAGTGAATTTGCATTTGAAAACTTGGTCTTGATAGAGAACACATGAGCTCCTGATTTATAGTACATGAAAATTAGTAAGTCCTAAGACCTTGCATTATTCTTGTTACCCTCTTTTCCATTCCCCTTATTTCTTACACATATCTTTTGTCTGTTCCCTCAATCCAAGGGATGTTTGGCATATTCTTCCGACTGTCATTTCTGATGTTCCAGGGCTCTGAGGGAAATGGGAACTTCTGTACTAGACAAGACCATCTCGTGGCAGTTCCTCTATACCCAGTTAGGGTTCTGTGGGATGTGGGGTACAGTGCTCTCTCTGATGTTTCAAATGGTAGGCTGGAGAGCTACTACTATCTCATATGTCCAAGGTTTCTCTTTTTTAAAGATTTATTTATGTGTACAAGAGCTGGGGTACAGGCCAGAGTCGTGGGAGGTAAGAGGGTTCACCAGAGACAGGGTGGGGAGCAGAACAGGCAGATCAACTGAAATATACTGTTGAGAGGAGCAATGGGTGAGGCAGGAGAGGTCTGCTGTGTCATGTGGGTCTGCTCCCTGGCTGTGGATTGAACTGGTACTGCTGTGCTGTGGATGCTTCACAGTGTGGCACTTAACCCGCTGCACTACCAGAGAGGCCCATATGTCCTAGGTTTCTAAGCATTTGTTCTGGCCTGCTGTACCTTACCTCCAGCCCTACTGTCTTATATGGCTAAGTCGACAGCATCACAGACAATAACTTCCAGTGCCTCAGTCCATCCTTAGGTCTCATTCAGATGTCTTCAACAATGGAACTGCTAAGGATGGAGGTGATCTGTTCTATCCTTTACTTATGTTTGTTTTCTTTCTCCTGCATGGAGCCAGTTTTTCTGTGTGCTTATATTTCTCAGTTTCACTTAGTTGCGTAGTTGAGTCTTTCACGCAAAGGTTCACCTCTTCATAGGAATTTCCATAATAACTTTGTACTTATACATTATCCCAGCTGCAAATGCATCCAGTCATGTCCTATAGAAACATGCTCATCAAATGTGGAGATATAGAACGCATTAGAAGAATTTAAACTCATTTTATCTTCAAAAGGTGGACCTTCGTAGAATGTTAAGTTTCCAGTAGGTATTCAAATACCTGGAGCAAAACTTAATATCGTGGTGACATTTATCATAAAAAATACCAGCTATCATTAAATCCCTGATAGGAACTGCAGAACCATAATAACCTGTAGTGGCATGATTTCATTTTGGTTATTTAATGTTTTGTGACACCAACATGAAAATGGGCTTCTCATGGGCAGTAGAAAACTGAATAGTTTAATTTGGCTATTGATAGGGTAGGACAGTATTTCTCTTCAGGGATATGTGTCAAATATTTACTAATGTGAAAACTGAGTGCTACTATAGTGATCAAGCATGTGAAAGAAAAGACAGGGACACTCCTGTCCAGATAGTGCCATGTACTAGAAGGCTCGATAGTCATCTATCTATAGGAACACCATCTGGAGAAAGACCAGGACGATAGTCATTGAACTTGGGGAACTATATGGGTAAGAGACATGTGAAGAGGCTGCTTTTGGGACTGTAGCATTTTTGGCAGGTAATGGCAGCCAAAATAATAGGGTACATTTTGAATATTGGGTCTTTCTGTTGCAGCATTCTGAGAACTGCTTAGCCTTTTTATCAGTTCCCAGTCAGTAAGTATCTTAGACTTGTGGGAAGCTTTTGTGTCTTTGTTGCCCCAGTTTCGGTGGAAACAGCTTTCCTGGGCACTTGCCTATGGGGGGATGGGT
This sequence comes from Galemys pyrenaicus, assembly GCA_019455555.1. NCBI lineage: Eukaryota > Metazoa > Chordata > Mammalia > Eulipotyphla > Talpidae > Galemys > Galemys pyrenaicus. Next base: position 11,012,798 of record JAGFMF010011629.1, read on the forward strand.
AACTTTCAGACTTATGAGGAATCAGTTCCTTGAAGTCCTTTCTTCTCCGTCTATGTGTTTTGAACTTTCACACCAATTAAAGATCTTTCACATGATGTCTACTTTCTTTGCCTTTGTGCACCTGGACGGCTAAACCCTTTTGAAGCATGTACCTGTTAACAGTTTGGGGTCCCTGGGTACATGTTGGTTGCAGGGTTACAATAGGGGTCTGGGGCTTGAAAGAGAAGAGAGGAACTGACATGGGAGAGGGTGCCTCAAATGACAAGGACTAGCGACACTAATTATGTTTGGCCTGACAGTTTTCTTACATAGAAAAGTTCTTTCTAATAAAAATCCTAGTTCTGGGGTAATCCCTCCCCCATTTTCATTTTTCTAGGTGTTTAAAGGGGATGTGAGCTTTCAGGGCTGTGATTGATCCCAGTTCAAAATAACCCAAATAATGCCAAGGGGACTTGTGTGGAGAAAACTCGTAGTGAACACCCTGGGGAAGCCTATCCTTCACCCATTTCTCGGCAGTAACATCACGGAGAGTAGAGGTGGTGGTGATGGGTGTCTCTGTCCATTAGTTAGGATGCAACTGAGAATGAGTAATGTTCTGAAACGTTGAGTTCTGACTTCACATACCAATCTACCACCTCCATCTCTCCTTGTCAACACTAATTGCCAGTCATTTAAAGGGCCCACTGCCCTTTAAAGGTATTACCCCTTGTAAGGTGTAAAGGTGAGTGGTCAGGCCTATTCTGAACAACCACATTGGACAAACCAGTGACTCACTGGCCCTGTTTGTGTGACTGGGGTGGTTGTATGCAGCTAGTTGTGAACAGGGGCCCCTTGTCAGGACACAAAGGATATCACCCCGTTCCACTGGTTCTTCTAGGCAGACAAGTAACCAAATGTGAGGCAGATTAATTAAGCTAAAAATAAATTCTAATAATTGCATCTATACTATCTCTATACAAGGAAGAGATCCTGCAGGACTGAGTAACTTGCTTATGTGACTTAAAATACCATCTTAAATAGTTTAGCTAAGACAGGGGGCTTTTAGGGGGCATGAGGGAAAGTTAGGGTGGGAGCTTAATGGGGAAAAGCACAGTAGATAAATATATGCAGATTTAAGTTCTGCCTCCTACACTGAAAAGCGATAAGGAGATTAGGTCTTCCTGGATAGGTCCTTAGAGAAGTTTACAGAAAAATATGAAAAGCAACCTCCACTATTTTGAGGCCCTCCTTCAAGCTTGTACAAAAAGATACTTTTTGAGGTAACAGCTTTTTGCTTCTCTATAACCTCCTTTACACACATTTTCTAGCCATGAAATGCTTTCTGTTCTTGATGTCTCAACACCCAAGCAAGTCTACATAAGAAAAACATTTATGTTATGTTGAATCAGAATTTCTCTTTTGTAAACTCTAACTTTGTCCTGTTCTTTTTCTCCATGACAGCCCTTCAGCTATGTTGTTATAAATGAATGAATAACCCCCCCCTTCCCCAAGCAGACTAGATCTCAATAATACATAGTCCTATTGTTTAGGAAAGTTGGCGTTTAAAGACAAATGTGAAATACATGAAAGGTTAAGGGGCATGGGGCAGATATGAAAGAAATACTGCAATTAAGAAAGCATAGTACATGGTGCATATAATTTCAAAGAATGAAAAATTTAGGAGAATTACAGAATTTTACAGGTGCCCAATCATTCTTACTCTGCTTCCTGCCCAAAGCAAAAATTTCCTTTGATTCTTATATAATCAGTTACTGACAAATGTTGGATTGGCATAACATATGATAGTTCTATATTAAACAGAAAAATAAAAGAAACTAAGGCAATGTTAGAATGAGCCTGACAAAGATGCAAAGGTTTTTCTATTGCAGAAAATAATCCTCCAAAATGCAAAGAAAGGGCAAATGACTTCTTGGAGATCACCTAGAACCTCAGGGCAGAGTGGGAGAGTGGATTATTTTCACACTCTATCTACCAGATCATGCTGTCTCAGTAGTGGTCTTCCTGCAGGCTAAAGTCATTTCATAGTTAGCACCATGCTTACTGCAGAGACTTGAAGACAGCTGAACCACCATTTCAAGAGAAAGATTTATAGCTGTGCTTAATGAATCTGAGTAGTTGTCTCTAAGTTCATAAATACCTTTAGTTTGGAGAAACAGAATTCAGTCTTGATAACCACCTGGTAAAAGTTGATTGCAAATGTTTTGTTAGTGACAAGTCTAGCTGAAAAGGAGATAGAATATTTATAAACTGTTTTTAGTAAGTCTCTGCAAGAGTCACATGTGGATCAAATTCAAATTAGGATGTGGGCTACTGTGTCTATGCATAGGAAAAGTCTTTTAGAAGACTATTCAAAACTTATTCAAATGGAGATTACTTTGTCAAAAGTTATTGCCTTAGTGCAGCCCAAACAGTATAGTATGGTTCAGTAGTTGGGTTCAGAGCCAGAAGGACACTTAAACACATATGAAGGCTCCACAACATATTCTAATTATAAGGAGGAAACAAGGTAGCTACTATTATCACAGAGACAGAGTAGACCTACGTCTGACAAGATTGTACCAACGGGAGCATCCTGCAGCATTGAAAGTAAAAGTACCGTTGAATCACAGCTTTCCGGTTTTATTGATCAGACTTTCATGAGACAACTGATTTGATACAGGTCTTTGATACTTTTTTTTTCCCTTTTTATATATGTTTGACATCAGTTGTGGCCCCCATGGGTTTTGATATACTTCTTAATCAAATGATCTTCCATTTGCTTTTAAGTGATGTTGGCATTTCTTATGAAGCTATTGGATTAACCCAAGTCATGAGATTTTGGTGACACATGAATGGTTAGAAACAAAAGGAAATAAACATGGAGAGTGACTTGTTTTCTGAGGAAACAGAACATGGGGAATGTTTTCTGGGGAGGTCACTCCCCACTCCGACAGTGATTAGCCAACTCACTCCTTCAGAGTAGTGGCTAGCTGCACATCCGCCCAGAACACCGCCCGAAAGTGCCTTCCTTTCACTGTGTTCTCATGCTTTCCCAGGACAGCTGCAGGTAGAAGAGAAGAGATTCCAACCTCCGAGTCCCCATTATCTCTCTAGTTAAGGTGTGGACGTGGAGATCCGGTGAGTAATTTGGTGCCTCACTTCTATAAATGTCTTCAGTGTGACTCATGCATTCTTGAGACACTTCCAGGACAAAGCAGCCTAAGCACGGGTTGGATCTGTACTTTGTTTGCAAACACGGACCTTGTTGTGGCCTACAGCTCCCCAGTGGTTGTCTCCCCTAACTGTCAACCTCCCCCCAAACAAGCTTTGCCCTGTCTGGGTGCTGTCCTCTCTCACCTCAGCGGCTGCCATCCTGCTGAGCCTTTATTCTTACCAGCTGCCTTTGACTGTGGCAGAAAAGTTGTTGACATAGCAGATGGTCTCGGTATTTCTGAAAATCAGCGACATCTTTGCCATTTCCACCCCCACGCTCTTGGCTACTGTTTCTCCTTCAAGTGGTTTGGGTCATTTTTAGCAAACCTGTATATTATGACAATTTTTTCCTCAAGGATCAGATGGGAACAGTACAAGACATAAGTACCCTTGTAGCACATAGAGGCAGAATATGGGGGCTTTTTCACAGAAAACTTGTAGGTGGAGGTAAATTCTGCTTGACGTGGTAGATTCTTAGATGAGTTAGAATGAGAAAATAGAGGTAGATTTTAAATGCTTAAGGTATGATGTACCAAGCAGTGAGATGTGGTTCACAACTTGTACTCGGAGAAATAGAGTTGAATGTTCATGGTCTGGGAACTATTTTTTTAAAAATACACCACCGAGGAATGTTTACCCTTACTGCACACAAAAGGACATGAGGAGGGGCGATTATAATTGGGTTCGAGGATATTCTTCGGAAGTCCCTCCAATGTCAAAGCAAAATGAAGGTGCCAAAAGACCTCGCTGATCCATTCTAGATGTGTGAAAAATTCAAGGAGACCGACCGAGTCTTCTGGGCTGGCCCCATGCAGGCTATGTGAATGCTGTCTCCACACACTGAATAATGGCATAAAAACCCCTGCTTTACTTCTGCTGTGTAAGTAGAATATTGGAAAATGCTCATCCTCATGGAAAACACCGCACAGATGGGATGATGACATGAGTAATGGGGACTCCTGTGGGTTCAGCCAGCCTCGTGTGAGTGAGTCAGCATTTCTCTCCAGGCCGCTCGCACTCATGGAGGGTGTCCTCCGAGTTGCCTCACGAAGGGCAGGGGTGCACTCTGCCTCCAGGATATCACCGGTAAAGTGTGGTTTGCTGGGTCCAAGTCCTTCCTTTCTTCTGGTACAGTCAGGCGTTACACGATGCTGTCCCATCAATGTCAGGCCACATACATGATGTGGTCCCAAGGGGTGTGTCGTGGGCTCTGCCATCCTGGTTTGTGGGATCCCCTCGTCCCCCTTCATATAAAGGCATAATTGCCTAATGAACATATTCCTGTTGTTCAGAGACCTTTGACCTTGGCAAGGACCATGACAGCATCAGCATTTAGCTAATTGATTCCTTTGACTACCAAAAGCAGAGTCCACGGGATTAGACCATAGAGCTCTAAGGGTGGAGGGAATATGTGAAAGGAGGATAGGACTTTGTAAAGGTGAACAAGGGATGTGCCAGGTAGGGTGAGTTGCATGAAGAAAACCATGCGTGGAATGTACTGGAAGTGGGCAAGGAGGAAGATGCACACACTGAAAATGGAGCAAGGTTTCTAGCTCCAAGGTCATGGTGACAACATAGGGGGCGAGGGGGACTGGGTACCCGATCGAGTCCATTTCCTGCTAGTGTTCCCTGCTGGTAACATTAGGGTCTCAAAAAAAAAAAAAAAAATGCACTGCTTGAATTCAAAGCTATGCTTCATGATGGAAAATTAAAGAATTTTCTGATGACTATGCCATCAGCCTGGTTTACTTTTAATTCTAGGTAATGAAAAACAAGTGTAGTTAGAGACTTAGATGGAATGGTCAATCAGGACAGTCATACAACTGAAGTTTTTTGTTTTTTGCTTTAAGGTCATGGAGACCCTGGAGGTGTAGAGGAGATTGAGATAATTTTAAGGGAAATCAAGGGTTTCAGTATTTTAATTACTGATATCATATCAGCCATATCAGCCAAATACCAGACAATTAACAAGTTGTCTAACATTTGTCCAGCAGGTTGAGTGTCCATTGCAGAAGCATTAAAATAGTTTGTAGAGATGAGGAAAGAACCCGCTTTACAGACCTTTCTCACTTGTGAAAGTTTCTTCTTATTTAAGAAACGGTATTTGTTAGCCAGATGAAAGGAATAAAGAAAGGATCTTCCTTCACCCTTTTTCCCTTCAATAGCAGACAGTAACCTCAAGGAAAATTGTGTCAAGTTTGAGCAAAGGTTTAAATACAGATCACATTAAATACTGGAACATTAATACCCAGGTCATGTTGATCTGGTCTTTTCCAGGTTAGTATTTCAATTCTTCAAGTATTCACCAGTAAATACATATTCAGAACAGATGCTGAGCCCAGCTGGGGGTGCAGTAATGGCCTGCAATCCAGATTATTACTGGGAACTGGGGAGCTCTTGACGTATTTGAGAGTGCTAATTCCTAGAATGTGTTTAGGTTCTAAAGCGCTTTGGAGGCATTTGGTAAACATGTGCGAACATACTATATGTGTAATTGTCCTTGAAAGCAGGTTGTTTAGTGACTACATAACCTGGGTCTTTATTTTCTCAAGCAGTGGGTAGTCAAAATCTTAAACAAGTCTACTCCACCTAAACTCGAGTGCACACCTCCGTGATATGCCTGCAGTTCCTGAATATTGATGGCTTTTTCCTAATGTAAAATTCATTTCTCCATCTACTTTCTTGCTACTTACTATAAATATTTGTTTACTTGTTTAGGCAACGAGTAATCTTGGTGATCTTATAAAGAGAATAAGGAATTCCATGTTAGCTTACAAAAATTACATTAGTCTAACATCTTAGAAAAGATTTTCACAATTGTTTTCTTTGTATTTAAAGTAAATTATTTTACAAAATGTGCCACGTATGAAAAATGTGCAGAGAGATTAGGTCATGTTCAGAAAAGCGTTGTAGTAAATCGTGCCAATTGGCATTAGATGCCAAAATTAGAAACGTTGTCTCTACACATTCATATTCTGTGGTTTTATTTAACGCACATCCCACCTGGGTTCTAAATTTATTTTTCAAAGCAGCTAAGCTCCTGGGGGAGAAATTACACTGTCAGCTAAGAGTTTATGAGGAAACACACCACAGACACACCCTCACAAATCACACTGAATGTAGCCCACCACACACCAGCTCCTAGAATTTCAGGTAAGAGTAAATATAAAGTGATTCTTTGAAAATAATAATATAAACAAGTCCTAAAATAGAGTTTTACGTTTTATCTTCATGAACCTCTATTTTAGCCAGCTTTGGTTTTACAGATGTCATTTACATTCAAAGAATTTCACCCTAAGCACTTTAATTTTGCATCCAGGGGGCGATTTAAGACCTTGAGTTGTATTTATTCTACCTCTGCTTTTTCCCTGCCCCATTTCGAGGCAGAATCCAAGCTCTGAAATTCCTTGCTGTGTGGGTATTAGTCAGCAAAAATCTTAATTTTAAATCCAAAGCTTTTTTTGTTTTATATAGAAATCTGGCTTTTAGGAGATGGATCCCAGAACTGGTAAGGAAGGAGAGGTTGCCAGCAAGGGAAGAGGGAAGCCTGAAAGGGGAGAGTTAATAAGAGGTTGCTGGTGTTGTAGAGTCAAGCCCTGTATTCTGCCAGCAGCAGGGAGAGGGTGGAGCCTTCAGAGGGTGTGGCTGATTCCCCCATTCATCCAAATCTCTGTCCTAAGGCTGATCTAGGCTGGGCTATATGATAACAGAGCCATAGTTAGCATATTGAGTAAGTGAAAATTGAAGGCTCTTTGAAGGACTTTTCCAAAGACTGTAATTGTTCTATCCTTCTCTTTGCTTTTATCAGAGCCTTATCTTGAGAGTGTGTACATATGTGTGCATACACATGCATGTGTGTGTATGCACATGCCTATGGGTTGGGAATTCCAATAGGATGGCAATTCTAATGGGTCTCAGTTGACCTAATGACAAAGATGTGATATTCTCTGCTTGATGTAGGCTAAATTTACCTTGACCACAGATGACCAGTACAGGCTATAAAGAATCAAAACTTTTGGTTTGAAAAGTGGTTGGTTTTCAGGGAAGATGAGCATATCATGCTTATGTTTCATCTCTGACGAAGTTCCTTCATGTCAAATGGTGTATATGTTTTTTTACCCTGACAAATGAGGTTATTGTTTGACACTTTCATTCCCTAGAGAACTGTAGTGCATGTTACTCTTTGCTAAAACTCAAGATGCACAGATTCACTCCACAAATGTTTACAACCAGTTTACACCAGTTTCTGTGCATATATACTGTACCTATCACTGTACTATAGACAGCTTATACAAAATGAAAACAAATGGCATCCCCTTCTGCTCCACTTCAGTCCCAAGGCACTCAGAGGCAATCTACTTCACTCCCTAATCTCTTACCCTTGCATTTAACAGAGACAACCAGCAGTGATCCACATGTGATCACTGAGCCCAGGGGATGGACACGAGTCCTACCCCTTAAGGTAAATGTGCACCTGCAGCAGATAATGCTCCCATTCCCATCATGACTTCAGAATGCCTATGGTAGGTGTGAGGAATAGGAGTGCATGCTAGAAATAAGGACACTTACAAAATTATCAGTGAATCTTTATATTTCACTATAGACTTCACATCTGATAAGTTTTGAAGCAAATTTACATTATAAGGATCTCCTGCTCTTAAGTATTTGCTATCCTGGGGGGGGGTCTCTATCAAAGATCCATTCATCCTTTTAAATGGGATTATTTCCCTTTGCAAATAACTTCTGTCCTTTGTTTAATAATTCAACAGTCTCCATAACACACCAGAAGTGCCAGAAACTAGACCAAGTGGTGGGGGTTAAGGACGAAGAGCAGCCTCCCTACTTTTGATACTCATTTTTCTTGATATGAGCATTTTCTCAGTTCTTTTAATTTAAAGAAGTCATTCTGGAAAAGTTTAGTCGCCACTCAGCGTGTAACTTGTGAGGCAAAGGTCAGTGTTATTTTCTGGGTGATGCTCTCACAAAACCATGGGTTTTGCCCAGACCCTTTTTTTTTTTTTTTAATTTTGACTGTGTAGCACTCATTTCCTTTGTTTCAAGATGTTCATAGCAGAATAGAGTGGGAGATTAAACATCAACGTTATTCTAAAAGCAATCATCTGCAAAATTTAGATGCTTCCTACAATGACTGCCTGGAAAAATGAAAAATTCAATCACATCATTGGTTTGTTATTCTTGAGAATATCAAGCAGTTTATTTGACTTTCACTAAATTGACTATTTAGTCGCTATAGAATGACATGCCCCATAGGTAGGACAGCCTGGGAAATTATTTCCAAAGCAATTGAGAAATACTGTTTTTTAATCCTGTGAGCATACTGTAAAAAGTTCTGGGAAAACAACCTCTCCCTGATCTGGCAGACAGGAGAGGGAGGCCATCGGCATAGACTTGAAGTCCGCATAGCCTGGAGAACTACAGGGGTATTAACCACATGGACCCCCAAGGAAGTACTAACTTCCTCCAACACATCCATCTAGTCTCTGCCTGACTCCTGGGGAGTTCTGGAGCATGGCTGGTAACTGCAAAAACTATCCCACAAGGAGTTTAGGTACAGAATCAGCTCTTAGGAGAGGGTTTTGGCAGTGGAGGTGGAAGGATTTCTTCTAGACATTTCTAGGCAAGGATCTTTTCCTTGGTTAGTCGAATTATCAACTAACCTCAGCATTTGGAGCACTGGCTGCATTGACCTGGTAAAAGAAATCTAGGCGTGGCTGACATCTATTTGATAGGTGTCAGCTTATGGGCAGAATCCTTCCCACCCATGATTGTTGCAAAATTCTAGTGTCAGGTGCTGAATATGTCTTATTACCTTTTCAGCACATGACAAATTAGCATCTCTGAGAAAGGCTTATAGATCAATTTGGAAATTGGCATAGATAAGGTAGAGGAATCCCACACCTTTACTTTAGTATCAACATAGTCCCATTGGAATTTCCATCCTACTGGAATTCCCACCCCATGTGCACATGTGCATGCACTCATACACACACGTGCACACACAGCACACACACACAGACAGCCTATCTAAAGAGCCCATTACAGTTTATGTTCCTGGTATTCGTCCATTCAGCCCCCAGAACTTGTTATCAGACTCTGGGTTATCTTGACCCTGGTGCACCTGATGTCAGTGTCCAAGATGGCGGCATTCCTTCCAGTGTCACGGGGCAGGAATTGCGGTTCAAAGCAAACAGATCTTTATTCATATCGTGTGGACAGGCAGCCTGTAGAATACGAACCTTCACACACACACACACACACACACCCCCCTAAGTGTTGAGCCTTCCATACTTCCCCAGCCCCCATCAACTAGAGTGCAGTCTAGACAGTTATGATACGATCAAAAATAAAACTGGCAAATAGAAGAAAGTGAATCAAAGTAGCTGATGAAAACAGTACAGTGTATAGCGCTTCTTTGGAATCTGTTTTCCAAATTTCATCTTTTGGATGACTCAAATCACAGTAAGATATTGTAGTGCTGGAAGTCAGCTTTATTTTATAACTCTAAAGAGGAAAGATTTATTTCCCCATTGGAAGAGTCCAGCAACCTAATTAAATATTAGAGCGGTGCATTTGAATAGTTTTCTTATCAGTGAGGAAAGAAAATGCTGACTATATCCCTGAAACTAGACATTTTATGTCACTGTTGACAAATAGCAAGTCAACCAATGCTGAATAAATGGTTTGTCAAATCTATATCTGATTTGAGGAAGTCAACTTTTTGTATGGAAACTGCACATAATCTAGTCCCTGAACACAATCTTTCACATTATGTTTCCAGAAGAAGTCCTATTTCAGTTTTAGAGCCATATGCTATTGTCTTTTGCCACGGAGCATGTGGGTAATTTCTCAGGGTGCAGTCAAATGAACATGAAGAAACTAGTTTGTGCTATAAAGGGATCTCAAAAAATCAAAGCATAAATGATAACATCTGTGCAAGGTATGGAGCGAGGGAGGAGGTAGAAGCAAAGTAGTTACACTGTCAACACAGAAGTTCAAATTCCAAGAAAATTAGTGAATGGGATGATGATTTACACAATACAAGCTTATACCTGTCAAAAGGGGTAGAAAGAATGAACAGTTGGTCAGGGGCATTCATGTGGCATGGAGAGGTAAAAGCATCTCAGTCAATTCTGTCAAAACAAAACAAAACCACAAAAACCAACCCAGCATGAACAAAACACTAGTTAAAAATTTCCGAACTTATATTTGAGCCACTCAATCTGTTAGTATAGAATTTCATTAAACCCAAAGTGTCAGGATGGAGATTGTCTTGCCTGCCTGGGAATCGTGGTTTTTGTCTTTTTAAAGACTTCATCACATCCCCTTTCTGCAAGGCATTGGAAAGTTATTACAGCAGTCCTCTTCCAGGAGGTGGGCTCTGGTTCTTAATACGGGAAAGTCATCCATTTGGCAAGATGTGAAGAGATTTAATTTCACTAAAAGCCCATAGCTGAGGTTGCATTTTCATTCAACACAAAGGATGTCTTCTGGGCGATTAATGCAACTTTTACATCCTGTTCAATTTGGCTTGAAAATACCTTTTTCAATGGCCATAATTCTCTGATCATTTTTAACTTTTGTACATAAACTGTATTAAGCATTTTCAGCACTGCAATGAATGTTGAACATGGTTTTCATTAAGTCTTTGTTGCCAGTGAAAATCTATAGTGTACCCATGGTCTTAAGCATCTTATTTTTAGGGTCACTTTGACTTCATCACTGTAGTGTTTGGAATTTAGGTCTCAAGCTAAGGATGGAGGAAGGACAGGAAGCTCCCTTCATGTTAATTCTCTGACTGCCTGTCTTCCTCATACCTGCCCAGTTTTTCATCTCTCTCTAAACCCAACCTAACTCCCTTGTCTCCCTGTAAAGCTTCCTTAGTCACTCTGAACCACTCTCGATTGCCCTCATGAGCCTTCTCTCCTCCATGAGAGCTGTTCTCACTCAGCTTGTGTCAGTATCACATGAAGGGCCTGTTGAATAGCTAGTCTGGTCCTACCCAAGTTTGATTCAATAGGTACGGGAAGGGGCCTGAGAATTAGCATTTCTTCCACATTTCCAGGTGAGGGTGATGTTGCTGGGCCAGTCAGTGTTAATCTACCACACTTCTGAGAAACTGCCCTGTGATTGTTCTTACCTCCTTTTGTTATGGCCACATGCTAACCCATCCTTCCAGATTCCCCTCCATCTTGCCTCCTCTGAAAGCATCACTCTGGTAGGGCTAAGCTTCTCTCAGCATGTGTTTTCATTGCAAGTTTCCCACCTCAGTTAAGGCAGGGTAGCTATATTCTTTGGGCTGCCACAAAATAAATTTATTTTCTTACATTTGAGAGGTTAGACATCCAAGATGGAGATTCAGGGTTTTATTGATTTTTTTGATATTTGTTTTTATTTTGAGGCCTCTCAGTCTTGTCTACAGATGGCTGCCTTCTCGCTGTGTCCTCACATGGTCTTTCCTCAGCATGTGCATGCCTGGTGACTGGGTTTTCAACCTCTTCTCATAAGGACACAGTTCAATTGGATGAGGGCTGTTCTAATGGACTTATTTTTAACTAATTATGTCTCTAAGACCCTGCTTCAATAAAGTTATATTCTGAGGCACTGGCATGTCAACGTATAAATTTTAGGAGGGTATAAGTCACCCCACAGAATAGCAAACTCAAACCTAGAGGAAGCAAAGAGTGAAGCAAATGCTGGAAGTTGTAAGATATGAGAAATGAACAATGGTCATGCTGACAGCTAGTCCGTGACCTTCCCCATCATAAATATTCACAGAATGTATATTCAGATGGGGCTTCACGGTGGCTACATCTGGGACAAGATGATGCAACACTGCAAACATAAAAATGACTGAAGATCCATCCTCTTCTCTCTGCTACATTACCCAGGACAATGCAAGATAATGCTAACCCCCAATAAAATCACCTCCCAGGTTAAAACTAAGTAAGTCAGTCATGAAGTAGCCCCACCTCTGACAGAACATTCAGTTCCACATCTAGTTCAGTTTCCATAAAGTCTTCAGAATCCTCCACAGGTCCATGTCCCACAGAACTTCTACCCTCTCCTTCCAGCTGCCCCAGGACGGTCTTGGTTCCTTGGGAGTATCTTTTTGTAGGGTCAGAGAAAACAATCATTTTTCCACCCTCCTGCCATTGGTATAATGATAGAAACTGGAAGTGCTGCATGCATACCTAGGTGGGCATGCACAAGTGGGTGCATCTGGGCTAATGCACAGGGCATATAGGGCCAGTGTCATGGGGACACTGTGTGGTGGTGGTGGCAGTGGCACGTGGATGGAGAAGCCAAAGTGTTGCAGTGGAGTACGATGGGTAGTATGAAGGTGGCCAAGACCGACTGCTTGAACCGGTGATGAACCTACCCAGTCTGGGATGGTTGCAAGACAAATGGCGTAGTTGGCACATAGTTGGCAGATGGGTATGGAACCTTTGAAACCTGGGGAGAGATTGTGGGTTGGCCGGCCATGAGCAGATGGTACCTGGTGGCCAGCCTCCTCTCCCAGTGGACGTCTCCCTGTTGCAGTTGGAATAGGCCCTCTATGAAATAGAAGAGAACCTGGATAGATGTAGTGCCTGTAAGGCAGCAGGGGCTGTGGGATGGGTGTTTCTCACAGCTCTGCAAGAATCTAGGCAGAAGGAATGGTCCAGAATCCAGCAACTACCGAACCTGTTAAAGTTATCCATAATCAAATGTGGGCAGAACTAGTGAGAGCAGGTGTAGACCATACTAAAATACATGCAAAGCCCAATGCATATCTGCTGGAATTATGGAAGCCACTTCAGGAAGACCAGAGGTTTACGCCCATAAGAAGGACTGCTACTAAGGGGGAAGCCTAGAAATTCCAGACCTCAGGCACATGCCCTGCACCTGGAAGACTATTGACTGCCAACCTCAGCCCTGGGAGATGCCCTGTTCACTTTTGAATAGGGTGAGGGCCAAGGAACCCATCCATGGGGGACGGGCAGGGACTTGAGGCCACATGTGAAGCTTGCCATCCACTGGTCCCCAGCTAACGTGCAGAGTTTTGGCTCTGGTAGATGCAGAGTACATTCTGCTCCTGTTCTATGGAAACCCAGACAAATTTCAGGGGAAGGCTTGTTACACTGATGGCTATGGAGGCCAAAGTGTGAGGGTAACTGCAGTGAGTACCCCTGGGGGTTGGGCGATTGCCCCCAAGGAGCATAAAGTTTATGTATCACCCATTCCGGAGTACATCCTGGGGGTGGATGTATTACATGGCTTGTGGCTGGAGACCACGGCTGGAGCATTCTGCCACAGGGTGGCCATGCCAAGCATCCACTCATACAGCTGCCAGGCCCTAGGCGAATCACCAATACCAAACAGTATCGGCTGCCACGCATAGGCGCAATATCAGAATTGGAGAAAATGGGCATTGTGCGTACTGCCCACAGGCTCTACAGTTTGCCTGTGTGGCTGGTGAGGAAGCCCGACGGCTCATGGTGCATGACAGTGGACTATCGTGAGTTAAATAAAGTCATCCCCCCTTGCATGCTGCAGTACCTTCAGTGGCAGACCTGATGGATTCTGAGCCACCAGCTAGGCATGTATCATTTTGTAGCCGATCTGGCTAATGCTTTTCCTCCCCATAGATATAGCTCCGGAGAGTCAAGACCAGTTTGTCTTGACATGGGAAGGCTGGCAATGAACCTTTACTGTGCTCCCACAAGGATACCTGCATAGACCTACCCTGTGCCACGGGCTGGTGGCAGCGAATTTGGCCCGGTGTGAGAGGCCATCCTCAGTGCGTTTGCATCAGCACATTGATGACATTTTGTTGACTAGTGACTCTCTTGCAGAGTTGAAAAAGGCAGTACCCTTCCTATTGACGCACCTGAAAACACGTGGCTGGGCAGTCAACGAAAGCAGCTGCAGGGGCCTGGATTGTCCGTTTAGTTCTTGGGAGTTGTTTGGTTAAGACAAAGGTTATTCCTGATGCTGTCATAGATAAAGTGCAAGCTCACCCCACCCCAACCACAGTGAAGCAGCTGCAAGCCTTTCTCGGGCTGCTGGGTTACTGGAGGGCATTTGTACCTCACATGGCCCAGCTCCTATACCCCCTGTATGTGTTGATGCACAAGGGGGCCAGTCGGGATTGGTCTGCTGAGGCAGACACAGCATTTGCCATGGCCAAATGGACTATAAAGGCTGCTCAAGCCTGCAGGTTTTTGACCCAGCCCGACCCTGTGAGCTGGATGTGCATGTCACTCAGGAAGGGTTCGGGTGGGAACTCTGGCAGAAATCAGAGAGGCTACGACAGTCTATTGGGTTCTGGTCCCAGCTATGGAAGGGGGCCGAGGTTAGGTATTCCTTCGTTGAGAAACAGCTAGCTGCAGTGTATGCAGCCTTACTAGCTACTGAGTATAACCGCCACAGCGCTGGTCCTAGTGCCAACAGCCTACCCAATAGCTGGGTGGGTACGGGATTGGACAACGAAGCCCAAGTTTTACTGCTCAAACACCCTCTTTGGCAAAGTGGGGGGCGTACCTAGAAAAGCGCTGTACCCTGTGAGGGGGCAGCCCCTTAAGGGCGGAGCTGCAAGAGGTTCTTAGTCTGGTGAAATATATCAGCATGGAACCAACTTCAAAAGCCTGCGTGGAGGCCGAACTGGAAATTATTCCCTACAAGGAGGGGCGAGCACTGATTCCAGCAGATGCCTGGTATACAGACAGCTCTAGCTGGGGCCAGCCAGCATCTTGGACAGCAGTAGCTGTGCACCAGAAAGACTCCATTTGGTTTGCAACAGGGACAGCACAGAGCAGCCAATGGGCTGAACTGCGAGCGGTATGGATGGTGGTGGCCCATGAACCTTCTCCTCTGGTAATCTACTGACAGTTGGGCTGTGTACAGGCACCTGAAATTGTGGATTTCCATGTGGAATCCACATGACTGGACAGTCATGCATCGGCCATTGTGGGGCCAGGCCCAATGAAAAGATCTATGGGATCTGGGGCATCAGAAGCAGCATGGACATGCCTCATTGGCCTCACCAGGCAATGATGAAGCCTAGCCCGGGTTAGGTGACTTAAAACTGCTCCGGGACGGGATGTTGCACAGTGGCTGCACCGACGCTTGCTCCATGCAGGGCAAAAGACAACGTGGGCCACTGTGCACACCTGGGGTCTACCCGTAATGTTAGAGGAGATTCAGACTGAAGAATGCGTGGTGTGTTCCAGGACTTAGCACTGGCGACCTTTTGCATCCACAGGCCAGGTGTTGCGGGGGCAAGTGTCCCTGACACGCTGGCAGATTGACGTCATTGGGCCACTACCTCGATCTGATGGACAACAGTATGCGGTCACCTGTGTGGACACTGCTACAGGTTTGCTGGCGGCTTGTCCTGCTCCACATGCAGACCAAAAGGCAGTTTGAGCAGCACTGGCACGTCTGAGTGCTGCTTATGGACGTCCGCTGGTAGTGGAAGCGACCAAGGGACTCATTTCACAGGTGCCCGAGTATGGCAGTGGGCCAAGGGCATGGGTGTTGAGTAGAAATTCACACCCTAGAATCCCAAAGCTGTAGGAATCAGAGCATTACAACAGCCTGCTAAAGCAAGGACTGAGGCTGCGGCCCCCACTGACGCTGGCGGGTGGAGCCAACGCCTGTGGGACGTGCTGCGAACCCTAAATGAGAGGAGTGGGAAAGGCGGCCTGGCGCCAGCGGAGGCTTTGCTGCATCGGGCCGCTGCTCCTATACAACTCCAGATACAAACTGGGTATTTTGTTAACGCCTGGATTTGGACGGCAGGGCAACACTTTACTGCCAGCCCCGACTGGGCTGGACCCAGGGCAGACTGTGGACTGGGAATGGCCCTAGACTGTGAAAGCTCCCCACATGCGCTGGGTGGCTCTGATAGCCCCTTGGGGCCGAGGCCTGGAGGCCGATTTACAAGTAACACCCCGGGTGACAGCATAGTGGCCGCCAGGGGTGCGGGTTACCTACCCTGGGGCGGCAGATCAGAGGGTGATTCTAAAAGGACCATGTGATGACTTTGTGGCCTATAATGAGCTCCCCACTCTTGCTGCACGTGGAGCCCTCTGATGCCTCTTCACTGGCAAAGCGGGTGTGGTCCTCGCGACCCGGAAGACCACTGATGCCAGCTACAGTATTATCTTCAGATACAAAACTGGCGTGTATATGGCCCGATGGGAGGCATCTCCCATCACTGGTGCCAGTAACTTCTTTATCTTTTTGCCCCTAGGTTGGTGCCCTGCCTGGGCGTATTTATATTCAGTTTGTATTTTGTTGCATTTCAGTATTCAGTTTATTTTTGTGGTTCATGGCTGCAATGTTCATATTTGCCCAGGGAAATGTGTATATATACATATACATACATATGTACATATATATGTTTGACAGAAAAACCTGAGTGGGTGGACTGTAGGGTCAAGAAAACTATCAGGATTTTCCACCCTCCCGCCACTGGTATGATGGAAACCTGCAAAGCTACACGCTTGCCTAGGTGGGCATGC
Source organism: Galemys pyrenaicus (assembly GCA_019455555.1). NCBI lineage: Eukaryota > Metazoa > Chordata > Mammalia > Eulipotyphla > Talpidae > Galemys > Galemys pyrenaicus. The sequence goes on from JAGFMF010011629.1 coordinate 11,029,519, forward strand.
GCAGGTGAGTGCACCTGGGCTAATGTACGAGGCATGTAAGGCTAGCATCCCGGGGACGCCGTGTGGTGGTGGCGGCAGCGGCACATGGAAGGAGAAGCCAAAGTGTTGCAGTGGAGTAAGATGGATATTGATGGCAGCGAAGATAGACTGCTTGAACCGGTGATGAACCTACCCAGTTTGGGACAGTTGCAAGACACTTTAAGCAGAGATCAAATCTTCACAAAGCATGTTTAACCTTGGCCTATGTGCCAACATCTACACCTTTCCCCCTCCCCACTGAATTTGTTTTATTTTTTATTTTATTTCTTTTTATTTTTTCCTTTTAATTTATATATATTTGACATCGGTTGTAATCCCCATGTATTCCCCATCACCATATCACCAGTGCACCATCACCTCAGTCCCCCGTGCTCCCATCTTCCCTCAACATCTACACCTTTAAGTTAGCTCTGACAGATCCATTTTTAAAATGAGAAAACCTATCTTCAGAAATTACAGGCGTCTTAAATTCACATCAGTTATGTGACCACCTTCATATGTAAGTAACTGCGAAGGTCAGGGTCAGAACCTAGACGGCTTTGCGCTCTGTCATCCTCCCTCCATTGACCCCCCCCCCCACTTCCCTTTGCTCTCACCTCCTACCCCTTACCCCCCTTTGCGTGTTCTGTCATCTTCCATTGACCCCCCCCACTTCCCTTTACTCCCATCTCCCACCCCTCACCCCCCTTCTGACAGCTTTTCATCAAGAATGACTGGATGTGTCTTTGTGATTCTGCCAAGTTTCATTTCTACCACTTGAACCCTGAAGTTGATACAAGGACAGCTGAGGAGGCTGAAGACATCTCCTCAGAGTGCCTTGGGGCTTCTCAGGGCTCGATCAGTCTTGGCGTTTCTTTCTGTGCCCTCTTTTCAGAAATAAACTAGCTAAGCAGTTTACTTGCTGTCATCATCTCTGACTGACTTTGACCATCCTTATTGCAACCAGTAGGGTGGGTGTGTTCTTACAACCTTCATGTTTTCTCCAGATGTTGCTGGAAACCTCTGAACTTCTGATCATGCTCACGATGTTCTTTCATTTTCATCCAAGTTCAAGCCTGGCTATGAGGATTTTAATGGGTCACTGATTTACTCTTTGAGACTTCCTGTCTTCCCTGAACAAAAGGCATAGACCATGTTCTTTTCAACATCATTTTAGTCATGCTATCCATAGAGGCATAGCAGTGGCTCCTAAGTGTCCCATCACTTAGATAAATTTTGGGGTACTCCTTGGCTCCAGGCCTCCTCCCAGAGCTTCCTCAGTTTGATATATTGCCTCAACAAATCCCATCAGCCCTGCCTGATTCGGAACTCAGGGTGAAGATGGTTTATAGGGGCAATAACAGAAATGTCCTCACTGAGACAAGCAAATAATTTCCTCTCTGCTCTAGCTCAATACTATTTCCCTTAATCTTTTTAATGCGTGAGAAGCTGCTGCTTCCTCTGTCCTAAAGCCGATTTCTCCCTGGAAGGTTAATATACCGATGGAAAAGCCAGCCCATCCTTTCTGCGCCCACGGACAGACACCTATTTTCTTTAGTTTCATCGGGCATTATATTAAAATGCTTTAGTACTGCAACCCATGATTCTCAGTCACTAGCAGACAAGTTAAGGCTCTGGGTTGCCTTATTGAAGGGTCTTTAAGATAGAACCCAGCTGGCTACTCGAGTCTTGTTGGGGTTCTTGCCCGCTAGGCAGGGGAGCTGACGGCCCACGTGCCTACTCACCCACTGTGTCCTTGACAGGCTCCTTGATTGGCCTCGGTCTGTTAGTGCTTGAGGCACCTTTATTCCCACTTCCCTCCTATTCCTCAGGGGTCATCTCTTACCTTTCTTCCTAAACTTTACTTCCTATCTTTCCATCCTTTCTTAACTACCTCAGAAAAGCGTTCACCTGAGCTTCTGAACAGTCCAGTCAGTTATCTTCAGAGTCCTGCCCATCTCAGTGAAGGAGATGCCAGATCAGGATGGAATAAATGCTCCCTGAGTTTTGAGTGACTTCACTGAAGTCTACCTTGTTTCACTATTGAATCAATGCCTCTGTTCTCATGTTTTTTAAAGACTTATTTATGCATACTAGAGCTGGGCGTACAGGCCAGAGTCGTGGGAGGTAAGAGGGTTCATCAGACAGGCTGGGGAGCAGAACAGGCAGGTCGACTGAAATACACTGCTGAGGGGAGCAGCGGGCGAGGCAGGAGAGGTCTGCTGTGCCATGTGGGTCCCCTCCCTGGCCGGGGATCGAACTGACACTGCTGTGCTACGGATGCTTCACAGTGCGGCGCTCAACCCGCTGCACCACCAGGGAGGCCCCTCTGTTCTACTATTTTGATATTTTTCCTGTTTCAAAATTTCAGTTCCTGAAATAAACCCAGAGTTCATAGTTCTGCCTTATCTGTCCAAGTAGCCTTGTTATTTCCAGTTATCTCTTGAATGAAGACCACATGCTCTTGCCAACACTTTTGATGGAATAGATCAGGACCCTCTCAACTGGATATTCTGCCTGTAACCACTACCTCCAGGATTCTGCTGTGTTTTATTTTCCCTGAGTCATTTTTGGTGAATTTGTAATGAATGTGGTTACCTTTGTGGTAATCATCTGTATGGGAGCTGAACATGTAGATCATCGAACTTTAACTAGACACCTTTGCTTTTACTGTTGACATTTCCACCCCCCTTCCAAGTTTTGTAGAATTTTTAAATCTCAGTCACCTGGGGAGTAACATGCTATTAAGATTCATGAATGGATTAAGGCTATTTTTTAGTGATATCCTTCATGTTAGCTATTAATGTCTGGATTCAAGTTCTGTCAGGGTTTTATGAAAATTCTTAGACGGTCCCAGAAAGTGTTTAAAAATAATTGGATCTGATTAGTGAGACACCTCTCTTTTAGCCTGTGTGGTCTTAGTTCTGTCTCTTAAATAAACCAAGACCCAGATAACTTATGAGGAAAATGAGAATTTTGTACCAGCTGACTCTGAAATCACTCTAGATCTAGCATTCTGTGTTGATGATGGTCAATGTTTTGAAGACTTGGATCATATTTCAAGTCACATTTGAACAAACCATTTTAAAAGCATTATGAAAGTTGAAAATAACTTCCTTTTGTTCAGAAGTATCTTTTTCACCTGGATTGGAGATTGCTCCAGGGAAGTTCTTTCAAAGGAGACTCAGCTGGGAAAAAAGGAGGAAGGGAGACTCGAGCTTCCAATAATTGAATGAACTTGTCGCAGATTTTAAGCAGCTACCTTTCAACAAGGCCTGACTGCTGGAAAAAGAAAAATTGAAAAGATTTAAGCCAAATTTAGATAGATTTCTTTGTTCCACATATGGGGGTAAGTGTAAGGACTCTTAATCCTTTCCATTGCAGTGAACTCATTGCTTGAGACACCACCTCAAAGGAAAACCTGGTTCCCTGGACCTTGAATTCTTCCAATCAGAATTCCTTAATCTGTATGATAGAACATTACGTTTATTTATGTTTGACCTCAAAAGAATTAGTTATCCCAATTACAGAGTTTATTCAGAAACAATGGCAGAGGGCTGATTAGAGTGAGATCGTGGCAACATCCATGTATATCCCCAAATCCAACGCTAACAATCTCCTCAGGAACCTCTGGAGAACTTCAGTTCCACAAAGGGGTTAATAGCATCATTTCCTGTGGGCTCTGAAAGGCACGTTGAGTCCAGTTGTTGATTTATGCATGCAAAGACTCTAGCCCCCTGAACTCATTTAAATAGGGTTCTAAATATTAACATTCATAATATTCAAAGATCATAATTTAGCTAACAAAATCAGATATCCAATGTATATCTTGCACATATGTTACATAAATAGATATGCACTAGTTATCTGTTTTGGTAGCTAAATTCCAGTAAATACATTTTTTTGGAAAACTTTCCATGGGATAGAGAATTTACATTTAGACACATTTATTTTCATCTCATTCTTCTGCACTAGTTTCTAATCTGAATCCAGGAGGAACTTTCTTTTTTGAAGCTCTGAATACTAAGGACATTTATTCCTGTGCATGTAATCTCTTGTACACGTATAGTCCTGTGGAGAGTACCAAACAATTGATTCCTTCAATAGTTATTTCCACAAGCCAGTCTTTCTTAGACTTTTTTTTAGCATGTAGACATGATTTAAGCAGTGTCCCAGTTCAAACCTGTTCTTTTTCTGCCTTATCTACTTCTGTTACATGTTCTTTGTGAGTTCCATTTCATTCCTAGCCCTCTGTTCCTGTCCCCAAACTTTTCTCCACTGTCTTTACTTCTAGTTGAATGTTCACACTCACACCGATTTCTCGTCAGCCATTTGATGGTAAATTTTAATGTTTCTAAATATATTTATAAATCCCGTTTCATCTAACTCTGGGACAAAGGCATGTAGGATATTTTGGACATGTGCACTCATTTTGAAAAAGGTAGTTCTTCCAGTCTCTGGAAGAATAAAATTCTCCAGTGTCAAAGGACAATATTTTTTTCCCTTTAAGAACTTAATTTTTTTAGTAATTATATTTGAATCATTTATATTCCCCAGGGAGTTCCCACCACCATTCCACCCATGAACTATCACCTCAACCTCAGTCCCTTGTGCTCTTCCCCCGTCTTTGCCCTCTTCCCCTGCCCCCCCTCCCTCTGGGTTTATCTTTGACCTTTTGGTCTTGAGTTTTTTGTTTGCTTTCATTGTAATTTCCCATTTCCTTGAGCTTTTTGTTGTTGTTGTTGCTCTTTCATACGCCTTCTAATAGTGAAGCCATCCGATATTTTTCTCTTGCCTTCTGACTTGTTTCACTAAAAAGAATTCCTTCTAGCACCATAAGTTAGACAGTATTTTTAAGGTACTGAAGAGTTCTAGAAGTTACTCTTAATGGTGATTTTCTCTCACCCTCATTGGGGAATTTCATAAACCCCAACTGGTGAATCAGGGAAGATGCTCTCCAAAGAGGTTCACTTTCTGAAATCCCTCACGTTATGCTTTTAGTGTTTTGCAACCATCCCAGACTGGGTAGGTTCACCGTCAGTTCAGGCAGCTTAAAAGAGAAACTCGGAGCCCCTGGCGTTATCCCCACCAGATTTTTAATTGTGCACAGGGGAAACAAGGCAGAGGGAGACAGCAACTTGCCCCCTCCACCCCGCCCCATGAATCTCTACACACTCTTTCCTCTGGGCTTTCTTTTGTGTTTTCTCATGGTCTTTTTCCCTTTAGCCATTCTGCCATAGCCATCCTGTCTGAGTGACACCTCCTTTATAGCCTCAGCCTCCAGGCTCAGGTGTGCCCCTTACACTCACCCACACCACACTACAGATGTCCAGCATCAGGCATGCTGCCTTGAGCCCACGCTCCCAAGTGCCTTCTGCACTCAAGACCACAGGTGATAGCCACAGAGGCCAGTGGTTCGTTCAAGAGCCTGAGCAATTTACTTCCCCTACAGTGTCCAATCTACCAGTTTACAAGGCCAGCCTTGGTGAAGAGTACATTTTTGGGAACCTTACAGCTGCATGTGACAAACAGAATTCTAGCTGTGTTAAGCCAAAAGGGGCATGGGATGGTATCAAGAATTCTCTTGCTCTCCAGACCTCAGATTAAATAATACCTGAAGTTAGGATTAGCAAGACCCAGGAGCCTCACACTTTGTTAGTCAATTTATTTTCTACACGGTCACTTCATTTTCTCCAGGCATAAATTAAGAATTTATATGTTTACAAGTCAAGCCTTTGATTCCCTCATGTCCTTGTTTAAGATGCCCATGGAAAGGATCAGTATTCACCCACTTTGTCTGTGGCCCTTAGTCATAGACTTATCGAGAAGGTTGAGGTTTTAGCAGGGAAATATCAACCAAGTTGAGAACAAAAGCCCAGCTTTCCATCACGGCCTGTGGCCTTGACAGGGTCATGCCATTTTGATAGGGGGCATCTGCAGAGAGGAGAGAGGACAGAGAATTAAAGACTCTTCAGGTAGCCAGGTCAGACCATCTGCTCTTCTGGAAACCTTCAACATGACCTTCCCATTTCTTAGTCTCAACTTTTCTTTTTAGTTCACTGAAACAAATTAAAAGAATTGAGTAGTTCCTTAGTATGTTTTAATACAAGTATCTTTTCTTTGCCTTAACCTCTAACTGCGGTTGACCTATTGTCCCTCATTCTGTCTTAAGTCAATTCCTCTACTTGATTACTAATTCCCATGTTCTTACTGCAGGACTTGTCTCCCCCTGCATCATTAGTTTCCCCTCTCACAGTATCATTTCCATCAGCTTGCAAATGAACCATAAAACCGTCTATTTGAACTCCCCTCCCGTGATGTACATGTTTCCTCTAGCTATGACTTGACTGCTCAGATCCTCCTGGAAAATCCCCATAGACGACTTATTTATCTGGGTTTTCAGTTGCTCTTCTTTCACTTCTTCTGGAACATCCCCCTGCAGGCTTTATATTCCACTACAAGAACTTCTCCTGTCATAGCCAGCAGTGTCTTTAAAGTTGTCAAATTCAAAGGAAAATCTTGGTGACCATGTCTCTCTAACCATCAGCAGCATTTGTCCCAATTCTTTCTTTTAAAGAATTTCATTTTGGGTAGCAAGTAAACAGCAAGTATGTTTTGTTAAATAGAAGAACTGAACACACATTCTATGTAAAGCACTCCCCAAACCCACAAAGTGCTCTTGATGAAAGTACAGATAAGTATGAGATGCATTGTGGTTCTTCTGATATATGAACTAAGAATTGTGCTTTCCAGTGTTTATAACTGAGACTAAATATTTAATACAGTTGGATGTACAGTAAAGCAATGTTTCTTCAGACAGGAGGTAACCATACTTTTCCTTGCTATCTGAATTTATTTCTACCACAAAAACCATTACTCATGATCATAAATTCTGCTGCTGTTAAAAGCAAACATTACACTTTGAGATTCAGAAAATAGAATGATGGTTGCCAGAGGGGAAGTGGGAAACAGGTAGACAGGTAAAGGGGGTCATTCGGTATATTGGTGGATGGAAAAGACTTAGTGCTGACCACGATTTAGTGTTTATACAGGTCATAGTATGATGCTGTGCACCTGAAGCCTTATCCCAAGACATTGTTACATCAGTTAAAAAATTGATAAAGCATCATTTTTTTTTAAAGATTTATTTATTTATGCACACAAGCACTGGGGTACAGGCCAGAGGTGTGGGGGGGGTGAGAGGATTCACCACAGACAGAGCGGGGAGCAGAACAGGCAGATCAACAGAAGCACACTGCTGAGGGGAGCAGCGGGCACAGCAGGAGAGGTCTGCTGCGCCATGTGGGTCCCCTCCCTGGCCGGAGCAGGGATCGAACTCGTGCTGCAGTGGCTGCGTTTTGCTTCATAGTGCGTTGCTTAACCCACTGTGCCACCAGGGAGGCCCCAAGTATCATACTTTTAAAGGGCTGGTAGTTATCCTAATCCACGAGAGCTAATACAATTATTTTATAAAATATGGAATGTTCCCTATCTTCCCTCTAGTGCGGGCAAGTGCACCTGCTTAACAAGTTAAACCACTGTTACAGATCCCAACAAAATCCATCCCAATTTAAATTTACATTATGGGCCTCCCTTGTGGTGCGAGTTGAGCACCACACCGTGAAGCATCAGCGGCACAGCTGCGCCAGTTCAATCCCTGGCCAGGGAGCCAACCAGCAGGGCCCAGAAGACCTCATGTCTCATCCGCTGCTCCCCTCAGCAGTGTATTTCAGCCAATCTGCCTGTTCTGCTCCCCATTCTGTCTCTGGTGAAGTCTCTCACCTCCCGCGACTCTGGCCTACCCCAGCTCTTGTATGCATAAATAAATCTTTAAAAAAATGAGTTTACATTTTTTGTGATGACACTGTTTACTGTGTAAATGTTCATTGTTATTATCTATAGGCATCTCAAACAGACCACATCTAAAAGTAAACATTTCATCTTCCATCCTTCTCTCAACTCCAAACCACAGAGGGCATAGACAATTAGATACTTTTAAAGTCAGTTTTCCTTAGATCTCCAGTATCTCTTCTCCATTGTTAATTTGCAGATCATGATCTTGTTTCTTGCAGCTTACTCCTTTTGTTGGCTTTCCAACTCCAAGACAAGCACTTCTTTTCTCACAAGTACAAAGACCAAGCAGTGCCAGAATTGATCAATTTTTCTTCTTTAATAGCTCATGTCTAAAGTATCAACACATCCAACTGATTCTGAAGAATTTCATAATTTATGATCATAGCAACCTTCCCCCTACTTTAATCACTTCTTGATTACCTCAAGTGGGTAATGGATTTCTCAGTGTCTACCTTTGTCCCTTTTCATTTTTTTTTAAAGATTTTATTTACCTATGCATATGTGAGCAGGGGTATAGGCCAGAGTCCAGGGAGGTGAGAGGATTCACCAGACAGTAGGAAGCAGAACAGGCAGACTGACTGAAACACACTGCTGAGGAGAGCAGCAGGCGAGGCAGGAGAGGTCTGCTATGCCATGTGAGTCCCCTCCCTGGCCGGTGGCAGGGGTCGAACTTGTGCTGCAGTGGCTGCGGTTTGCTTCATAGTGCATTGCTTAACCCACTGCGCCACCAGGGAGGCCCTCATGTTCTTATTCTTAATGCAGTCCACGTGTTTTCCTTATTAGGCTGTTGCTGACATATGAGCAGGAGCTTCTGTTTTGATCACTTTTTCCAGAACCTAATACAGTTTCAGGAGCACAGTAGGCACTCAAAGTAATGTTAGCTGAAAGAATCCATTAATCTGTGAGCTCATTACCAAACAGGACCTTGGTTTACCATCTCTTGTGTTTCTGGTGCATCGTGCATTGTCTGACCAAGAGTAGGTGCTCAAAATATATTTGTTCAGTGAATCCTTGAGTTACTGGTGGAATAAAACAAGTAAAGCACAAATTCCTCTCTCTAACTACTTTCATGGACTGTCTTTTTGTTCCCTTCATTGTAAGAGCACTATAAAAAGTCAAAGGGATAAATCTCTTCAGATTTAATAAAGGATCATTTGTTAGGATGAAGATCTGAAGATCACAGTGGATAAAGGACTGGAGGCAGGGATTTGATTGAATAGGGAGCACAGAAGCAGAACAGCCCGGGAGATTGTAGGGGGATGATGGCCTGAACTTGCCACAAGAAGATTATAACATCTTGCTGCAGGAAAAACAGTTCTAAGAGCTTTCAGAAGCTGAAGAAAAACTATCCTGGGACTTAACATAGAAAGAGCTTCGTTTTCCCTTTTTCACCCACTCGTTTTTACCTTCCTTACTTGCTACATTCCTTATTTCTTTCCTTTTCCCACTTTTATGGAACTCTTATTATGTACTAAGCATATGAAGAGATGGAGACACAGATCCTGGAGTTTATGATATGGATTGGGGGACCAGAGCGAGACATTCAAGCTAAGAAACAAATAAAATGTGGTAAAAGCTTTGATGAAGTTACGTGAAGAGCTAGGCATTATAATATTAAAAGTTAGAAGTTAGGAAAACCTCTATTTTGCAACCACCTGAGGCTGAGTAAGCTCACTGTTGGTTCTATAATTTCCAAAGAGAATTTTGGAGGCCCTGCATCACTTGTATGGGTTTCAGTTATAAGCGGGGGAAACAAGCCAGCAGAGAGACAGCAATTCAACCCTCTCTTACCTGGGGCGATGCTGCCCTTTTATCCCCTCCCTCCGACGCTCAGGCGTGCACGCTTGCACATGCGCACACACTCATGCTCAGGTGTCCATGATCAGGCATGCATGCCCTACACCCACGCACCATCCACATTAATACCATCAAGGCCACAGGTGTTGGCCACAGAGACCAATAACATAAGAAGCCTGATCAACTTCATCACCCTACAATCTCTAGATGAGATTGTAGGGGATGAAGACATCTCCCAGGAGATTTCAGGGTTTCCTGAGTTTTAGAGAATGATAAGGAATCTTCTAGACAGAGGTGACAGGAGTGTATACATGCTAAGGATCTAACAGGGTATGTTTGGGAATTATGCTTGTCCCATATGCCTACAAAGTAGATGGCAGGTGAGAGTGATGAAGGCGCTGAGACTACAAACGCCAAATTGTGAATTCACAGAAATTAAAATGAGGAGTCCAAACTTATTCTGCATGTTCTGGGAAGTAATGTCAGGATAATAATTGGAAAGTAAAATAGTGAGCTAACATTAATAAAGGAAGGTTTCTTTATTGATTGACTATTTTCAAATTTCAGGATATGCTTTAAAGCTTCTTCCATAGTATCTCATTTATTCTTCTAATAACCTTTGTAAAAGTATTATTAGGCTCATTCTAAAGTTAAGGACGTGTAAGTTTGCAGAATTTTCCCATGGGGTGTGGCCATTATGTTACCAGAATTCTCAGGCCTCTATCTCAAAAATCCTAAAATTCTTTAATTCAGTTATAGTAGTTAATTCTGATTGTGAAAGTTTCTCTCTCTCTCACTTTTGGTTTTTATCCTGCTTTATAGCATCCATTGTTATCATGAGTTCCATCACTGTGGTTGGACTTGCCTTGAAGTCCTTTTCAGGCATAGTCTACTGCCCTGCTAGACTGAAACTCATGATTTTTTTCTCTACAGCATTTGTGATATATTTTGTTGCTTCATTTTTAGTTTTAATAGATTTTACTAGAGAATTCTTTAAACCAATCTCTTTATATCTGTTGGAATTGGGGGATTGTTCCCAGCCAGGGGTATTAGGTAGAAAGGGACCCAGCATTAGCAGAATGAGGGTCAGGCCCACTGCCCATTAGGGATTCAGGCTTCCTTCTGCATGGCGCGTCCCAGAGTTGTGGGGTGGGGACACACCCTCATCCCCTCCTCAAGTCTACTTCCATGTCAGTCCCCACCTCTACGCTGTATTTGAGCTCTCGAAGCAGCAGTGGGCATGGGTTAGAGCTGAGGGGATCACAGGCCAGGAACTGTCTTTCCTTTTCCAGCACAAATCTTCATACGGGGGGGGGGGGTATTCCTGTTGACAGAGCTTAAATGCTTGTTAGTGAAGGTGTCCAGTGTTGNATACGGGGGGGGGGGGGTATTCCTGTTGACAGAGCTTAAATGCTTGTTAGTGAAGGTGTCCAGTGTTGCCTTGATTTTTGCCTCGGACGAAAGGGGTACCTGTGGTAGATGTCCTGAATATCTCCACTTTGATTTCCAGCAGTAGCCTCTTCTATGGGATACACAGGTTTTCTGATCCAGCTCCTCAGTGGCTTTGGGGTCCAGCTGTTTTTCACTGGGAACCTCAGATTCAAACAGGTGATCACTACTCCACACCCCTGCTCCAGCACTGCACCGTCTGTCCTGCACAACATTTCGGTGCATCTCCTTATCCATTGCAGTGCCAGGTCTCCAAAGTCCCTGATGTTGGCATGTACCCTTGAGTCAGCATTTGTGGGGTCACTCTGTACAGCAGCCAGCCCTCCCTCAAGAGCAGCACTGCGTGAGTATCCCCGCAAATATTGTTCAGTTACAGTTTTCCTCAGCCCTTTCCACTAGAAGGTTGCTCCTGACGTATTATATATTGTAGTCATGCACTTATCTTTCAGGGGTGACATTGTCTTGTTGCAATTTACTTATGAGTATATGGAGGAGGTGAGCCACAGGCCTTCACCCTTACAACCTTGCTGGTCTTGAGGGGATCTCCGTGGGTCCCCACAACACAACTCTGGGCCCCACCGCACAGAAGGAAGCTTGCATCCCTAGTGCTCAGTGGGGGTGACTCCCAGTGCCCTAATGCTGGGTTCCTTTCTACCTAATCCCCTTTACCAGGACCGTTTCTCCAATTCCCACAGATTTGGAGATTGCAAACTCTTAACTCCTTGTAGGGGAATCAGTTCATCAGCTTTTTTTACACCCCCCTCCCCCCGCTACTAGCTCTAGGACCCACAGCTGCGGTATTGCCTTCCTCCCTTGACTATGGACACCTGGGCCTGGTTGTGCAGGAGCGCACATGCGCATGCGTGCACATGCGCACACGGGGGCCTAGAAGGGCGGGGATAAAAGGGCGGCGTCAGTCTAGGCGAGCTGGCTGCTCGAATTGCTGTCTCCTTGACTCGCTGTCTGTCTCTTTTCTGGGTGGTGGTGGGGCGGTTTTCTTGTTCACTCTTAAGAATGTGTGAAGATGATGTATAGGGCTCCAAAATTCTCTTTTAAGCTGCTAGAACCGAGGGTGAACCTAGCTGGCTTGGGGTGGTTGTACAACACTCCTGAAGTTACGAAGCTTCATAACTGAAGGTGGAGTCTGGCACGGCAGAAGCAGGGAAATGAGTAGTGAAATTTTTTAGCCTTGGAGTGAAGTGAGAGTCTGAACTAAAGCAATGGCAGTGGAGGGGAAGGGAAAGATGAGTTTGAGGACACTGAAGGAAATAGTTTCTAGGATGGTGACTAACTTGAAGTTAATAGATATTAGGTAGTTGCTGGAAAAAGTAAAAAGAATTCAAATGTCTGAGGTCCACAGCAGCGTGGAAAATCAGGATTGGGAGGGCGCGGGAAGACCACCTTTAGCACGTAAACCTCAAGAAGCTGCCAAAAGGAGGGTTAATAGACTCATGGGAGCAGATAACTTAAGATTAGTCCTGAGAACATTCGTTTGGTAGATTAAAGGGAAGATCCTGCAAGAAAGACTTGAAAGGGTACAGAAGGAGAAAAAGGAATAATACTGACAGTGTTTCCAGAGACAGAGGAGGAGGGATTCCAGTTTGAGATGTTCTACAGTGAAAAATACCAATTTTGACATCTGGGTCTATCTACCCAAAGAAACCTTGACTTAAGGAAGCTGAATCTATCTGGCAGATGAAGTAGATGACGGTAGAGATAAAACAGCTGAAGAGCAGACAAAGGGAGCAGGACTGGGGACCATGGCCAGAGGGGCCGCTGAGAGGCTTGTAGAAGTTATTTGGGGGGATATGCGCTAAGGAAATGAAGGACCAAGAAACTTCAGAAACAGCTTTAAAATTCCAAAAATAGTTTCAAAATCTGACTTCAAATTGTGTGAGGTGGGGGGGAATGCTACTTACATATATCCTCTAGTTTTACTTATTCATGCACCTGTACAGATACCTTTCTGAGTCTAAGATAGTTTTGTAAATTTCCATCTTTATCTCTCTGCCTACTGAACCTCAGGAGCTTGGAGAACACAAATTTTGACTTGACACCCCACCAGTGCATTTTTCCCCAGTAAGTTAGTGTTCAGTGTGGCTAGGGGAAAACTGAGGTTTTTGGGATGTCTGTTTGACATAGTGCTCTATCTAGTTGTCAACAATGCTGAAATGTCTATCTCCACAAATCTTGACCCTTTCCCGTAGAAGCAAACTGGACCCTCGATTCCAATTTAGTTTCCTTTGACCACAAGGCTAAATACTATCATATTTCAGGTGTTTCAAATACAAAAATCAGAAAAACGTTTCTCTTAATCAGAATAAGGGGCACAGGCGTCTATCACCCTACAGAGACTTTGGCAAACATTCTCTTCATCTTTCTGCTTAAAAGACTTCAAGTCAATTAAATTTCATTGACTTCAGTAGCGTTATGATTGTACTGGGGCCAAGAAGCAGTGGATGTTGTGGGGAGTTAAGTGGAGGGAAGAAGCTTCCTCAGATGGAGTTGGCTTTTTTACCTCAGGAACTGAGGAGGCTGGCAAGTGTTATTTAAGGGTTCCACCTTTGGGTTGTTGCACACGCAGGTGCTGTAACATTCCCCAAGGGTGAGTGAGAGTCTGCAATTCCTCTCATCTGAGTCCCAGTAACTTTACCCTGAGGCCTGAAACCAAAGGCATTTGCTTGTTCTGCCTGGGGATTATACAGGCATTCCCTGGAACCCATGGTTGTCTCAGTGAGGGCTGAACCACGGGTATCCTTGAAAGTTGAAAGACCTGACGTCTTCAAGCTGACTTCTGTGGCTATTCATTGCTAGTCAAAGTTGTCCCGACTGAGCTTAAACCTCCAGAATTGTCATTGAGTGTCATTGAGTGTCATTGTCTTGGGTATCTTAGCTCAGTTTGGCAGAAGTGTGACCAGCTGCAGTGAGTTGTTTGTTGCATGAGTTGAGTTTGACCTGTTCTGCTTTCCCAAGAAACCCTGGACAGCAAACGCTGGCACCACGCTCAGTAATTGGTAAGAAAATACAACTGAAATTTATATTATAAGTTAACTTTTCCATATGAAGCTCATAACAACTTTGAGCAGAAGCTACTCACCGTTGCTAACTTAGAGAAGGGAAGACAGGCTTGGGGTGCTTGAGTATGGGAGATGAAGTCAGAGCTAGCCCATTGGGCAAAGCGGGGCTGGGGTTTCTTGTTTTCTGACCTTGCTTTGTCTGCTGCTCTTCCTTCCCTAATATCAACACTGAGGAGTTTAGCAGCCAGTAAACTGAGCAGGATCCTGGGGTTAGCAGTTCCAGGGCAAAGACAATTTAGAGGTGGCTACAGAGTGGTGTTAGCATTGGTCAGCCTTGAGGGCCAATAACTAGCACTGTAGGGTAAATGAGTTAACTGGGCTCTTTACACCACTAGCCTCTCACCTGTGGCCTCAGTCATGTTAAGGCAGAAGGTGTGTGGGTGTGGGGCACGCATGCCTGATTGTGGACACCTTGCAGCTTGGGTGTGCTCGCAGTGAGCACACCTGAGCTGAGGAGGGAGGGGATTTAGTAAAGCTGTCACCCTGGGGGGAGGGAGCTTAAGTGGCTGTCTCCCTGCTGGCTAGTTTCCCTGGGTACTGTTAATACCAGTAAAGATGATACCAAGTCTCCAGAATTCTCTTACATGGTTAGAACTGATGGTGAACCTCTCAGCCTGGGATGGTTGCAAAACCTGAGCTGAGCAGTTCTGTCATCCCAGGGTATCATAGCTGCAAACTCAAACCCCATCAGCCACAACCAGACTTGGGTGACTTGTGTTCTTAGGTCTCACAAGGCATCATAGGAAGGATCTAACAAATTTTTAAGTCATGAAAGCTGAAATATTTGCTTTCTCACATTTTACAGAACATGCAAGGCAAGAATGAAAACAAGAATAATTGGAACAATTATAAAATAGTGATAGATTTTTCTATAAGTTAAACAGAATTTTTGATAGGACAAATGTGTATAAAACAGGATTTTAAAACTGGTAGTAACCTTTTGATTTGTGATCATTGAAGTGATTGTGTCCTTCAGTAAAGGTATAGCCTCACAAATCACCAGAGTTTTAAAACTTGATGCTAAAGATGCTTAATGGAAAAAAAATGCACATAGTGACCCATGTACGGTAAGCGAGTTAATTAAGCGTTTTGTACCACTTGCCGCTGTGGCTCTCACTTGCTGCCTCTATCAAGCTGACGCACACGCTTGATCATGAACAAGGAGACACCTGCCTGATTGGGGACACCTGAGCCTAGGGGTGGGACTAAAAGCTGGGGGACAATTGGTGTGACTACATCGGAGCCGAGACCATGAGACCATGTCAGAGAAAGCCTAGAGAAAGTGTATTAATACTTGTGGGGGTGGGTGGCCGGCAGGGTCATTGCCTTGCTGGGTCTCAGCACTGCCTGCCTCCCTGCCTGATGGGTACCGGGTTCCCTGAGAACATTCACGTCTGAAAAATTGACCGAGGGCTCCAGGACTCGCCTTCATCCATCTGCCGAACTCGATAGTGAACCTGCCCATGCCTGCTGGCCCTATGACCCCAAAAGTACAAACATCCTCCTATTTATAAAATCCCTGGGAAATGAAGTCCAGCCTGGTGGATACAGTTTATAATACTGTAGTGCATATTTGAAAGAAGCTGAGAAAGTAGATCTTAAGTTATCATTACAGGGGAAAAAAGTGCATAAATTTACATTGTGATACACATTATATTTGTGATCATTTTGTAAGACATAACCAAGATGTGCACCTGAAACTAACAGAACGTATGTCAGTTATATCAAAGAAAATGCCCAGTGGGGTACATGCACAGCCTCTAGGCTGGCTCCCATCAAAACCCAGAAAATAACAAGTGCTGATGAGGACGTGGAGAAAATACAATCGTGGTTCACTCTGGGAGTAATAATGATCCAGTCACTGTGGGGCGCAATATGGTGCTCCTCAAAAAATTAAGAGTAGTTCTCATAAGGTACAGAAATTCCTCTTCTGGATGTATATCCAAATTAAATGAAAGGAGTCTCAGATTCCTGCAAACCTGTGCCCAGAGCAGCTTTTACTCACAGTAGCCAAATGGTAGATGCGACCTGAGAAAATACCTGTGGGCAGATGGATGGGGAAACAGAATAAATCTACATGAAATAGAGTATTCTCGAACTTAGGAAAAACAAGGAAATTTGGCACAGGCTATAGCATGGACGGACCCTGGGAATATTATACAAAATGAAAACTAGTCAGGTGTCTGATAGTTAAATTCAGAAAAGTGGAAAGTAGAAAAGTGGTTAAGGGGCCTGGGGAGAGGGGTGGGGAGTGGATTAATGACTGTAGAGTTTCGATATGGAAGGAGGAAAGATTTTTGGAGATGGTTGCTCTTAACACTACTGAGCGGGTGTTTAGAAATGGTTAATAAGGTAAATGGTATGTTTGCATATTTTATCTCAGTTGATAAAGGGTTAGTGGGGGTGACATGCACCCTGCAAGGAGGGGTGGGAAAGGGGATTGGGCAGGGAACTCTCGCACTGGCACATGGAGGCCCAAAACCCCAGGAGCAAAGATGGCCCATTGGAGGGGCAGCGGGGGCTGCAGTGGCCTCTCTCCTCTGGGACTCTTAGTTACTGCGACATTGGCTATTGTGGCCTTGCCTGGTCGTTGTTTGGGGCTTGCCCTGAGATCAGCAGGACGTCAGCTTTAACAGGGGCGACGCGAAAGGCCCTAACAGGCTGTTAGCCAGACACACACCTGAGCTGGGCAGTGATTTCTTCTTTGACGGGAATCTGAGTGCATCCCCATGTCTGCCCTGTGGGAATAAGTATGAATTTTATCCATCTTGTTTGCATTCCTGTGTATCCCACATTTCTAACAGTAAGACTAATTAGCCCATATGATCCAGCAATCCCACTCCTAGGAATATACCCAAAAGACACAAATACACTGATTCAAAAGAATACCTGCACCCCTATGTTTACAGTAGCACTCTTTACAATAGGTAAGACCTGGAAACAACCTAAATGCCCAAAAACAGATGAGTGGATCGGGAAGCTGTGGTACATATACACGATGGAATACTATTCAGCAATCAAAAAAAACTAGACGCATTCATAGGAACATGGATGGAAGTGGAAGGGATTATGCTCAGCGAAGTAAGTCAGAAGGCAAAAGAAAAATACCAGATGGCCCCTCCCCTAGGAGGAATATAAGGGAACCAAATAAGGATTAAGGAAAGGAATAAGAATAATAACAAACCCAAAAAATGAAAAGACAAGGACAAACTGGGGACACTTGGTGGGGAGGGAAGAGGGGGAGGGTTGAGGGCAGATGGGTGCACAGGGGACTGAGGTGATGGTGCACTGGTGAGATGGTGATGGGGAATACATGGGGATTACAACTGATGTCAAATACATGTAAATTAAATATTGGGGGCAAAAACTTTAATTAGCAAAGAAATGTTGCAATACATGGCAAACAGTAACCTTAACTACTGAACAATTAGTTTTATTTAAATAGCCATTTTAGTTCTGTGCATCCACATAAACACACCTTGTCAATAAATCAAGGAGTTAGCAGCTGCCCTGCGGAGCCGACAAAAATCATTGTTCTGCCACATCAGTTGCTGTCTGATTTGGGTCAGTTTGTCTGATGTGGGTATATGAAGGGGATGTCAACTTGGGATATGGTATAATTTAGTCCTGTGTTTCCATCCCAGTATAAAAGGTATTCACGTGATTACTGCAGAGATACTAATCACAGCTCACAAGCTGTAGACAGCATTTAACTTCTGTTGGAACAATGGAGTTCCCATTGCAGGCTCAAGGCAGTGGCAGGGACTTCAAGGGGCAAAGGAGAAGCAGAAAGTCAGCCTGGTGTTATCATCCAATCATGTTGGTGGAAAAATTTGTCAGATCCGCACATGAAAGGGAGCTTCTAAGAGTAAGATGCAAGCACGATCATCAGAGTGTCGGCTCTTTTAACTTTAAATTATTTATGGTGTATATGCCTGCATCCCGGGAAGGTTTGTGTCAAGAGGTCTTCATTCACAGAAGAACAAAAATTTCCTAATTTCAATGAGGGGGAAGAGGAGCTAACGGAGCAGGAAAATTATAGAACTATAGACCCAACGGCTGAGAGAAAAAGCAGGGCTATACTTTTTTTTTTTTTTTTTACATCTGCCAGGGATAACTGCAGTGAAGTATTGGGATTTCATCCATGCAAAATTACTTGAATAAAAAATTACTTTCTCCTACACACAAAATAGACGATCGATAAACTACCAGAAGATAGAAAACAGAGTAATCACGTGTATTCAGCCTAAGTGGTTGCTGCTGTATCCTTCTGAGACCAGAGTTATGTCTAATTAAACAACTACAGTGATTTATGGACTTTAACATTTACTTTAGAAGTGGAATTTGAGGGGCAAATCTGTCTTTCTAGACTTCGCCTGTTCAAATAGGAATAAGTCACTACTGGTGAAACTCAATAAAATTTCCAGTTAATGTCTCACCTGGGTTTCCAAAGGGCTAAACTCATCACAAATCTTAAAACCTGGCAAGATTTTCCAGTTCCCTTCACTTTGTGGAGAGCTAGGAGAGCGATTATGTTGGTTCTGATCTTGTTTTGTATTGTGTGCATTCAAGAAATGTTTCTCATGCTGGTCACATGCCAGTAGGCACTGTTCTAAGTGCTCACGAGAAAGCTGGGAATGAAACTAAGGTAAAATTTTTGTCCTTCGGGAGATAGTTACTGGGGAGGGGGAGAAAAGCAATAACACAGATGAGTAAGTTGTTGCTAGAAGTGACATGGAAAAGAACAAAGAAAAGCTGTACAGGAAGATGGAGTAGTGCAACTTGAAATTGGCGGGAAGCACCCCACAAGAGAAATAGCTAGCTCAGAGACCCAGAGAACTGTCGAGGTGGTGGGAAATGGGACATCCCATCAAGGCTTCTCAGTCACGTGTGGAGACCAGACACGGCTGGCTCTGCTCGGAGGACAACACTCTTGTCTCTTAGTGATGGGTCCTGGGTATGGAGAGGGGATGTTTTAATTAAAGGAAGTAATCTAGTAAATGTGGCTAGTTCTAGAGAAAAGGAACTCGATGAATTAAATGGGAAATTGATAGAATATTTTAAGAGCACTCTTGTCTATAAAACAAAAATAAACTTAAGGGGTAGGAATTCCCCTACATTTTATCCACCTCTAAGTTGGTTAATTCAGTTTATTTTTCTAGTTTTTTTTTATATTGCTAATCCAAGTCACCCATGTAGTTTTGTGAGTATTGCCTTTAAGATGTCAAGGCAGAAACCTGATCTATAGGTAACCAGATATTTTGTCCTTTTATTCCTTTAAGCCTTCTCTGGAATTTTGTGGCATAAAATCCAATCCAGCTAGTATATATTGTTTTTGATATGCACAGTAATTGACCCTATCCTCTGGGAAACACAGGAGAATCCAAAGATGCTTGGTAGCTTAAATGAAACTAAATGTTGCTTTGCACATCTTGGTATTTATCCTGCTGAACATTTCCAGAAAATAAGAAAATGCATCCTGAACTTAAATTTTTCTCTGGCAATTATTAAAATTGATAATTTAAGATATCCTGGACACTTAGAAACCCCATACCTGTGAACATTATTTTAGGGCAGAACCTATTACATAGTTACATGTAGAAAGTCTAGAATATATGTGCAGAGGCCTCCCCCAGCTACTGTGCATATCTTCCTGTTCTTTATTGCCAAGTTCCTGGAACATGTTCTTGTTAACTGGCCATTACCTGCTACTCGCTCTCAGGCCCACTCTGCTCAAGTGTTGACCTCACTTCCTTGTTCACTATCATTAGCGCTGTCAATTCTTTGCCTCCATCTTGATCTCCATGTGGTCAATGCATCACCTTCATCTTGTTCTCTTGCCACTTTTGACTGATAATTTCTTCCATTGTCATCCTGGATGTCACACTCTCCAGGCCCTTATCAGTGGATCTTTGCTGGCTCTTTCAGATCTGGAAGATGCTAAAGGCTCAGTTTTTGGCTGTCTTCTTTCCTAATTGGTTGTCATTTCTTGGGGTCTCTCATCCAGTCCTGTGGCTTAAATTAAGATGGTGTTTTCCAAATCTTTATTTCTAACCTTGAGTTCTCCCTAAATTGTATACTCAACTATTCAATCATTTGACGTTATTTAGAAACCCGTGGAACATCTCAAACCTCCAAGCTTCCAAACTGAGCACTGATTTCTTCCTCTCTCCAGTCTTCCCCATTTCAGTGACACCACTTAGCTATTAGTGGCTTTATAAATCCATTCATGAACCTGGCAACATGTTGTCCAAAAAGTAGAAAAGCCATCATAGCAGGTGTACAAAAGGGCAGGTTTTTATAGACGGAAAGAGGGTGGGGCCAGAAGGCAATTATCAAAGGATAAGAAAGATTTCCCCTTGCTACCAAACCCCAGGTCAGGGAGCAGTGGGGTCTTCCTGACTCCCTAACCCAGTTGTGCTGGTTGTCCCTCGGCACAAGCCCTTGCCAACAAGAGCCAGCTCCAGCTGAGGCTGGTGTAAAGGGGCCGGGCTTCCCATCCACTGAAGACTGCTTGAAATTAAAGAAAAACCTAAAATCAGGAGTCAGAATCCACCCTTTTTCAAGTCATTCTGTCTAGCTCTGCTTGGACAGCTTTATGGGCCTACAAGAGAACAGGGGAGGCTGAGTAGACGCCGTTACTAAACATTCAGCGAAACATGTTTCATACCTTTGTATAGGAGCACTTTCCCATCTGTTGGGGCTTCTTAGCCACTCACCCCACGGATTTTACTTGGCATCTAAATAGAAAGGAGCTATTCTTCAGATTGTTTTTGTTCACAGGTGGCAGATTCCTTTTAATCCCTGCTGTCTGACCAGGTCCCTCCCATTTGTAGGAGCTACTGCCTGCATTTACCACAGAATTCTCTTCTGTCCCATGATCTTCATTTGTAAATCATTGTAGTCATGCTTGTTCTACATGCCTTTTTCTTTTTAACACCACAAAGCTGTAGAAAATCCATCTCCACCTCATCTGCTTCTCTGGCATCACTGGCCTCACTTATGCTACAGACCTGAGAGCGTTCTTCCCTGTTTGAAATATTTTGACTTCGCTCCCTTGAAAGAAATGCCAGGAACCAGAGGAGCAGACTGACTGAAGATGCAGTTCTGACTCTCTGAAGCCATGGACATGCATTGGGTGGGCTACTAGCGGCCTGGAGATACAAAGGTGAGATTTTAGTACCTCTGGCAAGTTGTCCTAGGAGCTAGGACCCTCAATAACTTACGAGGTTTTAAAATACATTGAAAATGACACGGCATTAAAGATTAGTTCACTAAAAAAATCATTTCAGACAAGTTACCTTCCCTCGGGATAGCAGGAGGTCTCATCAGAAAATTAGTGCTAATCAGAAGGTTCCAGACACGCCTAGGTAGGGTGGAAGCAGCATTTGAATTAAGGTGTAAGTTTCTTTGCAATGACTTATGGATTAGCGCGACTGACTCCATTTTGGACCTGCTTCTTTTCAACAGGCCTGTAACTCATCCTCCCTCTAGCTCTCCTAGAGTCTACCTACACACGGAAGACAAAGTGGCATTTCAAAATGCCAGGCAGATTATGCTTATCTCAGAACCTCCAAGAGATTTTGCATCAGAGACCAGAAAACACAAAGGCTCACATTGCCAGCTCATTTCCTACCACTCTCCACCTTCCTCAAGCCCCAGTCCCACTGCTCTCTCTGAATGTTTTATCCAGATCTTTGTCCTTGCTGTTTGCTTTGGCAGCAATGCTTCTCCTTAAGAGCTATTTAGACCTGCTTTATTTTTAAAAAATGTTACTTATGCATAAAAGAACTAGGGTGTAGGCCAGAGTGGTGGGGGTGAGGAATGGGGTGAGAGGATTCACCAGAGACAGTGGGGAGCAGAACAGGCAGATCTACTGGAATATACTGCTGAAGGGAGCTATGTGGGTCAGCTCCCTGGCTGGGGATTGAACTTGTGCTGCAGTGGCTGTAGATGCTTCATAGTGCTGAGACTTTAACCCCTGCACCACCAGGGAGGCCCAGACTTGCTTTATTCAGGTTGTTGGGCAAATGTCCTCTACTCAGAAGACTTCCTGGACCATCTCGTTTGAATAACTCCTCACTTCTTGTGACTTGCTCTACCACTTTGAGTAATATTTTGTCTCACGTCTTATATTTGTTTTGCCAGTGAAATGTAAGTTTTCTGGGGTCAGAGTCTTAATTTTCTCTGTCTGGGGCATTGAGAATTTTAGAATCTAGGAAAGATTAAATTGCTTCTGTGAAGTCAAAGTGTCAACTCCTTCCAGGACAGTTTTAAATATTTGACATATGGCCTAGAGTTGCTATCTTGTTAACTCTTTGCTATGATCTAAATGAATATTTCCAATAAGAAAACATTTTAAACATCTCATATTTCTGTTTTAAACATTAAAGTAATGAGCCAGATCTGAAGTGAGCACCTAACAAATTAACAAGTGAAAGATGCATACAAGTGTATGTGTACGTGTGTGATACAGAGATTTGGTAACAAATTACATCTTCAGATAATTTTTTATTTTGCAATAACTATGTCTTTAATACTAGAAGAGTTAATGAGGCAAATGTTTCACTTTGTTTTATGTGAATATTAGAATAAGTGACATTCTTTCTGACTTTACTGTGTTTAAAGATAAAGAACTTTCTATAAAGAAAACTGAGTATATTTTAATTAACCGAAGACCTAAACTCTTGTACGTATACTAAATTGTAGTGTGAGATCCATTTGACAAAAATTGCACTTTTCAAGTTGCCACACATAGTTCTGTTGCTTAAAGTTAGATATCTGCAATAAAGATATCCAAATATAACCAATTTTGGGGTTGGGTCCTCTTGGTCTTGCATTTTTATTATGTAAAGGAATTAGGATTTGACATTCCTGCGTGTGCAATTCTGCTCTCCTTTGAGATGATCCTGTTAAAGTCTGCTTTCTGTTCCTTGCATTTTACACAGAACAGGGATTGAGTGTGGAGAGAGCAAGGGTTTGGAAAGGACTTGCATTAAGCTGTCAGCCAGTGTGATTTCCAGTTCCCCATTCACTTCATATTAGCTAGGTGACCTTGGAGAAATGACCTACCTGTGTCTGGAAAAAGGGGATATTCTTGTTGGGCTCTAAGAGCTCTTTACTCTGCAACTCTGGTTTATGGAATTCCCAACAATTCATTCTACCACTCAAGTTCACCCCTTATGAACATGTCAATGATCCTCTCTACTGAGAACAAAAGCACATGGTTTAAAACCATCTCAAACCCTAAATTTGGGCTGCTCTTTCATTACCTCCACATTAACTGTATGCCTATCTTTATATTTAAAAAATAAGTCAGTTCTTATCGGACCACTTGGCTTTGCCAGATGTAAGCAGCATTCAACAAGAGTTGGTTAATTTCACGCATGAGGATGAATAGAACAAATGGTGTCTTTTTGCTGAGTTTAATATGCTGGGCTTAAAGAATGGCAGAACAAACTCTTGTCCTTAGAGCATACAACTGTGTTTTTCAGAAAATTGTATAAATTCTACTCTAAAACATGTATATTCCATCTCAGCATTTTCATAGGTTTTCAACTTTTCTAAAATTAAAGTACATTTTATAAAGACTTGTAAGTATAATCTGTGACAAATGTATAAGCCATGTGTTATAGTTACAATTGTCCCCCAACAGGATATGTTGAAGTGGAAAAAGGGTCTTTATGGAGGTAACTGGATTAAATTTGGTGATCAGACAGATCCTAATCCAATATAACTAGTAGATTGTAAAATGGGCAAATTGGACCAAGACAAGCACACACAGGGAGATTGTCAGGTGGAAACAAGAGTTGCACTTCTACAAGTCAAACAATTGCCAGAAGAGAGGCTTGGGTCAGATGCTTCTCTTGCGCCTACAGAAGAAACAAACCCCGCTAACTCCTTGACCTCACACTACCACTGAGAGACAAATTCCTGTTGTATAAGTTATTCCGGTTTTATCTGGCGCTAGTAAATGGATATATAACCACCCAATCATCACTTCGAGGAAAACATAGATCACTCCCACTATTCCAAAATAATCCATGGTATCTCCTGGTCAGTCTCCACCCCCTACTTTCAGATCTGATGTCTATCACTACAGCTTAGTTCTGACTGTTCTAAAAGTTCATATAAATAGGACCATGTGGTACTCTTCTGTTCTATCTGCTTCTTCCACTTGGCATACTGTTTTGAGATTGATTCATGTTTTTGAAAGTGAGTAGCTCATTCCTCTGTCAAGTAGTGCCCTATACCCTCCTTTCCCCAAGTTGTAACAGCTCAACTCTATTCTGTGCTCCAAAGCTATTTTGAAAATTTTATATGCTCTGCTACTCCAAGAAAAACAAGAGAAATAATCTGTAGGCTATGGAAATAAATGATTCCTGAAATGCAACTCCAATCCTAAATGTAGTTAAATGCGATAAGTTGGTCCATTGCCAAAATTAATCAGCACATCTTGCTGAAGAGAAGCAAATGGTGCCATCATTCAATGGTACTGTTTTGCCTGTCATATGAAGTTCAAATATCTGAAAACCTTGACATGCACCCTTCATGGGAAACACTCCTTCTGACTAACCTTTCTCCATTCTTGTTGCCTAAAGTCCTATGCACAATGACCTGCTCTTTCTAGCAACTGAAGGTGAATCTATTAAATACAGATGCAGTCTCATGAGACCTATCATTTTTTTCACTTGCATTCAGATGTCTCCTCCAAGTTTCTGTAAAAATTCCTTAATGGATAGGTGGCACTAGATCCTGATATTATGTTGATTTCATATTCTCCAGCACATTATGCCCATGATAAATGTCATTCTACATTCTGTCCCCTAAATGCACATATACTTGTGACTTTGTCATTTGCAATGGTCCTTCCCCTGTTACTACAGGACCTTAAATGGATTTCCATTTCTTCTACAATGAATTCCTTAACAGTCCACTTGATCTACCGCCCCACAAACTGAAGAACACATGAAGGATGCTCTGTAGTTACTTGCTTTCTTTTATTCTATCAACAATCACGTTACTATGTTAGAATTTAGATTTGTAATCATTTTCCTCCCCACCTTCTGAGTTCTATGAAGAAAAACAGGATTTTTAAACAGAAGACTAATCTTCAAGTTTCAAACCATATGACAATTTGAGAATGATTTTGCGTTCTTACTGAAAATCTCACTCTGGTGATAGTTGACAATACACTGTGACGGAAGAGAAAGTTAGGTTAAGACAGTCTACTGGATGTGTTTCCTGCAAGCTCTGGAGATTTGATGTGAGTCTAAAAGCCACAGGGAGCTAGAGAACCTTTAAACAGAAGTCTGAGAGTGGGAGGCAGGCGTGGAGGAAGGAAAGGTCAAAAGAAGGAAACAGGTAAAAGTGTGCTGTGGAGTCCTGACAATGAGGATTTGGAACAGGGAAATAGCAATAGAAGAGGGGAGGGTCCAGAATAGAAGTATATTTCTAAGATGGTGTTAGTGGGTGGCTCGTTGGATAAGGGAATGAGGAGAGGGAGTATTCTAGAATAGCTTGTTCTTTGGCTAGCTAGAACACATACCATAGACTGAGTGGCTTGTAAATAAGAGATTTGTCAGGTGTAGAGGATGAAAAGTTCAAGACCAAGGTGCTGGCCTAGCTAGTGTTTGTTGAAGTGCAGGTTCAGAGAGCACCTTCTTGCTGCGTGCTCATCAGGTACAAGGCTCCAGGGCCTTTCTCAGGGCGCTAATCTCATCCAGGGGGGCTCCACCCTCAAGACAGATGGTTCCATAGGGTCCTCTAAATACCATCACATTGGACTGAGATTTCAACATATGAGTATGTGGGGGGATGAGGGAATCCAAATATTCCATCACACAGGACAACTTAGAATTCTGTTAAAACATTATTTACAAATCTCTAATTCTATTTTTAATCCTGTTTTAAAAAAAAAAGTAAAAGATTGTAGAGAAAGCCATAAGGCTAGAACAGTGGCTTCAGAATTTGTCTTCGTTAGATGGAGACTTTGGTAAATAATGGACTTTGCTGCTGTATTATGTAGACATTTTTAAAGTCCATTTTAATGACATTTCTTAGTAGAAAACTCTGAATTCCATCCACAACAAGACTGACTTGGCTGAAAATCAAGGGAATGACACCATTTTGAAGGGAGAACAAAGTAAAACGTACCATGTGAGAAAGATAGGAAGGAAAACAAAGGGGAAGAACTGATGGAAATGTCTCAGTGCTATTGAGCAGATGCTGATCTGCTTGTGATTCTTGTCCAGACTTTAACTTCTGAAAGCCCAAAATTCCAAATTCCTTCTGGCTTCTCTGTACTTGATCCTATTTTACTAGGACTGGAAAACTGTTCAGTCTGAAAGTAGCATATTCCTTGTATATTTAGGCAGAGAAATATGGAAGAAGTGAAATAGAAACACAGTAAAAAGACAAATACCTCATGTTCTGAGTCTCAGTGGAAGTGCAAATGTGTAAGGCCTTGTACTCATTACCTTTTGATTTACTGGATTTATATACATGACAAGACTACAAGGCCATATCCTCACCCTCACTTTACAGATAAAAAATTTGAGTCCTTTGAGCGTTTAGGTAATGGCTAAATTACATAATTGACACATTCTTATCTTGATCTTTGGTTTCTTAACTCTGGATTCCAAAAACTCTTGTGTGTGTGGGAGGAGGGACTGGGAAGAAACCACTGGAGGATTAGTAGAAAGACTGTCCTTCTCCAAATCTCCCCTTCTGGACCCTACCTCACACACCTCGGATCCCATGATGGTGAGAGCTACATTGCAAAGTGAAGCCGGCTAAATCCCATTTTCCTCAGGATCCATGTAAACTTTCAGTGGGTACTGGTTGCTGGGACTGGTCTTCCTTCCATGGTCTCTAACTGGACAGTCCTGGTTGTATATTAGTTTATTAGATACCTTTGGTCACGGGAGTGGTGTAACACCTGATTCTTCTGGCACTTGGAAAGTGATGCTGGCAATGAAGGAAAGAGGAAACAACTTTACAACATGGGCTTTCAGCAAGAGTTTTAAGAATGAATGCATAATGGAAATGCAGATCCACTCCTTCCCCAGCTCCCTGGTTTCTCTCATGATACATTGATGAGTCACTTCTCTGCCACCCCTTGGTGTCCCCATCTGGCTTCGTCTTGTGCAGACAGAGCTCAGCTTTGCCCTGACTCGGCTGTCTGCTGCTCTGACGTGGTCGGTGGTTGGTTCCTTTTGTCTCTCCCTTCTGCTCTGTCGCCCTTTTCTGGAGTTGCTACCAACACTGCCTCTTCAGTAGCTTTGAGTTCCGGTAGCTCTTGGCTTCCTGCCCCTCACCTCTATTGATAATCAACTTAACTCTGTCTATCTTCCGTTCTAACCCAGGCTTCCTAACCCATGTGGCATTCCTTATTCAGCAGGTAACAAGTACGGATCTTTTGGCACTATTTATGTTAGCATTTTCCTCTTGTGAGGCACTTGGGTCCTGTCCTTTGAAACCACTCTTGGGAAAAGTGCCAGTGAATACTACTTACTAAGGCCATTTCTTCCCATATCTGACTTTTTTTTTTTTAAGATTTTAGTCACACAAGACCTGGTGTGTAGGCCAGAAGTGTGTATGTGTGTGTGTGTGTGGGGGGGGGCGGTGTTAAGGGGATTCACCAGAGACAGTGGGGAAAAGAAGTACACTGCTGAGGGGAGCAGTGAGCATCATCTAGGTCAGCTTCCTGGCCAGGATCGAACGGGTGCTGCAGTGGCTGCCAATAGCTACATAGTGTTGTGACTTAACCCTCGGTGCCACCAGGGAGGCCCCATTCCCAGAACTTAAGGACTGAACTCCACAGGAAGTGTGATTTATATTCAAACTCTATTCCTGGTTTGGCTGTTGACTCAAGAGACAGCAGATCCAATTACCTAGTATCTTAAGGCACAAGTTGAAGATTATGGTTATTATATAGAATACTTTTTCCATGTTAAAATAATATAACACTTAAAAATAAATGACATGAAAATCTAGTTGGTGACCAAGGATTTGAAATACTCAGATGTGTTAGCAATCTTTAACCTTTCTGCCATGATCATTTCTGTAGCTGTGCTCCAGTAATCTTGACACTTAGGTGGCACTGAGGTAGGAGAGGACCAGGATTTTGGTCATTAGGGCTTGTGTTCTACAAGAGGTTTCATCATAAACTAAAGCTGAAGGAGTTGAATATGTAAAGTGCCTTATTTGGGGTGACAAGACCATGTGTCAAAGTGGATGAACTGGGACGTAATTTGGACTGGAACCCCTTACCTCTGACTGGAACTTTCAACAATGTGCGTTAGTGGGAGCCTGGGGAAGCCAGTATCGAGAGGAAACAGGGCTGATTGCAAAGGTGGCTATTGGTGCAAATTAGTGCTCAAAGTGATAGTATCTGACTTAATCTAGGCCGATCACACACACCCCTACTCCTAAAATTGGATTGAGATTGGCAGGGTGTGGTGAATAAAATAGAGGAAAGCTCTGTTTGGGGGTATTTTAATAGAATTCCAAGGAGTAGTGAAATTCATTGTCAGATGGCACATTGATTTGGTTCAAAAGGACTCTGGTTTTCATCTAGGAATACAGATGGAAGGTAGACCTCCCAGGTGAGAATGTGGGGTAGAGTGTGGCAAGTCATCAAGATGAAGGGCTTAGAGCAGGTTCTTGGACACAGTACAGGTGTGTGTTCAGTGGTTTAAGAATAGACCAAGGGTCTCAACTCCTTTAGATGGCAGCTGAGAAATAGAACCAAGACCATTCCATTAAGGTCTTTCTTGGTTGATATCAGTAACAGGGTGGAGTTGATTCTGCTGATAGTACTAATTCTATCAGAGAAAGGACCTGGGGGCTGAGGAATGGTGGAGCGAGATAAGTGACGAGGTGTTCTGGTTGCCCAGGAATGGAGACACAGGTCTCTGGCTTTTAAAGCTGAGAAAGTCTTGTCCTAAGTGCTGGTCACCCTGTGAGGAAATGCACTTGATAGTCTTGTTCAAATGCCTCTTCAATTTGTTGCTCAGGATTAAATAAGTAATAAAAGGTCTTTATGTTAATACAAAACTACAAACTTGGGCTTGGTAGTAATTTTGGTGAGAAACATATTCAAGTACTTCTAACACAATCGCAGAATCTTAGAATTTCTGAATTGAGAAGGAGATCTGATGCCATTTAACTTCTCATTTTGTGAGCGATAAGATGGAGAGCCGGGGGGATTAATAAATAACTCAGTTTTGGGTTGCTAATTAAGGGCATACATTTTCTGAATTCAAATCATTTGCTGGGGCTTATTTATCTTTTCTATATTTCTGACAGTTGTGACTGTTATTGCCAACTGCATCCTACCATTTTCACTATCACTGTAGTGTGAGGGTAATACAAGATAATGTTTAACCCCAATTTCGTATGTGGGTTGAAATGAAGAACCGTATGAATGCAAAGAATGTTAACATTACTCCTTAGCTACTGGACTTCGGAATCCCTAGTGTAAATCTGAGCTATTTAGCTCTAGGGTCTGTCAATTTACTCTTTCCTACATGTTGTTGTTTTGGTTCCTGCCTGGCTATGTCACATTTGGGTCTTGCATCCCTGAAGTGGGAAAAGACAGAGTACTGCGCTGTGACCACAGCTTCGACCCCGCATACTGTTAGAAGAGAATCCCATACCTGCACAGTGAGTGAAAATGACAAATGACTCCATAAGCTTCAAAGTTGAAAGGAACCAATCGATTTCAACTGGAGGGCCAGCCTGTCATTTTTTATTCCATAGACTATCAGCTCTATCATGTCTAACATGCCCCCTGTAGATCCTGGGGGTTGTCTGCTACTGGGAGTCACAGATGGAAGGATGATTTGAACAAATCCACGGATACAAAACGCTCATGCTTAAAAGGTGCTTTGGGTGAATGTTGGAGAAAAGACAGTTCTGATTTCTTTAGTCCTTAAAACTTATTCCAGGAGACTATCCTTGAAAGAGTTGCAGGATATGTCACCTAGGGTTGAACTGAAAACAAATTAAATGTGGTAAGAACTTAAATAGAAATCAAATTCATGTTTTGGCTCTTGAGCCTATGAAATTACCAACTGATAGTTTAAAGAATTAAATATCACTAATGTTTTATTTACATGACATCACAAATTAAACTTGGTTGAATGGGCTGGTTTCTTTGCCCAACACAGTCTTAACTATATTTGGAATTGAGTGGATATGACATTTGCTGGAAAAAAAATCTAATTGTTCTATGGAAAGATAAAGATTTTGGGTAGGGAAGAAAATTTATTACTTTGCGCCAAGATACTAAATATTTGCAACTAAAAATGTATTTGCATCAAATTGGTAGAGAAATTGATGTTTCAAAATTGAATGGTTCATCCCAGAATTCAGGAGAATACTTCCCTAAACTATCCCCAAAGCTTACCTTAGCATTACAAATCTCTGGGTGGTTCTGAAATGCCCTTGATGACCATTAAGTAATCATGGGGAGTTTTCCATTTTTAATTTGGCTAATGTCACCTCTATCATGTTCTTACATAAGCACCAAGTTCATTGTTACATAAGTGGTAATAACCACCAGTTTCAGGCTTCAGTAAATATAAGACCTATTAAATACAAACTAAGTGAGGTTCATTGCTTTTGCTACATTCCTAAGCATTTAACTTAGTCCCTTTTTTAGTTCCTATATATAAGACCTTGCATGTACTTGTTGAAGAAAAATAAAAATTGGCTTCATGAAAAGATCAAATTTAGATGCTTAATAAACCCATATTGGGAACTGGAAGATTGTTCTCAGAGTAAGAGATTTTCTCTATAATATATTGTTTGCAATAAAGAATCAGTTCCTACATTAACTATTCCAATATTCATTATGAAGAAAAACATAATAAAACATACCTTGTCAGATTAAGAAGCTCCTGAATCAACCTGCAGAAGACAAAGTGGGGCTTTGAATAAACAGATATTATGTAGGGCAATGCCAGCAGCAACCTTAATTATGCTTTCTTCTAGCCTGTGATAGTATTTCCCATGAATTACTGTAAGCTAGTGCTTGGGACAACTGGTTGTATCATTTTTAGTGGAGTTATATTATGTGATATTTCCTTGGCTTTTCTGTTGTGCTCAAGAATGTCACTTTCAGTCTCCTTAATTTGATCTAATGCACTTTTGATTTCATAATTTTATAAATACTTATCAGTAGAACACAAAAAAAGGAAGGAGAACACATCCCAAGTTTTGGCCATGTGTAAATGGGCAGTGCTTTATTTTGATGGACACACAGAGGCTGAATTGTTGTCCATACTTTATTTTATCATCCCATGGTGTGGGAGATGGGAAACTGGTAGAAGGAGGGTCTTCCTATGTATAAAAACAATCTGCAGACAGATACTGTAAAACAAAAGTCCCTAAGGTAATATAAAATGTTATAGCATGGTTTGCGCACAAAAAGTTTACTTTGTAAATCTGGATTATGTGATAAAAAATGAAACTAATGTGAACTAGTCGTTTGAAAGATTAATCTTCCTATACAGGTTTTCATATCTGTTGCTTACTGAAAATATAACAGATAATGAATAAAAGCAGCCCCTATGGTTATAATAGACTCAGTAAGGGTATGTAGTTTCTGTATTTTATGATCTGAAATTTGGTTTCGTAGCCAAAGCTTGATGACCATAGAAGTGCCTGGAGTTACAATGAGAAGTCTACCAAAGTCAAATTCTTAGGAAATGATCTCACAACATTTGTCTGGATTCCCTTGAATGTGCTTCTTGACCTAGGTGTCTACATGGAACCTCATAGAAAAGTGAATTACTGCCTTCAGTTTCATTGTTCTATGTATGACACATCTTTCCACAACTTTAAATATAAAATCTGAGGTCACCAGCTCCTAACCAACCGTATCATTTGAGCATTTCTAACATGTACTAAAATGTAATCAAGATAATAGGTTGCTTTCTGAACTACCAAAGCTTCTTCCTCTCTAAAAAGAACCCTTTATAGGTAAGTAATCTGTAACAAGCTTGGCTTTCTAAGGTAATCTCTCCAAGTGACATATGCCATATCCAATTTTTTCCCTCTAGTTTGTTTGACTATAATCAACCTGAATATATCTACCTTCTCACTTCAAATAAAGTGTTCTAACATTAATAAAGGGTAACTTAATCTTACCAATTTAATTTTATTTTAAAATAAGCAGTTTATTCATATGGTTCATAATTCAAAAAGCATAAAGTATTCCTTTAAAACTCTCTCCTCACTGTCTTTCTGGCATCCAGTTTCATTTTGTGACAATTCCACCTGTTTTTCAGGTAATTCTCAGATTCTAGACTTAGAATCTGACAAGTGTGTATAGATATAGCTAGATCTAGACTTAGAAGCTCTGAAAATTATGTATAGA
The DNA here is from genome assembly GCA_019455555.1 of Galemys pyrenaicus. Classification (NCBI taxonomy): domain Eukaryota; kingdom Metazoa; phylum Chordata; class Mammalia; order Eulipotyphla; family Talpidae; genus Galemys; species Galemys pyrenaicus. The sequence continues at coordinate 11,062,102 of JAGFMF010011629.1, forward strand.
TATAGCTATAGGTAGAGATAAATACTAGATGCTGGGGATGAAAGGGAGAGCTATGGAGAAAGTGCCATAGTTGCCCAACTTCCCTGACTTCAGATTGCTCAGAATTTTAATGACTTAGAGGGTTGCACCACTGTGCCAGGAGAGAGAAGCACAAAGTGGATGGCACGGCTGAGAACGATGCCACGAGGCTATTCCTGTGTTGAGATTGTTCCTGAGTGACAGATTGTAGTAAAACCTTGAACCAAGAGGAACTGAGAAAAGGCACAGGAGACATCCAGCACATCATTTGTCAATTTCTAAACTCATCTTAGTATGAGTGTGCAAAGCATCAAAGTTGAGAGGGCAGGAAACCGTTGTTGACTTTGAGATTTAGCAATGATCCCAATGAACAAGTCTATTCTAGAAAGATCATATTGAGAATTTTCACTGACGGGTTGGCATTTTCTCCTGGATTTTCCCACTAGGGGTGTGTGTGTGTGTGTGTGTAAATTAACCATTTTAAGAGCACAATTTTGCAGCATTATGTTCATGCCATTATATAACCTATAAGGTATTGTAGAAGAAATGCATATAGACATCTAAAAAATTTTTGCATGTTAAACTGTTAGAACTTTTTTCACTTAGCTATCTCCCTGATGAATCAAAATGTATGACTTTGAAGTCTTCTGAATCTGCCTTCTACACATCCCATGTCCTAAGTCACTAAAAAGTGTTGCTAATTCTACAATTCCAGAACTCCAGAAAAGGCTGAAAAATTCCAGTACCAAAAAAATGGCTATTATGCCTATTTTGGGTAGTGCCATTTCTCTAGTTTCTAGATGTGAGTTACTGGTTTTGTTGATACCGTGGGCAGCTCAAATTAGGCAAATACCTTTCTCATAAGAAGAGTGATTAATTGATCCACAACAGGCACTGGCCTTGGGTATGTCCTTATGAAGTCTGCTTCAGGGAAGATTGTGTTGCCGACAACTGGTGGAGATAGGATGTCTTTCAATTATATAATCCTTGGGGGACAAAGTATCTTTCAGCAACTTTGTGCTTTGGACGACACATAATATTTTTCCTTTTAATTCATAATTCTTTAAAACATGCCATGGAAACTCCCCAGTTTCCAATAACCAGCTATATTTTATGGCATAGACCCAAAATACTAGAATATTTCATGAACTTTTATAAATGTGAAGCATTTTCCTCCCATAAAACACTTTTGCCTTCCTCTCTAGGATGGATGAAGCTTCTCTCTAATGGTGGCATACTATACATTTGTAAACTCATATTTCGGCAATGTCAAGTCCGTGATTGTTGGCGGACCTACGCAGGCAAGCATGCCCACAAACACAAACCATGGGTCAAGGATATTGATGGAAAGTGTCAAGTGTCTCATTTCTAATTCTAAATAAGTCAACTTGTCACTGTCTCCATCCAGCGAGTTCTTGAACCTTTCTCAAGAATGCAATGAGAATTGGAAACAGAGTGCAGGCAAGGGCACCAGTGTTTACTGTAAGTGACGGAGCAAGAGATCTACAGGGAAGCCTGTTGGAAGAGGGACTCTTTCCAGTCAATAAGCCTGAGCTTACTTGGAGTTCATCCCTTTAGGCAAAAAGCAAACAAAGCCGTGTAATAACTGGACGGCCCATTTTCTTATGTTCAGGTGCTGTTTGATTCCTGCATGGTAGCTGTACACACCTCATATGGCACATGTTTGGAAAATGAAGGCCAAATCCTGCTCAGTGGTAGGAATTTTAGTATTATGAGTTTCTGACTAATGTGGGTCACTTTTGGTCTTTCTGTGATGGCTAATATGGTTTTGACCCGTCTGGGCACTGGGTCCTACCATTGCTTTCCTTTAAGGGCAGAGAGGACCAGACAAATAAGAGTTGAAGGATGCATGTGTTGCAAAAAAGTTAGATAGAAACAATGGGTCAAAAAATGTACAGGGGGCCTTCCTGGTGGAGCAGTGGGTTAAGCAATGCACTATGAAGCAGACTGCAGTCACTGCAGCACGAGTTCGATCCCTGCTGCCAGCCAGGGAGGGGACCCACAGGTGCAGCAGACCTCTCCTGCTGTGCCTGCTGCTCCCCTCAGCAGTGTACATCTGTGATCTGCCTGTTCTGTTCCCCACTCTGTCTCTGGATCCTCTCAGACCCCACACCTCTGGCTTGTACCCCAGTTCTTGTATGCATAAATATTTTTAAAAAACGTATAGAAAGGGCTTTCCAGAGCTGATCCTGACTCAAAACCAGAATCTGCTTTATCTGGCACATATAACAATTTGTAAGAATTGGGGTAAATGTTGCAAGTTCCCGTCTTAGTCTGTCCAGACTGTTGTAACAGAATACCACCAGAGGTTTACAAACACCAGAGGTTTATTTCTGGGAGCTGGGAACTTCAGTATTCAGAAAAGGCTTCCCTCCTGGTTCATAGATAACTGTCTTTTTGCTACATCCCTACATGGCATAAGAGGCAAATAAGCTTTCTGGGCTCTTTCAGAAGGAGTCATCTTATTTATAAGGATTCTACCTTCATATCCTAATCACCCCCCAAAGGCCCTGCCTTAAATACCTTCGAATTGGAAATGATTTCTGGGGAGAGAGTCTATAGAAGTTCCTAAATACTGTCTTGGGAGTTCTACATATGATAACTTACACATCTTATATGATCATGTTGATAGACTGATATTCTGAACTCTTTGGGGAAATAATTTGCAATATTCTCTGCATTAAGATGCCTTTCTTTAAAACTGTTCTTGTTTTCATAACTTAGCTATTATAAATAACAAATTCCCAGTGATGGAGATGTGATTATATACACAGATGCACAAACATATACGCACAATGGAATACTACTCAGTAACATAAAAGATGAAACTTGCTACTTGTCACAACGTGAATAGAACAGAAGGAATTATACTAAGTGAAATAAGCCAGTAGGAGAAAGACAACTGGCAGATAATTTCACTCATATGTGAATATAAAACAAAGGTACAGATAACAATTAAATCAAAACAAACCTTAGAAATTTTACTGTAGACTGGAGAATACCAGAAGTGAAGAGTAGGGACTAGGAAGAAAAGGGTGAAAATATAGAATTAGAATTAGAAAAGCGTGTCAGTGACTGTGGTGGAGGATTATGGGTGCTTTGGTGTGATATGCTAACATATCCAAAGAAAAGTAAATCTGTACCCCTAAATCACTAAATCAATGTTACCTCAATAAAAATGATGAAAGTTTGAAAAAAGTATTTGAAATTCTTGATTTAACAAATGGAATGTAAGTAATTAGTTGCCTTTGTGTCTGACTTCTGATGATGCTACTATGTTCACGATTTCCTGTGTTTTATTAAAGAGCAAGAGGAGGGCCTCCTTGCTGGTGCAGTGGGTTAAGCAACGCACTATGAAGAAAACTCAGCCACTGCAGCACGAGTTTGATCCCTGCTGCCGGCCAGGGAGGGGACCCACATGGCGCAGCAGACTTCTCCTGCCTTGCCCACTGCTCCCCTCAGCAGTGTGTTTCAATCAGTCTGCCTGTTCTGCTCCCCACTCTGTCTCTGGTGAATCCTCACCTCCCCTTACTCTGGCCTGTACCCAGCTCTTGTATGCATAAATCTTAAAAGAAAAAAAAGGCAAGAGGAATACGTTTCCTATTATGAGGCGCGCAGATGTTAGCAACTCCCATTGTTACTTCATGTTCTGTTGGATTGGGGCCTTTATTTTGGCCACTGAAATGTCAACTAATTCTTTCCAGGGATATTAGATGTCTTTATGACTTTCCTATGCCATGCTTAAAGCAGTGTTTCTGAACTTCTGCTCCTCAAGTTTCAACAAGCAAATACATCTCCAGATCTTGCCACATGTCCTTTTGAGAGACATAAAGGCCCACACTTTCAAACTACTGGCTTAGAGGAATACATTTTTGGAAAATGCCAATTCAGGACGTGTTTTCTAGACATAGCTTCAATGCTACTTCCCTAAATCAAAGATACTTAGGCTATGGCATTGTTGAAATACAGAAAAAAAATTATACATTCACTAATAGGTACTGTTCTAAATCTCCAGATGCTTACAAGAACTGGGGTTTAGGCCAGAGGTGTTGGAGAGGGGTGAGAAGATTGACCAGAGAAAGAATGGGGAGTACAACAGGCAGATCTACTGAAGTACACTGCTGAGGGGAGCAGCGGGAGAGACAGAGGTCTGCTAGGCCATGTGGGTCAGCTTCCTGGCCTGGGATTGAACTTGTGCTGCAGTGGCTGGTGATAGCTAGATGGTACTGAGACTTAACCCCTTGCACCACCAGGGAGTCCCCAGAATCCTCCAAATTCTTGCCCTACCTTGCCATGTCTCCTACCCATCATCCCTTTCCCAGCTCTCCTTTTAGCAGAAAGCCATGTGAGGGAACTCCAGCATTTACTTTATCTACTGCTGTTCTTAATCTACTTGTTAATTCTATTTTTGCCCTTCATCTTAGAAAAAACTAAGCTCATTAGACTCTTTATAGTTGAGTCCTCAAACAAAAAGTTTATGCCTGTTAATTTATTCTTTTTTTTAAAGTGAGTTAGAGATGAAGCTTTATGGTAGATGGTAGTATACACTCAAGAGTAAGTGTGGGCAGATTCAGAACTGCACATTTATTTTCTTGAGACACTCAATCCTGTTCTGCCCATCATCCCTGTCAACATGTGTTTCTTACCAATTGTATGTTAAACCATATTCTGGCTGAAGTTTAATTTTTAGATAGACTTGTTTTGAGCACCAGTGAAAAAATATCCAGAGCAACTGGATGTAAGCTTGCAATATAAAAATGCTCCAGCTGAGATGACAAAAGCTTTGCTATTCATGCAGTAGAACCAGGGACAGTGCTTAAATTTCACCTGTGGGATACTTAAGTCACGCCTTGACACGCTGCTCCCCGGTCTGGAGACATTGACAAACCACTTAAGTCGTTGTCACAGGTTTTGGTCTACATGAATATTTGCAGGATTATTAAGCATCTGAAGATTTAGCATATGGGCTTCTTGGACTTGATAGAACTGTTTTTGCAGAAATATGAAAAGTCCTGTACAGAAAGTAGTTTTGCATGATTCACTTGTGGCTGTAGAGTATTTCATTGTAGGAGACTTTAACTTAGTTCTTACATGAAGAACTTTGTCCATTTTTTGAAAACTCTTGAAATGAAATATTGCCTTGGCATGTATGAAAATGAATATTTCTACCCACTTACAGTCAGACTTTTAAGTAGCTGATGTTACCTGAATATAAACATCAATTTATCCATAAAATAAAATTTAAATATTTGTATTCTTTCACCAAATAACTCGGGTAAGATAACAATTTCTAATCTTTCTGTATGTATTCTACATTTTATACGTGGAAGTTATTTTGTGGAGAGCAAAATGGGGACACAATCTACATGCCCTTCCTGTTTAATAATGGGAACAGGAAGTAGTTTTGCATGATACACCTGTAGCTGTAGAGCTCTTCATTGCAGGAGAATGATCACTCTGCTTTCCCTTACTTGAGCATAATCATATTGATTTTGATGTTCAACTGTGCAGTGTGGTTCTCCCATACATCTGCATCTTTGACCTATATTTTCTTTTTAAAGATTTATTTTTTATTATGCATACAAGTGCTGGGGCACAGGCCAGAGTCACAGGGGGTGAGAGCATTCAGCAGAGACAGTGGGGAGCAGAAGGTGGATCTACTGAAACACACTAAGGGGAGCAGCAGGTGAGACAGGAGAGGTCTGCTCCGCCCTGGCCTGGGATTGAACTCGCGCTGCTGTGCCGCAGATGCTTCACAGGGCGGGGCTCAATCCGATGCACCACCAGGAAGGCCCATGACCTATTTCTTTTAGATCCTTTTTTCAGAGTGAAAACAAAGTTGAAAAAGCATGCATTTTGTATTTTGGTGTATGTTGCCAATATCTTGCTCCCCAAAAAGAACTACCCAATTTACATGTGCACAAGTCTCAAGTACTTTTATCCCCACATCTTCACTAATGCCTATCTTCAGAAACAGGTTTTAAATAAAACAAGAAAATCACCAAAGCTTAGAAATCTTGAATTGATTTCATTTGACAGTGGAAGTTTGTGACTGTCTTCTTAAGCAACAATTGTGATATTTTACATCAATTTAACTCAGAAGGCTGTTAGGGAATCCAGAAAGATGGAAGTGAATCACATATCTGGTTATTAAGAAATAAAACTATCAACTTGCCCTATGAGAATGGTGTCAGTGCTTGTAGCTGAACTGACTTTGGTTTAAATTTCTCCTTTAGAAATTCTGATAAAGAGCAGCAATGGTATGTAAGGCATTGCATTATTTTTATCACATTTGGTGACCAAGAATGTTAGCCTCACTTTATAGTGCTTCTCCTGATGGAGTTATTTTTGAATTCTTTTTCTCCACTTGCTTTTTAGATGCCAGAATCCAAGTGAAACAGTTTGGTTCTGGGTTTGATGTCAGAGGGTTCCCAGAAATGAGGCCGACAGATCTCATTTAAGAGCTAGTGAGTCCAGGTGGGCACAGAACCCTGTTCCTGGTGCAATGAGACCCCGCTAGGACTGGGTCTGGGCTGAACCGTAGCTGATGACACATTGGACTTTGTTACGGTGCCAGGCAGTTCCCTTGGGAGAGTCCATCCTTGTGACTTTTCCTTCTTTTACCCTCTTCCCCAATTTTCCTACAAAGTCCAAAGGGCAAAATCTGTTTACTTCTGGAACTAGCCTAGAAGTGGACTTTCTGTAACTTTTGCAGGGGGAGATAATGGGAGAAGAAACCAAAATTTATTGTACAGTTCCGATTTTAGTACTATGTGGAATTTCTTTTATAATAACATGAAATAGTGTATCAGTCAGGTTTCTCCAGAAAACAGAACTGAGATGTATGTGATACTTGTATCTACATATATAAATATAAATTACATCTGTGTGATTTTTAGAGCTTCTCAGCCTTCCTCCTTCCTCTCCTCTTTACATGGGAATTAGAATATTCTATTTTTGATTAGTTATATCTTAGGAGATTTAGGTGACTTGGTAATTTCAGCATTGAGTCAATTAATTTTCTGTCTCCATTGAAGAGCTTACGTGTTTTTGTGAATTTCAGAAATAAAGTATAGGAAATATAAAATTCAGAATCAAATGGCATCACTTCATTGCAATCTGATACTTCAACCCCTAAATCATCCTGTTTTGACTGAGTTAGGACAGGGCATTGCTATTTCAGTAAAATGTTTGATTACAAAGATAGTTTTCTTTAAAATGTCCATATTTAAACTTTCTTTTGATTCCTCTTGTGAGGATACCTTTCAGAAAAAGCTAGAAAATACCATGAGCTATTGACTCAAAGAAAATGGTAATGTTAGAATGAAATATTGTAGCTATTTTCAAATTTGAGGCCCTCCTTTGGTATCGGTAAAGGCTTGAAATCTAAATGACATAGAGGATATTTGCTTGGCTAATAAACTTGATTTTCTACATGGCCAATTTGGGAGTGAACAGTGATTTATGTTCATAAATATCCATGTGATGGACTCTAGATTTTGCCATCACCTCCTCATCCATCTGCTATTGTGAATGCTTAAAGAGAATCTAATGCATACACAAATTAGTCATCATTGGAAATGTAGAGACTGTTAAAAATTCATAGCAATACTCTAAAAATTTTTACTTTTGGAAGCACACATACTCCTTGAATTGACTTGAAAGGGAGAAAATAGTGTGATACTTCTAGTTTCTTCTTTGCCTCGGTAAAGGAAAGTGGCTTTTTACATGTCACCTCTGGCAGAAAATTGGTGAGCCATTCTTAGGTACATAAGAGCCAAAACTTACCTGTCCTCACCCACTTACCTGTCCCAGCCCTTCTTGTCCTTGGTCACTAAGCATAAAATGAATAAACTTGATAAATGTTAGGATCTCAGACAGAACCACATGAAGAACCTCCTTCAGGTCAGGAAACAAGCAGGGTGGCAGAACATTTCAGAAGGAAAGTATGAGGGCTTTTTCAAATAACGATGAGTGCTTGAGATCTAATCTTAGACAGGGAAGGTTTCTTTCTGGGTGTGCCTCTGGGGTCAGGCGAAGGAGAGTGATGTAGCCCTTGACTATTTCTCTCCAAGCACCTGGGGGACATTTTGAAGTTAAAGAAAATCTTGACATGTCACTCCAGCCTTTGAAGTATTAAATTTATTCCAGTCACCTGCGTTGTAGTCACTCCCAGCTGCCCCCAACAACCCAGCTATGCCCTGGCCCCTCTGAGGTGATCCACAGCAGTGACCTAATTTAAAAATTTTTCTTTTTCTTCTGTAGTCTACAACTATCCATTAGGGATGTGTTAGAGGAAGCACTGTGCTGATAAATTAATGCAAGCTATGATGCGACAGATAACCATGGCCTAGTTTGAAATGGTCTCGGGCTTCCTATTTGCATATTTGCCTTAACCCATATATCTTCGTTCCCCAGCTTTCTTTTAAACACTCCACCTCAGAGCATAAAAATGCAGTCAGAGATGAAAGCACTTTGAAATCTGAAGAGCAATATACAAGTGTTGAATGTTACAGCAAAATGACATATATTACAGTTTCACCATGTGAATTATTACACTATGGTAACACTGCATGTATATTTTCTTGAACATAAGAACCATGTTTATTCATGTGGAAACTGTCAACCCTATCTTGCTACTTCACATACACACAAATCAATGGAAGATGTCAGAAAGGAACCCAGAACTAGAACAAACCCCCCAAATTTAAAATTTTGTGGAAAACCATTTGTTGCTAGAGTAGTAAAAACTCACAAAAGTATTAACTTCTATAAAAGAAAAACTTAACAGTATTAACTTTTTTCCAACAATGATCTTCAAGAAAATGTAAATATAGATTATGTACATGGAGAATGTATTTGCAATGAAACACTATCGAGACTAGAATTCTTATAAGTCAGTTAGCATTTTTTTCCCACAGAAGAGGAAAGATGTACAGTAAAGAAAGGCTGATTCATCAGTGACCATGGTGATGAAAATCAACACCACGGTGTTATCAGGTGACATTTGAATAGCAAAAATTCAAGTTAAGACAGTATTGGAAGAGAATATGAATCCAGAGGCTCTCACATTCTCTGCCGTGAGCGTAAACCGATAGAATCACTTTGGAAAGCAGTGACTCCGTGGTCTCTGCTTCCTGCAGACGAGTATGTGGTTGGCTCCTTTTCAGTTGTGAGGGTTGGACTCTCCTAATCATGCCTCAGGGTCTTCCAGTGACTCCATTTCTCTCGGAATGAAATCTCAATTCCTGAATCCTTACTGTGACTTAAAAGATTTGACCCAATCTGTTCTTGACACTTGATTTGACCCAATTTGACCTAATCGCCCTTTTGCTTACTCTGTGCTGTCACATGGTCTTGCTCTTCCTCAAATACATCCAGAGTTCCATCTTAGACTTTGTTTTCCCTCTTCCTGGTATACTTTTGTCCTAGATATATGCCCACTTCTTTTCCTCACTTCTTAAAGCTTTCCACTTACAGAGCACTGAATCAGAGGCCTGTGATCTTATCAGAAAACTGTCTTGTCTTCCCAACTGTCTTGTCTTACCTTGCTTGTTTTCCTCAGAAGGACGCTCCAGGGAGTTATTCCCTGGTAACCTTCTAGCACCTGGACTCATAACTGACTTAAATTGGATGAGCCGTGATATATTTTGAATGAAGGAAGGAACATTAGTGAAAGTAGACCTAGGTGACATGGCCTTTTTCCTCCTTGATAACTAAACCGACAATTTGTATTTTCATAAAGAGCTTTTGAAAGAACACTTGTTTTTCAGAGCAGTTATAGGTGTGCAGAGAAGTTGAGCAGAAGGTACAGAGTGCCAGTCATCCCCACACATCATAGCCTCTCTCGCCATCAAAATCCTGTACCACCTTTTATCATTACCCCCATAGTAGACATTAGAGCTCACACTTGGTGGTTCACATTCTATGGTTTTGGGCAAATGCATCCGCCTTTATGTTATCGTACAGACTAGTTCTACTGCCCTTAACTTCCTCTCTGCTCTGCTTTTAATTTCTCTTCCCCCCATTTCCCAGGAATTCTACCATCGAGTCCTTCCTCTCTATATATTTTTACCATTCTAGAATGTAAAATATCTGAATCATATGCTATGTAGCCTTTTTTTGATTCTCTATGAAGGTCTTCTTAAAGTTGCCGATCCAGGTAAAACCGACCAACCATCTAGTGGCTACGTAGGCAAAACAGGTGTATGAAACTACAGGACTATGAAACAATGAAAACAGTCCGTGCTAGTCATAGTAAAACAATAGAAAGGGAAATCTCACGCTTATGAAACGTTCTTAAGAAAGATTCTCCATTGACATGAGCCTGATGTTAGAGCTGTAGTGTGGCCTTTAGTGGTCCTGTCCCATCTACTTCACCAGAGTTAATACATCAGTACCTGAGACCTACTGCTCCCTGGATAGACTCAGCTGAATCACTTCACCTCCCACAATCTCAGCATTCATGCCTTTTGAGAGAACAGGTTTAAGTTTAACAATCTCTAGGTATCTATCTTTGATGGGTTTAACTTTTTACAACTGAATATTATCTATTTGTGGAAACCTTTTTTTTTTTTTTTTTTTTTCATGGACCGTGCAGAGATGGCTGTAATATCTGATTCAAGGGAGCATGTCCATTTTCGTCATTGCAACTAAACATTTACTGTCTGACACAACAGGTTCTCAATAAGTGTGTTGATTGAATAAATGCCTGAACATGTGAATGATAGTGATTATAAAGAAAGGGTCTGCAAATGTGCTAGGCTTACTTTTTTGGTAACTTTCCAGGAAGAGGTTATCCTTTCCTTCCTGTGGAATCTTAACACATTTGCTATCTTTTTAGAGTTCGAGATGTCATTATTTCAGTTGACCTGTTTTAGTAATTTCCTCCTTGTTCTTCTTAATATAAGTAGAAATGTTACCTCCAATATTTTAATTTCAATGCAATCTTAGGATTACAGGGCCAGTCTTAAATCCAAAGCTCGGGACACATGAATAAAGCAATGTTTTTATTTCCAACCACATACTTTAAGGCTGCTGACATGAAAACAGTGCTGCCTGATTGAATTTCTCCTCTAATGAACGGAGACCATAAAAAGGACTTATGTTCAATATCAACTATTCAAACTCCAACTTGAGCCTCCACAAGTTACCACTTGCCTCTTCAACACTAAAACCACAGCTTCACCCTAAATAGAATTCAGGTTGCTGTCAGGTAAAAATACATCCTGACTTGAACAGTGGATATTTGCATTCATCTCTGGGAGGCAGTGACGTGTGGCTGTTATTTGGGTGAAACCTAGCTGTCAAAGCAAAACAGCAGAGAGAGAGAGGCCAAAACATTCCTTGAAATAGTCTTGCTGTTTAACCTCCAATCTTTGGAGTTAGAAGAAGAGAATGGAGGTAGAATACTTATCAACACTCCCATTCTTCAGACCAATAATAGTCAGTCAAGCAATTCTTTGCTGATGGCATATATTGGGATCACTGGTCATTTGAAGTTAATGACATGTCATGTAATTAGGAACTTTATTTTGGGGGTAGATATAGAGGTACCCAAGGAAGTAAAACCTTGGAAGTGTTGATCCTTATGGGATTTGGGACAGGACTGTTCTTTTACATAACTATGGTCTGTGGTGTTAAATACAGTTGCTTCTCTCTAGGCAGTGTGTCAACAGAAATAATACCATATTGTCCCAGAGGTGGTTCCACCTCCACTGTGAATCATACCGCTTAGGAAAGGCAATATTAAAAAGGAGTAGAAAGGGAGGAAGAACATTCTTTGAGATGATCACCTTTAAATGGAGAACTTTACTTTTGACAACTTTTGTAGCGTTTGTAGTTCTGCTAAATGTATTTAAAAATGAGTTCAATCTCTCCATACTTAGATTGAAAACTTTACTGACCCATATACTTCACTGGTGATAGGTCTACAATTTGTTGTACATTAAACAGAAATGCTCCTGTTCTCAGGGACTTAGAATGTAGTGGAGAAAGGGGCAGAATCAACACAAGTAAACAAACAATATTTAATGACATCTTAGGATAGGTGTAACACAGGTAGGAGGGTGCAAACCACTACATCAGGGCCAGTTTGAGACCTACTCCTATTAGATTTTCAGGAAAACTTTACCTTATGGGTTAGTATTTAGACTGAGACCTGAATGAGAAAGAAAAGAATCGGCATGTGCAAAGGGCCTGAGGTAAGAAATAATATGGCTGTAACAACCTGAACAAATGACTGTGAAGAGTTGGTGTGGTGAAAAGACCAAGGACTTCCTGCCACTATTAGTCACATGACCTGAAAGAAGTACTAAAATTCTCTGCACATCAGGTTTTTTTTTTTGCTTATTAAATGCACATGATAATATGATTCAAGGGGTTAAATACTTGTAAAGGGCTTAAAACATTCACTGCTGTGTGTTAAATAAGGAGTGAAGTGGAAAGAGGAATCAAATGACTATTCAAGGTTTGCCACCAACGATCTGGTTCATCACCAGTGGCTGTCACCAAGTCTTAGTTCTTCAGTGTCTTCCTCACGTGGGATAAACATATCTATGGTACCATACAGCCCTGAGTCTATTGAAGTTTTCATTAGTTTGTTCATTTTTGAAAGCTGCCCATGTTGGTTAAGTCCCTCAGGAGATCACAAAGCTAGACATGATAAGAGATTGTTATCTTTTTGTTTTAAGAAAATAATGGTCCTGAAAAATCCTTCTGTGTCCCGAAGCTGACACATGTAAGGCTGAAACTAGAACCCATGTCTCCATCTTGCTTTCTCAAAGATAATAAAACCCACAGCAGCCGAGAAGACTCTAATGTATTTTAATACAGTAAATGACACACACTGAAAATCATTTCAATAGGTACAAGGAAAAATGGCACATTCCACCTGGTAATTTGGAGTTTCATGGCCTATTTGGGTGAAGTGTAGGGAAATTGTGTGGGGTTGGTATAATACCTCTGAGCTAGTAATAATTCACAGATTAAGCATGGCCCTCAACAGCATGGCAGTGCCCAGTGACCTTCAAGTGCTCTGGTGGTTGACGTACGATCTTGTGGTTGGCACACATCTCGCCAGCACCACCAGTAAAGGGGAAATAGAAAGAAACTGAAAGATTCTACATGGTAACTGAGAGGCTGTAGGACACACCCTAAATACTCTTGGGAGTCTCTGAAATGTAATCATCAGGTTATGTTGCAGGAGTACAGAAGTCCTATAGTAGCAAATGAGGCTCAAGATGAAAAAATGTATTCAATTGCAGTGGCCTACAGAGTCATAGACTTCATAAATATTTTAATTTTGACATTTATGTGTATATAGTTTTGTGCTGGGCAAAGATTTTATTTGATTACTATTGAACTCTGCTGTTTATGTAGTATTATCTGAAAGACTATTTTTGCCATTTCCTCATTTAAAATTTTTCCCAAACCTATTGTCCAGTTTAATATTTTTTTTCTTAGATGTGTTTCTTTTAAAATTCTACAGATATCTTGAGCTTCTAATAAAAATGTGTTCTAGAAAACCAACACCCAATTCCATAGGAATATTGAGAGCTATATAAACCAGTTTATATGACCTCAATTTTGATTACCAACATTAAGAACTGTCCCTCCAAAATAAGTTGAGGGTTTATATCTTTGTGTAGAAATTTCTTCATTCCATAAATATACTCATTCCTTCTCAGTCAAAAGGAAATATAGGGCACCCATGGAAAATTCATAGTGGTTTCTGTTCAAAGTCATGACTTGGGAATTAATCAGGTGAAGGTGTCTGCAGGAAACAAATGCTGTATCTCATCCGTGCGTCCGTGAAAGCTGTCACTGATGGAGGCTAAGTGATGAATTGCAACAGAAGGACATGAGTCATTAAGATTGTTCAAACACGTATAATCATCGACTAGGAACTCAAGTCAGGGAAAGGCAGCTTCTGTGAGCTCCCTAAGATTGCCACAAGTAGTTCTTATAAGCAGAGGGGAAACAGATGTATTATTTCTTTGAGTCATTGAAAGTCTATTCTGGCTGAAAGATATTTTTCAGGATGATGAAATGATACATGCAGTTTCTAGACCTGCAAGATGGGCATAACAGGACCTACACAAGTCCAGAAAATTAAATGTAAATAAACTTAGGGTTTAGAACAGCATCTGGTATAAAAGACACCCACCAAACTAATGTTGTTATGATTAAGATAATGTACTCTAGGGAAAACTCCATAGGGAAATTACCTTTTTTCAAAGGTGGAATTGCTTTTCTGAGCCTGAGTAAATGCACTATCACGCTCTATATACAAAATAACAATAACACAAAGCTGGTAACCATTTCATTACCTACTTCCAGATGACTTTAGACTTTTAGGATTTCTTTTTAGAATATTCAGTGGTGTTACAACATACCTTTAAGAAATACTATTGTGAAAGCTATGACATCTTATTTTAGTAAAAATGGCCTTTTGTGTGTATCCTTTGGGCACCACTTCCAAAGTCTAAATTACGTTAGGACCCATTTTATGGAATCTTATTTGAGGCAATTTTCCCCTATTTGATTGGTTTTCTTTTTATGTCAAAACTGAGAAGCTTAGTTTTAATCTGAGGATTATAACTATTTCCCCAACTGGCATGTTGTCTTGTTCTCATTATATGAGTCCATAAAGATAAGCCTGGTCATTTGCTTGAACAGACATGTGTTAATACTGGGCTTACTGACATAACTCTGAAATAACAGACATTATCAACTAAAAATTGTATCAAAAATGAAATTGATAAACTGTAGCCTTGTGTCCAGTTCTGACCCATATTTTGCATTAAGGGGCCACTTAAATATGCAACTCATTAGAAACTCTTCTAATTCTTCATGTTCCACATAACATTGATAACCTCTGGGGATTACAAGTGACCAAGAGACATTCCTTGTTTTAAAAGACTTTACAGTCTCATGGGGGAGATGGACATTTAACAAATCTGTGAAAAGGGTACAGATGGATGCAAAACAGTTTCAAAAAAGGGACCATGGTGGGGATCAACTAGCTATGATGATAAATTATCAACTATTCATTGGCGTGTAAGCCTTTAGCTACCTCTGGACAGGTGAGCAGAAATTGTCCAGAAGAAGCAAGAGGCCTATTCCAGGCAATGAAGTGAGGGGATTTGTGCTCTATGCTCAGAAATCTGGGAGGTGGATCCCAATTATATTTTACAGGCAAAACTAAACTCTAACTACTTAGTCCATCTGGGTGACTTTCAAGTTTTTCTCAGTCAATAAAAAGGTAACACACAGATGTGTGATAATCAAACATTAATTTACAATAAGATACAAAAATGGAAACGTCAAATCACATGGTTCTCTTGGATTTGTCAGAAAAAAATCGCCTATCTTTCAGACTGCAGGAACAATGTGAGATCTCTAGATTTATTGTCCACTTCCAAGCTTAATCAGAAAATGAATCCCCTGCCTCCTCTTCACACCGAGAAATGACACTCAAAAACTGGGCTAGGAAGAGAGAAACAAGGAATTCAATAATTTGTGATCAGTTTTTTAAAGTGATGATTTCTTGATGCATCCAGAGAAAGCAAACATTCCCAGCGCATGTCTCTGCAGTTCCAAACATTCCTTTGGACTTGTTTTCCATTTTCAGGGAAGGTATTCAGGAGTGGGTTACATAGCAGCTTGACTCGCTGAGTTTGAGTCACTGAACTTGATTCATCTAGAAACTTGTCTTGGAATTTTTTCTTAATGAACATTAATTATCTTGGAGCAAAGTTGAAAGAAGGGTTAGACCTGGACCCAGGTTAGGACTTGTTCACAAGCTATGTGGTGTGTGCTGTACTTCCTTCCCTGCAAGGGTGAGCTGTATATTAGTACAGTGCCTCGGTGTTTCCACAGAAACACGAACATGTCTCCTGTCGGCATTCCTTGGGAATGTAGCCTTACCCTAGGAGCCGGGCCCTGAATGTTCCCAGCGCTCTTCTACCTCTTCCTTTGTTTGATAAAAGAAAGTTGACCGTTGTCAGACATGGCCCTGGGATTCTTTCAGCTGTTGAGTTGGTGCATTTCCGTTAGAAGGGCGCTTGTCTAAACTCCAATTTAAGGACGATGAGATAAAATATCCCTGCTGTGGAAGGCAGTTTTGCCTGTAAAACACAATTGGGATCCACCTCCCAGATTTCTTGAGCATAGAGCACAAATCCCCTCACTTCATTGCCTGGGAATAGGTCTCTTGTTCTGGGCAATTTCTGCTCACCTGTCCAGAGGTAGCTAAAGGCTTACACTCCAACTATGAGATACTCCGAGTGCTCTTTGCCTCCTGATATTTGTGCCCTTGTTTAATCCTCCTTTCGCAACCTGGACCTATGGACCCGATTCTAATAAGAATATGGCAAAAGTGATTAGGTGGCACTTCTAAGATAATAGGGTTTTTGCCTCCACCCTCCTCTTGCTAGTACTATCTTTTGCTGTCACCCTCTTGCTCTGGCTGTTCTTGCTTGCTTGCACTGGGGAAGCTAAAGTTGGCATACACTGAGTTACCCTATGGCAAGGCTCAAATGGCAAGGAATTGGGAGTGGCCTCTGGCCAGCAGCCAGCAAAAAAGGCCTTTAGTCCAAAATCCTGCAAGAAATGAAAAGCTGTCAATGACTGTTCATGGCACAGCTTCCTCAACTGCATATCGAGGTGACTGTATGGGTGACTCGGCTTTGGTACCCAGCGAAGTTACCCCCAGATTCTGGATTCTAGAAACAGATAATACATGTTGTTGTTTCAAGACACTAATTCACTACACAGCAATGGCCAACTGCTTATGGAAATAGTACGGGGTGGAAGACGAGCACAGTTTGGAGAGCGACTAGGCATGTACATTTGTCTGTCTGACTCAACCCAGACAGGATGTGTATAGCAGATACTCTGCATTTACTATTTATGACCACTGCGACAACCTGGCGAGAGTGCTGTTGTTCGCATATTTTTCATAAAATCGAGTTCTGGAAACTCAGTTCTTTGGCTTAGGACCAAGGTAGAAGATGACAGAGATGAGAGAGAAAATCGAAGTCATCCTCTGAAGCCTGGGTTTTTCCCTCTGTACTAGCAGGTGATAGGCAGAATTAGGGCTAAGGAAATCAGATCCTCCCCTAGGTCTTCTTCAAGCTAGATACATCACTTCCCTTTGTTGGAGGGCCTGACATGGCTTGAACTGAACCATATCGCACAGTGGAGTTGCCCCAGAAGAACACTTACACCGGAGTTAAATGTTAAGCCATCTCCCTCAGCAGGCCTTTGATCAGAAAATTAAAATTGCCTATTTCAACCAGGTTCAGATCGGAGATATGAGACTTTAGACGCCTCTGTAGGGATGAGAAAGGTGACTGCATGACTTCGGCATTTGGTGTTAGGTCACTTTCATTATTACTAGAGTTCTTCATGCTATTTTTATTATGTAATGGATTTGATATACAGTCCAATAGGTTCTGGACCCTCCTTCACCTACTGCCAAAAGCTGGCAAAATAAATTTGGATACAAAAGGACAAGTTGAGAGTTGACTGGATGAGTGGTGGGTGAGTGCTGCTTTCAACTGGTGTGGGAATGACACTGTATCTATCCTACTTTACAATAACCACCGAGAGCTGGAAACAGTTATTTCCATTAACAGACAAGTGGATAAAAAAGCTGTGAGATACATATATGTATTTTATACCCACAACGGAATACTATGCAGCTACAAAAAGGTCAATTTCTGACACTTGCAACAACATGACAACATCTAGGAAAATCCCTCTAGAGGGAATTGTTTATTGAAATATACCAGGCAAAGAAAGTCAAACACCATATGATTTCAGTCATGTACTATATAGAGAAACAAATAATTGATGTAAATAAAACAAAAAATGAACTTTTGAACTTTGGGAGAAGTGGTGGTTAACACAAGGGAAGGGGAAGAAGGTAGGGTAAATTGAAATGGGACAATGGTAAGGAGAAGGATAGATTGGAGGTTTAACAGAACTTAATGTAATCTATCCAGGTGTTGATTTTCAGTGATGCACATCAGAAACTTATATAATGTCGATGTGGTGTTATTTCAATTTTTAAAGATAACTAGTGAAACTAAAGAACTGAATTTTTCATTTAGCTTAATTTGAAGTTATTTAGATTAAATGTATGTAGCACCTGGCTAAAGTGTTAGACATTGCAGGTCTAGTCGATATTATCTTTCTGGCATTCTTTGTTAATCGATTTGTCTAATACTTATAGAATATTTCCTATGTGTCAGACACTATACTTGGTATTTGGCATGTGTATTCTTTGAATATTGACAAGTTTTGAGAAAGCTGATATTATTTACATTTTTTCCAGAGCAGAGAGCTGAATGTTAGAGAGACGAAGTGACCTGCCAGCAGCAGGAAGTAGCATTCAAAGTCAAGTGTATCTGGCTCCAGTCTTGTGTTTCTCTTCTAGAGGAACAAGAGTAACCTAGTAGCAGTAGAGGGTGAAACGAAATGGACACAAGACAATTAAAATACAACTCTTCTTAATAATGGTTTCTTCCATTTTATTGCTTATTGTAAACACTTTGGCTGCAGCAAATACATTAGTTTTTAAATAACCATAATTCAAAGCTTCCACACCATATACCATTTTCCCTGAAGATGTATCATCTATGAAAATAATCAGTGAACTCCAAAAATCTATACTGATAATGTGCACATTTATGCTATTGTGACACTAAATACAAATAGGAAAAAGAAGCCTCTATTGTAGGCCTATGGGTTTGTGATATGCCTTAAGGGAGGTCATAAAGTAACTCAGAGACGGCGAGGACTGAAATGGCTCTGATATGGGTAATGTTTGCAGGACATAGAAAGTATACAGTAAATGTTCATTGACATAAAGATAAGAGTTGTTTTCACCCTTTCCATTTTTTCTTTCTAAGTTCCTCTCCATTTTTCTCATACAGAATTTATGGTGCATTTACAACCAACATTCTGGAAGCTGGAGATCCTGGGACTTTGGGTCACAGAGTTGCTATTTAATTGGGTCTGATCATACTTTCAGAAGAGAGATAGATTAAAGCATATGTACTGTTAAAATGGTGCTAAAATCAGAAACTAGAATAGGCTTGAACTCATGATCACTTTGTGTTTTCATAAGTAAGAAAATCATTGGTGCCCCCAAATCAAGCACATAATTCAAAGCAAATTTAGTTTTTTGAGCATATTTGGATCACAGAATTTGAAAATAAAATATTCTATTTATTGAATGGTTAGTTTCTTAACTGTGTAGGGAATATAATTTATAACAGGATATTTGATTGCTTTAGCAAAATTTTAATCATTGTGGGATTTCATCAAGTTATGCAGCTGCTGACTTTTAATAGCTGAGTGACAAAATATTTGATCACTGATTCCCAATATTTCTTCATTATACAATCTTAAGTACAGGAAAGAATATGCATACAAATATAAATGTGCAGGTTGCTTGCAGCAAAATATGGCACATTAGAATTTTTATTAAAAACTGTTGCACCGAAAGGAAGACACTTCATGAAATTTGGGTTTTGGCAAATGCAAATGCTTGAAGTCTCTATCTTAAACTTCCCATGACCTGTACAGCTTTCTCAAGGAAATAGATTATCAAAAATATCACAAAAGAAACAACTTTGGCTGAGCAGCATGGGAATGGGAATCGCATGGAAGGGAATCTGAAATTCGTTTTTCCCTATTTTTAATTACTGTTTATTCACGGTCAAGTTCTGAGATTTTACACCCTGATGTAAAAAGCCCTGGGAATATTTGGTTTCTTGACTTTTAATGTAACGTAAAGTGTTTTTGAGTATTTTTGCTTGGGGGACTTGCTACAACTCTTCCCTATATTTGAGTTAAACTTTGTCATGAGAAAGTCAAATGAGTTTAGGTAACAGCAAGAAGTGCTGAAGCGTTTCTGGCTTCAAGCACCTGTTGGGAATCATTGATCTTGTTTCACCTCTCAAACTAAATAAGACTCACGTTCTCGCTTGTTTCCCTTCTTAAAGGCATAGAAATTTCCCTTGCATCTACCTAAAAACATTAGCAGAACTTTTGAGCCCATCTACACTTGATTTAGCTGCTCCTTCTAGAACGTGTCTCCCACCAGATACTCAGCCAGGTCCTGTTTGCAGTCTTGGTAACAGGGAGTTTGACAAAGCAACGTCAATAAGAAAGATCAATGTATGAAAAACAAGATCCCTTCCTATAGCCACGAACTGGGGCTTCAAAATAGCATAAGGCACAGAATGGGTTCAAAGGCATTTATCTGTATTTACTGGTGAGTGAAAGATCAGTTTCAGCTCTGAATTTTTAAGCTACACAGAATATAGCTGTTTATGTGGTCCACACTGTTCTCTTGCACATAAAACTTCTTCCCCAGGATCATTATTGCACTTTCCTTCATCTGTTTATTAGGCAATATGATTTTAAGAAGCTGTGTCTCTCATAACTCTTCTTTGAATGTGCTTCTGTTGATCGATAGATCTCTTTGAATGTGACCCATCAAAGCAAACATCGCACTCCAGAGGGTGTCAGCTCTGAGTAGAGTCGAAACCAGTATTTCTTAGTATGGGTGTTCTATTTGAGCTCTGAACAAGTATTCCTTTGAGCAATCCTTTGCTATCTGCTTCGGAGTAGAGGAATTTAATTCTGGGCAATACCTCTGGTTTGCACACACACCCTCTGGAAGGATTATTTCCTTGAATTTCCAGGGTAAGGAGGAGGTGGGGAGCGCTGGGCTGTGGCCTGTGGGGTTGGGGAGTAGGGAGGAGGTAAATCTGCACAGCATTCCATCTCCTGGTCACAGCTGTAGGGGGGTGGTGCTACTGGAAAAGAGAAGGAAGACGCCATCAGTCAGTAAGCAGATGTTTGTGTGACAGCTGCTTCAGTCACGGGCACTTTAAGAGGAGGCAAATTTTTTTTATTAGCAGGCAATTTTATTCAGCATATAGCAAGGATGAAACATGATCTAATTTTGTTTTTTTCACAGTATGATCTCACTTTTTATTTCTTATGATTTTTCATGTTTAGTATTTTATTAATATAAATTTTAATTTACATATATTTGCCATCAATTGTAATCCCCATGTATTCCCCATCACCATCTCACCAGTGCACCATCACCTCAGTCCCCCGTGCTCCCATCTTCCCTCAACCCTCCCCTCCCCAAGTTTCCCCAGTCTGTCCTTGTCAAGAGGAGGCAAATTTTTGCCTGCAAATAACTTGTTATCATTGGAGGACATGTGTGAGAGTGAGTGCTGTAAACTGTGCCACTGACTAAGGTATTTAGACTTGGTGGCAGAGGGAAGGAGTTTTGGAAATGTGGTGCTGATGGGGCAGGCAGAGAAAGGACTCACAGGTAATTCAAGTGCAGAAGAATAAAGTGCTGAATAAAGTGCAGAAGAGTGATGGAGGAAAAATGGGAAAAGACCGTGAGGAATCTGTGTCCCGAACGTGGTGAGATCTGAATATCACACAGAGATAAGTGATGTGTAATGTATGTGATGGCCTGCATTCCAGAGAGCGGAATGCACTGGATGTGCTTTGGGAAGAAGGTTTGGCAGGATGGATTATGTGTGAAAGGTAAAGGGAGATGAAGTGAATGGTATATGTGACTGTGGGGGCTCATGACAGTGGGAGCAAAATCTTAAGCACCTTTGCCTACCGCGTGCTTAGATGAAGCCTGGTACATGGAGATGGGGTGGAAAGTGGAAGGAGGTGTTGAGATATTGGGCATCTAGTACATGTTCCCATAACTTGGGGAGTCATGGAGTCATTACAGAATCAGACAGACAGAGAAAAGGAGGACGTGCAGGTTTGGAAATGAGGGTGAGGGATTTAACTTGAAATCTTATTTGAAAATACATCCTAACATAGGCTGGTATGTCTCATTCACATGTAATATACTTATTGTGACTAGGCACGGATCTACTTCGTAGTGACCTCAATCATGTTTCCAGGGTTAGGAGAGGGTACTGCTGAGTGCCGCGGGTCTTTAAGAACCAAGTCATTGCATGGCATCTGAGCAGCCCCTCTGGAACCTCTGACCATTTACCAGTAGAATCACCTCGGCTAGGATGCCATATGGGAGTCGGCAAACTTCTTACTGTGAATGTTTCCGAAGTCACAATACTTGTGTCAGAAGAATGCAAACAGAAAGCCCAGCTTTTAACATGAGGATGTCAGAAAGGACTAGCAACAGTTCAATGGTGCACAAAGCCCCCCCCCCCCCCTTCTCCATGGACCCTCAGAGGCTGGCAACGCCAAGCTTTCTTTTATACAACAAAATGGAATTACCGCTAGGGAGTCTAAGTAACCCATCTCCTCTACATCACACCTGCTCCTTTTACTACCTCTTGCTTCATTTTATCTAGGAGGATAGAGACAGACACTTATAATGAATGTCATCTAAGCCAAGCCATGAGACAACTGCACCTCCATACAAAACGGAAGTGACAGCTGAAGCCCCACTGAACTGTTCCTTACAAGCATGTGGTTCTAGGCTGTTTCGATACCGACATTTTTCCTGCCTCTCACCAGCAGAAACACACCGTCTGATTGTACAGGTTGACTCGACAACATTCTGTCATGAAGCCTTGGCGTATGTTTATGCTTCAGTAACAAAGCATTTATATTTTCCCATCTGCATAGAAACTGGGGGACATTTCAGGGAGCACCCCTATGGTAATTGTAGTGGCAGGAAGGGTGGCACACTGGGCAGGTTCTGGATGGTTCTTAGCAGATGGGTCAAGGAAAGAGGAGTCTTGGAGCCCTCGGTGGCTTTTTATGCTTTTATTAGTAGAGGTGGCCAGATACATGGCAGGTATGGGGGCCGGGGGGCTGGGAGGCCCTCTCACCCTCTCAGCTGCTTTCTACTGCTGCTGCTCGTCAGTACTGTCGGTCCTGTTGGTCCTGGCGTCCTCATGATGCTGCCCATTTAAGCCCGTGTCCAACTCAGGTGCGCCCACTTGTGCATGCCCACCCTGGAATGCTCGCAGCACTGCAGGTGTCCATCAGTGGTGGGACGGTGGAAAGACCTGATTGTTCTGACCCTACAGTAATATACAGCTGAATGTTGAATGTGAAAATCTAAGTTTTGAAACAGTATTCTTTCATTCACATAGCCTTGAATCCTGATAAAGTGATGCTATAACGTGAAGAGCGGTAATTTGACCATGAAATAAACATGGAATACCCTTTCTAGTACTACATAGTAAATGGTATTTTGAAAATGATAATTGTACAAATGTAGTGGACTGTTACCTCTTTTTCTGGCAGATGATAAAGTTTCACTAGGAAGTAAACTCTTCATGTTACTGACTTTAGAATTCCTGACTCAGTCTGAGTGGTTATGTTCTTTTATAAAGGTCAAATTAATTTTGAGATAATGGATATAGCTGGACATAGGATGCCTTTACAATTCTTTTATAACCAATATTTATCCTTAATGTCATTTTAAGGCAGCTACAATGTTACACAGATGCTATGAAATTCATTCAATGTTTTCACCGTCTTAGGACAACATCACTAGAATAAGTATAAGGAAAATGTGTGATGTTATCAGACAATACAACATTATTTTAAAACAGGGGGTACGCTGGGTAGCTGCCAAAATCCTCAAAACCATTCTTCAAACATATTTTTCCTCTTGTAAAGAGCTGAGCTCTTCTGGACTACATGCCAAGTGATGGTACTTCTACTCCTCCTGGTTGATATCTCTGGCCCTTTCTGCCACAAACTCTCATTCATGGAGGATGGAATATCCAAACTCAAAATACTGCTTTCCAGCTTGACTTCTTTCTGGTGGTTTCATCATCTATGTATTGAAATAGTTTGAATCCCAAAATGGAGCTGCTCCTGCTGGGGGTTCCATGTTAGCAAATGAAAGTTGGATTAACTTCTGAGTATCTAAAATAACAAACACCTGGTCGGTCAGTTTCCTAAGGTGAACTCTGGATTCCATGTTCTTTCCTTCTCAGACACAAGTGCAGACAAAGTGGCTCTAGTCAGATATTCTCTATCTTCCTCTTCCTTTTGATTCTTTATCTAAAAAGGCTTCCTGTCTTTGCCCCATTTGGCAGGGATGCGACTATTTACTTCATGAAGGGTTTAGTAAAGTTTGTTCCACTTACATTGTCCTTTTAATCATTTTTTGAAGAATACATGGAACCGTAACTCTCAGTCCTTCGGACTGTTTGCCTTCAAAAATTTCGGTGTGACCAGTAGCAGAAACATTATTGTACTAAAACACTACATATTTCTAGAATACCCATTTCAATACATTTTGAAGCTCATCTGAGTTTCCTGATTACCAGTGGCATTAAAAAAATTTAGTCTGATGTTGCCCCCTCTTTGTCTTTCTCTATTCCGCTTAGATTTATGGCCCATCACTATAATTACTTCTGTTTATCTATCATCAACTTTCTTTTTTTTCTACCCCAATACCTGACAAAATGCCAATCCTGATTAAGCCCAACACTTTGGCTACCCCAGATCTGTATCCAAGAGCTTAAAGTGGCTGGATAAA
Source organism: Galemys pyrenaicus (assembly GCA_019455555.1). Lineage (NCBI taxonomy): Eukaryota > Metazoa > Chordata > Mammalia > Eulipotyphla > Talpidae > Galemys > Galemys pyrenaicus. The sequence goes on from JAGFMF010011629.1 coordinate 11,086,679, forward strand.
AATGCATAATCATGTTGATTGATCTCACTTCAGGGTGGATGTCCTTGGCTTTGCATGGAAATGGCACATTTCATTAGGCATCTCATCACCCCTCCATTCTTGGAGATTGCTGCTTCTTTCTCAACTACAAACACCTCTTTAAGCCACTCTGAGCATGAGACTTGCTTCTTATTTCACTAAAAAATGGCACTCTCAGAAGAAACCATCCTCATCTCACCAAACCTCTAGTGAATACACATCATTTTCTGATGTTAGCTATCTATATTAACAAGTCCCTTGATACAAAGACTCGGTTTCTTAAGTGTTTCCAAGAGGTTTTAAAGACTGAAAGCAAGTTCTAAAAAATATTTCTCTGGTTTGGTTTTTCAGATACTTTTTATGCTAAGATTCAGGCTGGGGACTTCCAGGCAGAATATCACACACACCAAGTTGTCTCATCCTAAGAATAACACCCAAAGGTGCAAGATGTCCACCCCTCCTTCTTTGGTGTTATTAACTGTCTGCTTTTTCCTATTAAAACTAGCACGTAATCTATGCGTATACATCCTACAGACAAATATCCTGCTCTTGAGCTAATTTTGCCCCTTGATTTAACATCAGTTCTTGTCCTATACATTCCTTATGATGGTTTAAAATAATTATTCCCAACACCACAACTCCCTTTCACATTTACATTTTGGCATTCTTCTCTTTACAAGAATCGCCCGTCTGCCCGCCCGCCCGTCCGCCCGCCCGTCTGCCCACCTATCCATCTATCTGTATATCATCAGGGGGCCCAATAATGTAGCTCAAAGCTCAATTTTCTTAACATGAAATCACTTGCTTTCTTTTTTGCTGGCTTTTGATTTTTACAGATTGTCAAGCCTTTACAGTTTTTCAGTGTAATTCTCCTTTCGTGTGCATTATTCAAATCTATTTTTTAAATTGACTTACCATGATCATGTTGACATGGACGTCCTTCAAAGTAGTAAGGAATGCAAGATAGAAGTAATTATGTTACAATGGAGGTTTTAAAAATAATTGCGGTTAAACGGGGTACCGCTCATTCTGTCCAGTATGGCTGGACCAAAAGGTGGTTGGTGGGTCAGTGTCCTGCAGAGGGTCAGGTGTGACAGATTAACTTTGCTCAGGAATTTGCTCCCCAGTGCAGAGTAATAACATTCACTGTGGGATTCTCCACTCTGGGCTTTCTCCCAGGGATCAGATAACCTTGGCTAAATTATTTTCTCCTTTTTTATGTGGCCTCCAGGCTATAGTTCTATACAATAAGTTGAGTTGTTAGCTCAATTATCACAGGGTTAATTAACGTGGGTAGGAACATTTTATATTTCCACAGATGAAAGATTTTGAAATGCATTCAATACTACGCTGTTGTTTCCTGATCCTTTAAGTAAAAGCTTAATTAGTGACTTTGAGAAGGAAATGAGAAGTAATCAAGCACATTATGTTTGTAAAGACCTCGTCTTTTTGCAGCAAATATACTTCTACCATAAGGCCCATTATGTTTCTTGCATTATTCAGTTCCCAGAACAATGCATTTACTGAAAATACAACATAACACTATGATCTGCCAGTATGAATGGTACCACTATGAAATTTGAAAAGCATGTTTCCATGCGTTTAAATGGAAACCTCAAACTCCAGAAAACCAAAATTTCACTTAAATTAGTGATAATTTATACCTTCTGTTATGACTTTCTTTAAGGTCTGCACCTACAGAAAGATAGAATAAAATATTTTATGAAGAAAATATTTTAAAAATGAACTGAACTTTAATTCTTGATTGAACACAAATACACCCAGCAGGCTGTTCTCCCCAGTTATGACTCCCTTGAGCTCCCCTCTGTTCTCTTCCGTTGTGCTGCCCAGGTAAAATGGGGAGAAGTACTTGGGGGTGACTCCACTAAGTCTTCAATACTTCTTCCCTACAAGGAGTGGGATACAGTAACAAAACTGACGACTCCGCTAGAAGGAGCAAGCAGCGTTGCTTACCAGGGTAGGAGGAGATGGCGTTGATGTGGGCGGTCCTGATGACGCCCACCCTGGTCCCTCGGTTGTTTTTCATGCACATGCAGATGCATATGGCTATTCCGGCAATGACCCCCATGATGAACACGATTCCAAACACGATGCCCGCGATCACTGTGCCCCTAAGAGCATAAAACGTGCAGTGGTTGAAAAGACGCATAAAGATTCTTCAGCGTTTTAATATAACTTCATAAAAATCTGAAAAGTGCTTCTTTAAGTGACCTTAAAGATATCGGTGTAACAAATGGTAATTCCCTGAACTTATCAAGTAAATAATTTTGTGTAATTCAATGGATAAGAAAAAATGATAAATCTTTAAGGAATCCTCTTCCAGCACAATGAACCCATCATTCAGATTCTGGTTTTAAAAATTCATGTATTTTTATGGAGTACGATTCTCCAGATTGGCTTTCTAGAACAACAATTAAGAAAACATTCTACTGTACGCTTACACAGCAATGAATTTAATCTACTCTTTGTAGAGTAGAAGTGCTTAACGGAAACAACTTGGATAAATGTCAAATATTAAATAAAATTTACCATTAACTCTGATTAAAACTTCGTAATGTTGAACTTGAAAATGATGTTTGGTTTTTCTTTTAAAAAAACCATTTTTTCAAATTACGCAGAGAACAGTTATGACAAGTGTTGTGAATTAATTTAGGAAGGACATAAGCAAAATTTGTTTCCAGTAATTTTTTTTTCCAGAAAGTTTAACAGATGCCACAAATCATAGAAAAAATACTGCATGAGTCAACATTACCATTATTTGCAAATAACTTGATCAATGTGAGACTACATTTGTCCACCAATTTGGAAAGTAATGGGGAAATCTTTATCAAGAGGTCATTTTTAACTGGGAAATAACATTTCCCCCCCAAAAAAAGCAGAAAAAAACTAATGTGCATAAAAAAGGGGATTAAATATATGATACAGCAGAGAATGAATTCTTTCCAATGATTAAAAGGGTGAAGTGCATTTGGGTTGAGATTAAATGTTCATGATGTATGGGTAATTAAATAATAAATTAATAGACCCTAAGCAGGTAGTCAAGGCACACTGATTTATGTAACCAGGTTGTCAGAAGAACAGGAAAAAACCTGGACTTGCAACTGGCAATTGAAGCCTAAGGATGAGGTCATGGGAATCTGCAATCTGTGGTCAGTTGGTCAGAAGACAGGACAGCTTGGGCTTGTGATGGGCGACTATAGTGAAGGACTGTCCTGGGACACTGAGCCCTCATCTGTTGGAATCTTATGCTCTCTCCTGGTAGATGGTATTAGGATTGAGTTGAATTCTCAGACACCCTACTGGTATCTGAGCTTCTTGTTGATGTGGGGAAGGTACACACATCACACACACACACATGCACTGCAGTTGGATCCTGGAACCCTAAACTCTTAAACTTAATGTATTAAAATTTATTTAAATTTAAAAATTTATTTAATTACCCATACATCACGAACATTTAATCTCAACCCAAGGCACTCTATAGTTGCTTGCAAATTCAGGGTATAAGTCCCTATTTTCAGAGGTGAATGCCACAGTAGAGGAATAGTTGAAATTCCTTAATTTTAATCCTTAGTGCTGTTCATTTTTCTACTTCAAAGAATCCCGAAATTTCATAGGGAGCTTTAGTCTGATTGTGTCTTGGTGCCTAGAGTTTTATCATAAGGGTATGAGCTATTATGAAAGCCTCCTGTTTTCAGAGCCTCAATCTACTGGAGGTGAAGATAAGACTTCAGAAACAGTCTTTGTGGCTTAGAAGCAAGACTTCTGAAGCCAGACTGCCTAGGTTCTAGAACTGGATAAATGTGGATAAGTGTTCAACCTCCCAATTTCTTTATTAATAAAATGGAGCTCAGCTTGTTGCTTAATTTTCTCTCCTCTCAAATTTTGTCATGAAATATCTGTGCTCATGGGTCATTTTCTAGACATATAAATTCTTATTTTCAATGCTATCTAAATATCTATCCCATAGTTCTCTAGGAAAGTTCCATAATTCCCCATCACAAACTTTGGGCCCAGACGTGTCTCACGAGTCAGGAATTTTTAAATTGGAAAGGGAAGACACCAAGTATATCGAATATTCAAGCTACTCTCAGAACACACACATTCTTCTTTCTGCTACAAAGGTAGGGATATTATTGTTTAGGACTGATTTTGCAGCCAATTGAATTATATAAAATCTTTTACTTTTCAAAGGGTTTCAGAATTGCAGATAAGGGATTGTAAATCTGCATTTGTGCTTTTCAAAAGAGATTTCCTAAGACTTACCCACGTTTACTTAAGAAAAGCAGAATACCATTAAGAATTCCAATAGACTCCTTTAAAATGTTCCTATATGCAATTTCACTTTGCCAGTAAATTATGAAAGTAGAATGTGAGACACATTTGGATATGCTGCCACAAGAAACTGAAGAATGGAGGTCTAGGAGTTTAACAAATGAGTCTTTTTTTCCCTTTATTTTTGAAAATCCTGGTATAATTGGCAAACGACCTCATTAGTTTCAGGTGTACAACATAATGATTCACATTTATATATATTGTGAAATGATCACTGCAATAAGTCTAGTTAATATTCATCACTACACATATGAACAAATAAATCTTTTCAAGAAAAAAGATTTATGCAAGGAGATAATTTGAAATAAGAACTAAAGGCAATCTGGAAACCTTTGTTTATTGTAATTTTCATGTCTAAATAAGATTAAATTGGAGGGCTTCATTTATGTTCCAGAAATAATCAATGGCCCAATTATTCAGGCATAGTTTCCCAAGTATGTAATACCGAAGCTGTTAAGATATCAAATTGGGACATATTTATATTCATTAATTCCTATTTCAATAGAGAAAAGTAGAAAATTAGTCACATTTTGTTTCCTTGTTGGCAGTTTCAGCAAAAGTGCCTGATTTTGAGGTCAATAATGAGGTTGCAGCTAATGTGTTAAAGGAGATTTTTTGATTAAATGATTTTGGGGGTCCTTGAACCTTTAATACCCATTAGCAATTGTAAATTAGCTAGTTATTTAAGGTATGGCAAACATAAAACTTCTAGCATTATTTACTCTTATTAATTAAAGGAAGCAATAAATAAACAGTAACCTTCCTGCCTATATAATTTGGTTTAGTCAACAATTAGAAAAGCTGTAATTGAAATTTGGCATAAAAACCTTAAACATTTAAAGCATGTATTTTTTTTTTTTTCTGAGACTGCATTGCAGGGTCTAGATATTTCCTTCCCCTTAAAATTTTTTTTAAATGGTACAGAATGACCCTGCTCAGCCTTCAGCCAACTTCCCCCAGTGGCTACATCATAGTAATTCTAGAAAACATCAAAACCAGAAAAGTGACCCCGGTATAAAATGTGTTGCATGTAGCCATTTTTATCACATGAAGAGATTTATGTAACTACTATGGTGAGCAAGAGAAGACTGCTATCTCCCCAAATACTTCCCTTGTGCAGTATACTCACTCCTGGAGACACACCCAGCTCCTTGTCCCCACTGTCAAAAACCTTTGGCACCACTTACCCATCTGTTTCCCATGACCATAATTTAATCATTTTAAGAGGGTTATACAAATTGTATTATAAAGTAAGTGACCTTTAGAGATAGTATTGTTTTTTCACTCAGTGTCCTTGAAATCTATCCTAACTTTTGTGTGAATCAAGGCATTCCTTTTTTGCTTAGTAATATTCCACAGTGTGGCCCTAATATAGCTTAACTATTGCCTATTATAGGACATTTTGGTTATTTCCAGCTCTGGTTGGTACAAATAAAGCTGTTATGAACAATGTAGTACATGTTTTTGTGTGGATATAAGTATTCACTGAATATCCAAGAGTGGGATTTCTGGATATGCAATAAGTATGTGTTTGATTTTTTTAAAAGAAACTGCTAGATTGTTTTCCAATGTGGATGTATTATTTTACATTTTCACCAGCAGTATATGAGAAATCCAGTTTCTTTGCATCCTTGCCAGCATTTGGTATTGTCATTATTTTTAGTTTAGCTATTTTAAGTTTGTAGTGGTCTTAATTTGCATTTCTCTAATGGCTGGTGGGATGGAACATATTTTCATTAGCTTATTTGCCATTCTTTGGTGAAATAGTTCGTTGTCTTTTATATTCTAATTGGAATGTTGACTTTTTACTATTGAATTTTTGAAAGTTATTTATAAGTGATAGACATGAGTCCTTTATGAGATGTAGTTTGCAAACATTTTCACCGAGTCTATCATATGCCTATTAATCCTTTTTACAATCTTTTGTAGAATACAAGTTTTTAATTTTAATGAGGTTCAGTTTTCAATTTTTCTTGATAGTGTACTTCTGATGTCATTTCAATTATTTATGATTGTTTGGGACTATTCTGTGTATTTTTCTATTGCTGGATAGGGTGTTTTATAAATGTTGACCAGAGGTGGTTGGTGGTACTCAGTCCTACATCCCTGTTAATTTTCTGTCTAGTCATTATACTGTCAAAGGGAGGGATCTTAACCTCCAACTAGAATCAACTAGAATTATAGACTTTGTCTTCTTTCAGTTATATTAGTTTACTCCCATGTTTTGCAGCTCTTCTGTTCTGTCGTGGCTTTCTTCTTGACCTTGGCTGGTTTGTGCTGGGGTGGGGCTGTATTTCTCTTCTGTGGCATTTAGCATAGTCAGACTAATATTGTCTAAATGTTTTCTGTCTTGCTAGAGTGCCTCTTTCTGGGTCTTCTGATTGGAGAGTTCAGGCTTTTATGGTGGCTTTTATTGTCTGTGCCCACTGGTATTTCCAGGTTGCCAATTTCCTTATGTCCCAGTCTGAGAGAAAGGAGAAAAAAGACCTGGGGAAATCACTGCTGTGTTTTCATTCAGTCCATGAGGGACCCAGGGGCTCTGCTTTCTTTTCATCTGAGTTTTCTTGTATGATTAATATGTGACACCGAGGGTTTTTAAGTTGTACTTAAAGGTAGGAGGGTGGGGGTAAAACACATACGGTCTGGTAATGTATTTGAAAAAGAAAATTTACAATAAAAATGTTAAAATTTTAATAACAATATTAAAAATATTGTTAAATATTGTTAAAATATTAAAATTGTAAAGTTATTTTAAAAAACAATATATAAACATTTTTATGGAAGAGATGAAAACTGAACTTGAATATCTTTAAAGACTTTTTAATATTTATATATTTAGGAAAAAACAATGAGATATATATCCTTTGTCTTCTATAAATCTATATTTCCTATGCATATTGAAGGTACTCAACATATCATTAATAATTACATAAATCAAGCTGTCTCACCAACCTTTATTAAACAATTGTGGAACTATTGCCTATAAAATTCCTTTCTCTGCAATGAAAATATTTCTTAAAGACAACTGTTAATTCTTAAACTTAAAAGGCCATTAATCTTGGAAGGAAAAAATATAATTAATGGCTATAATTTTTATTTTAACTGATTTTTCTGGATTGTAAAGCATAACTTGGGTAGATATGTGTATGGAAAGAGAACTTTGTTTTCAGAAGGCTAGGCAATACTTTAATTAATTTCACACAATTCAGAAATAATTGTTCTCATAGTGCTTAAAATTCTTGGGTGAGCTCATTAGTACCAAACAAAAGCACTCGGTTTTCTTGGTTAGGTGAAACTATCAACAGTTTGGGGCAATGAGAGACCACTTAGACGATCCCACAGCTCGGGTGTGCAGTGAGTAGGCTACATTATCTAGGTTTGTGTAATTGTACTCTCGGAAACTTGTGCAACAAAATCACCTAATGATTTTTAAGAATGTTGCCTGTCATCAGCAGTGCATATCTGTTTCAACAGAAAAGTTACTTATGTTTTGTGATATAATCATAAATGTGTTTTGTTCCTGGCTCCTGCTACACATTCTTAGAGAAGATTTTTTAAAGATTTATTTTTATTTATGCATACAAGAACTGGGGTATAGTCCAGAGGTGTGGGGGGGTGAGACTTGTATTCACCAGAGACAGAGTGGGGAGCAGAACAGGCAGATCAACTGAAATACACTGCTGAGGGGAGCAGCAGGCGAGGAGAGGTCTGCTGTGCCATTTGGGTCAGCTCCCTGGCTGGTGATGGAACTTGTGCTAGAGTGGCTGCTGATAGCTTCACAGTGCTGAGACTTAATCCCCTCTGCCACCAGGGAGACCCTGAGGGGAGGTATTTTGTATGCTGGTGGCACCTGGATAGTTTTAGTATGGGGGATGCTTGCCAGGAAAACCAAGGGGCCATTAGAGGGGAAGGGGAAGGACTGGAGATGGAGTTAATCATCAACTATCATGATTTAGTCCACAGTGCCTTCCTACCTCCATAATAATGTTTACATGATGGAGTCCTACATGCTTCTGGGTTGGTGGACACAGCAAGGTGCTGGGAGGGCTTGGAAGCTCTGGAAGCATCTTTTCTCCTTCTGCCATACCTTGGTTATGTATCATTTCTATTTGGCTGTTCCTGAGTCATACCCTTTATAATATCCTGGTAATAGTAAGTAAAGTGTTTTTGAGTGTTGTGAATTGTTCTACTAAGTTATCAAACCTGACGATGGGGATGTGGAAATCCTTGACTTCATAGCCAAGTTAAACAGGAACATGGGTAATCTGGAGACCCAATACTTGCGACTGTCTCTATGGATGGGCAGCCTTAGTAGACTCAGTGCTTGAACCTGTGCAGTAGGATGCTAACTCAGAATTGCTTTAAAGTGTAAGACTGTCAGTTGATGTGAGAAGTGGTTAGTATCAGGAGTCATGCTTCCTTCTCTGTTCTATAAAAATCTTTGTCAATACATATAAATGCCAGAGCTTGTTTACCTCCCTGGGGGGATATTGATCATTTTCTGTAAAGGTAAAGGTCCTGAACAGAATTGTGGGTAAAAAATTAGTACCAAACTGAGATTTTTGAAATCAAGATAGCAGATGTATTTGTAGTGACTTTAATGAAACTGTGGTTTGTAACAAGGGTCAAAAATATTTCACTTTATAAGTAGCTTTTTATAATAAAAACTGATTCTGATAATGTTGCAATTGTTACAATAATATTTGTAACATCCTTTTAGGGGAAGCACTGCTACCCTAACTTAATATCGCTATCATGACATGATTTTAACATGATTTTACTATCAATAAGTTTTAAAGAAGCAAATCGATATGAAAAGAACCAGGGTAATATTTACATTGTTCTCTAACATGGCCAATTTACAAATGCATTTTATAAAACAGCATAATACAAAAGACTTATGAATATTTTATGCAATAATTTAATAATATCAGTCCCAATAAAATAGGACAATAAAAAAGGCCATAGAGATATTTAGTGTCCATATAAGACACAGAATATTTCCATCAAAAGAAAATTTTCATATGGCTATAAAAGTTTTTAAGTACTATAGAAGTGAGAATAAAATTTTTAAGAGTTTTCTAGAAAAAAGACCATAATTTCAAAAGAATGAACTTGATAGGATATGAGCTCATTTTAAAATGAAAAATTAAATTGTAAGTGAAATAAAAGCATTTTTATCTTTATTAAAGAAGGGGATATTAAATAGTCCTATTTATGATAATCCATATGTAATGAACTAAAATGATGAAAAATAAACCATTGTAACATGGGCCTAAAGTAAAATGCACACATGAGAAGAATATAATGGCAAAATTTTCAGATTATTTTTTAATAATCATTGTTTGGCCAATGCACTAAAATATTGTAATATAACATCATGTTAAAAAATTCCTCAAAATCATTTTATGAAAAATCATTGGCAATTTATAAGGTACAATCTTGAGTAAAATTCTAACTTAATTCCAAAATGATGCATTTCTTTGTGGCTTTAATAATCACTATAGTCATAAGAAAAGTAAAACAAACTTGGTTAAGTATGGTTTTCAATACTGAGAGTATTTAGTTATAACTTCAGAATGAAGTGGGATACCAGAAATATCACTTTCTATCTAAGCATATATTTAATAAGGTGACTATAATTTCAAATGGCTAAATTATTACTAAATATTACAATTCCATGTATAAAGTGCTTATGGGGGTAGAAACACCAATACATATAATTTTCCCAATAAGTCTATATTGTAAAAAATTCTTTAAAATTCAGATGTACTGAAGACATTTATTTTGCTTTTAATTATTCTAAGCCCTTCTCCCTAATACATTTACATAACACACTCTTTGAGAGCTAAAGGTAATTTCTGTTAGTCTCAGAATAACATTAGAAATTCATGTTTTCTGAATGAATAAATTTATCAGATTTCCTGCTATACTATCATAAAGATGGTTTCTACCTAAATATCCTCTTCAATTCTTGATAGTTTCAAGGTGCATGACTAACTGAAATAAGCATTGTATCTACTAAATAAATTTAAAGCTTGTCTTCTGTATGAGACGAAGATCTGGAAAATAAGTCATAACTAAAATACATTGTGACATTTCTTAAACCACTTTAAGAAATCTGGAATGGAATTTTTTGTCTCCATCTTACCATCCACCCTGCCTTCTGCAATAAGTGTGATAGCTGAGTTCCATGCTGGACCATGAGAACATGGGGTGGGGGAAGGGTGTGATGGAGTGTGCTTCCCTAATAGCTTCATGGAGATGCTCTAGAAGCCCCATATTGCTTCATTCTGAATTTTCTTTACATGAGAGGTAAACTATTAATTATAAAATTTCCTTAATTTTCTGTGCATGCATGTGCATGTGTGTATGATATGTTGCTTAACTGGTCTTACCCAATACAACTTCTCTGCCAGGATTAGCAGAGGATAAACAAGTAGAAATCCTCAGTGTGGCAACTGCAGTTTTAAGGAGTATAAAGTTACTCTGCGATCCCCTTGAAAAGGTTTCAAAGAGCCATACTGAGCCAAGCAAGCATGAAACTGGCTTCAACTTCTGTTAAGTTGGGATCATCTTCCTTCTTCTGTAGAATTAAATTTCTATGATTCAGTGAGAGACCTTCAAGAAATCTCTGCATTGCCTAGATATCAAACATGGCATACAAAATGAGAATAAAAAATGGCCTTGAGTGTGTTGTGAATGGTAGAGTGACCTACACAATAATATTTTATCACTGGAGTTCAATGGTAGATGATCTGACTGATGAAGAAAGCAAGACCAATTCAAGCCAAAAACTACCCTTGGGAAATGATTTATTTACACTTATCTCCACTGATCAAATTTTCTAAACAAGTGCCCAATCTTACTTTAGACTAATAAAGTGAGTTCAATGATGATCAAATGAAATAATATATTAATAGCAATTAAGTGTTTTCCAGTTCCTATGAGTATTTATATATGTAGAACTTATATAGACTTGATTTTTATTTAGGAAAGTAAAGATTCCATTAAATATTAGTTTATCACTTGGTATATTCTGTATACTGTATAGATTGCAATGCCGTTACCTGATAATCTGTCAGTATGGTCCTGAAATACAATTAATATACTACAAATCTAAGTCTAAATGTAATCATTCAGTTACACAACTTTCTAGAATGTTTCTGTGCAATAGAGGAACATGATTCATATAATTTTACTGTATATATGCTATATATATATGGTCTCTATATGTATATATTCTCTATGCTGTTATTTAACAGTAATATTTGGGAAAGAATATTGACTACACTTAAATTGGTTTAATTTTCCTGTAATTGACTTATTTCTTAGTCATTACATCTGATTCTAAATGGTTGCCACTCACAACCTTAGTCATAAAATATATACTGAACATCAGAATAGTGTTAGGCACTATTCTGGGTGCAGGGTACAAAGTTGGATGATGTATGGTACCTGTCTTTAAGGTTTTGCAGCCATGAGTGGGACAATAAGCAAGGAGGTATTTTGAAGATCAACGACCTCCAGTCACAGAAGACTAAGACATGAAAACAATTAAAGAATTTGACCATAACACCAAAAAGAACAGTTAAAAATATGAATGGAATACACTAAAGATAGTACCAGTGAAAATCCCTAACAAGAAGTGCCAGAGAGGATGTGGAGTCAGAGAACTCTATTACACGATGGTAGAAACAAAAATTGGTGCAACCATTTCAGAAATGATCTGTATTTACCAAAAAAAAAAAAATCTAAGAATGGAAATACGGTATGACCCAGCAATCCTTCTCATGGACGTCTATCCATGCAACGCAAAACTGCCTTAAACATCATATGCTCTAAATGTTAACGACAGCATTATCTACCATAGCTCAGACATGGAATGGCAGGACCGCTGACAGGATGTATCAGGACGATGTGGTATAGCCACACCATGAGATCCACGAGGAAAGACAAAATGTCAGTTACAGCAAAATGGAGTCTGAGGGGCTGTAAAACAAGTCAGATTGACAAAGGCAAATACTGGATGTTTCCATAGTGGGTGATTGATGCAACAATGTAAGACACTTATAAAACCAGTAGCACCTAATGAAGAAAGTGAGGTTTCTGAGGATGAGGGGTAGGGAGAGAAAGAAATAAGAAGTGAAGGTGAACAAGGGATGGTGGTGGGGGAAGAAAGTTACAAAATTTAAAAAGAAAATAAAGGGAGTAGCAATGGTTTCCTCATATTTTTCATTACTTAAGGTAAAACAGGCTTTTGACCTGGTGGTGCTTTTGTTTTGCAGAGGAGAAAAACAAATCTCGAAAATATAAAAGCGAGATCTAGCAGTTTGCTTTTTAAAGCTCAGCAGTCTTAATTTCCTTCACAGAGCTGCTTTCACTGGAAGCCACTACCTCGCTCTCATGTCTCACCTGCTCGGCTAACGTGGAGGGAGTCTCCATGAAGCATGTGGCATATGAAATTGAACAAAGACTCATTGGAAAGCAGATGTGAGAGGAAAGAAAGGGTTCCTGGAATGTTTGGGAAATTCAGACTGGGAGACCTGGTGACTGAGAGTTGGGAAGAGAACGAGAGGCAGGTGATTAGAAAGCCCTCCAGGAGGAATTATTGAGGGGCCCTGGCTGCACAATACCAGCTCGTATACCTTGAATATATGACCCATACATCAGCGAGATACAGACACAGCCACTGCATGAAGGTTTCCCTACCTTCTGCCTTCCCAGCCTAAAATCATTCCCATTGTTTCTAGACAGATACTCTCATTTATAATACATCGGCACAGTTCATGCTTTTGAAGTAACCTTGCTGAAACTTCACACTGAGCTAATTATCTTAGCTTGCTTATGATGATTACTTTAGACAGGGCTTTCTTCTTTTGCTTTCTGTAACTTTTTATCATATTTTGAATAGAATAAACATCATAAACCAGCATTCTAACAGGGGCTCTGAGGATTTTGACTGAAAGTCCATTTGTTGAGATTGAAGTCCTGAGAGCATGTCAGACTTGAGATTGAATCTGATTATGAAAATTCAGGGTCTGGAGAGTAGCTGCCTCTTTGCTATCAACTCCAGCATGCCAGCGTGGAGTTTCAAATCTATGGAGGTTCACACAGATATTGACCTGGCAGAATGGCCGCTGCCTTTCAGGGCGAGGCGTGTAACGATTTAATAAGGCTCCCCTAGGACTGGAGTGGGTGTTTGAGGTTATGAGCCTTTCCAAATTAACTGCTGACACAGGTGACAGAGCTTGATGGCATCCTGGATCCCTGGCAGTGAGCCCATGAGCCACCTAGCCTGGCATTTTCTTCTTGGCCCCTGAAAATGCCCCATTCTCTGCTGAGACAAGCTTGTGATTGATTGGCACTGGCTGGCGGGGGGTGGGGGGGGGAGGGTGGAGGGCCCCTGTTCTGGATCTCCAGTGCTTTCCTCGTGTTGAACATATTATTTTCACAAAACTTTCATGAGCTAGGGCTGCACAAACCCAACCGTTGCTACTAGATCACACCTTTGTGAAGATCTTGCTCACAACTTCCCCTGAGACAACCTGATATGACTGACTGGAACCATCGCATTTTGAAGGACAGTGACTTCCTTGTAGGATCTTGTCTCTGCTCGTTTTGGAGATCCTTAGAGACTTTCATGAGCAATACATTCTTGACAAAGCTCAGTGTCATTGTCTCTCATTGTAGAGAGCTGCCTCTCTAGCTCCAGTTTGAGTTTTGTCTTGAAATTATCTAAGAAAGAAAAACTGATTCCAACCTCTTACTCCAGTTGATATAATTCCAGAGAAGAATGTGATTGGTCCACCTGGGGCTGGAGACCACCTGTAGTTCAAGCCACACAGCCAAGGTCATGAATACTAAAACTGAGTCAATGATGGTCAAATGTCTGTTCCCAGACCTGCCACGTGCAACCAGTGGGGAAAGAAATGGGGAAATTGTTGGTTCAGTAGCAGAGACAAGAGGTTTGGCAATGACAGATATTCGCACACACTATAACTGTGTAGATGGCGTTAGGATTCCAGGTCCAAATTTGAGTCAAAGGATGTCAGAAAGAATGATGGACAGATACTCACAAATGCCCCAAAATCTCAGTTCTGTTTGTTCCTCACCCAAATACATAAGTGATAACTATAAAGTTATAAAAGGTAACCTGAGGCAAGTTTATCTATGATGATTTCTAGTGGAAATCTATCCTGGCAGATCTTACTTCAAATAAGTGATTTAATGCCAAGGTTGGAGAGAGCCATAAATTATATAGTATCAAACACTTCAGAATATCTACCGTGACCTAGATATGATGATGACAGGTCAAGGAAGACAAAGACTGGTGAGGACACAGCCACACATGCACATAATTATGAAACTCAGCAGGAGGTGCCCATGGGGAGCTTGGGCTAGGGTGTCATAGAGCAGAGACAGCACCAGCTCCAAATGTTTGTGTGTGTGCCTGGAATCATCAAGTTCAAACTCTGAAAGGATTGTTAACCCCATGCTATTCTTGGTCACCCAAACTTCTGGATACTCCCAGTACTTAAAAGTCACTAAGTCTAGAAGCAGTTAATTCCATTATGGAACAATATCCCATAAGTGTGTGATACAAGAGTCTGACTTAGTACAGTAGATCTCTTCCCTCTGCCAAAGATTGAAGCTCTGCAGAGGGAAAGCTGACTCTTCATGGAAAAGAAAAGAAATTTCAGGCCCAGTAAGTGCCATAGAGAGGGCAGGAAATAAACTTTGCTTATCCTTGTTGCCTATTTGTCTGACTTGAACCCAGTATGTTTTACAAAGAACAGTATGTTTATAAAAGGAATATCTACTCTTGAATATTGTATTTCATAAACTTTTGGGATAATGAGCGTGCACAGATAGGTTTGCTTTATTTGTATAATCAATGAACTCTTAATTATCCTTCTCTGAAAATAATGTCCTTAAACCTCTGTAAAACATAAATTAAGAATAATAGTCTTTGAGTTATTCTTAGATTACTTCATGTGGTATGATCTTCTCATCCAGAACTTTGTACAGTTAGAATCTAATTGGTTCAGATGATGCCCGAGGTCTACTCCGCTCCCCAGCACTGTGACTAATTAGCAGAAATTCCACTTTAATAATACAGCTCTGCAGATCAAGAAAGGAAGGCAAAGCTGAGGTAGACATCCCAGCCTAATGAACACTGAAATAAGATTAGAAGATGGTTAAATATCAGTGTGATAATTAATTACAGTCCAAGAAGGACAAAATTCTTTTGAATACTGGCTAATAGTAATTTAAGCTATATTGATTCAATCTGTCCCCTAACATCAATTCTGATAGGAGAATATGTATTTTCAATAATTCTTGATCTTATTTACTGTTGATAGAGGAAGCAATCTTGAGTCTGCAGAGGTAATAATCATCAAGCTAGTACTAAATATGTAAGTGATTATAACTGCGTGGACTCACATCATTGAGCCAGCCATTAGTTCAGTATTTCTACTTTGGAAAGATGTCACTTGGTCTCTTATATCTTGGGGCAAGTGGATATACCATGACATAATAGTCGGTGTGGGAGCTATCTTATGTGATTTTAAAAAAACTTAAAATTAAAAATTAAAAATTTTAATAAAAAATACATGATTAAAAAATGATTAACATACCTATTAGGCCAGGCTTTGAATGTCCCCATTACAGATCAGAATCTGAGGTGTGGAGAGTTCGGTTGTCCAGAACTGGACAGTGGATGAGATCAGAGGAAGGATTTAAACCCACTCACTGTCACCACAAAGTCCAAGCTCTTTCTACTACACTTGGCTAGCTGCTTGGTGGGTAACCTCTGCTCCTGAGACTGGCTTAGGTAGCAGTCCCTGAAAACGACATGGTCAGCAGGCACCTCTAGGTAGAACTTGGTGCCCATAGCTACATGAGTTTTAAAAAGATAAGATTTAGAAGATCAGGTGGCTTCTGTGTGTTTTAGGAGCAGTAATGTGCTTGAGTGTTTCATGTTTCATTGTAGTTTCTGAAATTCTGATAGACGGTGAGGCTACTTATTCTCACTGACAGGCCACTGACAGGTGATTCGAATCACAAGTCTCACACCACAGGATTTTTCCCTGCTGTATGTCTCAGAAGTCAGGCAGACTTTGTCTTGTTCCATCTATTAGGACAGACAAAAGGGAGAAGGGGAAGCCGAAAAAATAGCAGCTCTGCTAAAGGGACAAGAAAACTAGCAACAGAAGCTGTGTAGTTGAGCAGAATAAGGCAAACTGCAATTATTTCAGTAACTTCTGTTGCCTGTGGATTCGATGGCAACAAAGGTTCGGATATGTGAGGAATGAAATAGATTAAAGATTCTTCTGAGCAAACTGATGCAGGTTGAGCAGAGAGGGGCAGATCTTAGGAGAAAAACAGCAGCGGGGCCTAGAGGAGGTGACAATCTGAGTTCCCCAGATCCATTTAGGCAGGCCGTGCTGGCAACAGGGTTGCTGCAGAGACAGTAATGACCACGCCCACCCCACCATCTCCCATGAAGCTTCCACTCATCTTGCAGGGAGCAGCTGCATGATTATTTCTGCCCAACAGAGTTAAAATAAAGGAAGTGATGTGTCCTTCCCTGTCAAGGTCAGTTAAGAGGGTGTTTCTCACTCCCTTTTATGACCTTAGCCTGTGTATGTGATTGGCAGCACAAGGTGGTGGGATGGCAAGCCCACCATATGGAAGGGGCTTGAGAGGGGCATACTGACCAGAGGTGATGCTGATGTGGTCAGGAAATGAAAAGGTGCAGGATTAAGCCACTGAGACTTCAGGGTTTAATCTGTTTCTGCGACACAGCAGTCCTGACTGATGCATGGTGCTGTGATTCAGAGCACAGGCTACAGACGCTGCAGCCCAAGGTTTCAATTCAGTTTCTGCCACTAATAACATCTCACTTGACCTTTCTGAGCTTCAGTTTTATGGGCAAGAATCTTGGCATTAGGGTGAAACACGGAAGAGGTGTTAGCTTAGAAAACAAAATGGAAGTCTTTCCAAAGGGAAGCATGGAAATACATTTCAAGATGGAAATTTGCAAGGATTCAGGTGTGGCTCCCTAAATCATAGGGCTGAATGGGCCCAGAGGCACCTGACTTGGTAAAGAATATGGGGTCCAATCCATTTTGACAGAGCGAAGGCTGAGCTCCTCAACTATGTTTAAATTAGACTAGAATTAAATCACAAAAAATATTGACGTCTGGGTCTTTACCCAAGTCAATCAAATCTGAATCCCTGGGGATGTGAACCAAATATTATGTTTCTTTAGTTACCTGGTGGTGGTAATATAGAGCCAGAGTTGGGGGAATCACTGAGTTAGGGTCACAAAGAGGCCTAAAGATGCTTGAAAGCTTCCTGTCTCAGCTGAGTTTGATTCAGGAAGTGAAGGACAGAGCCAAAGAAACATCACGCGAACTCAGATATGTTGTAGGTCTGGGCAAAGAGGTAATTTGAGCAATTTTCAACAAAAAAGATACAGTAATGTGAAAGATTACTATTTAGAGATTGAATTGAGGAGGTATTATGAACATCACTATTTACTTTTTGTTCTAATTCAGTTTCATATTCTTGACCTACTAAGTGGGTTTAAAGTATCAGACAAAAATCATAGGTGTACAAAATGAATATTCAACATAGAAAATATTATTTCTAATTGGTAAGATATAAAACTAGTAAAACATTAGCAAAATGTTACAGAAATACAGACATGGAGTAATTGATCACAACCTTTTCTGCTCACGTGTACCCATTAAAGGGTGTATTTGCTTCTATGAAAAAGGGGAGATCAGTGCTTTACAAATAGAAGATTTAGTTCAGCCACCTAGAAATTGTGATTGGTTCAGACCAATTATTTATCCAATGCCCTGTTCTAATGCTGACCTAACCCTTAGTCAGCAAGGAAGGTCAATTTCCTACCAGATGTGAGAGATTCTTAATGGAAGGGTGGACCTTAATTTCCTTTACTCATTTTTAATGGTAACTCAAATTCCTCCTAACTACTTTAGAACTGTTAAAGTCCAGTGGGGTGAGAAATTTGAAACTATCTGTGATAATGAAAGGTATTTATTGGACAGCAATACATTAATTACTTAATTTTGATCCTTTAGAAAGGTTACTAAAGGACACTCGGCTACAGTAAGTTGCACTAGCACCAAAGATTTTTATTCTTTAATTGAAATTAAATTCAACAGTCTTAATTTTGACTGTTTAAAAACATTCTCATCTTTGATCATATTATTCTGTGCAAGTGAGCTCTCTCCTGCCAATGTACCCTCATCATGAACTCCACACCCTAAAAATTCCTGGCAGCAATACCAATAACACATTTTATGTACACAGGTTAAGATTATGTCAGTCAATTCAGCGGTGCATGATTTCAAAGATTGTTTCACAATTTCGCTTCAGTCAAGCCACAGAACATGAAAGAAACCCTTTAACAAGAATTCTGATTTGATTTTATAAGAAAGGCCACTTTTTCCAAAAGCAAACCAGCTAGCCAAAGTACTCTAAGAAGCCTTCCTGCAAAGAAAAATGGTCACAGGGCCTTGAGCTCTGTTCCATCAGTCTTGACCTTTATTTTTCCCTTCTGCTACTAGTGAAGAATTTGCTTCTTATATTATTCCCTCAGGGAAGTTCCAGCACCACATGGGACTGAGAAATATAATTTGATCTTTTAATATTTTAAGTTCAAGTTATTAAAATGCCATGAACTCGGTGAAGTGTGGTCAAGTCATATCCCCAAACTGAGACTCACACCTTCTTGCCTCTGACAGTAATATGATACTATAAAACTAATTGCCTTTTGGGGATCAATCTTTTTAAGATCAAGGCCATGGAATGTTATGTTTCAAAATTCCTAATAAGCACACATTCTTTTCTCTACTAAGAAACAAGTGAAACACCAGTCCTTCAGGAGACCCAAGTATAAATGTTGATTTTATGCCTTCCTCTGAATTAAAGAGTCTGGATGGAATCTTAAATTGAGTTCCCATATTACATTTGAATCAGATATTTTCATTTGGCTTGAAATCTCAAGCACTTAATTTGTTCATCAGTTTTACAAGATTTCCATCTTTGATAAACTCTCAAAAAAGAGTGAGGACCATAAGTTATGTGTGTATTTGTCTGCTTTGGATGGAGTGACTAGCTAATCACCAGACCAGCAGGAGAGAAGAGAGCCTCCATCTCTGAGACACAGCAGAGAGCAGGAAGCCTGCTAAGTGCACACAGTAGGTCCTCAACCTCCAGAGATTGACTTAAAGCAATATTTTGAATGAAACCAATTTTACCATAGGCTAATTGAAATGACTGACAGTTGTATTTCTGCAACGTATGCCTTGCCACAAAAGTATCACTACACTTCTAAAGAAAGACCCCAAACACTTTGATTCTTAAGAAAGAAGTTGTATCCATTCATTCATACATTCATTTTCTGACCTACTTCGCCCAGGCTTGCAGGTAGTCAGAGTCCATCTCTGCAGCTCTGGGTGCAAGGCGGGACCCTGCCTGGGACTGGAGCCCACGCTTGCAGGGTGCGCCCACATCCACCCTCAACACTTATTCTGACTGCGGCCATTTGGACACTCCAGCTAACTTAGTGCTCATGTCTTGGGAATGTGGGAAGAACTGGAGTACCCAGGGAAAAACCAGGCACACTTGGGACCACGGGCAGACTCTCCACACACAGCAGCCCCAGTCAGGAATATTAGAACAAAAAAATGCTGAATTAAGCGCCATTATT
Source organism: Galemys pyrenaicus (assembly GCA_019455555.1). Taxonomy (NCBI): domain Eukaryota; kingdom Metazoa; phylum Chordata; class Mammalia; order Eulipotyphla; family Talpidae; genus Galemys; species Galemys pyrenaicus. The sequence goes on from JAGFMF010011629.1 coordinate 11,106,804, forward strand.
CAGGTACCTGCTGTACCCACCAGCAACCAAACCAGAATATTCCTGTGCCCTTTTCTCTTTCCTGCTGCTGCCTTCAATCTAAGTAGAGCACCTGCTGGGACAAGGGGGCTTGCTGGGTGGGAGATGAGTGGGACTGGAGAGCAATGGACCACATCTCTCCCCAAAGACAAGTGACCACAGACCACTGCCCCTCCCCCCCATTCCACAATGGGGAAAAGTTGTTGGTGAGGTCTGACTGTTAACTGTTTCATCTAAGATGTCAGTAAACATTTCCAAGTGTTTGAGACCTAGAAGAGCAAGTAGGAAAGTCACAGATGAGACCATTTTTCAGCCAGCAGAGAGAACTTTCTGTAGAGAAGGTTCGTGAGCTGGAGTTGTGTGTGGCTTATCCATGCAACATCAAGCTTATTCAATGTGCTATTTAGACATTCAAAGAAAAGGATGGGCATTTCCTCTAGGAAATCCTATAATTGACGTATTTCCTCAGAACAAAATCAATAAGGTGGTAAAGGGCCCTTTCTGAATAGGTGCCTTCCCAGTTTCCTAGTGCTAAATTTAGGAAGTGTAAATCATGGGGTGAGCCTGAAACGAAGTTTTCTTTCCTTTGATCACTTCTTAGCGTTCTTAGAGAGAATTTGTTCTTACAAAAATTGTATCTTATTTTAAAATATTTATTTTGTAGGTTTTTTTTTTTTAATCAACTTAACATTGGCTTATAACACAGTATAGGATTTAGGGGAAAAGGTTCACAGGTCTTCAACTGCATGTTATCACACCACACCCACCACAAACTGATACAATTTGTTTTTGGAGCCGAGAAAGAGGCAGGTAACAGGGCACGTACAAAAGATCCAAATTTGGAGCTGAAATTTATAAAAGTTTTTTTCTGTCTATACAAACTTTCCTTCTTCCCCTTAGTTCACCACATAAACTCTGGTCTCATCGACTTCATTTAACCCGTGGAGATAAGGGGGGCCCAACTTCACTTTGCTGTCTAGATGGAGGGGGGTCACACAGTTGTCCTGTATGAAAATATGATCAGTCACGTCCATTTAGCTCCCCCTCTGAAGCACTGTAAGAACTAATGGTGGGCAAAGGATGGTGGAGATAGAGAGAGCACCATGAGGGGAGCTGATGGGGATGATTCAAATCTCTGGATAAGCATCTTTTAGGGAATGTGGAAAAACTTACAGCAGAAGCTCTTGGCTGGCTGGCCCGTGTGCCACAATGCCTGAGGGCAAAAAGGAATATGCATAATATTTGAATAGAAAAATAAAAGCAGTAACAAAATTTGACAATCCAAGGTCATAAACCCATTTGTCGTGAAATTTTCTTTGCACCCTAAGAAATCCATCCAAAACTTTAAATCAGAGCCCTGATTTATTCACTCAGGGTGTAATGAAATCAAACAATATGCCTTGGAAATTTACAGTAGTTGCTGTGGGGGGCAAAGGACTCAGAAATAAGATCAAGGCAAACAGGGCTTTACTTTCTTCCCTAATTCACAAAGAAGAATGGGTGGAATTCATTCACGGTGTATACATTTGATAATTGGGGTTTTTTTTGGCCTTACAAAAAGAGAAGAATGAATGGACTTAGGCCTGTTGCTTGCTTTGCAAACAGCAGATGAAAATGCACAGCAAGTTTGACAAAACTAGTAAGTCACATTTATAGAACAATAAGGAAAAGTTATCTACAAATTTAAAACTTTTAAAGGAAGTTAAACACAGATTTTTGTCTGTACACACATTATTTCAGATTGCAAACTTTCCAGCAAAGGGAGAATAGTGAAATTATTCTGACTCTCAAGTTCTTTTGTTTTTTGTACAGACTAGCAGGGCAAGTTATTACAGGGTCTGTCTTTTCTTTTAGAGCTCTGATTCCTTATAACAGTTGTTATAAGTCTATAGTGTATTTGACTTGAAATATATGTTCTATTTCATTGTTTTTGTGCCATAATATACCAGGGAGCTGTAGTGAAGGTTAAAGCTAAGCTAAGGTATTTCATTTAAATTTTTATACCATATGTGGAACAGGTGGTGCTCTGCCACTCTAGATGAGTCTTTTCTTTTTCTTATTCACCAATTGCTAGTTTAGTATTGTTGGAAGGTTTATATTCTGCCCTAAAGATATGACTGAGTATTCTTGCTGTGATCAGAGTGTCTTATACTTGTCTCTGGAGGTACGTGGGACAAGGAAAAGTGGAAGGAACCCATAATGGACTTAAACTTACCCTTTTTTCCATAAGTCAATTTTAAATAAATATTTTAAATTGAAGTAACACTAACACTATGTAAGTTCCAGGTGTTCATTGTTGGGAATCAACATCTGTACATACTACATTAAGTTCACTATTCAAAATCTAAATCTATCCTTGAATCCTACTTTCCAATTTTCTCACCCACAAGGTTCAATTTTAGAATTTCACTGGTGTCCACAAAAAATCCACATCTATTCAAATTTCAACAGTGATTTTCATACCATTAAAAGCACTTAGAGAAACTGTCATATTGGAAAGGATATTTGGGGATTTCATTTATCTAGGATATTAGTGAGATAATTTAGTTTGTTGATTTGTGGAACAGACTCTCAACTACCAAAAGTCTTGTCTTCCTTGATCCCGTATTTCACTTTTTATTACTTTAATTTATTTTCTTACTATGTTTGCTTTCTTTTCTGGATGTAGTTCCCATAGCCTTTCTACCATCAGTTCACCTGTGCACCGTCACCATAGTCCCTTGTGCTTGTCCCATCCCTGCCTTCATCCCAATCCTTCCACCACCCTGAGATACCACCTAACACCAATAAGAATGGAGCATATTTAAAAAAACTAGCAACAACAAATCTTGGTGAGGATGTGGAGAAAAAGGAACTCTCCTACACTGCTGGTGGGAATGCCAACTGGTCCAAACTCTATGGAAAGCAGTATGGAGGTTCCTCAGTGTGTTAAAAATGGAACCACCATATGACCCAGCAATCCCATTCCTAGGGATTTACGCAAAGGACACAAAAACACTGATTCAAAGGAATACATGCATCCCTATGTTTATCACAGATTTCTTTATAATAGGTAAAACTTGGAATCAACCCAAATGCCCAAAAATAGATGACTGGATCAAAAAAAGGTACATAAACACAATGGAGTATTATTCAGCAATCAAAAAAAGATGAACTAGAGACATTCATAAAACACAGATGGAGTTTGAAGGGATTATGCTCAGTGAAATAAGTCAGAAGGAAAGAGAAAAATACTGGATGGTCTCCCTTACAGTAGGAATATAGGGGATCAAGGAAAAAATAAAATAATGACAACAACAACAAAAACCAAGACCAAATGAAAATAAACAGCTACAAAACTGAGACATTCTGTGCTTCACTCTTTAAAATAGAAAAATGTAATGTGAGGCATATGGTAAAAATTGAACCAAAATTATATTAAGAATGATAAACTGAGCATTTCCTGATATTAATAAAAATAAAATATTATTAAACAATCCTAAATAAATATAAACTCCATAACCTAATAATATACCTAAATATATACTCCCCATCATTTATATGTATATTTCCTGCCATTTACATATATATACACACAGATAAATATGTATGTGTATATATACAAATTAAGACATCTTAGATGTCTAAATTTTTATGAAGTCTTCCTTTTCCCAAGCTTATCACCTCATTTTATTTCTGTCCATTTTTGTATCCTGAGCAGTATCTGTTTGGAATCTGTTGCCTGGAGACCAATCTAGAAGAATATTCATTGGCATGGCCTCTTGGAGATTTAAGATGTTTAACAAGGTGTTGACAGAAATCACCAGTTTGCATCAGAGCAAGTTACATTTTTTTAGTCACAATAAGACACTTGTCTGGATATTCCCGATCTAGGCAATAACAACTAAATTGTAGGATGCATAGGAGAAAACAGATATACAATCAAAAATATATCCAAATTTTACAAACCCACTTAAAAGGGAGATAGGACCCCCAAAAACTACACTTTTTTAAAACAGGAGAACTAATCAGGTCCTTTAATATTGCTTCTTTGTTCTAATATTTGAAACTTCTAAAAGGTTGTATTGTCTTGCTTCTTGGAGCCATTATTTTTCTACTAATGTCCTCTTTAGCCCAAAGGAATTTTGAAGCAGCAAATTCAATAAAATGGCATAGGAGAAACTATGAAATAAAGTCAAAGTTACAGGAGATAAAATGCAAGTAAGGGAATCCCTATCACAAAGGAACAATCAACTAAATGAAAAGACAACCTACAGAGGATGAAAGAATATCATGTATCTGATAAGGGGCTCATATCCTGATTTTAAAAGGAATTCATACAACTCAACAACAACAAAATGATCCAATTAAAAATGCACAAAAGACATGAATATTTTTTCAAAATAGATACTTAAATTGCCAACAGATAAAAGAAGAGAAACACAACATCACTGATCACTAGGGAAGTTCAACTCAAACCACAATGAGATATCAACTCATACTTGTTAGATTGACTAATTATACATATATTTAAAAAGAACACAAGAAATTACAAGTGTTGGCAGGGGTAAAATGGAAAGAAACTTTATGCGCTGTTGGTAGGACTGTAAGTTGATAGTCACTATGGAAAATGGTATGGCGGTTCCTCAAAAAACTGAAAATAGAACTAACTGGTATATTTCCAAAGGAAATGAAGTCACTGTGTCAAAGAGATATCTTCACCCCATGTTAACTGAAACATTATTTGCAATAATCATGACAGAAATAACCCAAGTCCACTGACAGATGAAGGAATAAAAAATTGTGAAATAGACACACACACGAAACAGAAATACCTTTAAAAAGTCAAAATACACAGTAAAGACTGACAAACAACAATTTGGTACTATATTAAATAATACAAGGGGCTTCCTTACGGGCGCATAGTCTCAGTACTATGAAGCTATGGGCAGCCACTATAGCATGAGTTCGATCCCGGCCAGGGAGCTGATCCACATGGCGCAGCAGACCTCTCCTGCCTCACCTGCTGCTCCCCTCAGCAGTGTATTTTAGTAGATCTGCCTGTTCTGCTCCCCCACTCTCTGATGAATCCTGTCAAACCCTCTCCCCTCACCCCCCCCCACACTTCTGGCCTATACACCAGCTTTTGTATACATACATAAATAAAACAAATCCTTTTAAAACATACAGAAAAACAATAAAAATAAAAAGACCATATCAAGACATGGTTCAAGAGTAATATGCTTAACAGTGTCCAAGGATCAAACAAACTGTAATCTGTGATAAAGTTGTACTGTTTAAAAAGTAAGGGATATATTTAGCAGTTTTGAGAAATAGTTCAAGTACTTAAAAATGTCTCTGCTTAAAAGAACAAAAGAAGCTGGAAATCATATGCGAATTAAAAAACAGCCAGAAGACAGAATGAGAAACAATGGCCCCTCATTGCTAAACTTTTATGATTTTGACACTATTAATTATTATATATTGTTTTTTACTTGATGCCTCCTGGTCTACAAGGTATGATAAATTATTTAGAACTAATTAATATTCCCTTCAAAAGTTTTTATTCCCAAGCATGCAAAATGGAATAAAAGCCAGAGTCGCAAACAAAGATGTGCTTTTACATAGAATTTGGAAGTTGCTGGGACATGAAACATTCTAGAAAGCTTAAGAAGGCAATTTCATAATAGACCTAAATGTTTGCCACATTTTACATTACTGCCATACTTTGGCTGCTCAACCTTCCCAAACTTAATTTTTTTCTCCAAGTGCACATATTTATCGTGCTGAGCTCGTAAGGCTGTTATAAGAATGGAACGAGTGTGTATGTAACCAGAGTGCCTGGGATGTTATAAGAGCTCAGTAATTATGATGATAATTAAGTATTATCATCATCATACCTATTTAGTTGAAATTAAGTCAAAATGATCACAAAGATCTGAGATTGAGCTTATAAGGGTATCACAGAACCACAAAATCATGAAAATAAGATGTTATTGTCTATATAATGCCTTTCAAAGAACATACTTTGAAGAAACTAGGTTAATAGGAAGAAGAAAAACAAAAGGTTTTTGATGTTTTTAATAAGCACAGGAGAAGAGAGAGTTTCCACTAAGGGAACATTCATTCTTGAGAAAGGTGTAAAACCAAACTCCTGCCCAACTATTCCTACCCCATCTTTGCTCCGTTCATTTCTTTATTGAGCTATAATTTACATGCACACAATTCATCAATATTAAATGCGTTGCTTGATGTATTTTACGACTGCATTCGCCATGTTCACCACAGCAGCAACACACGGGACTTCTCTGTCCTCAGTCAGTCAAAGGCGACCACTGTTCTGTGGATGATGTGGGCTTCCAGTTCCCTTCCTAAGCTAGAAAATTGTCCCTTAAGATGCAGAAAGCCCTTATCCTCTTCCTTCCCTAGCTAACCCTGACTCCTAACTCATCACTTCTACTTCGCGCCTATTCTTTATCACTTTACCTCTAACCTACAGTCCTCCTCTTATCAAAAGACCCTAATCTAAATAATCTACACTATGTATTCTTCAAACATGAACATCTATGAGCTACATTCTGAAATTTAGGGAAATTGACCTTAATGATATATTAGTGATGTTTCACTGATCTTTTGTTTGTTTGTTTCCATTTATTAATATGTATTTGACATCAATTGTGGTCCCCATTTCCCACCACCATTTTACCCGTGCACCACCAGCTCAGTCCCTTGTGCTCTTTCTGCTCTCATCCCATTCCCTCCCCCCACCACACACAAAGTGTTTCTGATTTGTCTTTGTCTTTTTGGTTTTGTTGTGTTGTGTTTTTGTTTTTTTCATTGTTATTCTCTTTCTTGGCCCCTTATTTAGTTCTCTTATATTCCTCCCAGGAGTGTGTTTCACTGATTTTTAGACCAATTTGACACATATTTTTCTCCACCATCATTGTCTGGTGCTTTTTGGACTCCTGGACAAAAGCACAGTAAAGAGATACAGAGATGAGCTTTAGGGAGATCTGAAGGCAAACTGTAGGGGAGCTGTGTTCTTGAAATCAACCTCCCAGTTTCAGAGACTAATTATGATGTAATAGAAAAAAACAAAACAAAACAAAAAACATCGTGTTCTTGGGCTGAATCAGTTCTGTCTCCACTGTCAGGTTTCTGTGTGTGAATCTTTCCTTGCAGGGCTGACCCAGGTGCCCATGTCATGAACCCTTCCATTCTAAGGAAGAGAAACAGTCTTAAGAAATGCATGGCTAGGGGCCTCCCTGGTGGCGCAGTGAGTTAAGCAACGCGCTATGAAGCAAACCGCAGCCACTGCAGCATGAGTTCGAGCCCTGCCTCTGGCCAAGGAGGGGACCCACATGGCTCGGCAGACCTCTCCTGCTGTGCCCACTGCTCCCCTCAGCAGTGTACTTCTGTTGATCTGCCTGATCTGCTCCCTGCTCTCTGTGGTGAATCCTCTCACCCCCCCCCCCACTGCTTGTATGCATAAATAAGTAAATCTTTTTTTAAAAAATGCATGGCTATGTGTAGGCTCCCCACCAACCTAGGCAGGTGCCCGCTTCCCAAAATGATGCCGAACTTTCATTTCACCACTTGAACTACACAAAGAAAGTCCTTCCTGAGTAGACTATCAAGGTTTATAGTCGATGACAGAGAAAAGTGAAATTATCTCCAAGGTAATCCTTTACGTGATGGTATTAGTGAGCTCTGAGCTCGGATTTTTCTACTAGCAACATGAAAATATGAAAGGGATAATAATGCAACTTGGGGAGGAAAATGAAACGGTAGCTATGAAAATCTTCAGCCCACAGGTTGCTGTGATATTTTGCTTGAGCATGCTCCAGGCTTCATTTTACTTTCAACTTTAATATTCACACTCAATTTTGACATGAGACATCTGACTCAATTCTGTACAATACCCTTCCTGTGAAAACAGATGACTCAGCCACCAGTTATAACAGCATCTGACTGCAGAAGTCAACCAGACATGCCGTATGCAGATTAGAGAGGGGTTTCAAGTTGATGAAGCAAAACCAGCAATGTCTCATCTGAGAACACATGCTATCCTGCAGTAAGAAATAAGACAAACATATAAATACTACATAAATCACATTTTATCACTAAAATATAAGCCCTTATAAAATCAGGCATCTTCACTTTTCCCATTATTAACTTTAGAACAGCTGCTCTTAAATGAAGCCTATTTTTTTAAAGTTGAATATTTTTTTTTAAGATTTATTTATGCATACAAGAGCTGGGTTACAGGCCAGTTGCAGGAGGTGAGAGGATTCATCAGAGACGGAGTGGGAAGCAGGACAGGCAGATCAACTGAAATACTCTGCTGAGAGGAGCAGCGGGGGCCAGGCAGGAGAGGTCTGCTGAGCTCCGTGGTTCCCCTCCCTAGCCAGGAAGCGAACTCGTGCTGCTGTGCTGCCGATGCTTTACAGTGCGGTGCTCAACCCGCTGCGCCATTCAGGAGGCCCTGAAGCCTATTTTGACACAAGTTTCAGAATTTGGATCCTCATATAAACCAAGCTATGAGGAGCTGATTTCTCTCAGTCAGCTGCCCTTTCATAGCCAATGCACGCAGTGCCCAAGAAAATGAGGTTAGCCCCAAAAAGAACAGTAATCATTTAATAACAATGGTTGCAAAGCCAAAGAAGAATTGCAAAGAGAAATCAATAAGGAGCAATAAAATGCCAGAAAAAGAACCTGAGTAAGAACTAGTTCATTATTAAAGTACTGCTTATTTTCAACTTACCAAACAAACTGCTGAAAGAAATGAGTTTCCCTTCACCAAGGAATGGATACACAGAGCTCTTTCTACCCACTGAGTCTCACAGGACGGGTGTTGAGATGCAGATATGACATCTTCTTAATTGTCTTAACACCAGGAAAAGAGCCAGAATGGTATTTTCAGTCATTAATTCACCAGCGGGGATTGAACACCTACTGTGTGTCTACTATGCCTCTGTCTTCGGAGCTGGGTGTTCAGAGCTGTCCTGTGAGGGTGACAGATGTAAAGTTCAAGGTCACTCTGGGTTGAAGTCCCCCACGAGTGGCTCTGGAGGTGGGGTAGACTTCACAAATGACAACTTAGGCAGAGGCTGAAAGCAGCAGGAATTGGCCAGTTAGACAGGTGAAAAAATATTCCAGCAGATGGCTGTGCAAAGTCACAGAGGTGTGAAATAGCTTATAATGTTTGGAAAACAGCAAGCAGTTTTGTGTGGCTGCAGCAAAAGCTGACATGTAGAACTGGCAAGCGATGTGGATGAAAACACAGATAGGAACTTGATGGAGAGAGATCTTTAAGACCAAAGAGTGTAACTTATTTCTTGCAGAGAGGAGCATAACAGAACTAGTGGTGTTTTATTTTTTTTAAGATTTACTTATGCATACAAGAATTGGGGTACAGACCAGAAGTGCAAGAGGTGAGAGGCTTCACCAGAGACAGAGTGGGGAGCAGAACAGGCAGATGGACTGAAATACACTGCTGCGGGGAGTAGTGGGTGAGGCAATCCTGGTGATGCAAGTCACAGCACTATGAAGCTATGGGCAGCCACTGCAGCATGAGTTCGATCCCCAGTCAGGGAGCTGACCCACAAGGCACAGATGCGTGTTTTAGAAGGCTACTTCCTATAGCAGAATGGGCTATGGGACTCCTGAGGGGCTGTTGCAGCAATTCGCATAAGAGAATGCAGGCTAGGTTTGAAATGGTCTTGGGGGAAGAGCAAAGGAAGGGCAGACTTTAGCCGAATGCAGGAGAAAGAACTTTTAGAAGTTGTCATCGATCTCTGGGTTTTCTGAAGCAAGTTACAGTGGGAAAGGTTTTTTTCTGAACTGAGAAAGTGACAACGGGCACATTTTCTAGAGTAGGTAGATGGGACTGGAGAATGATTTTAACTTTAGATACTGAGCCAAAGATGTCTTTTGGGTATCTAGGTGTAAATGACAAAGTAAACAACGAATGAGATCAGTGCATTGATTTTTATCATTGTCTAGGATACTCCAAGTGCTGGTGCAGGTGTTATGAAATGATATCCAAATATTTTGATGATGAGCAGTGGAAGCACAGAGGATATAGACACTTGCCAGGGTTTCATCGATGACAAATGTTTCAATCAGGGCCCTGCAGCTGAAAGTTCCACTGGGAACCGTAAATACAAGTCTGAGTATCATCGATAAAATTTCACGGAGTTCACACCACCAGCTTTGGTTTGGTGAGAATTACTTGTAGATCCAAAGACACGTGAGCAAAGCCAAGATCACACTGAAACAGCATCACCCATTGTGTACAACTGCTCATGTCATGTAGATGCTGTCGGTGCATAATCTTTTAAAAATATCAAACCATATCGCTACTGCCCCACACCTCCCTATGACTCGCCAAGACGTGCTGTTCTCGATCTCTCTGATCTCTGACTATTTCTCATTACCCTCATCCTGCCAGCCACCGTATTCCAGTTATGCTGGTCACTTTGCTGCTCCTCAAACATTAGATGCTTGGCAATCTTTTACTGGAACTGCATGTCCTACAAGTGTCTGCATGGTTTTGAGGCACTGATGAAATATTTTGAGTCCTCCCTTGAGCACTTGATTTAAAATCATGCCACCTAATCCTTAGCCAATCCCTATCACTTTCTTCTGCTTTGTTTTCTCCACGTTCCCAAAGAACACTTTAAAAAACATCTTAATGAGAGGTAATATGTACTGGGGGAGAATGGTAAGGTAACAGTTGTAGAAAGAATCTATATGGGTTGTATTAGAATAGGTTGAGCTTTTCCTACTGTAGCAATAAAACCCTGAATCTCAGTGGCTTAACTGGGAATGTTTATTTCTTTCTCAAAACCTGCTTAAGTCGGGTGACTCACCAAGACAGCTCTCCTCCATGCAGTGACTCAGTCATCCAGGCTCTTTGTATCTATGGTCTAGTGTCTCAACATATGTTCTCCATGCTTGCCAACAAAGGGGAAGGCGGTGTTGCAATCTCCCTTAGAGATTCTTACCCAACCCAGGCTAGAAGTGACTCATGTCACTCACACTCATTATCCAGTGGCTAGAACTAGTTGCATGGCCCCACTTAAGCAAAAGAGGGCTGGCTGGGAAGTATGGTCTTCTAAATGTCCTAGAAGGAGAGGAGACTGAGGTATTGGTGAGCCCTCCTCATGTTCACCACAGCTGCCAGATGCAGGATGATACAAAGGAGAGGACATGGCAGTGGGATTAGCAGGGCTGGACATACGACCTGGCAGGACCAATCACCATGGAACCTTGAATAATTTTGTTTCTTCTGGGACTCTGTTTTCAAAACTACAACTTGGGAGAAATCATACATTTGCTGCTTATCTTGGAAAGGTTTGTGAATCTTAAATATAAAAACGTGTAAACAGAATTGCCAAATTTAGGCTACTGCTCAAAGTAAGATATATAAATAATGCAATAAGCAGCACAGAAAAACCTGCCTGGATGTGATAAAATGAATTATAGTATCTTGCATCAATATTGGTAAAATGATCACACTGTTAGAGCCACAGAGGATGCTACCATTTGCAGACCTGCTGACTGAACAGCTGTGATACTCAAGGAGTACAGTTGGGAACTGGATCAGTACTGGTTTATTCCCTGTGTATGAAGCAAGAAGACAATGGCAAGGAAATTCAAATGAATAACAAACATTAAAGATGACCCAGAGCATGAATGTGTGACTATGAAGAGACTTAGTTTGCACTGTCTTCAGGTGTGAAAGAATCCAATATTGAGAGCTATTAGGCATCTTATGTTCTATGCTGGAGGCATCCGATTGGATCAGCTGTTGGGCATAAAGTCAACCATATGCTTCAATAATTGATGTGTATTTAGAACAAGATGTAAAAGTTATACTATTGATTAAATATCAGATATTTAAAAATTATTTGAATTAATTTAAGGATATATCAAAGTTATTAATAACATTAGTCTTCGTAACTCACTCTTGCTTAGGTTTAGACTTCATTGTATGCTATAGAAAAGACAGAGACCTCAAAAGAGGAGTAAATGGGCCTAGCAGTGGGGGAGGGGAAGAGAAGAGCCCAGCAGGGGTCCAGGTGAGAGGGGGTTAACTTCCCCCCTCTGGTACCAACCATGTGGGAGGTTCTGAACTAACAATGACTCATTCAACATGAATGCAAGCTCTGCAAGGAAGCTGCATTACCCCCACTTCATAGATTAGGGTTGTTTGCAGTTAATGAATCTGAGATTTGAAGACAGATCTACATGAACTCAAAATAATCCCCACTGCTGCCCGCTATAGAAGAAACAATGGCATACTTCCTATACAGCTATACACATATAATGAAGATAAGAAAATTATAAATGGATGATTTTAACAATTCTACATGGAGAGTGTGATGAACTAAAATGTTATCCCTAGTTTTTTCCTTACAAATTGGACAGCTTTTGTCTCTTCTATCTCTGACCCACTGAACTTGCATGTTGGGGATACAGTGACCCCATGCCAAGAGGCACAGGGTGTAACCCAGGGATATTCTGGTTGCTCTAGGCAGTCACTTTGGAATCTGACCTGGTAAGCCTTTCACAAACTAGTCTAAATTTCCTTTGTTAATTTTGTTCAGGCTTCTTGAGCTACTTGCTGTCTTCCATTCAATCCTTATATACCCTTTCCTCTCTGTGTTAGTTACATACTCAGTAAAACAGTCTATGGGCTCTTTCTTGCTTCTATTATAAGAGCATGTCTTTCTATACCATTCCAATATTTCTCTACTTGATCTGAAAAAACACTCATGTACATATTGTGAGCTTCAAGAACTTTAGCCTCTGTACACATCTTCTTATTCCCCACTGGATTAGTGTTATTCACTCAAAAATTTAACTAAAAACCAAAGAATGATGCACGAAACAAATTATTTCTTTATGTGGGCAATTCCTTTATTTCTCCTCAGAAGTTTGTTTTATATACTCATTCTTTTTTTTTTTTCTAACTTAGCTCTCTCAGCTAACATCGTTCTGATTACTGAAATTCTTCAGCATGAAGAGGTTTTATGAAATAGAAGAAGTTGGCACATTAAAGAGATGGTGACTCTTTCCATTATACCATGTGCAAAGTCAATGTGACATTCTTCCTCTAAAGATAATTTTTACTACCCATAGTATATTATGGGTACACAGACTGATTTTCAAAGTCTTTAATGAAATATTCTGATTTGCATTCGAGGATTATGTATCCTGCCAAGATGCTCTATTTAAATAACTGCATAATTTCTTTTACTACATAATTTACATCATTGTGACAGTCAGTTCACAAGGGCCCTTTGAAAACCAATTTGGATGAGTGGGCAAAACTTTTATATTTAGGGCATATTCAAAGATTTTTTCTGCATAGTTGATAAATATTAATGCCTTTATTAATGACCAACCAAAGAATACTAAATAATGAAAATAATCTTGAGCTAGCAATGACTATAAGAAAATTCACCATCATAAAACTAAAGATATCAAGTATATGCTAAAAATTGATCCTTAAAAATATTGATCATCAAATATCAAACTGACAGAATCTGCTAGGTGATAAGCTCCCTTAGTTTTGACAGGTTTATGGTGGCTTCTGCAAATATACTCAATTTTAATTATGTGTGTAAAACAAACGACAGTAATGGGAGCACGAGGGACTGAGGTGATGGTGCACTGGTGAGATGGTGATGGGGAATACATGGGGATTACAATTAATGGTAAGTATATGTAAATTTTAAAATATTTTAATAAAAAAAATAAACAAATGACAGTAGCTGTGTATGTTACTTATGACAATGGTCAAATTTACACTCATTTATATTGGGTCGCTAAATTATGTCGTATATTTTAAGAGATATTTTCTTCAAAAATCTTTGCTTCACTTAAAATTATTCCAAAAGCTAGCAGTAATGAAAGGATTCTAGGGAATAATAAAAGAAATGTTTAGCCAGCATTTAAGAATTCACTAGGATAATCTATCCAATTATAACTTTGAGTACGATTAAGGCTAAAAATAATGTAGCTATCAATAGCGTGAATTACAAGGAAGAAATAGAATGCCCTATATTAGCATTATCTGAGTCCATTTCTCATAAAACCATTTTTTTTTACTTTTCATGTTATTATACGCAGTTTTATATGGTATTACTTCTAATCTTTCAAGTACTGCTGTCAGATAAACCTAATTATTTCTCAGAATGACTTGCAACTGAAAGAAAAATGTAGTAAAAAAGTTTCTCATCCACTTAGATATATTTAATTTTTATAAAAATATTTTCCTCTTTTTGCTGTTGTTTAAGAGGAAAATGCCTAGATTGATAAGGGTCAGGCACATTGTAGAGATGCGTATGGGGGTAATTTGGGAGGGGAAGAGACCCAAAAATTTAAAATGGCCTAAGGGGATTACTCATTAAACCTCTAAGATACCCCAAAAGGTTTCCACACAAGCACATGCAGAGATTTCTTGGGGACCACAGTGGACTGGATAGTGGTGTCCCCTTAAGCTCCTTATGTTGAAATCCTAATCTCCAATGTGATATATTTGGAGGTGGGGCCTTTGAGAAATAATTTAGATAAAGTCACAGTGAAGCACCCATGTTGGAATTAGTGTCCTTAAAAAACTGGGACACTGGACCAGAGAGCTTGCTGTCTGCCCTGCCCCCCATCTCAACAGTACGAATGCACTTGTCTATAAAGCAGGGAAAGGCCTTGACCAAGAACCTGACCTTGACCATGCTCAGTGATCTTGGACTTCCCATTCTGGAGATCTCTGAGAAAGAAATACTGGTGTTCAAGCTATCCAGCCCAAGTCATTCTGCCATGGCAACCCAAACAGACTATGACGTCAAAGCACATCACTGTTCCCCTCATGTGGCCTTGAGGTCTTGCCTTAGGGACCTATGCACAGAGTCCTGCTGAAGGCTAATATTTAACAAGGGAGAGTTGCTTTCAGATGTGGGCGGGGCCAAGCCTGAGCATTTGGAAGGCTAATCGGGGACAGTGCTACCTTGCAAGCATGTGAGATCCAAAGGTGCACCCTTGTTCCAGGTGACCGGGACAATAACTTCTTGAACCTTCAGCTTTAATCTCCTCATTTGTGCAAAAACAGAAGTCCTGGTACTTTGTTCCTTGTAGCTCTCCACTTCATGATGCTCACAGAGGCCTAGCTGAATAAAGCTCAGTCTCTGACATGCCAAGCAATGGTTCAGCTAGTTCTTCACCAATGGACTCCTTCAGAAATGGGAAGGACCCAGGAAGAGCGTCACTGGGTTCAAACATGAAGCAGTAATTTATAATTTTGGAGTGTTACTGAAATCTTTGCAACAGATGTCATTTCTCATAAAGTTGGATAGTTTTAGAAGTTCTTGTTCCTTTATTCAGGCATGTTTGTGACCTATGGCAAGCATTTAACATAATTCCGAAGGTTAGGGGTAACATCAAGTAGTTTTGGGTTGGGATCATGTCACCACATTAATTTTTGCATCCTCAGAATGCATTAACATATGAACCTGAGGCTGAATAGCCAATCAATTCATTTATTTGATTTAGCAATATTTATTGAGCACCTACTGTGTGCTAAGTTCTCTTTTCGATGCTTGGGATATATTACTGAGATACCTGATCTTGAAGACATTACATCCTGGAAGGACTGGAGGAAGAGAGAATAAACTTAAAAAATAAGTAGTGTCATAAGGTATTCAATTCTACATCAAATAAGATTAAGTCAGCAAAATAAGGAGGCTCTATAGGACAGATGCATATGAGCTGAGATACACAAAGGCCTGAAGGTGGTGTAGGAGTTGGCCAAAAAGACACCTAGTTAGTTATTCCAGAAAGGTGGCACAGCTGGAGCAGGGTTCTCAACCAGTCTCCTAGTCTTTCAAGGAAGTTCACATGGCTGAAGGGGGAGGGTAGGAGGTGAGGGCAGAGGTGAAGAGAACTGAGGGACAGGCAGATCCTTTAAGGATTCTGGCTTTTACTCTGCATGAAAATGGCAGCAGCTGAAGGAGGTAATCCAAGCTAGATTTTTGTTTGCTGTGTTGAGAAGAGATAGCCTGGAGTAGGGGTGGAGTGGAGAAATGGAGATGATGACAATATTCTAAGTTAGAGTTACTTTTAAAAGATTAAAAGTAACTTGGTTCCCCTTTGGACAAACCTAGCACCCTCTTTGGAGACCAGATTGAAATGAGCCAGATGAAGCACTGGTCTAACGGGTGCATCTGGAGAAATGCTCAGGTACTGTCTTAATTCTTACATTGTGTAGGCCATGTTTGATACACTGGGTGGACACTGATTTCAACAACCAGTTCTAATAAAAGCCAGCAGCACGAACTTATGTGAAAGAAACATTCAAATTCACATCAGTGAACATTATTGGTAAATAACAGAACTGCTTTCATTTGTTCTAATTTTGATTAATCCTGGATTGCCATGTAATTTTTTTTATATATTTTTAGGATATGTCATGCACCACTACTGCTATTGCACTCTTAAAAAGTATCTCACTCATTTCAAAGAAAATGAACAACAAAACGTTTTTTCACTGGGTCCTGGATACATGCCAATGGAACTCATTCCTGAAATACATTCCAATATATCAGCCTAGAGCTCATCTGGGGCACAGCCTCTGAGTCCCAGGCAGGGTCTTTACATTTCAAAGAAGAAAAGATGAACAGACAGATCATACATTTGCTTATGCTTAGAAATTCATTTTCTTAGTAGACTATAAAAGCATCTGTATTCCCTGGCTTTGTGCGTGCACACTCCTGCACCCTCTCTCTCTCTCCTCCTCCTCCCTCCCATCCCTCTCCCCTCCCCCTCTCCCTCCCTCCTCTTTTCTCTTTCTCTTCTCTTCTTTGTTTGCTGTTTTTAAATCAGGAAAGGAATGGTGGTAACATGCATTGAAAAGGTTATTCTGTCATCACTGCACAAATGAATTCTATCTGAAGCGAGAACTTAGCAACAGTTTTACATGATGTGTTATTCTATGTGCTAGTCTGTCAAAACTACATGCCCTCCAGAACGATTTTACCTCTGATTATTAGCACATTTAAACCAAGCACAATACCAGACACTTAGACTATGAGAATAGTAACAAAGGCCACTGAGCAATACTCCCAGTGTGGAGAGAGATACAGTCTATTTTTTTTTTTTTTTAAAGCTTACAGAAGCTACTTTAACCTAGTGTTGATCTATTCTGAGTCTTAATGCACCTGGAAGTCTCCAGTGTAAACTGTCTATTGATAAGAATCTGTTAAGGAGACTATTTTTTATCAGAACTGCAAAGGCACTGTTATCAAACTCCCCCTAGAAAAATAAAAAGGAAAAAGAACTTTAAACAAAAATACTGACAGAGAAAAATGCACAAATATTTCAAGGTACAGCAGACATAGAAAAATGCACAAATAATATTTCAAGGTACAGCAGACCTCTCCTGCCTCACCTGCTGCTCCCCTCAGCAGTGTATTTCAGTCAGTCTGCTTGTTCTGTTCCCACTCTGTCTCTGTACCTCTGGCCTGTACCTCAGTTCTTGCATGCATAAATAAATCTTTAAAAAATATTGTAAGTATTATTTAGCTATCAGGAGTATGCTCTCCTTCCAGGTTTATGAACAGTTTGCTCTCAAACTTTTTGTTTTGATCCAAAAAGGTCTTTTGTGAAAACGCCTGTATTTTTAGGTTAATAGTTTAACTGTTATAATTTTTACAGTGGAGTAAACCTTAATTTCAAGCAACATTGATGAGCACCTTTTTCAACTGCAGAGGCAGTGGTGACACTAGATGACAAATGTCACCTTTTCAGGTCGCCTTGTAGACCATTCAATATACTACAACAGGCCAATGTCATCACGCGGTCTTGCCTCTGATAATTTTCTTGCATATTTATTTGCTCACTTGTTTAATGTTCTTACGCTTCTCCCTTCATGGCTCTTACCCACACATGCTCCACAACTTGCAGGGAACCTTGACTGAATTGCCCCTGCCTGTTTTGACAGTGTCTGGCACTGTGTTACCAGCTACCTGCGCTATTTAAATTTCCATTAACATCAGTTAAAATGAAATAAAATTGAAAATTTAGTAGCACCATTTCAAGTGTTCAGGTAACCGACCACACATGGTTGTTATCTATCTTCAGTGCAGAAAGGTCTAGTAGTATGACCAGCAATATTTTGGAATAAACAAACTGTTGAATAGGGAATGCAAAGGACTACCACTTCTCAAAAATCCATCAAAACTCTGTATCTTAAATAAGAAAAAAAAAAAAGCTAAGATTCTAGTGTAGTATCTCTAAGAATGTTTGGCACTTGGAGTCGGCAGTCTTTGGGGGTGACTAGGCTTACATGGGGTCAAGAGGATGGGGCCCTCATAATGGAACTGGTGTCCTTATGAGAAGTGGAAGAGACACAGAACTCCCTCGCTGCCCCATGAAGATAGAGTGAGAAGGTTGGCATCAACAAGACAAGAAAAGAATCTTCTAGCACCTTGGTCTTGGACTAGCAGTCTTTAGAACTGTGAGAAATTTCTTCTTAAAACCCCGGCTATGGAATACCATTACAGTGGTCAATGGTCAGAGCAGACTAAGATGTCAAAACACAAAGTTGATGCCAACACTTGTTACTTTAGATAACAATCTATTGGTATCTTAGTTGTTCAGTGCAAATCAGACGGTGGCACAATATATGCATATGTGTCCCATTACAGGTTAGGAGTTGTCTAAATTTGTTATGCTTAAACATTTTATATGCTTGAGTCGTTTTGTCTTTTCGATATATTTAGAGTCAGTGCAAGGTATGTCTATGCCCGTAGTTATTCTTCTTGAACCATTTCATTTCTCAAACTGTATGTAGATGCAGGCATTAAACCTGGCATCATTTAGAAGTGTTTAACCTGAGCTTGAATCAGTCAGTATATCCATATCTTGAATTTAATGCAAACATTTCAAAGAGAAGACCTGATGTTTCGGCTATTTCATCCACAGTTGCTGGTGTGGAAAGCAGTAAAAATGGAATTTGGCTATACACAGAAAATCCTAATCCCCTTTGCAACAGCTTCAACAAGACATTCTAAAACAAAGCAACTTGTAGAGGAGAAATAAAGGCTTAATTCAGCTTTAGACAGCTCTGTTGGAATTAACATGCCTGAAAACCGAAAGGTACCTAGTCACCAACCTAGACGAGAGTTCCCTGCTCTCCTTGCCCCTCTCCTAAACGGTCTCCCTCCTGCCCTTTCTTTTCTCTCTCCTTTATTTTTCTGCACCTTTCCTTATTACTATTTTTACTTTGGGCAATTAATATTTTGTGTAAAAAACAGTGGGCCATTCAAACAATCATGTACCCATCACCTGTAATATGCGACATGAACACTTTCATTTCAGTCTTACTTTTTTTTTCAAGAAAGCAAACTATTTAATATAATTTTTTTAATTTACATATATTTGACATCAATTGTAATCCCCATGTATTCCCCCTCACTGTAGCACCAGTGCACCCTCACCTCAGTCCCCCGTGCTCCCGTCTGCCCTCCACCCTTCCCCTCTTCCCTCCCCACCAAGTGTCTCCAATTTGTCCTTGTCTTTTCACTTTTGGTTTTTGTGTCTTTATTGTTATTATTATTATTGTTCTTATTCCTTTCCTTGATCCTTATTTGTTTTTTTTTTCTAAAGATTTATTTTGCATACAAGAGCTGGGGTACAGGCCAGAGTTCAGGGACTGAAACACACTGCCAAGGGCAGCAGCAGGCGAGGCAGGAGAGGTCTGCTGCACCATGTGGGTCCCCTCCTTGGCCAGCGGCAGGGATCGAACTCGTGTTGCAGTGACTGTGATTTGCTTCATAGTGCGTCGCTTAACCCACTGCGCCACCAGGGAGGCTCCTTGATCCTTATTTGGTTCCCTTATATTCCTCCTAGGGGAGGGACCATCTGGTATTTTTCTTTTGCCTTCTGACTTACTTCGCTGAGCATAATCCCT